>CM062367.1:2500000-3750000 GCA_031216115.1 Senna siamea | reverse complement strand
TTTACATTAGGATGACTATTTGATGTTTTTATCTGCTAACCATTCTGGAAATATTGTAGATTTTGCAAGGGACAAAGAACTGTAAATTAAACCCTGATGTGTTTTTGTGCTAGCTTGTTATTTTATGGTTAATCTGATCTCTGTCCTTTTCAGAAATGTCATGCTTCGAGTAGATGCAAAACAAGGAGCTCCTAGAGATGGAAATTTTCCACTTAAACTTTTCCAAGTAATGTTTCCATTAAGAATATTTTGGATCCTTAAAAAGAACTCAATACAAAACTTAGAAAGTAAAATTATTTATTATTGGTGAAATGTTTTCTCCCCCTAATGTGGACTTTCTCTGCAGGTAGAAATTTATCCCCTTAAGATCCATTTGACTGAGACAATGTACAGAATGATGTGGGAGTATTTCTTCCCAGAAGAAGAACAAGATTCACAACGGCGACAGGTTAACTAGGAATTTCACTTAGTGTTACTCCTTTGACAACCAAAGCTAAAATTTACTGATGTTTGTGTGGGAAGTTATAATTATGGTTATTTATGTAGGAGGTTTGGAAGGTTTCAACAACTGCTGGTGCTAGGCGGGTAAAGAAAGGTTCAACAGTCCATGAAGCTTCTGCTTCCAGCAGTCACTCAATAAAAGAGTCTGAAGCATCATCCAAATCTGGCATCTCTGCGATGCTATTTCCTGCTACCAGTCAGCCTTCTGTCCATGTTGATTTAGCTCAAGTGAGTCTCTGGCGAATTTGTAACCACATGGTTCTCAAGTTAGAATATTAGTAGACTCATGCCAATCTTGAGTTTTGTTGGAAGGAGAGCTAGTGGAATATATAACCTATATCTTTAACTTATACTTTTTAGATGAAACTTAATAATACTTTTGGACGCTGGTTTTTTCTTAAGTTCTGTAAACTACTTGCAGGCATCCAAATTGCAAAATGTCAGAGCAAACCCTGGTACTAGTTCAACCCCCGAGTTGAGAAGAACATCTTCTTTTGACAGAACATGGGAAGAGACTGTAGCAGAATCTGTAGCTAATGAACTTGTTTTACAAAGTTTCTCTTCTTCAAAAAATGGCTCATTTGGTTCTATTGAGCAACAAGATGAAGCATCTAAGAATAAATCTAAAGATTCCAAGGTTGTCAAAGCTGGTCGCTCATCTCATGAAGAGAAAAAGTTAGCAAAGTCACATGAAGAGAAAAGATCTAGGCCACGGAAGATGATGGAGTTTCACAACATCAAAATTAGCCAGGTTGGTAGTTTTGGTGAAGCTGATATCTACCCTCACTTATGTGGCAATAATTCAGAATTCAGCTAAACACAGAGTATTATTCTCTCGTAGGTTGAGTTATTGGTTACATATGAAGGGTCAAGATTTGTTGTGAATGATCTGAAATTACTAATGGATCAATTTCACCGAGTTGAGTTTACTGGGACTTGGCGAAGACTATTCTCACGAGTTAAGAAGCACATCATCTGGGGAGTCCTAAAGTCTGTGACTGGAATGCAGGTGATGAATGACTTGCAGTGTCCTTTCTCCCTTTCATTTTCTTGATAAAACCATTCTAGTATCTTCGGACTCATATTTGCTATTTTTATCTACTACTGCAAATTGATTAGGACATTATAATACAAAGCGTAATGTTTTTAAAAACTGAACACTCAAGTGAAACTTTTGTTATTGTGATTGCGTTTTATGGAGGTCTATCTGGTGACAATCATTAACTTTTCTAATGAATTTATTTAATTTCTTTCCATAATTCATATAGGGAAAGAAATTTAAAGACAAAGCTCAGAGTCAGCCTACTGGAGCTGGTGTTCCTGAAATTGACCTCAATTTTAGTGATAATGAAGGCCAGGTCGGAAAATCTGATCAGTACCCACCATCTTGGCCTAAGCGTCCTAGTGATGGTGCAGGTGATGGATTTGTAACATCCATTAGAGGTCTATTTAATACACAGCGCCGCAAGGCAAAAGCATTTGTTCTCCGGACTATGAGGGGTGAAGCAGAGAATGATTTTCAAGGTGATTGGAGTGAAAGTGATGTAGAGTTCTCTCCCTTTGCTAGGCAGCTTACAATTACCAAAGCTAAAAGGCTTATTAAGCGGCACACTAAGAAGTTCCGTTCTAGAGGACAGAAAGGTATGTTCACATGTCCCTTCCATCCTTTTTATCAATTACTACTTCATTATCATTGTGATTAATGGACAAAGTGATTGCAAGTGAATGGAACTTCAGGGGTAGTAAATATATTTGGGGATCATATTTAGGTATGTATAAACTATAAGCAATACTTGTTCTTCCACCTCAGGGTAACTGTTTGCCAGCTTGTGTATCATACTACTCGTGTCTATTCTTTTAAGTTCTTTTCGTGGGGTAATTGTGTTTATTTTAGTCAAAGATCCAGACCAAAATATTAGGATAAACTGGTATTTTTAATTTAATCTTTGAACAAACCCACATGGACCATAAATATCTGTCCAGCTGTCCTTCCTGCTCTCAAGGGATTTTTCAGTTCAGACAACCGAAGTCCGCTGAGGTGTAGTATATAGAATCTGTGTAACCAAATGGGCTGTATAACGCCTAGGCTTGAAAAATAACTATTCATAGTTGTGCCTTTGGTGAAATCTTTTCAAAAAAGATTTTACGATATTTTTTCCTTGTTGACCTTTCTGATTTAACCTCTGTCTGATTGAATCTTCTCTTGTTGAAAATGTTTTAAGTCATGCGACTTGATAGTAGAGGCCTGACCTTGAAATTTCGTGCAGGTTCGTCCTCTCAACAAAGAGAATCACTTCCATCATCTCCGAGGGAGACAACTCCATTTGATAGTGAATCTTCAAGCGGATCCTCACCCTATGAAGATTTTCATGAATAGAAACATTTTATTTGAAGGAGTTCTTCTCAGTTGAACATTTTATATCTGGTTCTTGAATGACTGTAGGAATCGACCTTGATAGCTAATCTTTCTCAATTTGGTGAAGTGCCTTGGACGAAGACTTAAAAAAGATTCAAGGCATCTTGAGAACTGGTACGTGGAAAGATAAATTTTTGGCTCCAAATTTGGATAGTGCCTATATATATGGTACTGTTTGACGGCAATTCGATGTATATGTTCCGGCAACCTCAGTCATTAGAGCCATGCCTTCGTCTCACACAGCATCTTTCAAACATTTTCAGTTGTATATTTCTGTAGTTTCAGGAAAATGTGCATTTTTGGGCTCTTTAATTTATTAGAAACTAGGACCCTAGGATTGACACGATTATGTATAGACATTTGATTATATTTCGAAAAATAGAATAAATGCAGGATTTTATCTCTCCATATAAGTACGCCAAATATTATATAAATTATTTATAAAAAAATTGAGTTTAATATTTAGTCATTTAGTGGAGCGTAATATTTATTTTAATATCATAAATATTAGGAGACATTTAAAATATCATCTTTGAATTTTTTACAATTGAGTAAGAGATAAAGAAAATAAAAATTTATAAAAAATAAAGATTAAGTTGTATAAATTAAAATTTATTTTTTAAAATTATTAAAACTATGGTAGAGAATTCTTGTAAAGATTCAGACTTATAACACTCTAAAACTTAACTTGTTAAGTACTATTTGATTATTGACTATTAATTCGAATCATAACTCAATCCCCTTGCTCCTGTCTCAATTATATTTATCAGTGTTTACGATGTAGGGACGTTGTGAATGCAAAGTCACGAGACAACATGATTGTTTTATTAGTTTTTTAAATTATTTTTAATATTAAATATTAAATATTAAATTTGATATTTAATTATCATATTATTAACTATTAGAGCTAAATTTGATTTTTCATCAATTAAATATTTATACAATTAATATAAGAATTAAATTATTTAAAAATTATTTTTTAAAAGATAAAATTAATAATTTTAACTTTTTAAATATTAAATTAAATCAAGACAGAATAATAATTTACTGTTTAGCATTTGAGACTTCAACCCGGCAATAAATGCCGATCATTAACTTCTCCAAAATAATTTTGTACAAGTTTAGATGATAAGTAATATTTAGAGATATATTTTTAATATTTTAGTAATACTAAATTTCAGTATTTGATTATTTATATTTTTAACAAAAAAGATTTTATCTAACGTTAAATTATGTAACATTTATTACCAAAAAAATCCAATATTTAGAATGTTCGAGAGGGGATGTTTAAGGGGAGAAACAGTGAATATGATCACAATTTGAACGACAGAAGACAGGGCAATTAACTCCACATTTCCTTCTGAAACCTACTTCTTAAGCCCCTTTCACTGTTCGACTGTTTTCTCATCATTTTCGTATATTGTTCTTTATCCATTTCTTATTAACTATGCAATTATCTTGTAGGTCTATCCTCGTCCTCGTCTTATTTATCCAGTTCCTTTAACTAAAAATAAGGACAAAACTTGAGGGACAAAAAGAAAGCGGACGGTGAAAAAACTAGTAAAAGTGTGGAAGATTGATGATCTTGGTCAATTAATGGACAGCTACAAGGCAGATCGGAATAAACAAAGAACGGAGAGAAACCAGAGCGAGGCATGTTATGTTAACTGGAGTATACAACCTTTTGACTCCAAAAAAAAGTAACTTCTGTATAGACCTATATTCGTTTACCTTGGCCTTGCATGATCCATTTTGGCCTTGACGTCTCTGTTCCAGCCAATCCATAGAAGGTAGAAACCCTATAGGCACAATTTTACGTCGGGTTGTAGAACAATTCTATTTGAACTTGATATTTGATGTATACACAAAGACGTCTAGGTCGTAATGAAACTCCTATGAGATCATTAAAACGGCATTTTAAGTTCCAGGTTATACAGCCTGAGATAAGAGTTGATGCATACTAACAATCATAGTAATAGATCATTTGTATTGACGGATGGATTGCTGTAACTGTACATTCTATGGCTCAAGATGAAAGGAATTACAAGCCTACTAATGCCAGTGTCATGACTTATATTTTGTGACTTCAAAACTCAGCGATCAGATATCAAGGCTGGGTTATCATTATCAGAGAAAGTAACAAGATTGTTATGTGAAGGTATGGCAGTCCGACTGTCTGATTCATTACCTTCATCAACCTGGTCATCAAAAGCACAATGGAGTAACAGCATGCACTCATATCTTGTAATTAAAATGGAAAGAAACTGAACCACAATGATTAAATAAATATAATGATATTGGAAAATTAAAGCATACCTGCTCTGCGGGGGCGAGAGAATGTTCGTGGTTCCTCTTGGAAAGGTCCCTCAAAGCACCCTGCAAAATCCCATTGTCAAAAGGACAGCTGACAAATCAGCAGTTAAAAGATATTACACATTCACAGTCGAATCAAGTTGTTCTGAGAAAGAATATGCCACAAAAGAAGAAAAAAATATAATAATTATAATTATAAATTACCCTATGATCAGTTGATTAATAAAGTCTTGCTAATCAATACTTTTAGAGCATTGGTTAAGGTGTATTAAATGCTTTTAAAAATAATACATTCAGCTTGTTATTTATTGTTTTTTCAATTGTTTTAACCAACCATAATAATTGCACATATCATTTACAAATACAACATTTTTACCCAAAAAATAAAAGCTTGTCTTCAAATTTTAAGTCCTAAATTTATAAAATATAAACCCTAAAATTTAGATTTAGATGCATAAAGATTCAAATTTGAAAGCTTCCGGTCTACCGGGAATAATTAAAATATTTAGGATACAACGGTTTAGATTTACAAATTTTTTAACTCAAGGTTTAAAATTTTAAATATCTAACCTTTATATCATAAGGCTAAAGTCCTATTCATAAATGATAAGTGTACTTATGGTTGGTTGAAAGAATTCAGAAAAGTAGTATATAAGATGTTGAAATTATTGTCAAGAGTATTTAACCAGTGGCCTAGGAGTACTAATTAGCAAGATCCAACAATTAGGAAAAAAAAAAAAAAAACAATTCTACCTAATCTCAAGGAGCAATAAATACTTCTAAAAAGTGTTCAAAACAGATAATATTTTAATGGTTAGTCACCGTTTACAAACTAATAATCATTGATGCTGCAACTTCTATTCAATATGACAAATTTTCCTTGAAACAACTTTTAAAAACTCTTAAAACATGAACTTTAAACCCCCAAAACTATTAAATTCTAAAATCCTAAAAATCTAAACCTAAAAAACCTAAACTTTAATAATAGGATTTTAGGGCTTAGAGTTTAGAATTTTAGGGTTTATGTTTCTAAGGTTTAAGATTGGTTTATATGGTTTTGGTATTTAAGGTTTAAGAATTTATGATTTTGGTGTTTAAAATTTAATTAGTTAGGGATACTGATTTTAGGCTAAAAGGTTTAGTAATTAAAAATCATCATTTCAAGAAAATCAAAACGTTTAGCATGTTATTTAATGAGTTTTCAATTTTTTTGAACCAACAATAATAAATGCATATATCATTTATAAATATGACAACCTTACCCTTAAAATATAAAATCAAATATTCAAAATTTTAAAACACTAAATAAAAAAAAAAAAATCCAAGGCCAAAACTCTACAAATATATTTGTGTATATACGTTGGGTCTTTCTAATTAAAATCCTTAGATTTCTAAGGTTTAGGAATTTTACAGTATAAGAATTTTTTCGTGTAAAAATTTAGGATTTAATTTTTAGAATTTTTTAATTTATGGTTTAAAGTTTAAATATTTAAGTTTTATATTTTAAGAGTAAAGTTGTGTTGTCACATTCATAAATACAAAGTCTCCAAATTTAGGATTTATACATCTTATTTGATGTGTTTCCAAGGTTTTTCAACTAATAAAAATAAATACAAACACCTTTTAATAATATGATATCTTTACCCTTTAAACATTAAATATTTAAAAATTTCAATAATTTAAACTTATATTTTAGAGGTAAAAATGTCATATTCATTAATGCCGTGTGCATTTGTTAGTTAGTTGAAAAATTTTGAAAACTCATGTCAAACATCCTATTTTCAAAATCATTTAATCCTCTTAAACCAGTAGGCTAGTTGGCAAGACAATTTTTTTTCTTAAAAAAAAAAAGATGTCTTGCTAACCAGCCCTTAGGGCAAGGAGCATTAATGCTCCTAAAAGGTGCTCATCAGGCATAGAATTTAATGCTTTGTCAACTTTTTCAAACTAATCATCATAACTGTTACAATTTTTACTTCAATATGACAAAATTGTCCTTAACACAATATTTTCTAAATTCTAAATCATAAAATCTTAACCCCAAAACTATTAAATCCTAAAATTTGAAACCCTAAAACCTATACATTGGAATCCAAAAGCCTAACCGCTTAAAACTATGAACCACAAAACCCTAAACCTTAAGAACATTGGAGGATTTAAGGTTAATGGTGATTGGGGTTTAGGAGTTTAGGGTTTTTTAATTTCTATGGTTTTAAATTTTAGGGTTTAGGTTTTTAGAAAAATTATTGTTTTAAAGGCAATTTTTGCCATATTGAACAATAGTTGTAGCATTATTGATAGTTTGAAAAAGTAAATTAATCACTAAATACTATACTTGGGTCTTGCTAAAAAAACAGTACAATTACAAGATTTTTTTCCTTTTTTTTTTAACCTTTAATTACAAGTTGAAATGCAATAAGAACTCTTTTCTCAACTTACAAAATAATTCTAAAAAGAAAATAGAACTGTGCATAAGATATTTGAAAACCTGATTAACTATCAAAACACATAAACTACAGCTTCACATATTTATCAACAGAAAAAAAATAAGGATTACACCAGGCATCCTAGACAGATAAGATCTGTCTAACTAGAAACTAAGAACAAGCCCCATTACAGTGAATTACTCCCTTATCACAGCCTTGACAGCGCTGCTATCACCCCATTCTCCTGCCACTTCCTAAGCCTCCTGCCTCTTCTTACTATCAAGAAGGCTCAAGAAGTGACTAGAGACTACTTAATTCATACAGCTACTTTATCAAGCTCAGTGATTGGAGAAAAGTTAAATAATTCACTTAGGGCTTAACTGGGAGGATGATTAAGGAGTGAGGTGTAGTGGGTTGGAATGGTTTGGGCTTTCAGCGATTGATTGGATGTTTAAAAAGCCAATGGGGTGGGGTGGGTTAGGATGGTTTGAAAACCATCCCAAACCATCAAATATCTCAATTTTCAAACCCCTCCAAATTGGAGGGTTTAGGATGGTTTAGAATTTTATAATTTATTTACTTTTTTTAACCCTCTCCAAATGCATATACAAAGACAAAATTGGAAATTTTACCCTTTACACCCACCCCCACCCCATTAATGACATGTTAACATCCAAACAGTCGGAGTGGGATACCATTCATATTTTTATTAAACTCCTAATTGGTGGAATGGTTTTTCTCACCCATCCCACTCCACACCACTCCACCCTCTCTTCAAAACTCCCAATCAAGCCCTTAGGGTATATTTGGGTGAGGAATAACTTGGGGAAGGGAAGGGTTCATTGAAACCTTGCCCTTATTTGGGCAATTCTGAGAAACTACCCATTAAATAGGAAGGAAATTTATCACTTAAGCATCCCTACCCTTCTCTCCTTCCTTCTTTACCCTTCTTTTTAATGTCACAAGATGCTAGTATAACAATTCCACAGATTGAAAATGGCAATGTGACCAAGTTCTGGAGTACAAACTGACAATAACAGCTAAAATCATATCTACAATTTTAATCACATAAGAAATGAGCATATATATATATATATATATGTATTACTCTGAAAGGAAACCAGTTGCAGAAATACCTACCCTATTTGCCCAAAAGAGCCCACAAGCATTGCAAAGTGACCTTGGACCAGATGGCCCTCGCCGCATCATAGGGGTGGATTTTGAACTTATGCCGCAGTGCGTACATCTATACAAACATGCAATGGGTATAAAAGGTTAAACATCCAATAACAGACATCCCAGTCAAATAAATAGTTTAAGAATGGAATTTCTGAGCATAAGAAAGTATCATACAATAATGTAATAATATGTTTTATAAACCTCAATTAAGAATAGATGAAAATTCAAAGGGCACCACCAAAACCCATAATCTAAGTCACAATTTAATATTTAAGAAACAAAGTTTACGCTGGAACATAAATAGAGTAATATGGGACTAACAACGTTTCTGATTGATTGTCATCTTGTCCTGACTCCTGGACTGTACCCCAAATATTAGATCCATCTTGTTTCTTAGAAGTAAATTGACCCTTATTACGGTGCATCCTGCATTTAAACATCAGATAAAATAAGAAACAGGCAATGACTCAAACAGAGCTCAGAAGCAATTATGCACAACAAAAATAGGAGATAAAGAAGTCCGTGCGAAGATGATAGGTTCCTCATTTGTTTGAAGATACATGGAATATCCAGTACAAGAAAGGTTCATATTCAGATAGACGATTTATTAACTGGAAACCAACACAAGGTGTCTTGTTCACACGGAAATGCATACAAGTACATACAGAACCTATGTAAATAGTAAAGTTAACCACATTGTAAGGTACAATTATATTCCTCCTTATGCTCTAGCATGTGTAAACCAAATGGCAGTATCCTTCATCTGACCTACTGATGAAAGATACAGTTCAAAACTTCAAGTGAGCATTTTATTAAAAAATCACTAGATACTCAATTCCGAATCTGTGGGGAGGAGGAGGAGGGAAAACATGAAAGCAATCTGCTAGGTTTTTGTTCATTATGTAATGTGCAATATTTGTCTCACAATAGAAAATCAATCATGAAAGAATACAAACAGTAAGAAATCTATCATTTAAAAGAATAGAAGCAAATGATTAAGACTGTTTTGGAATGGATGATAACATATAAATTTATGAAAGGAATGGATGACAAGTTTACAACGTAAAGGAAGATAATTAAAAGTATTATCAAAAAATTATTATACATAATGCATAAAGTAATGCACGTCATTATATCCAACAAAATGTTAAATGATTATTTGACAATTAAGGTTTGATTTAACATGAGTTTTTATTTAAACTTCAAGTTGTCAACCATGCATAACAGATTTAGACACAAAGATCAGCTTCTGTCCTTCCACAATTAAAAGGGCAGGCTTCTCTATGGTGAAGATTTGAAATTTCTCTAAATTAAACAAGCCAAAATTGTCTCTGAAAATATGTTACGGAGTTATCTCATCTGTCCACAAAGTGAAAAGGGATATCCTTTCAAATAGGCAAAAGGTGTGAAAATAAAATCTTTTGACCACTTGACATGGGATGAAAAGATAATTATTTTCATATTTAAATGTATTTTATATAATTATGAATTTGTAATTAGTTATCAGGTAATTTAGAATTAGGATTCATATTTTTGTATTCTAGTAGAATTAGAATTTCTTTTTTTTAATAAATTTTAAATATTTAATAATTTTGCTTATGACAGACCTGTATACTTAGAAGTTTAGTTTATTTAGGAGTCTTATTAGAAATTCTATAAATAGAAGATGTTAACCTTTTCCATAAAAGCTGATAAAGAATAAAAATTATCAAATGTTCTCTTAAACTATATGTTTAAGTATAATAAATTTCATACTAGCTTGCTGCATCACCCTTTCACGCTATAGTAAATATATTACGCCACTTAAGAATGAGAGAAAACTTCAAAATACATATTCTGAGCCTCGCTGCTCCATATCTGCTATACTACTCATAATGAGTTTAAAAAGAAAATAAACAATTTGAACAGCATGATGGACATTTCAAACAAGCAACATTATGTAGTAACATCATGCCATAAATAACCATTGAATTGGAAGAGCTCAATTTAATACTCAGAACCAAATATACAATCCCTTTTACTAAAAACATGGCATGTTAATTATCAGACCTTAGGGCAACTTCTTGGCGTACACTATATCTAACTTTCTTATCAAAGCATCTCTCCTTCCTCTTCTGACGAAACCTGCTTAATGAGGCTGCCCGCTGTGGCTGACTACATTTTCCAGGATATTCCATCGCACCCTACAGAAGGACGCAATCAATTAGAAAATGCAACAAACATTAGAAATGCCACTTGGCATTGTGTTCTTGAGCATGAAGTTTCACTATCAGTTAATACCCTCTGATTCTGAGGCGCTCCCTCCAGACATTGCGAACCTGACGATAGTTCACATCCACCCAAAAGTAATAACACCGCTTGAACCTGTTAAACCATCGAAAATTTTTTCCTGAAGTTTTCAAAGATATCAAATTCATACTCTGATCGACCTTTTGCATACAGTAAAATTTGGAAGGAAGAAACAAGAAACTTTCATCAAATTGCTTCAGAGGCATTCTGCTTAGGCTCCGAGAATGATTGATATATTTTACAAATCAAGTAAACAAGAAATTACTTGAAAAAAGTAGATAACACAATGCATATTCGTACAAATCTTTCGCAGACAGCACCTCAGAGCAAAATTGCAGAACTTAGCATAAAAACAAGAAAAAAGAGCATGCTACCTTATCAGGAGTAACAGAGTCGAACACATATACTTGGCCACGAAACGAGAGCGTAAGTTGGCTGGAATCATCAGAGCGTTGCACAGACATTTCAGGACATCCACTACCAGAGACATAGAGATTATCGGAGGTAACATCCTCCATGACGCCACCAACTCCACCGCCACCATCTTCGAGAGCGGGGGTTTCGTAATGAATGTGGTGGTTGTCAATGGACTCTGCACCGGCGCAAGAACCACCTTCATCTTCACTGGCGGCGATCTGCGCGGCTATGTTCATAGTAGAGGCGTGTCCATACATTGTTCCGAGGATTGAATTAGGGGTTTCCGGTGCATTACAGAAGATGCAACCAACGTTTGAAACCCTCACCCTAATAAGAGTTTGATTAGAGATAATGAGAGGTAACGGAGAAAATAAAGGATGTTATTATTATGGCCGAGACTGTGAGTGTGAAGGAGAGTTTTGCGCTGGTGTCGGAGTTTTGAGAGTGAAGAAAACGAGATATAGAGAAAGAGAAGGCTGGCTGAGTAAAGGTGAAGGACAGCTCAGGAGAAGACATCATAGGGCCACAAAAAGTGACCCTGAATGAGGTGGTATTTACGAGGCTACCCCACTGATGGGCCATTGGCCCAATAAACATGGAACTATTGGATAGAAGCCTAGCCGTGTCTCTCTCTCCATTTTTCCCAACAAAACTTTCCCCAACTGTAGTCTAGCTAGTGTTTCGTGGAATGTGTCGTCTCTCGCGTGTCTTTTTGTACTTTGCATTTAAAGAGTGAATTTATTTTAATTTATTATATTTAATATCTTACAATATTTTTAAAATGTATAATTTTGTGCCTCTTTCTCAATAGAATGAAATAGTAATTTGACCCCAAAAAATAGTGAAGCAGAGGGGGCTATGGCAATACAGGTGGCCCCTCTCCTCCCATTTTTTTTTTCTTTATGAGAGAATTTTTTTATATTAAAGTTTTTCTCTTTTTATATGAAAGTTTTCTTGCAAAGAGATATTTTTATTGTCTTGATTAAATTACTAAAAATTGATAATTATTTTTTAGATCTATAAGGATGATAAAATATTATGTCAAAGAGCTTTGAAGACATTATTCTCAAATAGAATAAAAAAAGTGTTGTCTCCTAAAAAGACTTCCAAGTTTTTATTATAGTTTGATTTTGTAAAAACTTAATAAATATGTTGTTAATCTTCTTGTAACATAGCTTAACTTTGTTAAGAGGTTTGTTATTTCTTGATCTTTGGTATCTGCCTTCAATAGCAGCTATTTTCTTGTATGTATGATCTGTGTGCCTCTTACATTGTCTCCTAATTGTATGGTATTGTGTCCTTTTCCGTCGTGAGAATGAATGAAACTTATCTCTCCGTTTGTTTGGCCAAGCTATGTAAAGGAGAGAGAATATGTATTTAAAAAAGAAAACACTGATTCAAAAAGACTAAGGTGTTTATTCAAATATTTTTTAAGAGATAAATATTTTTGAATAGTAATAAAAATATTTTTTAATTGTGAAACAAAAGTTACAAATTAAAAATCCTACTTATAGGTAAAATAAAAAGTTAAAAAGTATTTAAAAAAAATATCACTACCAAAATTTATTATTTATCATACATATCTATCATTTTTTTACCTAAGTCATATAACCTTTATTATTCACTTTTAGAGTAATTTATTAATTTATAGTGAATGTTATAATTTGATACATCTAAATTAATATATTAAAACAACGTCAAATTATATATATATATATACACATACATATATATATATTATTTTGAGATATATAAATTAGAGTATAGAGTGTGTATATATATACTAAAAATATTTATTATAATTTTACTCTTTATTTTTAAATTAATTAATAACAATAATTTGATAAAAATTTAACTGTGATAAATATTTATAATCATTTATCTATTTAAATAAAATTTATTACCAAATAAAACTATACATGTTAATTTTGATATTTTGATAGTTAAAAGCACTTTTATAAAAATTATTCAAATATAAATTATTTTTCAAATACTTAAAAAAATAATTTTTAACTGAACTAATCCGAAGTCCGTCTTAAAAAAAAATGGAGTTTCTATAGAAGAGCCCTTAGAATTATATTAGTAGCTTCACATGAAATGAAAATATATGTTAATTTTTAAGCTAAAAAAATGCATGCCAATTTTAAAAAAATATTAAATAAAATTAAGTTAATTAATTTATCACATATATTTAGCTCACTTTCCCCACATGTATTTTAAATTCATACTTTATTTTATATGTTCTAATATAAGACTTTGAAGACTAATTACTAGAAAAATCGTAAGTTATATATAATAGTATTAACATAAGAAAAAAAATGTTATCTTGTTTTTACATTTTTAAATAGTTCTATAAATTTAATTTTAAGAATATTTTGTTAAGATTAGTTTTATATATTTACATATATGTTATTGATAAAAACTTTTCTTTTTTGTTTTTTTCTTTAAACAATTAAAGTTTAAATGTGTTTTTTCTATATTCTATATTTTTAAATTTTTTTACTTTGAAATAAATTGTTTTATCTATTTTTAATTAGCTAAAGCTATCTATCTATTTTTTGGTGCTCATTATTTCAGATTTGTTTACTTTCGTGCACCCAGAGTTCCATGCAAGCTCAATACCATATAAAACAACCCACAGGCCACAGTTCGGCTTTAGTTGCAGAAGAGTTTCGCAACAAATTCTCTTATTCATTGAGAAGCTTTTAGGTATACACGTATTATTTCATTTGTGTATTAAGAGTAATTTTAAATTATTATTATTATTATTATTATTATTATTATTATTTGGGAAAAAACGTGACATTACTACTGAATCATTATATGATTATGTGCTGTAACGGGGTGCACACGCTCAATTATTTTGTTTTGCTTTGTTTTAGTTTTTTATTTTTTATTTCGCAGTAGTATGCTATAAAAATTTTGGCTGCTAAAAACAGTGTTGCATTCCATGCACGGGAGTTTGAGTGACTTACGAAAAACGGCAGCGGATATAACTCGAGGCCGAACAAAAATTCCTTTTGCCATTTGCCGTAAATCCTGTCTATACAAAATTTCACAGATATAACAGGTTAGTAGAGAAACACAAAAATTGAAGTTTATATGCTACAACTTTAATGCACAATATTACTAGCCATCCTAATGAATAATTAATTAATATAATTTTGCATGTATGAATAAAACTCGAGTATGCCTCCCTAAATTCTACAGGAGGCAACTACTGATTCCAGGGGTCTATGTCTATGTCTCATGGCGTTAAGGTAGACAATCCTTTCAGAGCTTTAGTTGCAGAATACTTCTGTATTCATGTAACACTGATGGTCTCTCGCGTCCTTACTGTATCCACGGGCCAAGCACTTGGAGAAGATTATAACCCAAAGGAAGAAAGTGACAGGATGTCGAGATAATCATCCCTGAAAATACGTATAAAGCCCAAATATGTAACATGACTAGGGTGGATAATTGAAGAAGCTCGTTTCAAGAGGAGCAACACCAAGCATTATTCATAATCTATAAGAATCAATAAATGCAGAGATATTACACACTTCAACATTTAAGACAGAATATCTAGTAGAAAGAATGGCTCCTATTTGTTACTGCAGTTAATTCCAAATAAATCAAGATCCTAAAGAAAGAGAATGAGAGGTAAGGTTTACATCTAAGGAGATGCTTTCTATCACATCAAAATTAAGTTCTTGGCACCACGCGAATGCCCTAGAATATAGTTTACTATGTAACATCATTGCAATGATTGATATAGAAGCAAAACCTGATAAAATAGACAGAATACTGACTTCATGATTTCTACTTGTAGAAAATCATATCCTAAGGATTCATATCTGTCTAAAATGCACTGCAAGCAGTCAATAGTTGTACCTTGAATTAACAGTTTGTTCCCATCCAAAACAAGCCTCAATGATTAGGAAGCACTAATAATCTAAAGAAGTAACCCTCAGCAGACCATTAGTACCCTTAATTTGACTTAGACACAGACAAAAAAATGAATCATAGAAATGATTCAAAAGAACAATGCGATCCTGGTTAACTGAGTAACTGGCAGGAACTTCTACAGTTCTAGGTTTAAGCATTTGTGTTGGAGGAAGTAGAAAGACCCAGATGTAGTCATAATCGGAAGACCGCATTGTACCTGGAATTTCAACTCATGGCAGCTCTAACTGTTAAAATTCCACATGCATCTGCTTCTGCATGCTATTGTTGATCTATCCTGTGTACTTTGATTTCGTATTCCTGTTGTTGCTAACTTTGCGATGCTGAGGATTTTCTATGGAATACACAAGAAGACTTCCATCTTTTGCCCCAGCTAAGAAGCATTCTTCGGGGGTTACTGTGAGAGATGTTATCATCTTTCCAACCCCCTGATATTTTTTTATAACTTCAAGGGTGTTCATAGAGCGAACGACTATCTGCCCTTGGTCACCTGCACCAACCAAAAATTCACCACATCTACTCAATTGAACAGCATTGAGACGTCCATTGGATTCAGAGGCAGCAAGATGCTTCCCATTAATTGAATACAAATGCAAACTTAGATCACCATCAGCATATATAATAATCCGACCATGCTGAGAGACAACTAGCTTTGATATTGGACTACCCGAAGGATGTTGTAAGGATCTTATGTATCTTCCTTCCCGCAGGGTATGAAATACACAAGTTCCATCTTTAGACCCACTAATTATGATGTCAAGCTCAAGACTAACAAATAAGCATGTTATTATATCATCATGGCCGCAAAGGATATGACATGGGGTGTCAACTATGACATAGTTTTTACGGGTTAACTCAGACTGAGAGTTGCGGATTCTCTTTTCTGATGTTCTTCCACGAAAAACTTCCCAAACCATGACAGTTGTGTCATAACTGCCAGTTGCAAGGATACTTCCGTCAGATGTAACTGCAGCCAGATACCACTCTAGTCAGATAAAGTAAGTAGAAAATATTAAACAATACATCGTAACATGAGAGATAGTTATGAGTTTTGATTCAACTAGAAATCAAGAAAACATTTTTTTTTATTTTTAAAAAAGGCTTATATTGAACAAAGAGAGTAGATACAAGAGACTACACAGAGAGGACAAGAGATCTTCTACAATTGAAAACTAAAAAACAAAAGAAAAAATAAACCAAGATTCTAACTCAACAGAGCCTTCCAATCTCTTTGGAGATCTATGAGGGATACTCCTCTAAACAAACCATTTGAAGAAACCCACAAGGAAGACAAAGCAGTGATTCTTTCTCAAAGAAGATGAGATGGTAGAAGTTTATTAAAGACTAGCTTCTGCTCCAACCAAAAGGCAACACAACATTGCCAAAGGGCTTTATGCTCCTTAGCCCTCTCAAAGAAAGCATATTAATTACAAGATCATACAGAAAACTGCATACATCTTCATCATCCTTGCAAGATCACAGAAGAAACTATACTCAAGTAATGCACGCAGCATGCCTCTCTTTAACAAACAAAACAAGAACGTGAATAAGTATGCCAAGAGTTGTAAAATACCCTTGATCAATTTCCAAAGTAGAGCCAACGGCCTAGCATTATGCTGAGTGTCAGTTTAGACCAAAATCAAGAGAAGTAATACTACAAAAGAACACTAACTCATCAAGTGTTGCATTTTTTCTAATGGATGAAAAAAGAATACATTGATGACAAAAGAGAAAATACAAAAAGATTACAAAAACAGAGGACAAGAAATCCTCTACTATGGAAACAAAAAAAAACAAAAGACAAACTAACTGAACAAAGCCTTTGAATCCCTTTGGAGATCCAAAAGTGAAACACATCTAAAGAAAAACCCTTAGAAGAAACCAGACAGAAAGATAATCCTTCCCCAAAGAAGATGAGGCGGAGGAACTTATTATTAAAATTCTTGCATCTGCTCCAACCAAAGACACCACAAACTTGCGTTGACTCAGACATTGCGAAAGAACCTTATACTCCTTTTCCCTCCCAAAGCCCACAAACTTGATAGCTAGAAAACTCCTCAGATCAACTGGACAAACCCAGCTCCCATAAAAATTGCCAAACAGTCTATTCCAAATAGGCCTAGACACCTCAGCATGCAAAAAACGACGGCTATTCATCTCTAAGCTTCTAAAACACATTATGTTGGAAATGTAAAAAGAAAGAAATCTCACACAGTATGGTTAAGACAAGTCTAAGGGCTATATAATGTGTGCGTGTGCTAGACTAAATTGCCTTAGGCATTTTAGTCATAAAGCATCTTCCATATTTAAGCCTATACACAATGCCTAACATTATGAATCAACACTCCACCATATAAACTAGGACCAGAACTGTCAAACTCTAACACATTACACAAACATTAAGCGATAAAGCCTAGTTAGGTCTTCGAGTCTAGAGCAAAGAATTTGTATTAATTTATTAAGTACCATTGTCCAAGCAAAAGCCTTTACCTCAAAAGGTGCTTTAACTTCCCATGAAGAAACAATATTTGGGCTTTGAATAAAAAACTTCAGAAAAATATATGGTCAACTACCAACTATTCAAATTCATTCCAATACCTAACATGGCATATTAACCCATCATATATTTCGGACTCTGGATCAAAAGGTTTTTAAGCTCTTGGATAGTCGAAAGGGTTTTCTTTGCTCCTTGGGTCTCATCAAGTCTTGTTATCCAGTATTCTTTTATTATGTTTCTCTCAGATTCTAGAAGTAATGGTCCCCATAGAAGATCATTACGAAATTTCCATGGTCCAGTGTGGAAGAGTTGAGAAGAGATCAGTAGATCACCTTGTTTACTGGGTAGTTTGGTGTAGGGTGAAGGAGGAGGATGTTTTGGGTCATCGTAGTTTGATGTTCCGAAACTTACTTTCTCTAGTAAACAGCTATCGTGTTTTCCTCTAGATATTACACCTTCATGGTGTCAAGCTATTTATAGTAAGTATGGTTTAGACCACAGTGGGTGGGAACTGGGAAGTCAACCCAGCAATCACTGCTACTCATGCAAGCCCATAATATTTTCTTATCAAATTATGGAAGGATCAAATTCATCACGATCGACATCTTATGTAGGATCAGTTGGGGGATAAAAAAGATCAAATCAAATACATCACACTTTTTATAACACAAAATATATTGATACATATAGAGTTACATAAAGATTTTAGATAAGCATATAAGTATCAAATCCCTAAACAAAACAAGTCATAACTTACAAAAGCCACTAATTCTCACAGACTCATACATAAAAATAGCCCATAAGTAACCAAAGTTTATAATATACTGATAGAACCCACAATAGCAGAATTGATATATGCTATAATATATTACCAACAGCCACATAGTTCAACACAGCACAGCAACACAGTTAACAAAACAGAAAGCTAACACAAACACAGCACCTAATACCTAATACAGAACATAATACAGAACCGAGCACAAGTACCATAACAGACTGTAAGCTTTCGAGAGGCTAGGTTCTCTCCCAAGCACAAAGCTCCACCAAAATTCTTCTCTGCCTCTCTCCAATTGCTTTACCCTCCATATCTGATGCCGTGGTCCCCACCAGTTTAGGCTGTTAGGATATCCTCTCCCTCCTCCCCTTCAGCCCACCTTTAGGTATAGGTCCATCCTCCACTCCTCCTATGTGTCTCTCCTTTTTTTTTTTATATTTTTATTTTCTATTTTTTTGTTATCTTGGGGTCTACCATATACATTGAACAAATTGTAGGTCATAAAAGTAACTTAACGGCAATTCACTAAACTTCAACACATTAAATTATCAAACTCATCCAAAAAATTTCAGGAGAACTGATTGTGACACAACAAGAAGCAAGAAGTCAACAAGCTAAATTAAAAAGTACAGACTACATATTGGAGCAATTCTTGTGTACATACAATGTAAGGATTAGAGAATTAAATCCTTACAGTGGGGTCTCACTATAAGGATTTAATCTCTACCCTTCAATACCCGCCACTGTATGTAGGGTAGAAATTTTCCTACATGTAGTAATGTTAGTTAGAAAGGTGTATTTTGTCCTTCAAAAAAAGCTCATTTTAAGTCATATAAGGAACAAAAAATATATATGCAACCAATCTTCCAGGACTGGGTAGGATAGCAAGATCTTATGATCTAACAATCTTGATCACAATCTTACTATGATACGAGTAATTTACAATCCTAGATAGGATGGGGATAGTTTTTGGGAGATGGGACCATAAGATCTTCCAATCTATCTAGCAATTTTAACAACAATGGGAGGGATATTTGGATGGGGAATGTTCCCTTATGTTTTTTAAGACCTTTCCGAGTCTCTATCGCATACCCTCTTGCAAGATTCTCCCACAAAGATTTTTGGTGTTTTTCTGAGATGCTCCCCACTCTTGAAACTAACTTTATAAGGAATATTACTAATAAAAATATTCTTGAACTTCTGCTTCTCCTTGACCTTATCCATCCCTCCACTTTGGACAAGAGAGATGAAGTCTGTTGATCCCTCCAATGTGAATATCTGTACATCCTACTTCCTACATGTGTGATACTGTATCTATGTTTTGACTTTTGTTTTTATTTCTCTAGAAGGATAGCTTACCTTTTTCTCTTGAATCTTTCTCTTTCTATAAAATTTCTTCTTTCATTTGAAAATAAAGTTGCCAGATTAGGAAAACTTTCTGAATCATAATATACCTGCAACACAGCTCACAATATCCTTATGCTGTCGGATGCTCTGAACCATTCTGCCATCGTTTAATGATATAACCTGAAAGCTATTTTCCCAATTGCCACACGATATTAAGAAGTTTTCAGAAGGTGTCTGCATTGTTGCAAAACATTGAGCTCCAAGTTCAACATTTTCAGGAACAGGACTCGCAATCTTCCGTGGAGAAAGTATATCAGAACCAACTCCAAAGAATACATCCTGCAAAAGTTAGAAAATGTCGTTCAACTTCTCATGAATTCTGACATAATCATAATGAAATGGTAAATAATAAACGGCAGTTATCTCAATGTCTGATAAAACATAACCTAACCTGTGAAATGGAGAATGTAAAATTTCCACCAGATTGTAATTGGCTTGTCAACCACACCTTAACAGATAAGTTGAGACCCTCATTCACAAGGACAATATTTGAGTCCATCAGACCAACATACAGTAGAGCTGATGACGGATGACTGGTACTACAAACAATAGAAGTCAAACTGATGGAATCAGGTGCAAAGTACAGAGGATGTGCAATTGGAATGGGCGGCCCTCTTCTTGGGTGTTTCTTTCGAAATATCTGGATTGGGGTCTGGCCAAAGTTGGCTATTTGATCTTCAATAGCTGCTCTTTGCAAATCATCGTCCATTGTTTCCAGATCAACAGCACCTTCATAAGTTAAGTAGTAGAAGATGTTCGCAGCCTATAATCCAATGATAAAAATTTTTACGAGTTAATTAAAATGAAGTTAATCAATCATAATTCAGCCAGTTCAAGTTTCTAAATTGCCTAAATCATGATTAAAATACGTTTACAAGGACTTATACGTATACCTCTACTGCAGGTTTCCCACGTTGCTTGTAACCAAATACCAAATCTATCCAGTGGTGGAGATTTGAACTGACATATTCACTTTCAAGTGCCTCACGATTTCTTCTTATGAATTCTTCAGGTGAACCCTGTGCAGATTATTTAAAACTAAGTCCTTTCCTCCAGCAATTCATAATTAGCTGTTGAAACTTAAAGGAATTTCCAGTTGGCATGTTCTATTTGATTTATATTTTTTTCCATTAAAAACTGAAGTTAGACATAAAAGAGAGAAAGTACAACTAATTGGGACAATAAGATATAATCCAAAACAGAAAATAAAAGATAACAGAAAGCCAAAGTGAACATTAAATACCTAATTATTTGATATAGATAAAACCCAAAATACCCAATTATGATAGAACCATGTATTAAACACACAGATTATTGTTTCTTCATGTAGTGGGAGAGAATAGAAGAACAAGATGAAAACCTGATGAAGCAATAAATTATTAAACTTTTTATTATGAAGCAATAAATAAAAAAAAATACACCACATTTAGCAGATATAACTCAGGCCAACAAGGCATTTGGGGATATTGAAATTCAAAATAAAATGCTATATTTGCTTCATTGTACAGAATCAGATCATTCCTGGTTAAAATGCTAAGAACTTAATGTAATTTAGTCACACAAAAATATTAACGTCACAAGTCACAACATAATCACTTAATCCCTTCTAATTTTAATAAATAAGTCCAAGGTTTTTTTCTTTGATCTGTCACGCACTAATAATTAGTTACAGATGAGAGTGAGACAGCCTCATAAAGTTTTTTCTCATGATACCCTTTTAGATGCTATAATGGTTCTAGAACTAGCCCTTGTTTGAAGGGGTTCTTGTTATTGTAAAGGGTTTTCTAAGAGGTATGAACAGAAACAATTATTGGGCCTTCCTAACAAGTGTTTGGTCATTTCCACCTGCAATTCTAATTAAATTAGAATTTTAGCACAAGTTTGGGATGAGCATGGGCTTGTCTTTTAAGAAGCCCATAGGCTTTTTCATGAAGGACCGCATAGGATCAGTTCTTGACAGATTCTAGAAATAATGAGTGTAAAAATTTATGATTTTTTTTATTGGATTGAAAGAAATCTAAAATCTTTGAAACGTGAAATTCAAATGTTCCTTTATTATGGGATAAGATTATTTTTCCTCCTCCTCTTTGGTGCAAAGCTCACAAATTGATTTTGATGCAATTTAAAAGGAACTCCTATTATGAAAATTCATAGAGACTGAGCAGCATCATTTACTTTTTTACATAATTAAGAAAAATTTGGGTCATCATTTCACTTAGTGGTAGGATCACCTCAATTCATTCTTCCTTGTCTAGTATTCCTCTACATTACCTTTCCCTACTTAAGAATCTGGCTAGTGTGGCTAACACAATTCCCTAGATGTTTATCTCGAGTGTATCATTCCTTTTCTCCTTTGCTTTTTTCAAGTGTTAATGGTACCTGTTTTCGTTTTTTGAGAGGATTAATTTGGAGTTTTTAGTACGTCAAAGTGATCATTCTAGGAATTTTCACATTGCTAGAAATCTTAGTAAGAGGTTTGTTAAAGATCTTGCTTTATTTCTCCTTTGTGTCTTCTACACCCAATAGGAGGACTTTGAATTTAGGTTCTCTGGGCTCTTATACTTGTTCTTCCTTATTTAAATTTTTTATTAGAAGCCCAAATATTGTTTCTATCCCTTTGTCTAAGTCTTTTTGGAAAATGAAACCCCTTCTTAAAGTAAAAGGCTTTTGCCAAGACAGCGGTACTTAATAGATTTAATACAAATGATCTGCTTCAAACTCAGAGACCAAACAAGGCGTTAGTACCTGATGTGTGTATGATGTGTTTTAGAATCTTAAGGATGAATAGCCATCTCCTTTTGCATTGTGAGGTAGCAAAGCATATGTTGCATAGGTTGTTAGGTTTATTCGATGAGTGTTAGGTTTGTCCTGCTGATCTTTGGACCTTTATAGCCAGTATATTTGTGGATTTTGGGAGGGATAAGGAGGATAAAGCTCTTTGGTAGTGTGTGATGTTTTTGCAAGTTTGTGATGTATTTGGATAGAGCAGAAAGGATTATTTTTCTTTTGCCACATCTTATTTGGGAAAGGATTATTTTTATTTCTTCATGGGTCTTTTGACTGTTTTCTAGTGGTCTCTTTAGAGGAGTGTCCATTATGGATCTCCAAAGAGATTGAAATGCTTTGTTGAGTTATATTTTAGGTCTCTTTCATTTGTATTTCTTTCATTTCATATGTGCTTTTTTCTTTTGTTTTTAAGAGGATCTTTTGTCCTCCATTATTGTAATTTTATGTCTATTTTCTCTCTTCTCTTCAACTAATTATTTTTCATCAATAATAAGAATAATAATTTGAGGGTCTCTTTCTGCTGTATATAAGAGGTTTACAAATCTCACATACCTTAGCCCAGGGAGGGAGACCAACGTCTCCTATAGGTTCACCATCTTGCTTCACTCCTAGATGATAAGAGTTTGAATTGACAAGAAACTCGGGCAAGTAAAAGAACTCAGGTATTAGCTCCTTCACATCACTAGTATTTGTAAGGCAATTTTTATATGTGCTCTCAATGCTTTGGAAAAGACGGTCAGCATGATCAAACTTACCACCCTAACCATAGAAAATAGACCGTTAATCACGATGCAATGCAAGTAATGGAACCAAAACACTTGACTAGAAAATGGGTGGAAAAAAAAAAAGGCAAACAAAGAGTAAAGAAGTGACTAATAAACACATAAGAAACTAGAGCAAGTCATAATTTCAGGAAAAAAAATTAAAATAAATAGGGAAATACAGAAACCCACCAAACTAGCAAAGCAGCTTGCAAACTAAAAGAAGGATATGCAATGAAAAATATAAGTGGACGAATTCAATCTCAGTTATATCAAGCATTTGCTCAATTATGCACTATTATACTAACTACTACTCTTCCTCATGATTGATATCCTGTAAAACTATCAATTTATTTGATATTACAGTTTCTCTGTTGCTCCTTTGAGATTTTCAATGTCCTTCAATTAATTATTTTAATTAAAAAGAAGTAACTTGACCTTTATTTTTGTAAAAATTTATTAAAAAAAGAGTGCAAAGAACAGTGGAAGATAATAAATCCTCAGTCAACGTAGAAAAGTGTAGTCTGAAAAGAGAAAAACATATTAAAAGTCCTAAATAAATCCAATCTGTATAGAAGAGCAGTCCAATCTCTTTGAATGTCAGAAACAGAGAATCCCCTTAAACGTTACACAAAAACTAAGTGGAAAAATCCAAAAAAGAGAGAGTTAATATTTTCCAAAAAAATATAGTTCATTAAGATATGTGATACATTCATAACAAGAAATTTCATGCAAAAGCACCAAGGGACGAAGTGCCACATCCACCATTACAATGCATCTTCATCTTGTATTTTGCACTCATATATCACATCAAGTGGGGTAAGCTGTCAAAATATATCATTAAGGATACCTGCAAGTTACGGTGGAGAGAAGTGAAGGGCTCTAATCTGAGAAGGTAATAAAGAACAATGCCCATGCTTGAGTAATGAGACCCATAGTAGAAACTGCACCAATATATGTATTGGAATGTATGAGAAAAAAATAAATAAAAAGAATATAATGAAATATCAGCATAAAATATTCAGTGTAAATTCTAAAACCAAGACTAAGAATTACCTGGGTATATCAGGATCACAGAAGTTACGGTATCTATCTTCAAACACCTAAATGCAAGAAGCAAATAGCAAGGATACAAGTCAAAAGATAGAAACAGAATTTTACTGACATTTTGAATAACAATAAGAAAAGTAACCTCAAATCGTTTTGTATCAAGTGCTCCAACAGGCTTTGAGAGGTCCCGAAAGGTTGACGATCTGTTATAATCAAGAGACTCTGATGAGTAGTCAGCCAAGACCCAAGGAAAAACAGGGTACTGGGTCAAATCATTGTATGATCTTCCAGCAAGTGTGTTAAGAATCATTAAATATTCAAAGTTTGTTATATCTCTTCTCCTCCAGCTCTCTCTGGCAATTTCTGCCATCTCCAGTGCTACTCGTCTATCCACAAAAGCAATAGATCCACTCTTATCCCTAGTACTTCCTTTGGGAAATAAATATTCATTTCTTGTCGCAACAATCAAGTTTCCTACATCTTTTGCATCCTTCAAAGATGCAAAGTTTAAAAATATGGGGGCAACTGAATCACTGAAGAAAATCTCTATTGCAGTATATCTCAGCAAATACCGAGTCCAATGAACAGCTTTTATCTATGGTAAAAGTCAGAAAGGAAATAATCAGATACCAACCTGTAATTAAAAAAGAAAAAATAGAAAGCTTCTTATAGAAAATGCAATGAGCATCGAACCTTGGCCATGCTCCATCTTCTATGGCGCTTGACACATTTGATAAGTTTAACAGGTGCATTCCCATTTATTATCTTACTGTTACTGACTGCAATTCCCTTCTGAAGATCCATGTCAGAAACAGGCCACTTCACTGTCCCTTGCTTTGGATCAGACTTGGTAAGATCAGAATTGCTTGAAGCAGGAAAGTCTCTGAAAACAGATGATCCACCAGTACCTTCAACCAAAAATTGGCCAAAGAAATGCAAAACATTTTTCATGACGGCCAAATGCCCAGCTAATTTTCTCTTCGGGGTTACAAGAACACATGGAATCGACATAAGCACCTAAGAACAGAAATTAGCTATGATCAAAGACAATTTCAGACCCTCTTTCCTGAAAACATCAGACAATATTCTGGCTCTGCACATACCTCGCTCACTTCTGTCTCTGATGAAGAGGAACTGTCTTTTCGTTCCTGCACAGTATCCTTCCTGTCAAAGCTATCTTTTAGTAAGTCAGAGGATGAGCTTTCTGAAGCGTCAAGGGGAAGAGATGTCTTTTTCCCACTTATTTCACTATTGGTTTCGTTAGCATCCAAGCTTCCTTCTTCAGTTATTTTTCTTATTCCTTTCAGCAAAAGTTGCTTCATCTGCTCAGGTATATGTCCCACAAAACCAGGATTACTTTCGGTGACTGGAGTAGCTATCCCACTGACCGAGGCAGAAGGAGGAAGGCACATATTTTCATCAAAATGATAATTTTGCCTTAGTTTTGGCCTACGGCGCCAGTTATCCTCTGTCTTGTCAAGTTTCCAGTGTGTTACAACAGAGTTGGGAAAAGGGTTAGCAGACCATGGACCCCTCTCATCTATTAATGAACGAAACAAGTGTATCCATTTTTCCTGTAAAAAACAACCCTAGTTGTTTATACACGTATTAATAAACAATAATGTATAGCAACTTTTACCATAAGAAAAGCAGGGGTAAAAAATTAAATTAAAAAAAATAAACAAAAGATATTGCGCCTACAGCAACATTTTGCTGCTCCTCTTCATAAGTAAGCTGGAATTCAGCTCTTCTGGTATCATCTGAAGCAAGAATGGAGTTCAAGCTACTTTGTATCTCATCTTCAAAAACTTTCTTGCTACTGGACTCTGCCAAGGAGTTATCATCCATTCTAGAATAGAGTTCCTGTATCTGCTGGCTGCGGTCAGTTTTTAGTGTCTTTATATATTTAGCTTCATCCAAGATCTGAAGAGAAAATCAATAAAAAGCATCTGATATGAAAGGCCACAGAGAAAATAGGAAGGACAAAGGGAAGCCATGCCAAAATTTATGTAGTCTTCTAATTATTCTGATTACTTTAATTGTTCTCATTCAATTATCCTCTGCATGTGTGTGTTGAAAATTAAAATAAAGAAACATAAATAATACATAAATTGAAAGAGAAATTACAATATATTAAACAATTTTATACTAAAATTGTAATAATAAGATCATATATAATAATTATTAAATAATATAATAAAATAATAAAGTACAAATCATAGAAATATATAATTATAATATAGTAAATGAAAGAATAAAATAAATAATAGTATAATAATATAAAAATAATATTAATATATAATGATATGAATAACCATACATAGAAATTAATAAAAAAAAATTAGGAGGAGTTTGTAACATACCGCTGCTAGCACTCGATCCTTTTGAATTATATTTTGAATGGATCCTATTTCTTTCAAATTGCTGTTTGGATCCAAGGAGTCATCTCTGCCCACAATGCTACTAGCAAGCATTGATTTTCCTGAGTTGATAGTCTCCCGAATAAAATGTGAAACAACATGAAAGCGGGCACCATCATCCAACATTCCATACTGTGACCTAACAGCAAGCAGTGCCCTGACATCTTCCGAACCAAAGTTAGATTCTACTAGGTTAAACTGAAAGGAGTATTAAACTATATATAACCAAAAACATAATTCATGCTCTTCAGACTCACAAAAGTATAAACTTGCTCCCACATATTGAGAAAGGGATATTACCAGATAACAAGTTGAAGCCTACTCTTGCTTGGCTCATCATCTGCAATCAAGAGGCAGGGCAAAAGTGAAATGACCTGGTGGACACACTGCAATGCCCTCTCTAGGGAAGCTTTACACAAATACAGAATTACAAGGCGAAAAATAATTCTCGGGAACCGCTCTCCCCGTAAAACCATAGCTTTATCAACATTTTTGTTAGGTTTTGCACCCAAAGCAGTGCCTATCCCTCCTGATACAACAACTGCAGCCACTTCTGCAGCAGGAATGTTCAATGATTCGACCAAACCACGTGCCCTTTGGCCTAATGATGGACCTGTAAATGATGATGATTTGGGTAATGTTTTGCTGTGTCCTTTACCATTCATCTCACTAATAATAGCCCACAAGTTGTCATATAGGTTCCACCATTTTTCTTCAATTGTGTCATCATCTGGTATTGGCTGCTTATAACCCTGCGATTTTCTGAAAGATGAAATGACCAACCCATAAACAATGTCATCCTAGGCATTTAATTCTTTGGCAGGGTGAGGGGATGGAACAACATATCAATACCTGGATGTTTGATCATCATCTTCACCTAGCAAAACCTCTTTTAAGGCAGAGCTGTAATCCTTGTGATGTTCCAATTCCAAATTAAGGTGAAAATCAGAGCCACTTCCAATAAACTGTAAGAATTCATAAAAACAAAAACACATATTACATATTTACAAAAGAATATCAATTGTAATATTGCAACAATACAAATTTTGAAAATTGTATTAAATATTAAAACATGATTTTTTTTTAGTAACATACTTAAAACTCCCTTGCATTTTACTGATTTTACACAAAACTTCCCTCCATTTCAAAGACATAAGCAAACCTCCCTTGATCAAGGGGATTTTGTGAAAATCATGAACATCTTAGGATTTCTATCTATTGGGCTTCGTAGTGTAATGAACCCATTGGAAATCTGCCTAATATATAATCAAATAGAGTGATTTGCCAACACTAAATAAATTTTGGATATATGGAAAGCCTTTAGTAGACCAACTTGAAAGGAAGGAAATGTTATACCAATCATTATTAATAGACGTATAGAAAATGCAATAGACATTAATTTCTACCAATTTGTTTTTCCCTTTCCCAAACCCAGCCTAATTATCTACTTTGACCAAAATAGGACGAAAAAGAGATGATAAAATTTAATACAAGTCACTTTGTAGAAAGATATTTGCATTTTAGAACACTAATGTTCTAATCAGATTCAAAGATCAGAGTATTATCCGCTGATGCGTGAGTGATGTGTCATATAATATTGTGAGAATTTTCATCAGTTATTCCCAAGTAGACTCTCAGCTTCAAACCTTTGGAACAGGCTCTTTGATATTTTCAGTTAGTCTTGGAATAGTCAAACAGTTCAGGAAGATATATACAGAGTTCGAAGCTGTGATTGTGTGCTCTGTGTAAGGCTGTATATGGATTAAACGGTTGGAGTGGGATGCCAGGAAATTTAAGCACAAGTCCTTGGAACACAGTTGTTTGAGCTACATCTCTATGTTTCTTGGCCAATGACAGTTTTTTCTTTTTTAGGTAAAAAAAGAATCTATTAAAGATAAGAGGAAAAAGACAAAGTTAGCTAGGTATTCATTACTTTGTTCTGTTTTGAGCTCTTTCTTGTATTTCTAGTTTGAATATATCTTATCTTCCAACAGGTTGTACCCTCTCTATCCAGAAAATTTCTTCTTTTATCACCAGAAAAAAGAAATTGAATTTACAAAGGAATTGAAGTGCTCTGTTTTTATTGATGTCCGCCTTCAATGTTTTTCATCTTGTCATTTTCTAAGTTTTAAATACATATTACATCCTCCATTTTTGGAAACTTCTATTCATATGTCTAATAAAAATTTCTTTTATCAATACAAATAAAATAATATTAAAAATGCAATACCGGGAGTATTTCATCAATTTCAGAGATCAGCATCTCATCAACCAATCTCAAAAGGTATAATGTATTGTCCCGACAAGGTTGTGAAATGAAAATATTATCCTCAGCTGACAACTCCATCATATTCCGAATCAAATCCTCATATATATCACGAAGCAAGAATTGATATGAAATACCACCCTACAAAAACAAGTTTTAAAGTAAAATCATCACTTAAGGAATATTTTATGGTGAATATAATAAGCATACTAGATTAATTTTGACTAAAACATTCCTGCATGATTAAAATAATATAATCTCGAAGTGCAGTTAGATATCCAACATACTTCACCAGAATGCAAAAGGAAGTTGACTGTTTCTTCCAACTGTTGCCAGCCACCCTTTACAGAATGCATATAGTGACAGAGAACTAGAGAAAACAAATTCCTCACCAAGTGAACCTCATCCGTCTCATTGTCACCATGACTTAGCGATGTGGCATTGTAGTCTTTTAACACATCAAGCTTTAGAGACGATGTTAGCCAGGCATTCCAACCATATTCCTAATGACAATATAAGTGATTAATTAACAATTCATCAACCTTTAGTCAAAAAGCAAACTTTATATTGCCATACCATAAAAGATTCAATATTTGAAGGATTTGAATCAAGAAGCTCAAGTAGATCTCTGATTATTTTTATTCTTGCATGTGCATCTTCACAGCCAGACAGGTATCTGATAATCAGTGGCAACATCTGAGGAAGTAAAAAGTGAGAGCTATTTAGCTTGCTTCTCACCCTCTCAAGCTGGCTGTGTCTCTGTAAAACCTGTAAGCAAGAATTTCCTAATGGTGAGTACCACCAAATTGAGTGTCATATAAGCATTGTAATAAATTATTACTCTCTTGGAAACTTATTAGCTAATGACCTAATTGATAAGATTGATTAAGGAATAAACAAGAAAGAAAAAGGGTCCACCTCTTGTCACAATACCTGTTTGGGGCTAGCACCGCCAAGAAGAACATCAAATAAAGTGGCACACAAATTATCTGTCTGTGGAAAGCTGAACAATCTATCAGAAATAGCTAAAAATATTGGTTGCATTCTGATTTTCCTATCACTTTCTGGAAGAGATTTGGATTTTCCCACCGAGAGATTGAAAAATCTTGATCCCTTCTTCTCAGATGGAAGGCCTACCAAAAGCCTCCCTAGGAACTGTAAGCTCAGCAATCTAATAGACTCAAATTCCCTAGAAGAAACAAATAATAAAAGACAGCATAAGAGTGAGATTTATACTATTCAGTAATGAACAAAATGGTGATTGCACAAAGGCTCCTTCGCATTAACAAACCCAACCACGGTCACAAAATAATCATCATGACTTATATAATATATTAATCTATCCATATTATTTGTAATTTTTAATAGACAAAACAGTATTAGTATTTGTATAGATGTAAAAGTCAGATCTGTATGTGGTCTTTCTTTTTTTCCAATAAATAAACATGCTTCGATGGAAGATCCACCAAGGAGGTGAACAAGTGATAAATGGTTGAAACAGAAAAAAATGTTACACCAAAATCCTTGAACAGTGATGTCCATGACCACAAGCATGCCCAAATTTGAAGTTAAAACATCGTTGCTTGTTTCATTTGATAAGTAGAATTCATAGGAAGAATGCCAAGTGGGACATACTGCTGGAGAAGATTGACAAAAATCTGACAACCACCAATGATATTAACTTGTTCAAGGAAAGAAGCAAGCAGTGATTTCTGGGAAACACCACGAATGACCATGTGGAGAACATCCTCAATACAGGTCATATCATGACTTGTCTCAAAAAATGCTATAAGAGCTTTAATATCTCCCGAAGTAATGTTCTGCCTGCATAGCCCCCAAAATATGGAACGAATAATTGAACACAGAATGGGTAGTAATAACTGCTACTATAAAGGAAATAAAATGAAAAGTATATGATAGCAAATGTATAGTTCTGAACACGGATTTCAAGTAGAAGAAAACTGTACCTGAGACTCATTTCACCAAGACTTAACAAAAGAAGACGGATCTTACGTATTTCTTCTTGACTTGGTCTTTCTCCGACAACTCGTTCAGTGATAGGATGTAAAAGAGGGTTAATTACAAGGGATAATTGAGACTTGACATTATCACAATAGAAAAGGTGAATTATATCAAGAACACGTGGAAGCCGGCATAGACTCTTCAGTAACCTCGGATCATTGTCAAATTGCTGAATCAGAAACATGTATAGTTCACGTTGCACTTTGTAAACTGTGCAGACCCAGATAAGAGGATTAAGAAATATACTGGCAACAGCCTCTTTTACAAGCAGATCTGCCAGGCCTGAAGAGCATCAAAAAGAAAAAAATAAATAAAGTTGTTCCATTAGAAAATATCATCAAAGAAGTAAGTATGAACAAAATTTTGCAGATAATATACCAGAATTGGAAACAACATTAAAAAGATTTTTCAAGGCGGAAAGTGTTTCCATGTTAAGTTGTCGTGAAGGAACTGATTGTAACAAGAACCCCAGGACAGAAAATCCAGAAAGAAGACGCATCTGTTGTTGATTTGCTAAATTCTCATCCAAGAAAGAGGCAATAAGCTCAATAACTTCAGTTGTCACACTCTCCCTCGTCATGTGTGTAATCAATGCACTCTCAGATTCTCCATCTTCACTTTCAAATCTACAGCATTGTGTGATAAGAGGGAAAAAGACAGATACACCACCAACACAGTATATAATCTGCTGCAGCAAGCGTCTCGAACATAATTCTGTCCCACCCATTACAGATGCTTCAAAAGATTTCTTACCCAATGCATGACTCAGTATTGGTGAAACATTAAAAAGCATTCTGCCAACACTTGCCTGAAAAAAAAAAAAAAATTGTTACATTCTGGATTATAGAGATTATGGTTTAGATGTACCTCTTCAATGAAATTAAAAAAATGAATAATGCACCTGGGCATTGAATCCAAAGATAATTTTTGAAGCAAGTCCATCTTTGGCATCAAGAATCCCACTGGGTAATTTATCACCGCAAAGTGGTAGAGCTTCATTATCAAGGAATGAATACATATAGCTTGGTCCTAAGGAATAGATACACTGGACTTGCTCACCAGAAATAGCATCATTGTATAAATAAACAGGACCAATTTGGCCAAAAAAAGATGACGACTCCCGGATGGATTCGGAGATGAGAGTGTGATCTTCATAGTGAGGCATTTTAATTTTAGAACCAATAGTGCAACTTGTTAAAAGTTCATTAACTTTTGCATACCTGAAGAACAAAAGCATATAATCAAGTAAAAGTGACATATAGAGTAATCCATCAGTTTAATTGCAAAAATGAATTAGCAAGTTAGTTGAGGACAAAATCAACAAGATATGGAACCTGCATCTTTCAGATGAGACAAGATCACCATCCAAGTAACACCTCAACAAGCTACCCCCAGAAAATGCTCTTCCAATGCTATGAGTTATGCAAAGAAAATGCCATTTCCTCCTGACTAAATTAACATGCAGGTCCACACGCTGTCTCTTCAGATTAATTGACTAGCAAGAGATAAAAAGGGGGAACATTAAACCAAGTAAATGAGGAACATAATCTAAGAAAATGAACAAACTTTTCTGAAGAATAATTTTCATTACCTCATAAGTGAGCTTCTCCCTTGCAAGAACAGCCAAGGACCCTCTTCCATTTTCTGTGAGGAAACTAAAAAGACCCATTGCTCCATTTCTAGGGAAGTTCTCTATCCTGAGCCAGCAGGAAAAAGAAAATCCCTTATTGAGAGGCCACTGCAGAGGCGTCAAAAGCATGATACCCTACAAGGATACGAAAGGAATAAGATTAACATACAAGTCAAAAGCAAGATATTGGACAAACAAAACAATGTTGTTAAAGGATTAAAAGCAGGGAAAGAGACTAATGTTATACACAGTCAAACAGAGAAAAGCATCCAGTATCAATAAACAAAAAGAAACTTCATGCAAGAGAATTTGCATTCCTTTCAGATTCCATGGTCCACAATTAAGTGTGCAGATATTGCAGAACCTTAAACAGTGAGCTATAGAGACCTAGGTAAGTCCATTTACCGTCAGCCCAAGATTTTGAAATAGTCAGTTCTAATAGTATTCACTATGACCAAGAAAGAAAACATTTCATAGTATTCATGCTCCTTAATATATTGATAACTCAGCTCAGAAGGCTTGAGCTGTTGTTTTCTCAGGATTTATGGGAGGCCTAACAATTGTTGAGAGGGGAATCTGAACCTTGGTAATACTATATTTGTCGGAAATGTAAAAAGTAAGAAGCCCCACATTGGCTAGTTAAGACAAGTCTAAATATTATATAATATGTGAGGATGCCAAACCAAATTGTCTTGGGCATTTTGAACATAAGTATCCACCACATTCAAGCCTATACTCAAGGCTCAACAATATGGGTCAATACTCCACCATACAAACTTGGATCAAAACTATCAAACTCTAACATGATATCAAAGCTCAATAGTCTCACGGCCTGTGAAGATCCATGGTCCAAGATGAAGAAAACCCATTGGAGATTATGAAAAGCCCAATGGAGAATTCATTCCTAGCAAATCAGGCTGACAAATACAAGTCAGAGATGTTGAGACCTACGGTTGAAGATCTGAAGCCCACAAAGATAGAAAGCTTAGTGAGGAAGACCCAAGCAAATATTGAAGTCTTTTGGCCTTTGAGGTTCAACAGAGTACAAGCCCAAGCAAATTGAAAAATGAAGAAAGAGACCTGAAGCCTCTAAGACTCAAAGGAACACAAGTCCAAGATAATAAAAGGTAGGTCACAAATGGGCGAGGCCATTTGGACTTGAGGGAGAGTGTTGGAAATGTCAAAAGAAATAAGTCTTATATCAACTAATTCAGACTAGTGTACAGGCTAGATAATGTGTGAGGATGCTAGACTAAATTGTCTTAGGCATTTTGGATATAAAGAAATTCTTCAATACATATATTGTACTAACTCATTTATACATTAGCCAATAATATTTAACCAACTTTTCTCACCTTATGTTGACAAGTTGCAAATTCTATAAAAAAGTAAGAAGAGTTGATTAAATTCAATTGGCTAATGTACTAATGAGGTGACACAATACATATACCTAAGAATTTTTTTTTGGGCATAAAGCATCCTCCACATTCAAGCCTATAAACAAGGCCAACAATGTGAATCAACTCTCTATCATACAAACTTGGACCAAAACTGTCAAACTCTAACAGTATTAGTCTAGTCCATAACTTTACTAGACCAAATTATTTACAGTTACTATGAACTAGAAAGTTAAATCTTCAGCACAGTTATATTTAGTAAATTTTAGTAAATTCTGTATTTCACAGTCTTCAACCAGCCTAGATTCATGTTACTTTGTGTTATTGGGTTTTGTATTTCTGTTTTGAAGTTCAAGTTCCCCTTGCATGTTTAGTGGTATTAGTAGAGCCTTCTTTTGGGGGAAGCAGGTTGGCTTATAAATTGTACAAAAGAAATGGATAGCTCTTTTAAGCTTATCTTTTTTGTTAGCTGTTCTAGGAGGATATCTTATCCTCCCTTCTTCTACATCTTCTAATAAAATCTTTTATTGATAGGAAAATATGTTTTACATTCAAATGTGTTGTGTCTCTTTTCTTTCATTGATGCCAATCAGTGACACCACAGAAATATCAATGCACCCAGTAATATCAGATATCCTGGATGCAAAATCTTTTTCTGAAAGCATATAAAGTTTCTTCTAGAAAGATAAAAGAATTTTGCTTCCTAGTCCTAGAAAATATATATATATATATATAAAATGTAACTGAACTAAAATAAAAGTTCCCCATTAACATTTCTATAATAGCTTCAGGACTTACAGAATCAGTCCCAGAAAGATCAAAAAAGGCAGTTGGTCCCTTCTCATGTAGCATTGACAAGAGACTAGTTAGCAAAAGAGAGCAGTACTGTCTCCGTGTCCCAACTTTCTCACTACGGAGTAGGGCAAAGATTTTGCGTATGTCCTTCCCCGATATGCTATGCCCACCAATGGCTTGAATTAACTGGGCAATTTGAAAGATCACACTATCGCTATCTTCTTGAGAAAACCAATCCAGAAGAAAGTCAAGCATTCCTGCTCTGACACATGAAGCTCGATTAGAAATGGAATCTCTTAACAGCTGCTGAAATATGCTGAGCCCATGATGCTGCAATGACTCATTGCTCTGCCCAATCACAAGATAGCAAGCAATAATCCAGATGGCATTATTTTATTAAATGAAAAGTCAGCAATTACTGAAAACATTATCCAGAAAGATATTAACTCCAGTGTTGAAAATTGACAAGAAAGAAGGGAACTGAATAGCTAACCTTTTGCAGTACAATCAGATATAATATAATCACATCTTCATTCTGAAATCAAATAAACAAAAAGAGAAAGGAAAAGGTACAGATGAGATTCATTTATTGGAGATTTAATAGCTCTAGATACAATTGGTGTAATTAATCAACATGATAAATTAATTTAAGTGCCACCAGTACGTCACATTCTTGAAACAGAAAATGAAAAAGGGCTAGTAAATCAGACAAATTAAATCAAAGCTATGTACTAGTTAGGTTACCTTTATAATAGGACTAATTTTGATATCAAACTTCCCATCAACAAGCATATCAAGCAATACATTTAGAAGGCTTTCGCTTGAATGCCATCGGCAAAAATCCAACAGCAGACTTTGCAGTGTCTGGTAACCTTTTCCAGCAAGAGCCCTAAACGCAGCCTGCAATAGATTTTAATAAATCAGGATACAGAATTTTTAACTGCCAGTAGCATCAGTAAAGTGCAAGCAAAAGCAAACCAAGAAACAAGATAAATTCATAGGATGCAACATAGTCTAGCAAAGGGAGAAAAAAGAAAATAAAAAGAAAGAAAAAACAAAAGTAATTAAAAGATTAAGAAAGAAGAGAACCTTTGAGGCGTCATTACTTGCAAGCAGACATGTAAGCGTTTTAAGTACATTCAAAACCAATTTCTCCCCATTTGCGTCATCAAGGTTGCTGTTAAGTAATGATACAACATGCAAAAAGCACTCTCCATCACGAAACAGAGCCTGATAGTACTGATGCAGCGCAACATCAAATACAATCCTTCAGTTATATAGCTATATGCATGTAAACAAATAAAAGAGATCTGCTACTAGTTAAAAAACAAGTCAATGTGACAACATACTGCTGGATTATCCTGGAGCATATCTCTCATTCCAACCAACAAATCAATAGACAGATCTACAAAGCCTTTCTCTCGTTCTTTAATCTGATTAAATGTTTCTAAATACTTAGAGCATAACTGCAACTTTGCTTTTTTATCTTCCTCAGAGTGTGGTTCAATCTGGAAAAATAGTAATGTCAAATATTCACAATAAATAACATACACATAATAAATACGAGGTAGACATGATTTTCACACCTCCATCACACTATAACACAGCAAAAACATATAGGAATACCTTCATTAGCTCAAGTATTTCTCTAAGCACATCATTTCTCAAATCTTCTACCCAGAATAAATCAAATAAACAATCAATGCACGTGAAACTATTCAATATCAAGCTTCTTGCATCTTCTGCTGCTGATAAAAACTTAGCATAAAGCTCCATGCACAATTTCATACAGTTAAACCAACTTCGCAGAGTCTCATGTAAATTGCATTTTTGTTGATCCTGTGCAGAAACTACTTCCTTCTCAATATTCTCACCAGAGGTGCTAATGTTTCCAGATCTTTTAGACTCCTGGGCCTGAACACAAGCAACTTTTAGAACTCGGGAAACTGCACTGAGGGCCTTAAAAGAAGCAACTGTTTTCTCAGGGGAGACACCCAAGATGTGAACCAAACTCCTCACAAGAACACTGGCAATTTCAGGATTACAAACAGACTGTTCAAGTGCATCCAGCAAAGCAGACAATTCAGGCTGTAATTAAAGTAAGAGCAATAAATATTAGAAAACTTTCCAAACAATCAAATTCAGCCATGCAATGCGAGCCACAGAAAAACAAGCATGTAAAATGAAAGATAATTCACCAAGTCAAAACAAGAATAGAAAAGAACCTCAGACCCTAGCATACAAAAAGATATACATAAACACAGATAAGCCTAGTTCTGCAAGAAATGCATGCTAGAAATACATTACCAATAAAGGTAGTGCATGATCTACAACAAGAAACTGAATTCGGGTCCCAAAAATGATCTGTAGTTTTGTTAACATTGCTTAGGTAGATCTTTCCACCGAGCACTACATCCCTCATCCCCAGTTTTATACCATATCCTTTTTTTTCTATATATTTTGATGTAACTAAAAGGTCTACGCAACTTGGATGCAATTTCTCTTTCATGTCAGAAAACCTTAGTAGGCACATCATGCATAAATTATACCACAGAATCCGTCAAGGATCTTAATTCCAGTCATGTGATATCACAAAGATAAAGACACATTAGAATACTAAGTGCTCACAGTAAACATGCCTGTGTTTAAGTTTCCATTTCACACGATAAAAGGAAGTGTATAAAAAAATATACACGAAAAGGAAAAATGAAGTACCCACCAAGTTGTGCACATTTCCATTAGAAGTCGCAGCAAATTCCAGAAATGAAATTACTTCCATCTGCAAACTATTAACACCACCTACTTTTGCTACACTGCTTATGCTACTTGAAGCAGAAAACATTTCACACTTCTCAGTGTGTTCAAATGTCTCACCAGTATTTTCCTCTGAAGCCAAATCAAAATAAAAGAAATTTTCTGAGAAGATAAGGTCCCAAATTCCCTCTTCCCTAAAAAATTCAAGCGTCATGGGTGAAGAAAAAAGGACATCTTTAAATGCATTGAGAATGGTGTTCTGTAGAATTGTCACAAAGACCCTGCAAAAAATGATAAGAAACAAACAAGATATAAAATTAGCAGGATATAAGACATTCCAGTTTTACAGCCATAATAAGGCACAAATTCACAACTCTGTCAGTTAAATTAGAATTTTCAGCAAACATCAAAGAGAAAAATAATACCAGCTTTGGTCCAAAAAATATACTCCAAGTAATCGACAACATTCACCTTAAACAGCTTGGAAACTCATTCTGACTTGAGCAAGCTTTGATGCAAGGAAATATTGTACATAGAACCCTCATTACCCATTTGATTGACAGTTCACAATATACCGTTGAAATTGATAATGTAAGTCTACCAGCAAATACTTGGACATTATGAGATTTTGAACTTTCAGGAGCCAGAAGGAATGAACAGAGTATGCTGGCCAAATTAACAACATTATCATTCCAAATTTGGGAAAATGAAGAACTAGCAGGAAGGTCACCAGAAGCCACAGCTGGATCAAGTTTCACACATTTCTCGTTTTGACAATCCAGATCAGGCATTCCACACTGCTGCTTTCCAGCAAAATTCTTTTCCTGTCCCATGTCTTGAAGCATAAAAGCTGGTGAACAAAAGCTAGTTGCAAATTTATGCACCCTACCATTTTCACAAAGAAATTGCAGATTGTTCATATTCCCAAAGCTGTATAATTGTCAAGGATCAACAACCACTACATATCGAAATGAACGATTCAAATAGCAAGCAGACTTTATAGAGTAAACAAGCCAAAGCAAACCAACCTATAAATTGGAACAAATACACTGAGGATTGCCTCATACCAACTACAATATGTTAACGTTAACTTGAGAGAAACAGATATAAAAGGACATAAACAGATCTCACAGTAAATATGTGAGTGAAAAATATTTCACCACTCCAGTTAGCACTGGTATTGATGCCATATTTTTATTTTATGATCACTTTCATATAACATTCACATCAAAGAATTTATCAAGATACCCAAGCTCTTGTATAATAAAATATGAAAAGCTTCAGAACTTTACAACATGAGCAATCTATGAAGGATACACAGCCTCTCTCAAAACTTCAAGAGCAAGAACATGAAGCTGGAAAATTTTTTGCAGCAGTTTATTATCCCTGCCAGAAAATGTATACCAATTTATAAGAGACCACAAGACAGACAATTATATAGCAATGCAGAGATATAACTCAAAAACCAGATTATAAGCTGTCAGAGACAGAGAGAGAGAGAGAAGGAATTTTAGATATACTTTTCTATAGAAAATAAGTGCATTTTAAGACAAAAAAAAAAAAATCATTTCTAAAACAGATAGCAAACGCTTATCATGATGCTTAGATTTTTATCTACACAGAACAATGACTTTACCAAGACAGGCTAGTTACTAAGTAATTTTCCACAAACTCAAACTTCGAATATCTACTACAAGCATGAGGGGATCACTGTATCCTGCCATTATGGACATCACTGCAATTAAATTACCTCAATCCATCAACCAGAGAGGATTTGCCATAAGTTCTCACATAATTTGATGGAACTCCAAGACCATCCAACAGAACTTCTAGCCCTCCAATACTTTTAAAATGATTTTGACCCCGAGGATTTGCAGATAAGGCCAAGCAAAGTATTTTCAGGGTCAAATACTGAAGTGAATCATCCACCCACTGGTCTTTCATGCTCAACCTTCTAATGACGCGTAATAGCTCTGTGAAAATTTTTACTCTTGTGAATATAAAAAAGTAACCAAAAATATAAAACAAGTATTAAAAGCTAAGAATCATTTTGACTTTTTCTCCCCAATAAAACAAGAAACTTTATTACAGAAAGAAAAAGATACATAAGAGGGGGATAAGATATACTCCTCAGAAAAATACAGAAAAACAGATAAGCTTTAACAAGTAACAAAACTGCCCAATCCCTCTGCATATCTGACACTAGCACCCCTTAAACATGTAAGCAGCATTAATGTGCAGATCCTATAAAACTCAGTAGACTAGGGAGGTCAAAAAACGCATTCATTAAAAATGAATGATAGGAGCAGGAATTATACTTGTAAGACATAGGATTGATAAATAAAATAGATTTACGGCTCACACAAAGTTGACCTCAAGATCTTTCATCTTAGCATGAGACAACTAATTAGCTGTTAATTTAATAATATTAGTCAGAGCCATTTTGAATAAAAAAATATTTACACATTAAGTCATAAATCAATAACAATGATTCCCATCATTCCTTTCCATCACAAATTCCATTTTTTATTGAACCCAAACCACATGTAATTTCTCTATAAATATGGCTCAGTAAAAATTAATACTTCATTGGATCCAAAAAAAATGGGATATTGATATCATTATATAGAATATCATATAATTGGAGTAAAAATCTGGAGACTTCACAGATTGAACCAATCTACATATATGTAATCTAACCTCTTGTTGTCTCTTCATCAACTACCACATAATTGTTAAAAAAAGAAATTAAAACATATATATCGAGAAAATTGATTGATTATTGTCAAGGACCAACATCATCCCAAAAGCATGAGCTGCTAGATGTAAGCCGTGGACAGTGTACCCTTACATTGTGCCAAATTTTAATTGATGTAGAAGAATGAAGGTGACTCCAATGAGGAATCAACTCTTGACCAGTTGGTCCAAGAGATTCCAACACCAAGTCAAGAAAAAAGTCACCTAAAAGCTTAGGCTGTTGGGACTTGGGAGGATGGTCATAGGTGACTTTTGATTTATGCCTCTACACTACAGTCTACACTCCCATCATCCCATAACCGACACGAACATGCCCTTTGAGGCCAAAGCCTGAAGGTTGGACAAAACCTAGACTCATCACTACCTGTGCAAAAAATCATTTTGAAAAATTAAGATAATAGAATCGAACTCTTCACCACCTGATCAAAGAGCCTCTAAAAGAATGTCAATAACCAATTCAACCTTTGCATCAAAAGAAAGAAAAGAAAATATAATTTTTCCTTAAAGCATAAACTGTTAGGTGGAGGACTTGGTGCACATTTTGAGAATCTAAAATCTTTGCTCCCAGAAAAAGAACCAATAGAAAGCTACTTTAGATTGTGACAATGAAATTATTAACTTCGCTACCAAAAATAATAAAAAAATCCTTTATAATAGAAGAACTCTTGGGCTTTTACTAAAAAAAGGCCATCCAGCAGACACTTAAAGTAGGTTTTATCTAAAAAAAATTGTAATTTCATTACATTCAAAGATAGAAAATATGTGTTGATTTCTCCCTCTTTAAGAGAAGACAATATATATCTAGCTATTCTATAAACATGCATTACTGAGACAAGGGGACTATTGCATGCCTTGATACTGCTCTGTCTTCATCAGTGGATTAGTTTATCAAAACAAAACCAGTGAACCCATTAATTAGTACATGTGCTGAATTAATTATTGCATACTAATATTCCAAATCAGAAAATGTAAGAAGAACAATAGATGCCTACCTTACCTACTAACCAATTGAGACCACCAGCTTCCATCACAGAAACAACTGCTTTCTTATGCCAATATAACCTTTCTTCAGAAGACAGAACACTTGCACTATTTGAAGAGCTAGGTGGAGCTTCAGCACATGAAACAGAGCCTACAGTACTGCACAAAAACTCATCTTTTTTGTTTATTTTTGTGCCTAAATCAATAAAATTGCAAATTATTGACACGACATATAATAAAATTTTTTGAAGCAGCTTGATTTTCTCCATGGTGAAGTTAGATAAACTTTCTTCAGCAGAAAAGGTGCCACTTATGGTTTTAAGTTGGACAACAGCCCCTGAAATAAATTAAATCCAGTTAAAAACTAGGGTTTAATATTTTTTTTACAATTATAAATAACATTTATTAGAGAACACCCAACAGCTACTAATTGAAGCACAGAAGCTAAAAGCAACTAATCCATGCAAAAAAGATAATATTTCCAATGCTATCCTTTTTTTTTATGAAAAAAGAAATTTACTGACAAAAGAGAGAGTAAATACAAGAGATTACAAAAAGGGAGGACAAGAGGTCCTCGACAAATAAAACAATAAACAAAAGAAAAGAACCAAGACTCTAGCTCAACAAAGCCTTCCAATCCCTTTAGAGATCCATAAGAGACCCACAAGGGAAGACAAAAAAGTGATTCTTGCATCCCACTCAAGCCAAAGACACCACAAAGTTACAAAGACTGCACATTGCCAAAGTGCTTTATGTTCCTTATCCCTCCCAAAGCCCATAGACTTGAAAGCTTGGAAAGAGCCAAGATCAGCGGGGCACATCTAATTCTCTTCAAAGTAGCCAAAAAGTATATTCCAAATATACCTAGCCACTTCACAGTGCAAGAAAAGATGGCTATTTGTCTCAGAACTACTAAAAGATGGCTATTTCAATGCTATGCTTTTATAATTTGATTCCTTTTTTTTTTATATAAAAGAAGAAATTTATTGATAGAAAAGAGATACAAGAGAATACAAGGAGGACAAGCTGTCCTCTACAAAAAAGAAACAGAAGAGCAAAAGAAAGAAAAAACAATCAGCTAACATAATAAAGCCTTCCAATCCCTTTGGAGATCCATAAGGGAGACCCCTCTAAACAACCTATTAGAAGAAACCCACAATGAAGTCAAGAAAGAACAATAAATTTCTGCTATTAAAATGATCTGAAGAACAATATGCTAAACTGAATAAAACACATTGGAGTGAATTCTGCAAAATGGGAAATAAAATTAAGAAAATGTGCATTTGTTAAGCTATAAGAGTAGGAAGAACAGGACAGGACTATGCCTTAACTTAAGCAACCAGAAAAATTGCTAAAAGAATCACAAAGAAACAGAATGCCAAACCAAACACTGATGAGATGAAATCTTTTAAGTATTTCCAGCCAATGTCAAAGAAAAAACAGTAGGAGCAAAAGTCTCATAACATCATGGATACCTTTCATCAGCGCTGTAAGTTTTTGTATTCCACCATAGTATCCAAATACTCTGCAATTATACAATGAACGGATGATAATCTTCAGAGCATCCAATATAGCAAATCCCTCAGGAGCAATAAAAGAGTTGGATGCAGCCCCAGGTAAGTTAGTTATTGATTGCTCCATGCTGGTGTTCACTGAAATGTCCAGTAGGAAACAAAAATTCTTGCCAATCACATTTTAATAAAAACAAGACCAATGAGGTCAAAAGAGACTAAAAATTGATAATACAACCATCAGGAGCAACAGTAATTTCAATAACCAAAATCAAGTGTCAAACAACTTCCTGTATTCAAAGAAATAAGTCCAGAACTCACTTTAAATTGGCAATGAAAGTGTAATACTGGTGTTCTCAATAGTGAAATGTGAACTAGCATGCACCGTTCCTTCTTATATCTGTTTCATGTCTTGTACTTATCAATGGTATAGGGCTTACTTATGTGCTTTATTGGATGCAAGGGACAAATTAACTTCCTTTTAATGAATGTTACCTAAAAAAAGAAAGACAAAGACAATGATATGATTATTTGCAACTTACACTCAATGACCAGTAAGCTTAACTGTGCGATCTCTTCAATTAATATCCGAATTATTTCAGCAGGATGCCCAGCTGAGCAGCCAACAATCAGGTCATCAGAAGAGGGCGAATTATCCACAGACTGTAAAGTACTTGAAGCACACTCTGGCATTATGCCTGAATTTAAAGGTTCCCAATCCTTGTAGACAAGTATAAATTGCTTGAGGAAAACATGAAACATCCTTTTTTTCTCCACCTAAAACATCAAGGGTTACTCAATAAACATTTAGTGTTGTAAGGAAAAGAGAAAAAACATGCATTTAGTATTACTATTAACTACTGAAGCACCCCATGACGCTAGAAAAAAGCTTCAAAAAGTCATGCAAAATAAATAAATCCAAGCATACCTTATCATCAATTTTCTCATATCTCTGCCAAAGAGTATTTACAATAGCCTCATCACCAACATCACTGGAACAAGAAATTCAAAGCTTATATGAAACTTGATAACAAGATTAGTGCTTTAGGTCTAGGCAGTCATGCACCCAAAACAAATTTAGAAGGAAAAGAGTCCATCATGTCTTGTTTTAAAGAAGCAAATGTTTGCTTAAAAAGTAACTCATATGACATAATAGCTTACACCACTGTATTTACCAACAAAATGGAACGGAAGTTATGTTAACATTAAGCGCATCCAGTTATCCTTAAATATTAACAGCAAATAAAAGCCATGACATTGAAGAGTGGCATTGACACAAAAGAGAAATACAAAAAAAGGGTCAGTATTATTTTTATTGAGAAAAGAGAACAGAATTCAAGGAATGAGGCTGTTAGATACTAAGGCCCAAGCCTGCCCTCAAAAGCAGTCTTGTGCTCCCTTCACTTGAACCAATGACATGTCCAGCTCTCCCTTTGTAAGCATATGCGTGATAACAATCTTAGTCTATATAAACATTAATGCCTGTTTACTGTTTCTATTAGATACTTCAGTGCTTTGACTGGTAAATGCAAGTTTTACAATTAAATGAAATGTAAGTGACAACAGTCACAAGAATCTTGGCATGGTTTTCCTTCTTCAGCACAAACTTAACAAGGTCTAGACATTATATTATCTTCATATAGAAGCAACAACATATTTGTTTTAGATGAAAACCAACAAACATTCCTTCCTTTGGATAGAAAAAGAAAATTTATTGAAGGGCAGAGAAAAGAAAACTAAACAGAAACAAAGGACAAGAGATAAATTTAAAAAAAAAAAAAAAAAAACAACAACAACAACAGCAAGGCTCTTTAACTCGAGAGCTTTTCAATCCCTTTGCATATCCATAAGGGACACACACCCCCCCCCCCTCCAACCCTAAATCTCCTCAATGCTCTCTTTTCGTGTTGGAGATGGTTCTATTTTCCTTTTTGGGAGGATCATAGCATTGGTGTATCTTCTTTACATGAATTTTTTCCACGCTTTTATTGTTTATCTTCTTTGCATAATGCTCCAATTTCTGGGTCTTTAAATAGTCAAAGTGATCATTGATCTTGGAATTTTCATTTCACTAGAAATCTTTTTTTTATATACAGAAAAAGAAAGAATTTTATTGAAAAAAGGGATTATGGGAAGAGGACAAGAGGTCCACAAAAAAAGAGAAATTACAAACAAAAGAAAAAACAAGACCATAACTCAACAAGGCCTTCCAATCTCTTTGAAGATCCATAATAGATACACCTCTAAACAAACTATTAGACAAAACCCACACAGATGAAAAAAAAAGTGATTCTATCCCAAAGTAGACGAGGTGGAAGCAGTTTATTGTCAAAGACACCAGCATTTCGCTCTAACCAAAGACACCACTGTACAATGACTAGGATTTGACTATAATATGCTCATGTAGTTCAGAATACACGGATTACATTTCTCACAAAGGTGTTTCTCTTCATCTCTCTTTCCTCTCTCTTTATTCATAATTACTTTCTTTTCTCTTTTACTTTTTCTTGGAGAGGATTTTTTGTCATCTGTTTTTGCAATCTTGTCTGTATCTTTTGCTTCTCATCAATAAAAATTTTTATCATCTAAAAAAATTAGACACCCCTTAAGAAAACCATTCATTGAAACCCACAAAGAAGCCATAAAAGTAATCCTTTCCCAAAGAATATGTGAAGGAAGAAACTAGCAACAAACAATAATTTTAATAAAACACTACGCATGTCCTCGTCACCAATGGAAGGGCAATGTTTACCACCAACTGTTCCACAAAAAAGACCACTTATGTCATACCTATTCACTACTAATCCTAAAGTGCTAGAGATTTTTTTTGTTTTGGGATAAAAAAAGAATTCTATTATAGAGAGGAAAGATACAAGTAAGTACAAGAAGTAGGACAAGCTGTCCTCAACAAAGAAAACAAAGAAGCAAAAGAAAAAACAAGATGCTAAATCAATAGTGCCTTCCAATCCCTTTGGAGATCCATAAGGGAGACCCCTCTAAATAACCCATTAGAAGAAACCCATAAAGAAGTCAAAAAAGTGATTCTATCCCACATAAGTTGATGTGGGAGGTATTATAGACTAAAGCGCTAGAGATATCAAGAAACCAATCATGAGCCTTTTCTTAATAGCTTAAGCTTTTGAGTTGAAATGGTCCTTGACATAGTATCAAAGCCTCTACAACCAAATGGTAAAGAAATCATCCTTGTCACCCCACCATTTCTCTTAATTAATATTGAATTTCACCATAAGGTACATATATATATATATATATATATATACTTTGTCTACACTTCGAGTCCAAAAGGCGTGAAGGGGTGTGTTACAGATATTAATAAAACCAATCATGGGTCTCTTCTTAAAAACATAAGCTTAAACTTTGGAACTGAAATGGTCTTTGACATTAAGAATGGCATACAACAAAATCTGAGTAATATCCACAACACTCACAAGCCAATCTACCAGAGTCAGTTACAAGCCCTATTTAATATTCTGCACACGAAACAGATGTCTAACGCAATTTACTCTCTACACAATGGAACACTTAATATTACATAAAATTCCACTAGTCAACTACCAGAGAAGGCATCCATGACAACTTGCTAGCCACTCTGAGAAAATACAAATCTGATAACAAGATAACTAGAGATCTTTTAGACAAAGATGAAATTACATAATTGAGCCTCAACGTAATTCTGAAAGATGATAAAATAATAATCTAATCAATGCAAACATTGCACTTTGTTCAGTCTAATTCTTGAAAGTTGAAACCATAAAGAAAAACTAATCGAACAAAAATAAAGATAAATTGTTACCTGAAGCGGATCTTGGGTCCAGGGGGGGAAAATTTCTTAGATTGCAAACCTGCAGACTCTCCAGTATGCCCACTGGAACTTCTTCGAATAAGGTCAGCAACACCCTTAACGATATTCATCCTTCCTCACTAACGTTTATTGAGCATCAGGACTTTGTGATCCAAATATTAAAAATACATGTAACAATTCCAGCCATTACTTGCACCGAGCCCAAATCTCTACTTTAGAAATAAAGCAAAGCATTACACAAAGAATTGTATAAGATCAAGCTTAAATAAATGCATTACACCAGTAACTATAATAATAATGAAGCTCCCCCGCACACCAACAAATATAATAATTAGAAGAAGAAATATCCAAGCTTCACGTTAAGTTGGTTAAAAATTAGAGAGAAGGGGTTTTAATATGCATATGAACAACAAAAGGCTGAGAAGCTCACTCCAAAACAGCCCAGCACTATTACTAGATTAATCACCTTTAGCATTCAAAAGCAAGTTGAAGTTTTCTAGAGCCCGAAAAGAAAGAACAAATATACTTGATCTTGGTTCCCTTACTACGGTCCTTCTTCTCGTGTTCACATAAGGAAGACAATGAAAATAAAAGGAAAGAACTGAACAAACATCACAAACATTATGTCACTTTCACTTCATTCCTCCCATTGTCAGCTCTACCAAGCTTACCAGAAAAATCATTTGCTAATTCGCATTGAATTAAAATTCGTCCGGATTCTTAAAAATTGAGGACTAATAAATTAAAAGTGGCAAGTAGAAGAAAATATATATCAAACAGAAACCAGGAGGCGATTTATTGATTTTATACATTTGAAGAAATCAGAACCTGATTATGCAATAGCATTGATACAAACATGAATATGAAATAACTAAAAAGGGGAAAAAGTTGTACTGAACGAGCTTAACGTTGTCTAATTTTTGCAACATGTCGAACCTAAATCGAAATAAGGTATAAGTACCTGAAGATATGGAAAGAGTGAAGCTCCCGTGGAGTTCTAGGGTTCGTGATGGGAGATCGGAGATAAGAATTCTCCTTAAACTTATTTTTCCTTTTTTTCTTTTTTTGAGGAGCCAGAAAGATTCCTTAGAGCTTCTTTAATGGCGTCGGTCAAGGAATTTAGAGGGTTGCGTGAAAGAGAGGAAAATCCTAAAAATCAAACCCTGGAACCTAATTTAATTTCTATGTTGCCCTGGGTTTAACTCCACTTTCCTCGAACAATTTACCTGACTATTATTCACTGCGTCATATTGTAGAAACATCGTAGGGCAAATATGAAAATTTACTGATTTATTTCAACGGTCATGAAAGCCGTATATATGCCTCGGATATTGACAATAGTAAAAACTTTTTTGACTGTATATTTTTCTGTCCTCTGATCTTTTTCACATTTATTATGCAAAAGCCTACAAAAGTTATAGGGGTAGATTTTTCAGAAGATCGTCTGTAAACCTTTCGTCTGGCAAGTGGCAACACTAACAGTAATATTTTGCGAGTATCGTATAATTGACACATGCGTTTAATAATTGCTTTTTTTCCATGTTTTAAAAAATTATGTAAGTTGTTATAGCTCATAACATATTAATAATAAAATATAATTATTATATCAAATAGTTATACTAAATTTTATTTTTTAATTATATAACTTATTATGTGTTGCATATAATTTTTTTTTATTATGATTATTTAAAAAAATGAAATAAAAGGAATAAATACAACATTTGGTATTCCTGGCATATCATTCTCGTTAATCAATGAGAGTTAGCATTAATCCGTGAAAATATAATAAATTAATATTTAAAATTTTATTAAAATAAATATTATATTTAATAATTAATAATATTGTAAATAAAATTACTTTTAATAAGCTAATATTAATAAGAACAAAAAAAAGTCATTCTCATTGGAGAAGTAGAGAACAACTAGTTGTAAATTTTCATGTAATTAGTTGAATTGATCAATTTTTATTACTTTTAATTTACGCTAACCAACTGGTTATTTTAAAATACATTTCGTGGTGAAAAAAAAAAAAAGAACTTTTTTGAAATGTCAAAATCTCTGTTGCATTACTCAGGTAGAAATACATATTATATAACCTTTATTTTTTTAGTATGTAACATTTATTTAAAATCTTAAACATAATTACTTCTAAGAAATAATTGACGTAAAAAAAAGTGATCATCTATGTGTATATATATTACTTCTAAGAAAGTGATTGTGTGTGTGTATAATAGAAAAAGAATCATCTTTGTTACTTATTATTTTTTAGAATTATTACATTTAGAAGTATTTTTTGTCAAATTAATTTTTAATTCTTTATTTAATGCATTGACATTTGATAATTTTTTAAAAAAGAATAACCACTCTTGTCTTAAAATTGTTATTTTTAAAAGTACTTTTTGTTAATCTATTTTTTAACTTTTTATTTAATGCATTGATATTTGACAATTTTTTCTTTTGTTTCTACATCCTTTCAAGACATTTTTACTCTAAACTAATATTTTATAACATTTTTACAAGGTTTTTTCTATAATTACTCTACTTTGTTCAACATATTAATTGAAGTTCATTGATATTGACTAATTAATATTCCCAACAAAATTGATATATGGATAAAAATAAAATTTGAATTCAATTTTTTTAGCATAAAATATAAGAAATATTTTTTATTAAAATTTTAAAATTACTTCTATCATATTAAATATATAATTTGATATTAATTATTTATTCTTTTAGAAATTAGAAAAATGTGTATATATATATACACACACACACGAAGAAGTGATTATTTTTAAGTAAAAGAAATTATTTTTTAAAGTAATTTAATATCATTAACTAATAATTTTAAATAAATACATAAATAATATGTGATATTTTAATTTTAATTTTTTATAAAAATAATTAATATTTAATATTTTATCATTTAACGTACATATGTACATTTTTAAAAATATTAAATTGTAATAAAAATATTTTACATTATTATTGTTTTAAATGATTAGAAGATATGAAAATATCTCACAACAATTATTATTTATTATTTTAAAACAATATATTAGTATTCAATATTAATTTTTGAACAATAAAAATTAATTTAAAAGTTTTAAATATGATTCCTAAATAAAAATATAATTAAAATTAAAACATTTCAACTTTTTTATTGCATTAAATGTCTAAATAATATGAAATATCTTCCCACAGATATATCTAGTAACTTTATTTATTATAATTCAACATATTAGTTTGTAGTCAAGGGTATTTATTGGATTAATTTAGACTGATAAGTTTGTTTAATTCAAATCAATTAACATATAATGGATTGATTGAGATAAGTTATAACAAATTAATCATATAACTCAAACCAAAATATATAATATTAAAATAAATTACGAGTTGATTTGGGTGGATTGTAGGTTAAGCTTTTAAAAAACAAAAAATATATATTTGTATTTAATTTTTAAAAATAAATTGTAAATATAAGAAATAAATTATTATTTCTTATGTATATAAAGATTGAGATAAATTAATATAAAAATATATATTATTTTTTTAATTTATAAATAATAAAATAAAATAACATGAAATTTATGTCATAATGATGTCAAAGTTATATATATTACATTTTCAATTATGATACTTTTAATTATTTTATTATTTTTTAACATTGTACAAAATAATGATTGAAAGAGGTTAATTAATAGACGTATGTAATAAAAAAATTGATTCTTTATGTTAAGCTAATTAATTTGAGTTGTAATAAATTAATTTTATTTAACCCACAATCTAAACTATTAATTGTAAGTTGGAAGAAAATAAAAATAAATTAATCAATCAACCAAATTCAAATTAATCCAATTATGCGAATTGATTGAAATTGACAAGTTTGCGACTTGACCTAACATAATAAATACCTATTTTTTTATCTAATTATGTTGACTAATTAAAGGTTTTTTTACTAAATACTCATTATTTCCAAATTATAACATGAAAATTTATTTTAATTATTCAATATTTGCTGCTGTTAAATAAGTTATTCGTACATTTTTACATTTAAACATATGGATTAATCTTTAACGTATTTTACTTTAATATTTTTACCTTGGGCTTAAATATATATACTGTATTTTTATTTGATTTATTATGATATTTTATCATAATTGATAGGTCAATAATTTTTACAATAACTTAGATATATATAAATTTTATTTTATGTATTACTGAAAATAACAAGTCTTGTATTAATGAGTAATGACTTATAAATTTTTTTAAATTATTTTATGCGTGAGACAAATTTATCATATTCTAACTATATCAACATACTTATATTTTGATTTATAAAGTAACAAAATGACTAAAATAGTTTTACGTGTTAAATACTAATATTTTTGTTTATAAAATGAAATGATGTAAATTGATATATCTATCTCTCTACAAAATATTTTTATAAATTTATCATTTATCATTTTTCAATATTGTATATCTTTTTTTGTATTTGTTTTGTAAGTGTTGATATTTTTTTAAGAATATTTGTTATATTTTATTATTAATTATTAAATAAAAAATTTCGTACGACGAACAGGCCACACACTAATTATACATGCAAAATAAATGGTTTGGAAGGCCTTGTGCCTTAAACTTTCTTTTTTTGTTTTTACTTTCTGACTGAATTTTAAGCTCATGTCATCAAGTCCAATGTGTCATTCAAATTTTAAAATAGTTATAATATTTACTAAATCAAAGCTTATTATTAGTTAAGCTTGGCACATTGATGAATTAGCGTTTCATCTCATAACCTTTTTTTTTTTGGGAAAAAAAGTTGCACCTCATTACTTAGTACAGTTAGAACCCAAGTGGATTATTTTATCCTTTATGATAACACGGTTAAATTTCAGATTCTAACCATTTAAGTTAGAATATAGTAGTGTGTTTCTTGTCATGGCGTGCACCAATTGCACCCTTCTTTCACGTATTTTTCGGGTACAGTTTATGACATTATAGGGGGGGGGAGGAAGAAAAAGAAGGACCTCGTTTTGCTTGGTTTACTTACTTTCTCCACTAACTCGTTAGCAGATCTATCAACACTCTTGGAAGTTCATGTTTTGGTCTAACAATAAACACCAAACACTAAATAAGACATTGGTGATTTGATTTTACTATTACACCAACAATTTGATCTTTGTGATGTCTTGTCCTAAGTTTAATTTTTGAAAAAATTTATTTTTTATATCTATAAATTTTATATCAATTTTTTATTTTATTTTTAATATATTTTGTGATCAATTTTATTCTTAAAATTTTAAATTGTAATCGATTTTATTTTATAATTTAATATGATTCAAATTATTAAAAAAATGATGACATAATATTATATTTGAAAGAAAATACGAATATATCATTCAAGTCATATATGAAATATTTATTGAAGTCTTAATTAAAAAAAAATTGTACGTCTAATTATAATTGACTAAGATTAAAAATATTGTAATTTGATAAAATATATTTTTGTTTAGTATTTGAATGTTATTAAAATTTTATTTATACTTTTAAGATTTATTGTTAAATGTTACATCATTATTTTTTATTAGTAATTTAGATAATATTAAGTCGTGAAATGAAATCGATTACAATTTAAAATTTTATTAACAAAATTAATCATAACAAAATTTTAGGAATAAATTTGAAAGTTAATGTAAAGTTTTGGGATACAAAATCTACTTTTGCCTTAATTTTTGTAATGTTAATATTGTATAATTAAATTAATTTTTGTTCTCTTTTATGTAGTCCATGAGAAATTAATACTTTACAATTTAATTATTATAAATTCTAGACCTTACACGCATTAATATTTACAATTTAACACAAGTAAATGAACAAATAATTAACGTATGCATGATTTAGAATTTATAAGAATTATAATGTTACTTTTTTTATAAAGTAAACAAAAGAGAGAATAATCTTTCATGATTTAAAATACTAAGCTATCTAATACGTCTAATATTTCAATAATTGAACAAAAGATAACATAATATTTCAAAAAATAATTTGTTATCATAATATATTTTTATATGTCATTTAATATTAGTTCGTGTCTATTTAGAAAATTAAGAAAGGAATTGTTCAGATATATATATATAATCAATTTTTTTCATTCATAAAAATATATTATTTTTTTTATAGTAAAGATAATTAACTAATATTGATAATGAATTGTGATTGAAAATTATATCAATTTACTCAAGAGTAAATTTATAGTCAACACTTTCTTACCAAATTCGTTCATGGGGTTAGTAATTTTAACAAGAAAAATTTGTTATTGTCATAAGTAAATTTTTTTATTCACTTGTGAAAATTTATTTAAAAAATTTGTTTAACATTCATATTCTTAACATGTTACATTATATAAAAAAACATAATAAGTTATATAAAAATATTTAATTTCAACATGTATTGTTAAATTTGAAAGCATCATACGATAAAAAAATACGATGCATGCCTTAAACAAACAAACAATACAAGTTGAATAAATTAAAAAAAAAAACATGTTTGAAGTAGATCTTAATTTATTCTATTTGATTTTCACATTATTTATATATAAAAAAATTGATAAATATAAATAAGAAGATAACATCAACATTATTATTTTTTTTACAAAATTAAAACAAATATCATAAAGTTTTGTTTTATCACAATAATTTACTTCAATGAGAATTGCTAAAAAAAATGGTGAATAAATACAACTCATGTCACTTAAAAGTAAATGACACAAATTGAATGAATTTAAAAAAAAAAAAATTGCTTTAGTTGGTATTAACTTCTTCAATTTAATTTTAACATTATTTTTATATAAAAATTTTATAAATATAAATTAAAAAATATCATCAACGTTATCAAAAAAATTATTTACAAAATTAAAATAAATATCATAAATAATTATAAATATAACAAATTTTAACTATATTTTAATAATTAAAAAAGTATTATAAACATTAAATAATTTGCATTAACAAAAAAACAAATGTACATTCTTCAAAAAATATATTGGTAAAAATATTGTAATTGATAAATATATATTTAACAACAAATAAAATTAAATTAAATAGATAAATAAATATTTATCAAAAAAGTAATAAATATAAAAAAAAGCAATAAAATAAACAAATCAACGTAGTTGTTAAAAAATAAATAAATATTTTTTCAGATATATTTATTTTACACTATATTACAACTAATGTTAACTTATTTTAGATTTTTTTTAGTTTTTCCTTATATATATATATATATATATATTTGTTAATGACTAAAATACTTACATTTAGATATAAGAAAGAAAATTAAATTTACCTAACATCAAATTTTATTTAATAAAATATGATTGATTTTTTTATGTTTTAATTATTTATGATATTTGTCTTAATTTTGAAAAAAAAAACAATGTTTATGATATCTTTTCATTCTGATTTATCAAATTTTTATATAAAAATAATGATAAAATCAAATAGAATAAATTAAGATCAATTTTAAACAATTTTTTTTTAATTTATCTAGTTTGTGTTTGTATAAGATAATGTTACATTTATTCATGTTGTGTTTTGTTTGTATTTAACAACACGCATTGAAATTAAATATTTGATATAATTTGTTGTACTTCTTCAAATAATGTAATACATTAAGAATATTAATATATTATGCTGTCTCAAGAAACATAACACCCTAAAAAATTTTAAAATAAAATTTTATGAATGAATGAGACTATTAATTTTGTTAATGTCATAAGCAAATTTAACACAAAAATATTAACTATAAAATAATTTTATTCTTATCAAAAATGATTTTGTATCATTTTTAACTACAATTTGCTATCAATATTAACAAGTAGTCTTTGTTACACGAAAAATAATATATTTTCATAAATACAAATAAAGATATCTATTCGCTTTATTTTTTAACTTTTGGTGAGAAACCATTCCATTTAAGTGCATGCACGATTAGAGATCCAACAAGTTGCCTCGCACATTTCCATCCTACCACTTGCGAGTTGCGAGCAATCTAAGCCAGCGTCTTTCTCGTTAAATTTGAAGTATTGACACATGTCAATGATATATATGACCATATTTTTATATTAATTATTTATATTTGTTATAAAAATAAAGGCAAAAAACATATAAGCGCTTGACTCCTAAAATAAATAAATGAAGTTGATTTAATTTGTTCCTAATTAACTATACATGTCAATCATATGATCATTGCATTCTTCGTGAATACATAACAAATTTTGATAATATAAATTGAGAGATTAAATATTTGTTTCCTTGGAATATATTAAATTTTATGTGTATAATAATAAGAAAAATATATAAAGATTTAAAAGTAAAAAAGTTTAACCTTTTAAACAATGTAAAACTTTATGTAACATTACCCATATATAATTCTCAAATCTCAATGTTTCTCATATACTCGTCACTTATGTTATAATAATATAGTTGGGTTAATTACAATGTACTACTTTTCAAAATGCTACTATTTCACAGGTCACTCTTTCTCGTACTTAACGACTTGAGAAGAAAGAAATTTATTATATCTTCGTTTATTTGAAACTTAGCTATGAAAGATATTTTATCTAACTTAAAATATATATATTTTAATTTTTTAACTTTTAATTTTAAAATTTATTTAATTTTTATTCTTTATTAATTAAAACAGTTGTATGAAATTAATTTTAAAAATATTATATTAATGTTATTTTCATATATACATACAGCATATATGTCATTAACCTTTTATTCTCTCAATTTATTTTAATTTCTCACTATTCTCAATTTTTTCTATATTTTTTAATTTTTATTTTATTGTATATATTAATATATAATTTTAAAACCTAATTAACAAATACTAAAGCATTGTTATAATATAAATATGTTAAATTTAAAGGGATCTAATCGTGAATTCAAACACTCCGCCAGCAAAAGAAAGGGAAACGAGAGACAAAGAACAATGAGCATCAATTGGATGAGACACAAGAGTCACAAGAGTTCATTAACGGTAATTAAGGACGCTCAATTAATTAAGCGAACGTGATTAAATTAGTTTAATTAATTAACACGCTTTGAAGTTTCAAGTTTCAACAATTGAAGTGGCCTACAAACTCGTTGTATACCTCATATATATATTAATTTATAGAATTTAATAAAATATTTATATTTTATATATCGTGGGTTCTTTTAATTTAAAATAAAAATTTAATGAATTTCATTAGTTTATTTATAAATTAAGTGATATAATTTATGCAGCTGATAATTTCCGAATTTTTTGGGTCTCTCCCTCTACCATATAGGTTCTGTCCCGCAGCCACGTGTACAAACGCTGCAACTTGCAACTTGCAACTTGCTAGCATTGCAGGCATCGCTTATTTTTTGGGCATTCCCTGATTGTTACCTTTTGGGATTTGATTAACATCTAATTAACAACTTTGGATCCTCTGCCTTAAGTTCGCTGGAGTCTCTCTGCCATTTTTTTAGCGGCGGTTTTTTTCGTTGCTAAAGTGCGTTTGAATATTCTTGCAACGTATAATACTGCTGCTATAACTTTTGTTTAAATAATAAATTTTATAAAAGTTATAACAGCAAAAATATTTGTTGCAAGAAAAGTTAGCAACGAAAAAAACCGCCGCTAAAAAGTATTGCAGAGAAACTGCAGAAAACTTAAGGCAGAGGATCCGGACGCCTAATTAGCAAAGTAAAAGTGAGTGGATGACCTTTTCACTAGGACTAATTAAGGTCATTGAATACCACAACAAGTTGACAAAGTCTTATTATTAGTTTTCTTTTTTTTTGGTTTCTGCGCTATTCTTACGAAGTTACTGCAACATTTGTTACTGAGTCGTGGATTATAGGTACAGATACAGTACTTATTAGTTGTTATTATCTTGTTTGTTTGTTTACAGGAGTAGCAGCTTTTTGAACTATTTATCCTCTTTTAAGACTTTTCCTTCATTATTTAATTTCTGGTTGACTCTGCCCTCACCTACTTATTGAAAAGAAAGATTAACTATTGATTATCGTAATTTAACGTCGGCCAACAAAACAATCAGGCAAAGCTCAAGACCGAGAGCGCGTTTCATAAGTAAAACCCAACATAAGTGATAAATGCTTTAATTAGCTAGCTAGGGCTGGCTATAATACTAACCACTAGCCAGTATACTTATTACGTGGAACCCTATTTCACTTTTTTCTTTGGTAGGCATGTCACTTCCTTCCATCCTATACATGGTTACTTGGATAAATATCACGAGTTTGCTTTTACTTTTAGATTTAAATATTTATTTATTATAATGAATCTAAATTTGTTTTATTATTAATTTTAAAAATTATAATTATATAATATAAAATATATGATATAAAAAAATAATAAAAATAAAAATAATAAAATAATATATAAATAAATAACTTTTATTCATTTATTTTTTAAAATTTAATAGTTAGTATTTTATATTATATTTTAAAAATATAAAAAAAGTTAACATGCATTTTTGCCCTATAAAATATCTAATTGTATAAATTACTCTTTATTTTTAAAGTAGTTATATATACAGATTTTTTTTTATTTTAAAATTATATATTTCATTAAAAAATTAAAATATGCATTATAATTAGTTTCCTTACAATAAATGATGAATTAAAATTACATCAACTATATATAATCAAAATAATTTTATATATACTCCATATAAATGAATATATGTGTTAAATATGCATTTAACCAAATATAAAATATTATTTTTTCAATAAAAAGTAAAATTATTTCCTAAAATAAAATATAATTATTTTAAAAAATACAAAATAAAAAATGTAAATTAATCATCTAAAAGAATGCTTAATTTCAACTATAATAATAATAATAATAACAACAACAACAACAACAACAATAACAACAAATAGAATTATCAAATTTAGTAGAATTAAAAAAAATAAAATTATTCTTTAACAAAAAATAAATATCATTAAAATAGATGTTTAAGAAATAAATTTTTTAATAACTTATACTTTGGCTTATACTATTAGAGTAATTTACTCTAAATTAATTAATTTATTAAATAATTTAAAGTAAATATGTCATAAATATAATTTCAAGAAGGAAATATAAATAAGTCAAAGAGTAAATCACTTGTCGCCATTTTATGCCAATGAGATATTAAGGATATTTAAAATTCTTATGACTTATCATTCTGTCATCTGCAAATATAAATTTATTTGTTTTATTCAGCCCACTTATTTGCCTCATCTCCTACCTCTCATATATAAGTTTGTTATCTTTCAATAGATGTTATTTTTGTATGCACTTGATTCCCATCAAAGTAGAAAAACGTTCATTATTGGTTTACATTCTCAAGACAGTGGATGAGATTATAATACAATTTCACATAGAAATATCATTCTCATTTGCTTTTATAGAAAGAAAAGAACAGTCAAGATACCAAAAGGAGAAAGGATGGCACAGTCACCAAGGTCTATTTTTTGCCCAATATATATTTCTTTAAATAGAATACTTTATTTTATTGGTGGCCTGCTTTTCCTGTCTCCTATCCCTGCACCTGCACTGCACCAGCAAGTGGAGGTTCAAAAGAATATGTAGTAAAAATAATTTTTAATTAAGAGAATTTAATAAATTAAATTCACCTAAAAAATTATCCCAAACAAAATGTGTGTATTGCCGTAGTGTTATTACTCAATTGCAGAGGGGTTGGGACAGCAGAACATCCAGATATGCCCATTGCCAATAAAGTCAAATCACAAAATGGATTACTAGCGAATCAAGCTGATTTTTTAATGCTGATATTTCATCATCTTTGTTAAATTTAAATTACTAACTTTAATATGAGATTTAAATTGATTGATATTAAATTTTTATAACAAATTAATAATTTTAATTTTTAGAGATTAAACTAAAATAATATGTATTTTTTACGAATAAAATAGTAATTTACTTTTAATAATATTAATTATGTTACTTTTTCCTGTTATTCCGTACTGACCACTAAACGCATCGTGTGGAGGCAAATACCCAATATAGGCAAGTCCAGGTTAACGTCGTCTCGGCGTCATCAATGTTGACTGTAATGCCGCATTTTTTTTTTTGGGCCAAATTTGCCGCATTTTCTTTCTTCCCTTTTTGTTCCAAAACCAACGCAGCATTGATTTAATGAAAAAAATGCATTAAATTTAGACTAATTTTTTTTAAAAGGTATAGTCTACTTAAATAAAGCCGTTATCATCTTAATTATTAATTTCTTATTACACACCAATTTTGATTTTTCTATAATGCAGGTACATGAAGAAATTCAATAAAACCATGTTGGTTAGACTTTGCTTTTGTCGCACGATTTGGAAAGAAAATTTGTTCCACGCACAAAATAAAAAGTTTTAACATTAATTATATTTTTATAATTGTTTTATAAGCTTATTAAAAAAATTACTACTTTATTATGCGGTTGCTCTATTTTTGCCCGTATCTATTGTAAATATTAGATTTTATAACCCATCAATGCTCATAACGACGAAATATTAACATGTATTTTTCAAAACTTCTTTGTATAGAAAAAATGTTCACGATGATCAAAAGACAAGGCTGAGATCCTTATAAAATTCAACTTTTCTTGTTGTACATAGTTTAAAAAATACAGATTTTTTTTTTTAACTAAGATATAATGACTCGGTGGAATATGGATCATTCTTTCTCATTTTGCGTCAAACCTGACCTAAGAAGGCTGAGATCGACATGCCAAATACGCAAACCCTGTACAAAAAGGGAAACATATTTTATATGAACAAGCACATGTTTAGCGGAGGTACAAAGAAAAGAGAGATTAATTTAAAAAATAAAGACAGGCAACTGTAATAAATAATATTACGCTGACCCAGTAAAAGAAAAGACCAATAAGAATAAATTATTAAACATTTTCAGGCCGGAAAATATTAAGCAAACTTACAACTTGCAATATCAAACTGCAAACTTAAAAAGACGTCACATGCCGTTAATAATAAAAAATTAGTAACCGAAAATAAAAGTTCCAACCCTCGCCATTACAACAGGGGCATATTTGTCATTTCAATATACTGCTTACACAAGGCTGGTATATCCATTATCTCGATCGTGCATGACTCTGAATTTTATAACCTGCGGTTGCACCCACAGAAAAAGAAACCCAAGGTTCCTGCTCGCACTATATTACTTTCTTGTGCGCACTGCGCACCTCAGCGTTTATGTGTCGCGAATTATTTGGTCTTCGGTTTGACGTGTCGTATCATCGCGAAGCGCACACATATACCTTCGGTGTACGTTAGCACGAGCCTTTATATTTTTTTCGTTTTCCAACCTTTGCAATATTCAAAATCCTACGATCCTTTCTGCTTAAAATACTCAACGTCACAACCAACCAACCAAAGCTCACACACATTTCAGACTTAGTCTTTTCTTTCTCTCTCTCTGTTTCTCCACCGCCTTCGAAATCTCAAATCAGTGCTGTTTTAGTATATTAAGCTGAAGCTGAAGCCCCTCTCTCCGTTCTAGAACGAGATTTTCATCGAGTTAATTTGGACGCTTAGAAATTATTCTTAGACTAGATTTATATATACTCGTGAGTTCAATCCTGAATCAAACTTCAAGTGTTTGATGATTGGTTCAAATGATAGATACATATATCCGGATTTGTTTGGGCAGGGCGAAGTTTCTGATATATTCTAACAGAGCAGAGAGTTAATGCATTTCGTCTTCTAATTGATCGAAGAACTCGATATTGGTGTTAAAGCAGTAGAGGCCAGAGAGGTTGTAGGGTCCGTAAGGAGTGGGTTTGAGGAAGAGGAACGACGACGGCGACGGCGGTGGAGAAGGAGAATAGTTTGCACGTGAGTGCGTGCACCTGTGGTTGTAGGGTGGTGTGGGTAGGTGGTTGATCTTGTTCTCTCTCGGGAGGCTCGTGAAAATGCCTCACAGAGCGACTTACTTTTTCCCGAGGCAATTCCCGGATCGTGGGTTGGATGAATCTTCCAAACAGCTATTAGATCACGAGAAGAAGAAAATCGTCAACTCCATCATCACATCAGAAACCTTTGGAGTTGCTGAAAGCGACCCAAAAAAGGCAGTTACAACTACTGCTGTTGCTGCAACAAAGGCCGATGTCCTTTTCTCGTCTGGGAAACACTCAGCTGTATCCGACCTTTTCACGGGCAGTGACAAGTTCCGGACCAAGCAGAAGCAAGCTGCTGCTTTCTGCGACTGGTTGATAGAGAAAAAATTGGATAGATCGGGTCACGTGAAACCGCATCCCCGCCGGTTATCCTGCGAGGAGGACCGCGAGCTTCTACTTCCGCCGGAGTCAGTGCCGGCACCAGCTCCTCCTCCTCCGGAGACAGTCAAAGATACTGCCATTGACCGGAGTTTTGATCGGCAGGTGTCGTTGCCGAGGCTATCGAGTGGGAGTAGCTATGCTGGGAGCTTGTTCTCGGGGACAACGCTTGACGGGAATTTTTCTACCGGCATTAAGGAGGAGACCTCGTCGTCTCGGGTCTCTAGCAGAACGAGAAGACAGGAGGAAGATGACGAGGAAGAGAGTAAGGAGAGGTTGGCACAGAAATACAAAGAGAGCTACTACCTGCAGCTTACGTTGGCGAAGAGACTCACTTGTCTAGCAAGTCTTGCTACTGAGCCTGTGCTTACTCTAGACACTGGAATCGAGACTTGGGATGCCGAATCGGTTTCTTATCGTCTCTGGGTACGTACGGAATTTACTCATTTCAATTTATCCACTCTTCCTCATTGACCTTTTGTAATAGCTTAATGTCTAAAAACGTCATGTGTGTGTGTGTATCAATGTGGCACCATACAAGAGGGAAGATTCTGTTGGGTTCTTCTGGTCTTTTTTGAGTGCATAACTGAGTCAATTAATGCATTTTCAGGTGAGTGGTTGCCTATCTTACTCTGACAAAATATCAGACGGTTTTTATAACATCTTGGGGATGAATCCATATCTATGGGTGATGTGCAATGAACTGGAGGAAGGTAGGCGGCTCCCACCTTTGATGACGCTTAAAGCAGTCGAACCAAGCGAGACATCCATGGAGGTAGTTCTCGTTGATAGACACGAGGACTCTCGGCTAAAGGAACTTCATGATAAAGCACAAGAATTGTATTGTGATTCAGAGAACACCCTGGTTCTGGTGGAAAAACTAGGAAAACTTGTTGCTATATACATGGGGTAAGTTACGGAATCCTGTTTCCTTACTGCAGCTCGAATCTTGAAATGGGTTTTTTTTCTTATATTGATTTTTCTTTTATAAAAAAAATATTTATATATATTTTTTGTTGAAATGTATGAAGGGGTACCTTCCCGGTGGAGCAAGGAGATCTCCACAAGCGATGGAAGTTGGTTAGTAAGAGATTGAGAAATTTTCATAAGTGTGTAGTGTTTCCTATCGGGAGCCTATCTGCAGGACTTTGCAGGCATCGGGCAATTCTCTTCAAGGTAAAACATCAAACCTTTGTCACCTTAACGAATTATGCCTTTAAATCTTTCAATGGTCCAGTAGAAAGACGCTGCTAGTATTGATATACCTTGCTATGAGATTAATTATGGTTTTTTTTTTCTTGGTGTTGGGGGATGGGGTGGGGTCCGGTGAGACTAATGACATAATATAAATTATCAAGCATTGTATTAATATACATGAACATCATCTTAAATTTATAATATGGCAGAAAATCGTACTGATCTATATTGGCGTATTAGACATTTTTCTACTCACCCATAAATACAATCTAATCATTTCTCTTTCCTCTCGGTTGATTGTGGACATGTATAAACATGACGTGCTTGTTTGTCTGACATTTCTTATAAAGAGGTAGAAGTGTAGAACAAACGTTTCTAAAAAAGCTTTTCTTCTTGCTGACGTGTTATTCACTGCTGATTTGATTTTCACATGCAGAGATTGGCAGATTACATAGGTTTGCCATGTCGTATTGCTCGAGGTTGCAAGTATTGTGCTGCAGATCATAGATCTTCTTGCCTTGTCAAGATTAAAGATGACGGGCAGCTCTCAAGGTTAGTGCAAAGCTTTCCTTGAAGCTCTCAATTTTTTGTATGATATTATATCAATTTTGACGATTCAATCATCTCATATTCCGAAATATTTTTCTAGCAGGGAATATGTAGTCGATTTAGTTGGGGAACCGGGAAATGTGCATGGGCCAGATTCCTCAATTAATGGAGCATATGTCTCTTCATCGCCTTCCCCGTTTCAAATTTCTCATCTAAAAGAATCCCAATCACCTTATATGGATAATGCATCAAGTTGTCAGTTTATAAGTTCCGTTAACAGTTCTACTCTTCCTGAAAGTCATTTATATTCTGGTATGTAGTGCTTCCACACTGGAAAGTTGGTTCGTTATTTTATAGTACTTATATTTCAATTTCAAAGCAAGAATCTAGCCATAAATATACTCTCAGATGTTCACGGAGTACATCACTAGAACTTATTTGCAGTTGGGCCTGCATTAGTTTACCACGGGTTTCCATGTGTAGTTGTGTAAAAGATTTGTCATTAATTATTTTAGCCACGCAGATGCCCACAAACATCATGGATGTTTGTTTGGCTCGAGCTATTCTGGTGATCAATCAAGTTTGTGCTAAATGTCGCATTTTTCCTTCACTGTAAAAGTTCAGATTTATGTCTATACTAAAGTTATTTGATCTTTCTTTCTTACTTCACCTCAAGAAGAAATCCAAATCCTAATTTCATTGTAAGAGCATTTTAAAAATGCTTTATGCTTTTGACCACCTTCTTAAGCATGCGGAGCATAGTTGGTTATGAGATTAAAGATTTCGGCAACCTTCAAGATTAGGCATTACTATACTTATTGCTCTACGCAGAAACCAGGGAATTTCACATGTAGTTCTGGTTTAGTTCATCTTCACAAAATTTCCTAGTTCAAAAGTTGATCTTAGCTGTTATTCAATCTCTTACAGGCTGTGCAAAGAAACATCAACCAGTTAAAGAAACTGAAGTGAAATGTACTACGAACTCCAAATATGCTTCAGTTAATCAAATGCGTGCAGGAAATGCAGAGGAATGTGCAGTTATAGGTTCAAATTTGCCTTCCATTCAGGAAGGTGTTTCTGAGGCTCTGCATCCAGTCTCTGAAGCATTATTGCAGGAATATCCCAATCCCGTTGAAGATTCAGTTGTCGTAAAAGAAACTTCCAATAATGGGATCATTGTAACTGGAAGTTCTCTGGTAAAATCTACTACTAAGAAATCTCTACTGGGTTCATCCCGCCAGTCAGAACAGGAACAGGTAGACAGTAGACTTGAAAACCGTGGCCATTTTCCTGCTGGAAACATTCCTAGATACTTGAATCTTGAACCATCACTTGCAATGGATTGGCTTGAAATATCGTGGGATGAATTACGCATTAAAGAGCGCGTTGGTGCTGGTAATTTTTCTGCGTTCCCTGCTTCTTTTTACTGTAGTATGGTGTTATTTCCATATGACTCTGAAATGCCTTTTGATTTCCGCCTCTGCAGGGTCATTTGGGACAGTACACCGAGCTGAATGGCATGGATCAGTAAGTGTTGAAAGAATTGCTTAAGACATTTTCCAAGTGTAATATTCTCAGGGTTATGCATTTACTATGTTTTATGCACATTTAAATGTGTAGTAACATCTTTATAGTCTGTACTCTGTCCTTTCTTATTCTGTTCTATTGCAATCACGTTGTGACTTATCTACTAAGACAATTTGATTATATTTTCCTTTTAAAAGATCTTATATTGCATTTCTCAACATATATTTTTTAAAATTATCTATATATTATTTACCCTAATACTTTTCAATTTGGTTAATTTGTACTTTTTATGTTGCAGGATGTTGCAGTCAAGGTTTTAACAGTTCAGGATTTCCAAGATGATCAGTTGAAAGAGTTCCTCAGAGAGGTATGTATTGTTTACCCTTACGTTTTCCATTTTCCTACATTCTTAAGTTTGCTACTTTATGTTATATTGTTGTCTTCATCTTGAGGGGTAATTTTCATTCTTTGATTTTACAGTTATATAATTTTTAATAGTTAAGAAAAATCAAACTCCTGCTAGAATTATATATGTGTATGTTATAAACTCATAATCTAAGTTGGTCACGCGCCTATCAATCCCAAGATATGGTTTCCGGAAAACAGAAATGAACTGTGTTTCATGCGGTCATGCCTATGGCCTATGAATCTTTCGTCTCTCTTCACCTCTCTCAAGCGAGTTAAAATTATGTTGTTGTTTGCATTGTTTTCAGGTTGCAATAATGAAACGTGTTCGCCATCCAAATGTGGTGCTCTTTATGGGTGCTGTTACTAAACGACCTAATCTGTCTATAGTGACAGAATATTTGCCAAGGTAAAACATCCAATTTTTCATATAGTTAGCTGACTTAATAGGTTTGCTTGCATAAAGATTAGAATGTCTTACTGTTTCTGCTTTCTGGTACATTTGGGACAGGGGTAGTTTGTATCGACTGATACATAGGCCAGCATCTGGTGAAATGTTGGATCAGAGGAGACGATTACGGATGGCATTAGACGTGGTTTGTACAAGATCTAGTTATTGCATTATATTCATATAATTATTTTGCTGATGATTTATGTGTTTGCGTTTTGGTGTTTATGATTTTTTCAGGCTAAAGGGATAAATTATCTACACTGTCTGAACCCCCCAATTGTGCACTGGGATCTCAAATCCCCAAACTTATTGGTGGACAAAAATTGGACTGTAAAGGTAGAATGAAACAGATTGGGCAGTTTCGCTCATCTTTTTTTTTTTTTTTTTCTTGTTTTAATTGAAGGTATTGTGCAATTCGATGATTTGATTTTGGATTTCATGCTTAGGTGTGTGATTTTGGATTGTCGAGATTTAAGGCGAACACTTTCATATCATCAAAATCAGTTGCTGGAACAGTAAGTGTTTATGACTTTGTGTGAATGTGTTTATGTATAATGGTATCAACTTGTAAGAAGTGTTTTAGTTCTCTTAGTAAACTCTTAAATGCTCCACTGCTTCTTGGTTTCTTTTTTTTTGAGTACCACCTTGAAGTTTGAAAAGAGAGTTAAAGTCAGAATCAATGTGTGCATAGAGAAAAAATAATCATTTGTAAGATAGAAGATTGATTACCAGTGAGAATGGGTATATGAATTTCAACTGTTTGATTTCGGTTCAATCTTCGAAGTGTAAGGAAGGATAATCCCATTTGCATTTTATGTCTGATTTAGGGGAGCAAATTAGGATTTTATTTTTACGGTATTCATTAACATATTCTGGCTTATTACATTTAAACTGCCGTAATTAGAATGTAGATTCTAATCTAATTGCTTACAACGTTGAAAGTGGTAATTTTATCAATATTTTGCAGGGTGAACTTTTACTTCACAGTGCTTCAATAAGCGTGTAACTCTCTTGATTTTATTTTCAGCCTGAGTGGATGGCTCCAGAATTTCTTCGTGGAGAGCCTTCAAATGAGAAATCTGATGTTTACAGCTTCGGAGTCATTCTGTGGGAACTTGTGACCATGCAACAACCATGGAACGGACTTAGCCCTGCCCAGGTAATTTTGATGACTATTTGAGGTCTAAAATCCTAGTAGTTCAAGTCATTTATTTTTATTTGATGTTTGCAGTTGGGCTCTTTTGCAAAGCTTAGTTAATTTAGAGCCCCTGAAATTTACAGGTGGATAACGTATAATAATCTTTGTCATGTAAATTTTCAGGTTGTTGGAGCTGTTGCTTTCCAGAATCGGAAGCTTGCTATCCCTCCGAACATCTCCCCAGTATTGGCCTCCCTCATGGAATCTTGTTGGGATAAGTAAGTGTGCATTGGCTCCTTGTTATGTGATATTTCTCTTGGAATTCTCGATTTGTTTACAAGAATGATATAGTTCTGTAATATTTCTCTTGTTCATCTGGTCAATTCTGCTAAAGAATAATCCCCAAGCCTTGAGATTCATGAAACATATAGGAAACCAGTGCTTAGAATCTGCTGACTCCACTATCCAATTGACGGGGATATGTTTTTGCTTGAGATACATGAAATATATGTTTTTGCTGACTCTTGCTTATTCAATGCTATGATGAGGGAACTTTCATCATAATCAATATGATTTTCCAATCTTACGGCTATAAACTTCGAAAATCAAAGCAACTTGACTGGGTGAGAGATCTCATTGTCAGCAGGAATTCTTGAGCAATGCATACCTCATATTAGGTGATTTGATTGTTCGTCAGACTTGTTTGGGCCTCTGCTGATATGTGTTCTATGGTAGTTAATTCATTAAAAATAAAAAATCCAACAATGAACTGGCATACTGAGGAAGTAAGGACGTCAGAGATTTGTTATTGATCTCCATGCTGTTAGTTTCTAATACTTTATTTTTTTGACTCAGTTTCTACAGCTCTTAACAACACTAAGCATAATCTTTGTTATTTTTGTTTATCTTCATCCTTCTGTATATCGTATAATATCAATTTGTTTCTGATGCTTGCTTGTTTTACTTGGCAGTGACCCCAGTAAACGGCCATCTTTCTCTAATATAGTTGAATCGCTAAAGAAACTGCTGAGGTCTCCAGTGGAGATGATAAAAATGGGTGGGACATAAGTAGTCATGCCCATACTTGGCTTTCATAATGCTGAAGTTTGTTTCCCTTGTATGGAAGTGTTAAATTAACACGTAACTCAAACCTCGTTAGTCATTATCCCTGAAAGACAGAACCTTTTGGTTGTTTGCAACTGTATCTGTTGCTTCTTCCAGCTAACTCATTTCAGAGGGGCATTAAGAGCCATCGAGTTGAAGTTTAGTCATAACTCGAGTGCAAATAGGTGCTATGTAGTTTACTGGAGAATAAACAAACTCTTGACCTCAAGCTCTTGTATGATAGCCTGAGATCTGAAAATTTGAGAACTTTCCATATTGTAAAATTGCGGCATCTGAGCTGTAATCAGTTTGGAATGTGCTATTGTTGTCTTATGACACCACACTAATGTCGTATTAATCCTTTTGACATTGCAAGTAGCAAACATCTTTGCGATCCCAATTTTCTCTCTGTACGCGTATATGCCACGGTAATTGTGATGCGTACTAGTTGCTTTCTTTCTGAAGGCCGCGGCCGATAGTCAGACCTAATATGGAAGCTAATCACATACGATGATACGAAGGAAAAAGAAATATTGACATGACATTTTGCGATAGAAATTTCAGGTTTATAGTAGCTATAGGGACGTACGTATAAATCAGAGGCATACACATTGAGATCGTCCTTTAGATCGCGTTTCTTGAGTTTGTAAATTAGGATCTTTTGATAAATTAATGCGAATTGCTTCACATTAAACAAGGTGAAATAGTTGTTTATGACAAAATGAATTTACTATAGTTTTGGACTATTTCTATTCATGTTTTAATAAGTAAATAATTTTTGCTTAAAATTTAAAATTTAATTAATTACAATTTATAATTTAATTACGTATGTTATTAAATACTCGGTACCATAAGATGTAAAGCCTAGTAAATTACATTTTATTCAGTTTTCATATTTCCACTTTAACTACATTCCGAAGTTTAGCGAATGTTGATTTTATCTATTTTTCTGCCCATAGAGCTCCCAACACTGAAACAAAAGCATAGAAGCTTAGGTGTCACCGGACTGATTCTAATAATTAGACAACACTTTCAAATTTTTAAAATTTACATCAAATTTTAGAGATTGAAAAACTACTGTCAAATCCATGCATATTATAAAATTTACTACCTTTTAAGTAAATTTTACATATACCATATCTAGTAATCTTTAAAATTGAGAAAGTTAATTTGTAAACAATTTGAAAGAATCCAAATCCCTAATAGCCACGCTAGCACTTGATGACAAGAAGAAAAAGGAGAAAAATCGTACAAAATGATACTTTTACAGTTTTACTTGTTTGCATGTACCAGAAATGGAACAAGAACTTGCCCCTTACAGAGGACAAGTATCACGAATGCACTAATAATCTGAACGAAATGCTGCACATCACTTGTATGAGACAAAATACACTGCATCCATGAAGACATCATGGCAATTCTCCACCATCCAGCCACTTTAGTGTAGGCAAAAGTTTGACAAGAAATGACCTGAAGTTCTCATCAGCAACTGCATTTCCAGTTATGTCCAACTGCGTCAAGTTCAAGCTTTTAAATATCAAGAAAGCTTCCCAAATATTTGCGGCATGGAAGTTGGCATCAAGGATTTCAAAACGGTACCAACCGAATTCTTCAGTATGAGACAATGGAGAAGAGCATAAGTATCTTGCCGTGTCAATAGAGTGAGAGCCTATCTCATTATAGGAGACATTTAGCATTTTCAGTGACTTGAGAAGTCTGAGAGGTCCCAGAGCAGTAAAGCTACCAATTTTATTGTGACTCAAATTTAAGCAAGAGAGAAGTTGCATGGCTTCCAATCCTGTCATGAGATTCCAGTACGGATCATCAAAAGGTATGATTGTCAAAGATGAGTTCGGCAAGGGCTATGATCTCATGCAGCAAGATATACAAATTTGCACGGGAAAGAGATAGCTAACGTAACTAAAGCAGAGCATTGTGTCACTAGAGTCTAAAATAAAAAGGACAAAACTTAAAAGTATAATTTTCATATCTTCATTATAATGTTTTTTAATAAATATAAAATATGTGGCAAATTTTTTTTAAAAGCACCCAATCATGAAGTGCTGAGTTGTAAAATACATCCATTTTGTCATTTTGTAATCGAAAAATTGATAGTAAAATATAAAAATTACAACTAAATTTTTTTAAAGTAAAAATAAGAGCCTATTTCACAATAATAAATAAATTGAAAGTATCAACAATTTTAAATAATTAACAAAAAAAACAGGACAAGCAACTCTGCTGGGAAGTTACATATGATTTTCAATACATGAAAGTTTACCTTCAATTGATCGAAGTTCGTTGTGGCTGAGGTCTAGCATTTGCACCCACAACAAATTTTCAAAAGAACCCATCCGTGACAATGATAGATTTTGTAATCGCAGACAGACAAAACCATCAAGAGTCTCTGTAATGCCTCTGTAGGTGTGGCAGTATTGTAGCAAGGACTCCATCGTTGAAGTTAACTACAGAACCTCCAAAATAAGAAAAGTTGTTTACCTTCGAAAAATTTATGGTATTTGGAGTTGAAAGAAATGCAAGAATTTGATAAACTCCCTCTTAGATGAAAACAAAGAAACAGTTGCAACTGGTATCATGAAAGTTTTGTAGAAGCAGAAAATTTGCCTCAACAATATGCTAGTTGTCAATATAAAAATTATATAAACCTAACTGACCCTCATCAAAGTTTGAATAATTGAGTAATTATATAGAAAAAAAAATCAATTTACTGGACAATAAAAAAGTGGCACATGGAAAATACTATGAATAAAGCAAAAAAAATTGTCAATAAAGAAAAAAAATATACGTAAAATGCTGTTCTATTAATATTAAGTCCTTTGAATTGACTGCCCTTTGCTTGTCCAACACCCTAATGAACAAGGGTAAGAGAAATACTGATGGAGTCTGACCTCCATGAAAAGGGCTACCTGTGAAGGGTGCGATCTAGTGAGCACCACAGAGTGCAGCTGTGAAAGAGGGGTGGTGCTATGATGGAGTGCCACATTGGAGAGTCACAAGTAATCCATGTGGTACTGAAGGGGCATAGTTCTTCCCCATAAAAAGCCAGTTTGAAGGGTGGTTTCCTACATTAGCTTAGGTCTCCATCAGATACAAAATTGTGCTTCTTTACATTTGATACGGGAAAAGAGAGCAAACTACCTGCCGCTGTAATACTAGGCTACGTTCATCTTTGTAGTAAAGAGAATGCGTTGGATCCAACTTCAACAGATCAGCATAAAGTTCAAGAATTTCTTCAGCATGAACCATTCCTTTTGCATGTGGAGATGATATTGAATCATAAGCAGTTAACAATCTAGCAAGTGTGAGCTTTCCAATTTTACTACAAAATCCAACACACAACATTTAAACAAGAAAGGGGAAAGCGAAGAACAAGATATCAAAGTCAGCCATGTAACGAATCAAGCTTACCAGTCACTCTCGGATAATAAAAGTCGAAAAGCATTTATTTCATTATCAATAGTCTCTGCAGACCAATTGGATGTTGCTGGAATATGGTCAATGCCAGTAATTAGCTGACCACCAGAAATAATGGAATCTACTTCCTGAAAATGCTCAAACTTATGGAAATTTTTATTCTCCCATGAAATCAATTTTCCACCCTTGCCATCAGCAAGTTCTGTGTAAGTATTCTGCACAGACAACTTAAAGGAAATTTGGGAAGGATGGCTATAATGATAACCACTTGAAGACACAATACCCTGAGAATGTCCAAGGCTGATTTCTATAGGGTAAGTTTTTGACAATTGAAGCTTCATATTTCCAAGGTTTAGATACATAACCCAAACTCGAGCAGTATTTAATTTGTTTGTTGAAAGTGCTTTCCAAACAAGATCCTCATTTGTAGTAAGTTCAGACTTAACAGTCACTGTGGATGAGTTGATGCCTTCAACAGCTTGATTAAAATAAAGAATGACAGGAAGTATTCCTGTCTCTAATAGTGTATAGTACAAGGGAGATGAACCACAACCATGAAGACACCTGTTTCCTTCTAGAGTGATATTAGATCCAGGGGAAGGCCATGATGATACAAGTAAAGGAGCATCGGATTTCACTGTTTGATCAATAAGCCACAAATGATAAAACCAGCCACTCTGATCATCTGGATCAGTAAAAAGAGCATTCTGAACGTGAATATACTCCTCTTCCAAGACTTTCTCTTTAGGGAAATATCCTTCAGCCTTTCTTTTCATCAAATTAGACAGAACTACACTGCAGTATCCTCGATAGGATATGTATAAAATGAGTTAATGAAGAATCACATTTTCTTCAATGAAACAAAAGCATATAAATAGCTGAAGATCCAAGATTGGTATGAATTTGACTGGAGAAAAACATTGAACAAATTGCAGACCCGAAGAGGTTACTACAAATATAATGAAGGATTCAATCAGACTCTTCACTAAACCGTCCAAATAACACTCACGTTCAACTGAGAGAAGCAATTTATCATGTATAATGCACATTTAATGATCTGAAACGGACAGAACTAATGTTTTAATAGGGCATGACATCTCTGAAGTGTTTTTTGGGGCAAAAAAACAAAAGCACTTTAAGTTTCAAATTATACAAGGATATGGCTAGGTCAAGGGGTTATTTTTAAAGCACATGTAATAAATCTATATTATAATGACTCGGGGTCTTCTAGTCATTTGTCTAAAAAATGATATATTTATAATATAAAATATAAAATAAAATATGTGATGTAAGGATAGGGGAGAGAGAAAGTAAAGAGAGTGAGAAGTTAGAAGAGAGTAGTGAAAAGTTAAATAATTTCTTATTATTTAATTTATTATTTTAAAATCTAACAATTATTTTATATTATATTTCAAAAATTTTTTAAAAAAATTGCATGCACTTTTGTGCATGTAAAACCTCTAGTATATTAATATGAATTTGTTTTCTCAAGGATACACTCAAAAGATACAGACATTTGAGATGTCCAAGGCATACATCTAACTACGTTAATAGCTAATTTCCCTTTACAAACTCTAAGGGGTCAACATCCTTGGATTACACTCTACAATCTGAGATACACAATGGTCTGCGGTCAAATCACTGATCTCAGTGATAATTAGTCAAGTATAGGTACCAGAATAACACATGTAAAGCTCCCATTAAAAGTATTTAAAAAGATAAGGGTGAAAGGTAGTGATGTTTATTCCTTGGACATCCCATTAAAATAATACAAATAGGGGTGAACAAATCAATATTGTTTGTTATACGTGAGCACAATGCATGGTGCAACATTCCAAACACTTCAATTTCAGCCTAAATCACACACATAAAGACAGATGGGAAGCAGCTTGTGGCAAAGTAATTTGAGAAGTGTATCTATATAGAAAAACAAAGACAGCAAGACTGGAATGCTGCCTTTGAATAAGCACACTAGATGATCATACCTACGATTGTGCCATGCAGAGTAATTGCTAAAGTTTGTTCCTATCATTTGCTCTGTGTAATTTAACTCATCTTCATCTGTTCTTTTCATCAGTGCACAAACGAACCTGCAAGTACCATTGATCCAAAAAGGGGCACCAACTCACTAAAGGTTCTTTCAAATACCATAATTTAGGTTCAGATTGGGTATCACAGGGAGCAGGATTAAACCTTCGGTAATTCCATGCATGAAAATTTCGAGGATCAGCCTTCTGGAAACGATCCAAAAGGTGTAATTCATTATCTATGGATGAATAACCTTTGCTTAGTACCCATTTTCGATGATGCCATGCTCCATAAGACTTGAAATTCTGTCTCAATGCACTCTCAACCTAAAAAATATCAATTGAATCTAACCAGGATTACATATTATGCACTTGCTTCCAAACTTTATGAAAACTAAGAAGATTTTTACTTGATCCTCGTGACATATAATGAGAGCAAAATTCTCCCGCCAAGTGAACCAAATTCCTAAAGTAGATTCTTCCATTAACACCAACATGCAAATATATGGGAAAAGCGTACCACTTTGAGTTCTTCATCGAGAATGGATTTGACAGACTCAGGATTAGACTCGGACTGAGAGAGGCAGTGTTCAACAGCGAGCTTTCTGTAATTCCAAGCCGTATACGATTCAGGATTGATCTCAAGTAACTTGGCGCTCACCTCCAGAGCCTCCTTATTATATCTGCAAAGATTTATACAATCCAAATCGGAAATCAACGGTCAGAAAACAAAGCCAAAAAATGTTCGAAATGGATTTCATTAAAATACATAAAAGAGAGAGAAAGAACGGACATGCGATTATGGTGATTGGCGAGGAACTGAGACTGAAGCGAACGAAGTTTTTCAGCTTTGGCTGATAAAGCTGCTGCATCGGCTGGTTCCAAAGCTTTGCGAGGCCGACCGTGCATTTTTACTATATGGACAAACAGGTTCTACACAGAAATGGTAATAAGAACGAAAGAAAACGAGAAAGAAAAAATATGGTGATGCTTTGGCGAGTCAGTTGTGTACTCCTGCAATGCCTCTATCTAATGGCTGTAATTTAGGAAGACAAGACTAGATTGCTTTCACGACTTTAATGGCTTTAGGTTTGCCCAGGTTTGCAGGAGGCAGATCACACTATTTCATCTGGGCAATATCTTAAATTAGTGTTTAAAATAGTAGTTTTTAATATAAAATTAAATTTTAATATTTTTAATATTTTAAAAAAATAACAAAAATAGTAACAAATTATATAACTAATTAACTATCAACTGCCTTACATTCTACATGTATTAACTGTTTTTCTAATATATACGATTTACAGATTAATGACTATAAAGTATTAACATAATTTATAATAATATAAATAAATAATCCTAATAATAAGATTATAAACAAGTTGTATGATATAAATGTATTTTGGGAATAAGAAATTCGATTACATCGTATTTTATTTAATTCAAGTAGTAGTTGGACTTTACTCTTAACCATTAAGTTGTTTTCGTTGGCAGCTTTCAACCAACAATTTTTTTTCTGAACCAATGAAACTCTCCTTGAAATAAGGTAGGAACAAAATTTAATTAGCTTAGGCATTTTAAATAAGAGAATGCATTTGCCTTATTCAAAATTAAAATAGAGAAATTATTTCGTAGCTCGATATTGGAAGCAAACCCATCAAACTAATACAGTCGCTACAAACGCTGTAAAATTAGCACTTCTAAATAAGATTAATCCATTGTGACAAAAACAAATGGAGCAGAGATCATGGTTGCTACACACAGGAGCAGCGACTGCTCAAATATAAAGCATAAATGGTCTAGATACCATCGTCAACTGACACAAAATTCTCAACTTGCATTGAATCATATCACATCCTACGTTTCGTCTACTTTTCCTGAGTAACAATAACTATAGATAACCAGGACTCCTCTAAGCTTTTCTAGCTCTAATGAATGTTTGATCCTGCTCGAATCTTTTCTTCCAATAGGTTTGCCTCAGATATGTTAGTTGAAGCTTCAACAATACAATCATAGGGTCCAGACACCATTTCTCCATTGAATTGCTGTTCGTTCAACTCCATACTCATTTGCCGTGTGTCTCCATTTGCCAAAACCGATACTTGTACGTCATTAGTCTCAAGATTGCTCTCACTGGAATGCAATTCTGTTGACTTACTGCGTTCAAAAATCTCACTGCTATTCAGAGACAAATAACTTTCCCCAGCCAACGTACCCTTTTCATCCGTATAATCAACTGGTATTCCATCGTCAAAAATTTTCATGGCTTCTGCAGCCAATGGTCCAGAATCCATGGCTTTGATACAAGACTCATTGGTTTGCAATTCTATTGACTTTCCGTTTTCAAAAACCCCACTGCCATTCAGAGACAATGAATTTTCCCCAGCCAAAACACCCTTCTCATTTTGATAATCAACAGACATTCCATCATCAAAATTTTTCATGGCTTCTGCAGCCAATAGTCTAGATTCCATGGTCTGGACACAAGACTCATTGGATTGCAATTCTGTTGACTTTCTATTTTCAAAAATCTTATTGCTATTCAGAGATAAAGAACCTTCCCTAGCCAAAGTACCCTTTTCATTTTGATAGTCAGCTGACATCCCATTGTCAAAATTTTTCATGGCTTCTGTGGAAAAAGATCCAGATTCTGCGGTCTGGACACAAGACTCATTGGAATGCAATTCTGTTGACTTTCCGTTTGCAAAACTCTTAATGCTACTACTCAGAGACAAAGAATCTTCCCCGGTCCATGTACCCTTTTCATTTGGGTAATCAACTGACATTCCATCATCAAAATTTTTCATGGCTTCTTCAGCCAATGGTCTAGATTCTATGGTTGGGACACAAGAATCATTGGATTGCAATTCTGTTGACTTTCCGTTTCCAAAAATCTTACTGCAATTCAGAGAAAAAGAACATTCCCCAGCCAACATACTCTTTTCATTTTGATAATCAATTGACATTCCATCGTCAACCTTTTTCATGCCTTCTGTAGCCATTGGTCTAGGTTCCATGGTCTGGATACAAGACTCATCATTTATTTTTGCATGTGACTCTACCTCATGATTCATATTTGCTACTATATGGGCTGTGTTTTCAAGACTATTATGGCCCTTCTTGTCTCTGTTTTGTTTCCATCTTGGTTTTCTCCTTTTAAATCGTGCTTTCTTAGACTTTGGGGCTTTTGAAGCCCCATCACCCATGGTAACTGGTTCTGCTCCCCTTTTTTTGCAAGGAATGACTGTGAATTTTGACTGGCCAGACTGCTTTTCGGAAGAATGGGGTGTACTTGACTGAATAGCTAATAAAGCAGTTCTAGCAGCTTTTATCTCTGCTTCTTTCTTTGTTCTTGCTGATGCCCCGATATACCGGATCCCCCCAATTTCAACTGTACAGGAATATAATGATAATCGCCCTGGTCTTTCATCCTTTTTGCACAGATACAAGGGCATTGCATAATTCATCTTCTGTGCGTATTCCTGAAGTAAATTCTTGCATAATCCTGTTTCATGCTGGAAGAAACACCTTTAACCAGGTTACAGGCAGCAACTAGCACATATAGCCAATAACCAATACAGCTGAAACAGGGTAGAATGAAAATTTTGAAGTTTTACATAATGCAATGGGAACTTCATCTTTTATGTAAAGAAAAAATCCAACCAGGAACAAATCAGACAAATTGTGCAACAGAGCTACATGCCCTTATAGCATTAAATCAAATAAACAAGCCTACATCTTACAAAATTTTCAGTGAAAATTTGATGGAGGTGAAAAGCTTTTGTAAAAGCTGCAACAGAGTCAACAAATACCCAAGTACCTAAAAACGCTAGTGATGTAATGAAACACAGGCTGAAGTTGAAACTCATGTATATAGAGCTTAAAGTAACAATAAATATAATCCTGATATGTGTACTGACAGTAGTAATTGATGGACTGATATAATATTGCAGATTACAGTTGTGATGGTCAACAGATATGCAATAACAAAGCTGTAACAGGTGGGAAAGACTGAAAGAGTGGGGATGGTCAAATTAAGTCAAATAAGACAAAGCATAATAGCTTTTGTCTGTCATATCTCAGATGTAATTGCCAAGTGAAATATAAAGTGTTTCAATTCATAAGAAAATATAAAATGACTTTATCTCTGGCAGAGTGAATATAATTTCTCGACCAAGCAGGTAATGCTCAAGCAATCAGAATTATATATATATATATATATATATTTCAAAATCCCTAAATGTCAAAATGTACTTTTCTGTATGATAAAGAGGGCTATACTGAGGAAGCATTTGGTAGACTATCTTAGCATTATATAAGATATATCAAATAGGGCATTAAGATATCATAGTATTTATGATTCTCATATTTGGCATGCCAATTGAAAGTCATCTAATAAATGACATTTTTAGAAAGGAATCAGATGCTTCTATAGTGGAAGCATTCTATGCCTCCAACTATCTTGGCGACTTGATGATTAACTAATGCAGGCATCTAATCCAGGTATTTAAGTTACCTAGGTATCCTTGATACTGGGATAAAGATGATGATGTATTAAATGTTCGTCTATTGGTTTGTTTAAAGGTGTATCCATTATGGATCTCTTTGGAAGGCTTTGTTGAGTTAGAGTCTTTTTTTTTTTTTTGTATTTTCTTTTTTATAGAGGACCTCTTATCCTCTTCCCATGTAATCACTTTCTTTAACAAAATTCTTTCTTTTTCTATAAAAAATATGATGTGTCAAATGCTATTAAAATTTAAATAATAATAATAATAATTTTTTTAATAAAAAAAGACTATTCAGAACACATTTACAGCTAAGGACAAAACTTTTAGGTACCATATGATAAAGATAACTTACAACAGGTTGGTTGATGGATTGATTAACTTCACCAGATTTAGCCAACTCCACTAGAGCAACTTCAGCAGCTGACTGCTCTGCTGCTTTACGATTGAAAAATCCAGGCAAAGAATCGTATCTTATATTATTCACTATCACTGTTGACCTGAAAGAAGGTTCATGAGAAGGTCCTTCCTTGATAGTTTCATAGACAGGTGTGGGAAGTCCCACCTTCTGAGCATACTCTTGTAATCGACTCTTGAACACATAACAATTTGAAACACCTGGTATATATCAAGAATATAAGCAGGTAAGTAACTGTCATGAAAAATGATCTCGACCTACATAAGTAGCATCACAAGTAAAGCTAGTTTAGAAGAATCTTTCATTTATCTACTAATCAATAATATGAAGGGGCAACAACCCAACAAAAGTTAAATTATTTTTTTCATTGTAATAGAACAACAGTGACCAAAACCTGAAAATCACTCTGTTAATCACATTATCCTTTACCACTCCATTGTCATTTTGTACTAAGAGAATTATCCGTAGTCCACTAGCTTGACCAATTAATAGTAACAAATGTTCAACGATCTGAGATTTATTCCACGAACTAGAAACCAAGGTTCTCAAACAGGCTAGGGAATATATAAAAAAGAGAGTTAACAGTGACCTAGATCCTTTGAGTCCAATCTAATGTATCCATTATCTTTCAAAGTTCAAACAGAGCACTTTGTCTTATTAGTTCAACTAATTGACTGTAATGTCCACTGGGGCATTGAGGGTTAATATATGGGTTTTTAAAAAGTACATGTGCCATTCATACAATCATGTAATATAAAGATCTATGAAGCATAGATACAAGATACGACCCAGCTACAATACGATACAGACACAGTAATACGGAAATTTCTTAAAAAATCAAGATTCTAGGATACATTAATAAGTTTTACAAATATATGTGTGTTCTAATCCAAATTTCATTAATTTGAACACAAAATAATATCTAATGCAAAATCAAATCAAATCTAATACTTCACTAAACAATACTTATTATATCATATTAAATTTGGTCTAGGTAGAATAATCCACTCGGCCTCATTGAAATACACCCACTTCATGAAAGTGGAAGACACGTAGCTTACCCCCAACCCCAAAGGACATAGCACAATTGCAAATAAGAAGAAACCAGAGCTCAAACCAAAAGCAAAATAGAGAGTTCGTTTTCAACAGAAAAGAAGAAACAAAAAATTGCAAAACCAAAATCAAAATTCTAAGAAGTCACAAACTAGAAATGGTAAAACTGAAGCAACTCAAGTCTTTAACAATCTTTCCAGTTTCCATCCATTCCAGCATATCCATATTCAAAGCCTTATCCAAGCTGTTTTGAAGATATATCAATGCACCTTAGCTGTGTCCAAGCCGTATCAGGTAAATCAAAAAAAGAAAAAAAAAACAATTTGGATACACATGGATATGTACTCTAGACACATCGGTGTTGGATACATATCCAACATGGATACGTACCCCTAGATAAAGACTATTTCCCAACTTTAGTTTAACATATAAGCTTTCATTACACACACAGTTATTTTAGTTTCCAATTCTGTTTCATTCTGTTGAATTAAAGAAGAGTTAATATGTGAAAGACTAAAGGGAAAAAGAAATACTACAGAATCATAGATCATGTGATTGGTACTCATGGCTTAAATAACCTGTTAAAACCACAACGGGGTGCTATAAGTTACAATCAATCAACCAAAGATAATGTGACCCCAAAGGTTCCTTTTAAAAGCAAAACAAAACAATTTAATTGGTATCTATTATTGTGAGGGTAGGGAAAAATAAACATTCACAAAGTGAAATGCTAAAAGGAAAACAAAGCATACTGAAAATCAGCCCAAGCTATAATTGTTCACAAAATATGTCCTGACTTCCGCTTACTTCACACAGATTTGCGCATGCAAGTCTTAAACTATGTTGGAAGCCTAAAATAGACCTTTCGGTTAAGCAAAAACATGCCAATATATACAAAGGCACAAGAACAATTCTGGTTCTGGAGAGGAAATGTTTTCCCAATATACAAAAATTCTACGGAAACAAGACTCGGACATTGAAACAAAGAGCAAGTTTACACTGATATATAGAAAACCTAAATTTCGTTATCATCGTCGTTTACTTGCATCATTATTGATCACCTTACTCCGAAAGAATATATTTTTCCTGTTTTAAAAAGTAAACATTATTCATTTAATGGAACCCAAAAGCGGGATGATAAATCCTCAAAAAGCAAAGAAGGGAAAAACAAACATACAGGCACGCAGAGAGCAAACGAAAAATACATTATACCAATATCCCTCTGCAAATCAACATATAAGAGATTCCATCTCACTCAAATGCACAAATATTAAACGAAAAATCAAACAGGGAAATGAATTTACTGCTTGAAATTGCAAATACAATTAGAGTTCTGACGATATATAGCTCTATTCAAACACAGAAGAAAATTAAAATATAGTACCTTGGGAGTCTTCGTTGGTGAGCATAGCCCCTGACAGCTCCAGAAGAAAGCGCTAGAAGGGTTGGTCTCTCTGTGAAGGATCGAAGCGGGAAGCGAAGCTGAGGGATGCGAATCTATTTGGCTGTGCCTACAAAGGAGTGGGGAGAGAAGATAGCAATGATTATATAGAAATACGGAAATTGAGAATGGAGAGTGGGTGGTTGACAACTAAGAGACTGTTATATAGAGAGACCAAAGAAAGATGGTAGAAAGCGGAGCAACTATGTTTTGTGCTAGTACCAGTGCTGGAATCTGTTGCCGCTCTGATTCTTTTTGCGAGTGGAACGCGTTTCTTGCATACATCATATGCACAATAGCTAATAAAGGGCTATGAATCACAGCCGTCGGCTGACGGATTCGTTTATGATCGGACGGTGTTTCTTCGGAGTCATATTTTAGACGGCAAATTTGTGTGCCCTCTTTTCTAATAATATTTGTTAAAATTTTAAGGAAAAAAAAATAATCCGCTAATCATATTTTTTTTATTTCTTTAATGTTTTTGAAAAGAATTACTTGAACTTGATTACATTTACTGAAAAAAACTTTGTTGTTGTTATAATATTTTTGAAAGAAAGTTATATATAATTTCTTTCATCATTTAGATTTTAAAATACACTATTTGTTGTTTATAAACTATTATAGAAATAAAAATATAATACATTAATTAAAATTAGTATTTCTATATTAAATTTTCAAAAATGTTGGTAAAAATTTCGTGCAAAGGAGAAATTTATAAAAATAAAATAAAATTATAAGATATTAAGTGACAAATTTTTTTAGGCTGTTACTTAGTTTTTAATTATTTGTGATAGTAAAAAAGTCAAGTGTTGCATTTTGAATTTTAATTACTATAATTATAATTATAAAGTTTAGTAATATAATGCTGCAGCTTCTAAATAATTTAATTATAATTGTTTGTTTTATAAATGTTTTTTACCTGTATCAAAAAGAATAATAATTTTTTGTACAAAAAATAATAAAGAGGGTAGATTATTTTTTTATTATAAAGATAAACTTTTATGCATGATTATAATTTTATACAAAATTATAACTTATGTGAATGTACGTAATTATAAAAATAGTTAAATAATTTTATTATTTTTTGAATTATTAGGCAGATATTTAAAGCCTTAAAACAAAATAAGCAAATTACATTCACTTTAAAGAGTTGCTACGCTTAGCCGTGTTGCCTCTCGGTGTGCTGACACGATTTTCTCCTGCCACCTGTTTGATCATCCTTCACTTCAAAGCTCATCCCATCTCCAATGCAAACAGATCTTCTAAATTTTTGTAACTATGAATATTAAATGTGATTTTTAAAATAAAAAAAATTGTAAATATAATTTCACCTACAGAAAAGTTAAAGGGCAAGCAAAGAGAGGTAAACGGTGCGTTTTGCTTCACTTCGATTTTGTTCCCAAATTGCATGTTCGGCGGGCCAAAAACGGTGCAATCTCTGTCGCTCCGGTGTCCTGTGGGCCGTCTTTGCGCGTACCTCGTCGAGTCACCGCTCTAGAAACTGGAAAGGTATCCTTTTTAACACAATATTAATTCTTAATGGTTGCTGCTGTTAACTTCAACTGTTTTTCTTTTGTGATACTTTGCTAGCTCTGAATCCGATATTTTTCGTAGTTTTGGCTACCCTATGATTGATTGCTCCAAAGATTCGGAATTTGGTGCGGGAAATTCTGTCTCAGTATTTATTGTAATTCGAAATTTGAAATTTGAACTTTTAAGTTGGAGTAAGATGGCTATCCTACAATTTTTTTTAGATTGATTCTGACTTTACAGAAATGTTTTTACTTTTTGCTGGTTGTCTCGTGAGGGCTTGAAATTTTCCCATGTTATGAGTTCACTTAAGGACCTTATAGTGTTTAAGCGTCAAGCTTTCTTTTGACTTAGTTATCCTCAGCGTTTTTTGGAATTAGGTAATGGATGTATTGGAGTTATCTACAACATCATAAGATTTCTATTTATCTACAAATTAAGTGTTCATCAGATTTTTTTCAATTAAATAAGTAAATACTACGTAAGAGCTCTATTGTATTTGTTATACTGTTTTCATAATGTGAAGGGGCATCGTTTGTGGTTGCTGCTTATGTCAGACATATGATAGCAATTATCCATGTTGTAGCTAGATTAATTTTTTTTATTTTCAGGCTACATGGAGGATTCAGGGCAAAGAAAGAGAAGGCTGGAAGAAATGCGCATGCAAGCTGAGCTAGCTGCAGCCACTGGTGGCACCGGAGCTTCTGGTTCCGGAATACATGCTTCTCTTTCAAATCCCCTTATTGAATCCCCTTCAACTGTTCCAACGGAGAATAAATCATATGCTGCGCCAAGATTTGACTTCTATACAGATCCTATGGCTGCTTTCTCTTCTAACAAAAAGAAGGGCAATGCCAAGGTCCAAATGGCACCTGATTATTCTTCTCCCCCAAATTTTATTAGTTCACCTATGGCGCAATTTTCATCACCACATCCACCGCCACCTCTGTATCCAGGTACTGCTACATTGCTAGTGATGCATAATTGCTTGTATATTGCCTATATTCGCTCTTTCTGTCTTTCATGATGAAACATGCATTAAATACAAGAGTGCACTTGATTGAAGACTTAAAGTTGCTTTGAGTAAATATCTTCCAATATGAAAAGGGTATTCTAACTGTCAGTGGAAGCAATATACTACAACCATGCAAACTGAAGTGCAGGATATCGTTTGGTTCTGATACTTCTTTAATAGATGATAGAAGTTACTTTTCTTTTCTTTTTTTGGTTATAAATGAGGCCTCAAGGCCTTGGGAATAGGGAGTGGACAAGCTTTTCTGATTTAATTTCTTCATACAATGGTTAAGTTGAGCTTTTTAGTATTGCTTAATTACTTATTGAAATATATTGCATACTTATGAGCTTATTGTACCGGGAATTTCTGTTATGTGCTCTGGTTGCCATCTGGATCTACCTGTTCCTCCTTTTTGATCTCTAATATCTCTTGTTTACTGAATATAACAGAATCGATGAATCCACAGATGACTCCCTCTTTCACTCAAGCATCGCCAGCACCATACAGAAACCCAGTGTGGAATGGACCTAGAGGGTTCCCTCACTATAATTTTCCACCCCATCCATCTAGTGGGGTTAGTTATCAAAGTCCTGGATTTGAACTATCAGGTAGGCCGTTGTCTAATTCTGGACAGCACATAACTCATCGACCCAGCCACAGTCCAAGTATTTCTCCAGGATACAGTCGTAGTCCTGGTCTTAGTCCAGGAAGAGGCAGAGGCAGCTTGTACAACACCAGAAGTTCAGGATGGGTTGGCGGACACCAGCCGAGTTCTCATGGACGTTTCTCCAACCAGGACAAACCATGTGATGTAGCTCGGTTCTACAAGAAGTCTATGGTTGAGGATCCATGGCAGTTTTTGAATCCTGTTTTATTGAAGGTGACTGATGCTACTTCGAATAATTTATATGCACCTGAGAGTTCAAAATCCTGGACTTCAAAGTCATCAAGTTCAAATAGGGGAGGACCTTCTGTTGCTTCACTCAAGCCCAGTTCTCAACCAAGCCTTGCCGAGTATTTGGCTGCTGCATTCAACGAAGCTGCCAATGGTACAGAAAATGTATGATGGCTGCTGGCAGCTTCATGAAGAGCCTGACTTGAATACTGTTGTAAAGGATGCTAAGAAGCCACCGCACAAATGATTGCCAAGGGGGCTGTGTTCTGGTAGTTTTAATGATTTGTATACGCCAACATCCCAAGAGTAGTTTTCTCAGGCATGCGCAGTTTTTTAATATGATTTGGTAGTTGATGGCCAATTGTTGTAGGTGTTTAAGTTGAACTGTTGAAAGCTACAATTTTGTTATTGCCCAGTGAATAACTTGGAAAGCACATACGTGACTACACATTAATATCTTTTTATTTTTTGGCTTGTTAAATTCCTATTGAAGAATGTTAAAAAGGCTCCTCGTGAAGAATGGGAAATTAGTCTAACTAATGAAAATGTGTTTTTTTAATTTAAATTACGGAAATCAGCGTCTTGATCTAGATTATTACTTATAATCATCCACTTTCATCATGACTATAATCATTATTACTTATAAGCACGTTCGAAATAAACTGAAATAATAGAAACAGATACTCAAGTTAAAGAGGTCGAGGGAAAATGCAGCCAACAATCAGTACACTGACCATGCATCTCATCAGTCATGAAACATCAATTAGTAAAAACCATATGGAAAAGCCATATCTATGAAGTGCCCCTACAAATTTCACAATGTTAAGACCTCCTATTAGTATCGAAGACCATAAAGGCATGGCTTAGTGCAGAACCAATATCATCACTAAGGTCTTTGCTCGCAACATATTAAGTCCATGAAGGTGTGTATAAGCTGATCTGCCAAGCTTGGTGGGTCATCAATCAATGTGTCCACAAATGCACTAACCACCCTTCTTTCCTGCGGATTAGCTTTAAGGCTGAACCAAGTAAGAAATTTTACTCTGAAGTTTTGGTCTATGTGACCTTCATGCTCCAACCATTTGACTACCCTGACAGAGTAATCATAATCATTTTCCTCCAAGCGCTTTCTACCACCCAAACCAGTAATTTGTCGCATTTGATCGGATTTAGAAGGTGTGGGAGGCGATACCGCAGCAAAAGTTTTAAATGGAAGAGACTCAACTAATGGAGGCTTGGAAAGGAACCCTTCAAACCTGCCCCTGATGTTAGCAAAGAAGAAATGTTTTGCAGGATGGTCCCCTGAGAATAAGTTGATGTCAGAGTTGGCAGATTCTACATGACGATGATTTTCAACAACTATCCTGTCTTTGTCCTGTGCATGTATGTCTAAAGTGGAAACTGAAGATCCACGAGGTGAATGTCTAATATGATCCCTGCCACTGCCAGTTCTAATTACTTGTGAAGGAGATATCGTGGGTTTACATGGTGTTACCCATTTAGCTTCCGCAGTGCCCAGAATGCCTGTGCTGCTAAACAGAGAAGCCTTGCAGAAATACTCAGTTGAAGGATAGAGGTTTTCTAACTTAAATCTTTTTTCAGGCCTCAATACAATGAAGGTGGGTTGTTCTGGGTAGTCCATTGTTGATATTCTGTGCCAAAGCCTGCAGCCTAAAAAGTCCTTCAAAAGATGATCTTCATATCCTAGCACAATGACCACAGAGGTAGGAAGACACTCTTCAAAACGTATGGAGCACGCTGCAAAAACCAATTTTCGACAAACCAAATCCATCAAGGAAAATTGAAGAAAAAATTATTAAAAGAAATAAATTGTATCATTCTCTTTTGTTGCTTGGACTCTCTATCTTCGAAAATGAGAACAAAAACTATTTACATCAACCTCCTGGATGATAAATTATATAGAAGAAATGATGGGCAAGTCATTGTCTTCGTTTTGCCTTAGCAATCTTTCTGTACAGAAAGTCAGAAAGATAGGGTGAAGACATGGAAGTCAATCCAAATCAAATAGTTCCATGGTTTGACTAATTCACGTCTATTCTATGTCTTCCTAAATGACGTAATACATGAAATTATAGCATTGATAATATTAATAGTGCAATTCCATTCATCTCAATATTTATACCTAGCATGGGAATAGGGAGGTGTAATTCATTTTAACCATCTTACGTGATGAAAAGTAAATTTTATAGTTCTCTTTTCCATTTACTATCTCAATTTTTTCTGAAAAGTTTGAAACGGCCAAAGCTAGCCCTTGCGAAGAACCATTTAAATGATATTTTTAGATTTACTTGCTACATAATTGTCATGAGTCATGACTGTGCTATATCAACTGCTGACTACTATACCAAAATGTAATTAACAGAAAAACAAATAGAAAAACGAATAGCAGTCCCGCAAGTAGAAGCTTAAGGAGCTGACCTTAAAGCAAAATAAATAAATAAATGGCTTACTTGGTGCATCTTTCTTTTCCACACAGTTAGGGTAAAGGTTAGAAAACATTGAATCAAAACATTCAACTGCAGAAGAGCACAACTTCTGAACCTCAGCGCCACATGAGAGCCTGTTCACAATGCCACGTGTCATCCTTGAACATTCCTGATCCAGAGGCCCCAATTCATTATTCAGTAATTTAAGAGCAGTCTCGACAATCTTCTGTACTTCCTTGTATGCTTCGGTTCCTACAAGAATTCTGTGAGCCAAGGATATTCGTAAAGACAGTATATCTACTCTTCTGGCTTCTTTTGCAGCCAATAATTGCTTTCTCCATGTCCTGTAAAATCAAAGTATCTCAAGAGTTAGTCAGTTCCCACTTTCCTTTTTAAAGCTCTAAAAGTTCTAGGACTGTTTTAGGACCATACATCCAGTATCAAGTAACTCAAGTTAGTGTATAGTAAATTGATTCATAATGAAGATTTGTATTATTAGATAATTCCAAAATATCTTCCCTTTTCTTTTTTAATAGAAGTTGATTTAATACACATAAGTCTCAGTTCATGTATAATTACATTTATAAATGAATAAATTTTAGGTTTGTTTACTCATATCTCAAAGCAATTCAAGTAAGCTCAGATCCATGTTTACCAAGCAATCAATTATTAGATTTCTAGTCCTAAATAGAACATGCAAAACGGCTGACAGACAGTTTTTTATTATATATTTATAGTTGGCTTAATCAGACAACAATTTCTTAGGACACCACAACATGACCATAGTCCACATACATGCATGTATTTGTGGACACATGAAAGTGCAAAATTGCTACTACAAGGTTATTTTGTGATTTTTTGCACATGTGTAGTTGATGAGGTGCCTGAAACTGCCACAAAGCAACCAATATAGCTCTATCAATATTCTTTTGCGTGTAACTGTGCATGCCAATTAAAATATGAACAACTGACCAAGATGTCAAGGGTTTTCTGATTATGTCTTTATGTGAGTATGCAATATACTTTTATATATATGACCTACATACCTCATTAATCCATTAACTTTTCCACAAGAAACACAAGAGAAACATCCATCTAACTTTGCACCAAATCTGCCCTTCAAAATACCAGACTTCTTATTACTCAGAGCACATTGTAAATGGCATGAAAATCCACATGACTCCTCATCAAGATCAGATCCGCAGGTTAACCACAAACTAGGATCCTTGTTATCATCATAAAAATGACAAATACAGCAAGAACATCTCTTACAAAAAGCATCTTCTGGACACAAAGTAGCCCTGCATGCAGCGTTCTGACACAGTAAGGATTTTGCATTCTCCTCTTTATTATTCACCGGAGGACCATAATGTAAATCTTGAGATGGAGGTCCTCTTTTCCTTTTAGAACTAATATGACTAGTATTTTGGATGATATGCAACTTGGATTTCTTAGAAAGTATTTTAAGAAGATGTTCTATCATTTGAGTCTTAGTATATCCAGTGTACTTCCTCTCTTTGCCAATTTCAGCACAAATTATTTCTAGAAGCTCCTTGCGACTAAAGGAACAGAGCATATTATGGGCATCTTCTGACTGTTGAGCAATCTCATGGACTAGTTTTTGTTTGTCTTGTAAATTCAGGGTGCCACATTTTGCAGGGTCAAAAAGAAGACCTGTGATTAAGTATACACAACCTTGTTAGTTTGAATTGTCCCCTTGACATTTAAATACTATGTTATACATCTGCCAAAAGTATCATTAAAGAAGATGCCTTAACTTGTGACCAAAAAAAAAACAATTAAAAAGTATCTTTCAGAATTTGTACAGCCAGAAAAGAAAGACACTAAGGTAGCACTTTGATATATATATAATCAGTCAAACTAAGGCCTAGTTTAATTATATTATTTCAATTAACAAACAAAAAACTTTGGATGACAATGGCGTATTGAATATTCAAGCCCCCATCTACATATTGTTCCAACAAACAGAAAACAGAAGAATCTCAATTACACAAACCATAAACTACTTCCTCTATTTTTTCCTATATTTTCTCTTCCTGACTGATTCTCTGACACGCTGTTGATAAGTTTCCAATCCATAATATCTCCCTAACAAAGAAAAGGGAAGTGCTATAAAACCCAAAGGGAATTGATCAAATTTTCCTAATGAGATAACTTCTTCATAAACATTAATTCTCGTGGTGCGAGTATGAACCACATTGTAACACAACCCTTGAGTTATTATATAGTCACTACGCAGAAATAATGACAGTACTTGCAGCATTTGCAACACAAACTCCGCAATTTAAAAGAAAAATGTTCAGGTGAAAAGGTTGTTGGCTCAACTGAGGAACCATTCTGTGTAGAGAGTAGAAACACGTAATGCATTATGGGGATTCACCAAGACACACCATGGGATACACATCATTAATTAAAAAGTTTCAAACACGACTGTACTGATCAAATGTGGATGATGGCCATGGTCTGCAACTCCACCTAGCTCCCTCAACCCCCCCTCCCCCGGTTGAAGAATCAACAAGTAGGCTGATTTCATGTGTATAAACATAATAAGGGCAGAATTTCTATATGACGGATTAGTAAATTACCTAACTACAAATCCAAAAAGAGAGGGGAAAGAAGAGAAATTATAAAAAAAATTACATATAGAGAAAAGAAACGATGCACAAATTTCTATATTACGAGTTTTCGTGTGCTCTCTTTTCAGGGTTTGTTTAGTGCAAACAGGTAAATCAGCAAACTACAAAAGCAATACACCCAAAACCCAGAATGCAGAAGATTAAAAATAGAGGATAAAAGCTCAGCTCCAACCACCATCAAAATGCAAACTTGATAGAACCCCAAGCCAGTTTTCAATGGGAGTTGAATAGTCATTGGGAAATTATATAACCTACATTGTCAAAAGCACAATGCCCCCGACCAAAAATAAAGGAAATAGAGAACAAGAGAACACAAAACCGAAAAACTGAAGTCAACAAAAACCGCAAAACCCCTCACAAAACTAGCAGAAAACGAGGAACAAATAGGAGGGAAGACGGACCTGGATACGCCGAGTTTGTTTCTGCAAAACTCTCCTCTTCTTCGCTCATGATGCTGGAGAAACCAGAGTACGGTTTATCTCAGTAGTATTACTTGTAGAGAAAGGATTACGAAAAGAGAGAGAGAGCAGAAAAAGAGTCAGGCAGAACTGGTATCATGAAAGCATTAAATACTGAAATACATAATTTAAGCCATAATGTGAGATATGGTATAAATAAATTTCCAGAAAGGTAACATAATTCCCAAAAAGAAAATAAAAAATACTAATTACTTATCAGTGCTTTTTTTTTTTTATTTCTCGTTTTTTCTTTTTGGTATTTTTGGTGCTGGTCCTCAGTCTGCATGAAACAGCCCACGCGCCAAGCGCCTCCTCCTTAATACGAACGAGGATTTCGGTTTCGGTTTTCGTCGGGAGTAAGTGGGACATACTTATACTTTCACCGGCAAAATAATTCACTGTGGCCATTCCTCTTCTGCCTCCGTGAGTCCTAGTTAACGATATTAATATTTAGTAACATTGATAAATAATAATCACTTTCAAATCTTATATATAATATAAAGAGAAGAGAGAGATAAAATAAAAATAATAAATATTTATAATAAAATATTTATTTATTATTTTTAAATATAATAATTATTTTTTATATTATATTTTAAAATTATATTTAAAGAAAATAATATAATTTTAATACAAAATTTTAAAATGGAAATTAAATGCATCTTTTTATTATTTCAAAATATGATAATTTTATTTTTTATATTTTCAATTTTTTAAAAAATAATATAAATAAGTGTACTGTGAAATCGAACATGCAGCAACCTATTTACACCCGGAACATGGTAGCCAATCCTAGGATTCCAATCCCATTAATAAAACATTTTATTACGTAACAATTATAATAAAAATTAATTCCTTTTCTACGAAATATATCAATCTTGAATGATTTTTTTTTTTTTTTGGGTAATCTAGAGAACAAAACAAGAGTAACCGAAGGCTGCTCTCTGACAATCTCATTGAAAGAAACATCAATCAAAAAGTTTCTTTTTCAATATGAAAAATGCAAACTTTAGATCACATTTGTACTAAAAAGATAATAAATTGTTAGACAATATATAGAAAACATGTATGACTTGTACAAAATGATTTTCCATTATTATAAAAAACAAATTTCATGACAACTCAATAGTGAAAATAGCAACCTATATGGCAATATCTTATTTATTTGGAAAAAAAATACAAACACTTTTCTTCGACTTTAAATTATTTACAGCCATATATTTAACTTTTAAAATCGAAAAAATCATTATGACAAAATTGGTTTACAATAAAATCTCACCAAATTTTGCACCTTATATCACTTGAAGCCTTCAACTAATAAAAAAACTCTTCCTTCATCCAACATTTTTTACAATTATTCAATAGAAATAATGAACTTGTATAACATGGAGATCGATTTTCAAATCATAGAAGTGTAATATGTAATAACCGAAAGATTCTAAAATAGCTTTTTAATCAACAGTGCCAATAAAAAAAATGGACCAAAAGATATAAATATTAAAGGGCGATAATTCAAGAAAATATTTTTCAATGTCAAAATTAAAAAAAAAAACTATAAATAACTGAACATTAAACTGACTTGTCACATCATATATCATTTGGATTGAGAATAATTGAAGAGAAGTGAAACGAAGTAAACTTTTAAATATGATATTTTTATTTAATTTATATATTCTTTTAAAAATCTCAAAATATATTTAGACTGATGATGCCATGTCAAATGTGAATATTAAGTACTGAGCCTTCATATATAAAAAGTGTTATTTTGAAATGAGCCAGGTCAATGAATTGCGATCAAATGCAAATTAGTTTGAATGGAACAAAGTGGAATTGAACAAAAGCCCATTAACGGCCCAAATACTGATTATGAAATGGAAAATATATTTGGGCCTTCAAATTGACAACAGACGTTATATGGGCTTATGGAGTTTGGATCGAGAACACGGTAAACATTAGGAGTACGTATCTAAAACTAATTGTAAGAAGTACAAAATAATTAAGCTCAAAATCATTTTTAAAAATTAAAATATAATAATTATAAATTATTTAATTAATTTATTGATATAAATAACGTATCAAGAAGCCAACATATTTCAACTAAGTATTCATGACTATGTTTTGGATGGGTTTGCTATTTGTTAGAATTGGGTCCACAAAATGCTGTCCGTTGTCCTAAACAACAACATCAAATTAATTTTTATCTATATTAGATGATAAATTCTTTTAAGTGCTAGGGTATGACTAAGCAATAAAACGAATTAATTAAAATTTTGAAAATAAAAAATAATTTATATTATAATATTTTTTTGAATTTTCTGTTTATATTTATATTATAATAATTTTAAAGACTTTTCATTGTTATATTCTAAAATTATATGTCATTATATATATAATTTAAAAAAATAATTCAATGTTAAGAGTGTAAAAAAAAGAATTAAAATTGCAAGAATGGTACAAGAATAATATATTAATAATTTCTTATTATTTATTGTTTATTTAAAATGTAATATTTATTTATTTATTATTTACAAATTAATATATATATGTAATTTTTTACATATATTTTTTATTAAAAATAATTTTATTTAAAATACTACCTTACCTTAAAAGAAATCATATATAATTTAATACATATTAAACCACTGATATAGCTCTTGACAACTCTTTCATTATTTTATAAATAAAAATAAAGAAACTTAAGGCTCTCCATACACTATTGTATGATACCTAAGATAGCATGCACTAATACAGTAAAAACCGAACACGGTGTATAACTATAAACCGCCGAAAGGACAGATAGATAACTAGATGTGACTGGTTAAACACAGCACCGATTATCACGGGATAATAATTTTTAAAATTTTAAATATAAAATAAAAGTATATTAACTCCTTTGTTATTTATTTTAATTTTTCATTTTTTTACTTTCTCTATCAATCCTTCTTCCAATCACAATGTGTTGTCTATCTGAGTCTTGGGGTCGTTTATCAACCAATTGTTTGTTTTAGTAAATATGAGATAATATTTTTGTAAAATAAATTAATTTGCAATTATGATTCAAATTATCTAACTTCATGTAATGTAAATAAAATTCTCTTAATAGAGATATGTATCTATTCGATAATTAAATTTAAAATTTTATTTAAACTAGTTATTTATTATTAACAAAGATTAAATTTAGTGAATAAATTAATTCTTTATTAATATTTAAATTATCATTAATTTTTTTTATTAGATTGGAGATAAGAGAAATTAAAATTTTGTATAGTAATCTATCATTGCCCTTTCTAGTAAGATAGTCTGGGAGTCTACTATCACTTGTCTTGGCATATAAAATGTTACATACCAAGAGTAAAAGAAGAAAAAACAGTATTGAATATATCTCTAATTTAAAACCGTTGAAATGAGTTGAATTTACTAAATTAACCTATTTAACTCATTAATTATATGAATTAGGTTTTGATTTTTTAACCTGTATAATACTAATTTTAAAAATAATTTAACTAACTTAACTCACTCATTATACTTGCACAAACTAACCCATTTATTTTTTATTTTTTTAAAATTAAAATTTTATTTTATAGACGTTGATAATAATATTTTAATGTATGTAATAAGACAAAACTTTAATATTATTAATGACAAATTTTTAAATACCTCTATTATTTGTTATTTGTTAGACTTTATTAAATTTATTTATTTATATTTATTCAATAACTTTAAAACTGTGTTATATTTATAATTGTGAACTTATTTATTTTATATGTTAAAATTAATATTTTTATCTACTTTTACTAATTATTGTACTCAGAAAATGAGAGATTTTAATTTGTTTAAAATCCTAGTGAATTGGCGAGCATATAAATACTAAGATGGATTAAGTTACATTTTTTTTAATTCATTTAAAATTGAGTCTATTTAATCTGACTTACTTAAACTGTAATTCATAATGAGTAAAATTAATTTATTTTAACACCTCAATTACTCGTTATACTTATATCTTTTTGGTAGGTTTGAATTGTTTTCAAAGCTTTGAAGTCCATCCTCTCATCTGTGACCGCTATTCGAAAATTTAGTCAATAATACTTGTTAATTACTTAATGCAGTTCTAATACCTTCTATTTTCTTTGCTACAATGCTCATACTTGAAATTTATATATTTTTTATGTTATATGTTATTGTTATTATATTATGAAAGAGATAGAAATAAATTTAAGTTTAAATAATAAATTCTATTTACACAATACATATTTGGAGTATACGATATATACTATGTTATTTGTTTATATGAAATAGCTAAATATTTATTAATTGACATATATTTTATTAAAATTTATTTTTAAATTTAATTAAATATATAATTAATAAAAATTTTTAACAAATTTACTTTTAAAATTCATTAAATATGATATTTTATAAATTAGTATTAGAGTTATATTTATAAATTTATTAAATATGTGTGTGCGCGTGTGTGTTAATAAAATAAATTAAATATACGTCAATTCAAGTATCCAACGTTGTGATTGACAGAGTTGTTTTAAATATAGTACTAAGGGAATTATTAAGTTATTTTGTACAGTGATTGATAATAAAATCATTACTTTACACTTAAATAAATAAAAAATATTTTCACAAAAAATATATAAAAATATTTTTGATTTAGATATTTTTTTCAAAACATTATACATGCAGTGTTGAACTTTTAGAAAAATAAAACATTAGTTTAATAATTATTTTAGAAAATTTTGTTTTACACATTTACGCTTATTGTGTAATTTGAATGAATACGAATTGTAATGTTTAAAGAAATAAGATATTTTCACAGTTCATTGATGCTGTTGAATATATATATATATATATATATATATATGAAGTGGATTTTACTAATTTCATCATAATAAAATCGTAATTAAATCATAGCTAATAAATAAGTATTTACGTTAATTGGCGGGACGTCCGTCCAACACAAAATTATGAATATACGTTAGAAGCTAGAAAATTGTGTAGACCAAATAGTTTCCGGTGTTTGGGGGGAAAAAAAAAGTTTCCTATCTAATTTTTCTTGGTCACCATTTGTTGTTATATATATTTATTAATTTTCATATATTCTCTTAATTAAAACTGAAATAACTCAGCTAATTTTTATATTTTCTTAATTAATATAACCAAAGTTTTTTTTTAAATAACCAAAAACTATGGGCCACAATAAGTAAAATGATTTTTAACGCTGCACCATTGATTCAAGATAGTTAATATCTTTAAAAGGTCTATTTATTTTTTTAGGCATAAGTGTTATGGATTTTAGTGAATTCAATTTTTGCTCGACCATTTTTTGTAATTTTATTCTTTAGGGCCTTGTATTTTCTTTATGAAAAATTAAAAATTTTAAATTATTGAAGCTTAGTTGATCAATATGTAAAATTATAAAATTCATAGTATTATTATCAAAGGTTAAATTTAGTAAAAATGATTAAACTCTTATAATGTGATAAATGAATATTTGAATTTTTGTTAAAATAACTGTTTATATTTAGTGTTTAATAATATTTTAAATAAAATAGTCTATAATAAAAAATATTTAAAAAAAAAAAAGAATCTAAAGTCTAATTCAATTTCTATGCGTTTTGTCGCCATTTATTTAGTGGGACAACCAATAGCTGTTTCAGTTTTTTTTTCTAACAATATGTTTTAAAATAAAGTGACTTTAAATGTACAATAGAATAAATAAATATAAACAGAAAGATATAGGGAAATTTATTATCTTTTTATAAACATATTTGATTATGTAGTCAACATTTTTGTTAAAACATCTAATATTTATTTGTTGTATTTTTATTACAAATAATATAATAAATATTTGAAATATATACTTATAACTTTTTATCATATTATAATTTAAATTTCTTCTGAAAATAATCGTCATAGAGATGATCTGTCAGTTGGTAGAATACTTGGTTTTCCTAAGCGACGACTGATACCAAGAAGATAACTAGCCAACTACTCACGTCGAACAGCTTTTATTAATTTCAAAATAAACAATTAATACTGCTCTTGACAGATCACACTCTTTGAAAGAAACCTACTAAATTATTTAGAGAGGGAGAGGTGATGCTAAATACTAAATACTAATTAATTACAATCATCGCGTTTTTTAAATTATGTTATTAAAACAATTCAAACTACAGATATTTTGAATAATCAAAATTATCTACCCAAAAGATAATATCATATAATATAAAATAATAAAATATTCAACGAATAGTGAAGAGTTCATATACTTAATGAACATTGGATGAGGTGTGCAGATACGGGCATCAAATATTCTGTAGTGTGTATATATATACAATATAGAATGTAAAAAATACCAACTATATTTATCTTTGAAGTTTATTATTTTAGTTATTTCTATTCGATGCTCAACTTTTATGATTATTAAATAAAATTTTGAGTATTTTAAATATCAAGGATATATCTCATGTGTGAATATAATTTTTTTTTAATTTTATATGCATTCCAGTTATTAAATTTATATTCTGGAATTTTCTTTAAACAAAAACCAATTACTTTTTTTTTTGTCAAAAACAAACCAAAGTAATCATCATTTATATTTTGTAGTTATTGCTATCCCATGGCCTATAACATATGTCACTCTAGCTATGTCGTTTTCAAGCAATACTTACTAATCTTTCCTTGGGGTGCAATGGGGCATAATAATCGGCCCCACGGGACCAAACTCCTCAAGGTCTTTTTCTTTTTTGTATTTAATTTTTGGTGGTGCGTGTTTTCTCTTAAAAGAGGAATAAATAGATTTTTTTTTTCAAACCTTATTAAATATATTTTTTGTTAAAATTATAAATATCTAATAATTTTTTAAATTTTAATTAATTTAATTTGAGTTAACTGATATTTATAACAAAAATATAATTTTTTAACAAAAAATTTTTAATATACAAAATTTAAATCTTATTACATTATGCTGAGTTGCTAACCTCTTCATTTGTGGACATATACCCACGTCTCTCCGATATATTCAATGGATCACAGATGGAAAAAAAAAATGATCGGGCAAAATATTTTTATATATATTTATATGAATATTCAGTTTATAGTTATTCAGTATGACAAATTATTTGAGCTTGCATGAAAAGACATTGAACCTAAATAATCAAGTTCACGTCTTATGAAAGTTTTTTTTTTTCATAAATGCAAGTGGCTGAATTTTAAATCTTTAATTAACGGCAATGTTGAAAATTCAAGTCAGCTTCACGTACGTCAAGCAAATTAAATAAAGAAGTCCCCACAATACCAGATAATTATTAAATATTTAGTTATGTCTGAATATGACAGTGTTAATTAATCCTTATCCTTTGCAAGTTTTTAATTAAATTATATTTTCACTTCTATTGTTAATGCGATAACTAAAGGAGGATATTCAGTGTATAATAAGAATTAAGTGTATAAAAGTATTTAGTAATATATAATAACTTTCGATATATATGTAATAGTAATATTCTTTAAATATATGCAGATAGGGGAGTGTTAACAAGACATATTTGTTCAAGTTATAAGCATATTGGAATAAGTTATAAGGACCTATATGTTATTAGCTAGCACGTTTGAAAAGATGTTACCAATATGTTGAAACCCATTATTTATAAGTACATTAGTACTTAAATATTAATGTTTAGTAGAGAAATCACCTCAAATCAAATTAATCCTGGAGATATTTTTTTAAGTAATTTATTATTTACTTATTTATATTAACACACACACACACATATATTGCTTGGGAAAATTTAACTTGAATAATCTGCAATATTGTATGTGCATGGTGCTATACGAGAATTTATAAGGTTAAAAAGACCAAACTGTATAAATATAGTTCAAATAGAATGTAATTTAAATATAACTCGTTTTTCTTTTTTCTTATGATTTTATAAAATGTAATAAAAACTATTTTAATTTATTTATATTTAAGTTTTACATAAATAAATTAGCTATAATAAGCCACTAGCTATAATAGTATATTTATTGTAAAACAAGTCATCATTAAAAAAAATCTTCAAATTATATACAATAAAAATAATAAATAATAAATAATAAAACAAAAAAAAACGTGGTTAAAGAAAATAACAATTAATAACATAGACTAAAAATTATTAAGGAGGGAATAATCACACTTTATTTATACAAAAGATATAAATTAATTAATTTCTCACCCCTAATATAGTATGTTTAAAGTTAATAATTGTTTGAAATAAACAAAAATAAAATATTGAAATTATAAGTAATAAATATTAATGATTTGGTATGTACTAAAGTATATCTTAATTTTTTTAATTATAAAAATTATATTTTAAAATAATAAAAATTTAAAATTATTGAATTTCTGACCCCTTCTAATGCCTATTTTGATAATCCATTATTTTGACCTTTTTTCCATATTTTTTAAAGTTAAATTTTGTTTTATATGTATATAAACAAACAAATTACCCAATAAAACTGAAAATATTCCATGACACTGTATTACACTATTCCTGTTTTAGGATTACGCTGTTTTCTTGATTGAAAAATGAAAAACTAGACTTTATTGAAAAACCAGTCCTGTCAGAAACTGCAAAGCTCTATCCTTTCTTGATTCTTCCTCTCGCAACTACCGCGCTAGTGTTTTTTTATAAATAGGACAGCAAACTCAGCTCTTCCGATTCAGACACACTCGCTTTCTCTATTTCGCAATGGGTTCATTAGGCAACATCGAAAACCCGCCCTTGAGCTCCAGGATCTCAACGGTGGTGCCGGCGACGCCTCGAGACGAGCAAGACGGTGCGTATGAGCTCCGCTACATGGATTTGCTCATGAAGCTCCACTACATCCGAGCCGTTTTTTTCTTCAACAATGACGCCGTTCAAGGTCTCACTGTTTACGACTTGAAGAAGCCCATGTTCCCGCTGCTCGACCGGTTCTCACACGTTTCGGGTCGGATCCGTAGATCCGAAACCGGACGGCCGTTTATCAAGTGCAACGACGCTGGTGTACGCATCGCCGAGTCGCACTGCGAACAAACCATCGACGAGTGGGTCGCCGGAAACGGTTACTCCATCGACGACCTTGTCCATGATCACGTGCTTGGCCCTGATCTTGGATTCTCTCCTCTCGTTTTCGTCAAGGTACGCTATATACATATATATATATATATATATATAGTACCCTAGCTAAGCTAGCTCTCCTTGTTCCTTTGCTCTTATTGTGCACTGTACGGTATCGGAACAATTTCTGCAAATAGTTAGGGAGGAGGAGCGTCAAGCTAGGCAAAGCTAGATTTGGAAACGAGTAATATATGGTAATATTATAAAATGAGAAAAATAAGTACGCGATATATTACCGCTTGCACAAAAATATTTAAATCTATTGTATAGTCTCAGGTTATATCCTTTAATTTCTTAAAAATAAAATTGGTATTGAATCTATTGATATTTTATGTTCTTGTTGGTTGTTTCTAGGTTTTACTTAAACTGTGATGGCTAGAACCCAAGGAATACAAAGTTTAATGTTTTTGTAGTAGGATTTTGTTTTGGGTTATTGGAAAGCATTTGTTATTCAATTGCCACGGAGGGATTTATAAGGGCTTAGATTATATTATTTATTTCTGTTGCTACATCTTAATTTCCTCCCTTCAAAATTTTTTAATATATATTTCTATATATTTTTTGCCCATTATGTGCAAATAATATTTTCATACGTTAATTTCAAGAAAAATCAATTTCATGTTATATGTAAATATTCAAAATTAATACGTTATTCTCTTAATTATAATATATTTTCAAATTATTTGTTAAATAAAAAAATTATATTTGATATGGTGATTAATTAGAAGCTATTTGAGTTATCTAACTGGTAGTATTTTTGGCCAATTATCTAACAATTACTTTAATAGTCACACACACACATATATATATATATGTATAGAGAGAGAGAGAGAGATAATCAACAATTTAAGCATTTTTTTTTTAATTTGAAGCATGAAATTTTATGATGTTGTCATTTTAATATAGATAACTAAAATACCGCTATTTAAAAAAGTATATTAACTAGGGCATATTAATGTGCCACCATATGACAGAGCCGATACACTTGAAACGCTGTACAAATTTAATGCCTACTGAACTGATAAGATGACGCTTATGGCGGCATTAAAGATTGGTATATTTCAGACTTTCACCCAAAAGTAGTCAGTGTGTATATATGTCAATTTATTCAGTTGAAAGATGAAGATATAAAGCCAGTCTCCCTCCATATGTCTTAAAGTGCACTATTTAATAGCTTATAGATATATATGTTCAATTATTGTTTAATTTTCTTATAATATTTTTACATTTAAGTTGTAGTCAAAATTATTACATAAAGTGAAATGATAAGTAATTTCATTGTTATATTTTTTATTTATATTTTAAATATTTTAACAATATTATAAGATATTTGCTGAAATTAAGTAGGTTTTTATAACTTTTTAATGGTAAAAAAATGCTTAATATATAATATTTGTACTTTTAATAAAAAATAATAAATGATCAATAAAAAATCTTACAAATAAAATTATAGAGTTAAAGTTAACAAATTATGTACTCAAATTGCAAAAGTAAACCAAGGGAATCAATTAATGTCTTTTTCTTGTGATTATGAAATCAGTTCACAAGTTTCCGATGTGGAGGACTTACTGTGGGCCTCAGCTGGGCTCACGTTCTCGGAGATGTTTTTTCTGCTCTCAACTTCATCACCCTCTGGAGCGAGATGATAGCAGGTCACGTGCCACCCAAGTCTCTTCACGTGCCGACCCCTTCCATGCCTGATCTTCCACCTTCACTTTCTCAAAACCCCATTTCTGTGAAGAAGGCCATTAATGTTGGGGAACATTGGCTAGCTGCTAATCACCGAAATGTTGAAACCCATTCTTTCTGTCTCACTGCAAAAGAACTTGACAATTTGGTAACAACAACAACTATTACTGCTGCTGGTTCATATTTTGAAATTCTTTCTGCTATAGTATGGAAATCTCTGAGTCACATAAGAGGACATTTCTCTGCCCTAAAGGCTGTGACTATTTGTACGAATGGATCTAACCGTAAAGAAGACGAATTCCCAATCAATGGCTTGGTGTTCAGTAAAGTGGAAGCGGATTTTGCGGTTGCGCAATCCGACGCGTCAGAATTGGCGATGCTGATTGCTGAGAAGAAAATGGTGGAGAACCAGGTGATGGAGAAGTTGGTGGAAGACGACGAAGGGAAAGAAGATTTCGTTGTTTATGGAGCGAACTTGACATTTGTGGATATGGAAGAAGCTAGGTTTTACGACGTGAGATTGAATGGTCGGAAACCTGTTCTGGCGAACTGTACATTTCACGGTGTGGGTGATGAAGGGGTTGTGGTGGTGCTTCCGGCACCGGAGGAAGATGATGACGAAGGTGATGGCGGCGGCAATGGAAGAATGATAACGGTAGTTCTGCCTCAGAATGAACTTGAACAGCTGAAAGTCGAGTTGCAAAGAGAATGGGGAATTGTCTAAGATTATAATTGAATTATTAAAAAGCATTAAAAATAAAATAAAAGAGCAGATTAATCTTAATTTAATCCTTAAATTATTAAATTTAGTTTTAGTCGTTAAACATAAGTAATGAGTGGAACGGTTTATGAATTACTTGGTTTCATCTTGCAACTTTGGTATGGTATGATATGAGATGTGATTATATTTTTGCAATGTGATTTTATGTATCGTGGCATAGGTAATATTTGTGTTTAAAATGTTAATTGAAAATATTTTGTATCGGTATTAATGTTAAGTTGTTTATATTATTTTAAAAATTTTAAAATTTGTCTTTATAAAATTAAATAAATTATATCTATTATATTTATATTATAATTATTTTAAAATTTTATAATTAATTTTAAATTAAACAATTTAGTCATTAGTATATATTATTATAATAAAATATAATTAAATTTCATATAATTAATTAATTTTACGTAACTAAACATGTTCAATAAAATATTTAAATAATATGAGAGTTAACAAAAATTCACTACGTAGTTGGGTGTGCTTTGAAAACGTGGAAGAGAGTAAGAATTTTGTAGAGAATTTTAACAATATATAATGTTTTTTAGTAAGAAATAAATTGAAAACAAAAAATATAATATAATATGAATAAAATTGATAGTTAAAAGAATTATTCTACCCAAGCGTGTAATGTGAAATAACACAATTGGAGCGGTTGGTATTATTAAATAATATAATTAGATTATTCTATTTATTATAATGTACTTGTGTAATCATATAAAAATATTTAAAATAATATTATGTTATTATATATCATTAAAATTAATTTTATTTTATAGTACAAAGAATTTTATATCATTTCACATGACATTATTTAGTAGAATAATTTTTTTAATATGTCAATTTTATTCATATTATATTTTTATATTTAATAACTTAAATTATTAATATCATTTCTTTTCTTATTCACTAATTAATACTTTTTGCTAAAATATCCTTTATATATATAAGTCTCTGAAAATATCTTCTTATCATTTAGAAAATTTTTTTAAATACTTTTTAAATATTTTTAATTACATTAAACTATTTGATTATTTGAAATTTAATAAATAGTTTGTTCTAATAGTAAATGTTAACTTTTTTAATTTAAAATTAATTATAAAATTTTTAAAATAATTATAATATAAAAATAATATGATATTTATTTAAATTTATAAATATCAATTTAAAATTTATATAAATAAATGACATTAATTAATATAAACAATTAAATATTTATATATTATATGAATGTCATCTAAAATATTATCAATTAACATATTAAATATAAATATAATAAATATTATTATATGTATAATTACGTTACAAGATATCATATTATTTAAAATATAACATAATATTTGAAATGATATTATAGGTACAAAGGTATCTAATATCTTATGTGTTATTAGATAACACTCATTTTATATGATGTAATGACAAGATGTAATCTCAATATCTCAAAGGTCTCCCTATTCCTAGATAACACTAATAAATACTATTATTCAATTATATTATCTAAAATAGTATAATATATAAATTAACATGATAAGGTAAACACTGAACCACTCTCCCTTCTACTCACATGCAAGGATAGGAAGTTCTTACAGTCCAGAGAGCTCTCATACTACTCTATGATAAGTTTGTTCTCGGGTTTGATTCTTATTGTAATGTTTCTAGCCCCTTATATTTTATTTAGATATATTTTTGTTTGTCATTTGTCCGTTTTATGTTTTCTCCATTTTATACTACTAATTTTTTTAAAAGCTTTATGAATATTAATCTTATCACTAATTAATATATCAGTAGTTTAGTATGTTCTAACGTTTATAACATTTTATATTTTAAAACTCTTAACATTTATTATACCTTATTTTTTCTTTCTATTCTTCTTAGTTACATATAATTTTCAAAATTATATTTTATTTAAATAAGTTAACGTATGACTTTCAAAATTAATGACAAAAATTATTGAAATTATATATAATAATTAAGACGAACGAATGACATCAAGATAGTTCAAAATAAAAAAAAAATTGGATTAGATTATGTATCATAAAGTTTATAGGAAAATTATACTATAAGATATTAAACATTGTAATTTTTATATGCATTTTATTTAGTGGAGGATAACGATTTTGTATCTTGCAAGTTAAACCGTTAGACGCATCAAACTACCTATCGAATCAATTCGGTCATGATATAAAACTATTTGCGTTGATAATTTGTAGGCAAAATCACTTTTATTTTAAAATTTTATATTATTTTAAAATTTTGTTAAAATTAATTTTGTATACAAAATTTTAAATTATAATCAATTTTAACTGACAATTAAATATTATTTAAATTATTAATAAAAAATAGTAGTGTGATATTTAATAATAATTAAATATTAAATAATAAAATATTGTTATTATTATTTAATTATTATTTGACGTAAATATTAATTTTTAATAAAAATATTAATAAATTATTTGTATATAACTTTAATAATTTTATTAGATGTTTATTATTTTTATTAATAATTTAAACAAATATTAAATTATGAGATAAAATTAATTGTAATTAAAATTTTTAAATATAAAATTGATTATAAAAAATTTAAAAATAAAATTAAAAATTAATACAAAATTTAAATATATAAAATATATTATTACCTAATTTTTAAAATATACTTAATTATGAATAATTTTCGCTAACTGGAATTTGGATTTATATCGAATAACTAATTGAACTTAGTTCTGGTAATAATGCGATACACCAAAAAAAGAAAAAAGTAGGTTTTGAACTATGGACCCCATGCATGTGGTTTTTGTTTTGTTATGGCTTTCTTTTAATGAATTTCCAATTTTATTAGAGCTTTTTTTTTTCTTGATGGTCCTTTTATGCACAAATTCGGAAAGTTTTGCTTTTCTATCTCGCGAAAACAAACTGGTTTGTGATCTTCTTTTCTCTTCATTGAGAGGGCTTATATTCCTCCACGTCATGCATCTGCCAAATTTGTAAACCTCTTTCCATACGCATCAATAACAATTTGTTTATTTAAAAATGATATATCTATATATGCGTGCTTTAATTTTGTTCATAATACTATTTAAAATTGGTAATTAAATTTATCAAAATATTATTAGACATAGTATAAATATCTCTAGTGATCAGTTACAAGCACTATAATAATATCATTCGTTAGCAAGATATTGATTGTATTAGTTAGAATTACAGATTAGCAAGTTTTTTTTTTTTCAATATTAATAGTAAATTCAAAACATAGTCTATCAAAATTCAACTAAAGGTAAAAGTAATTTTTATATTTTTAAAGTTTACATTAATTTTTGATTTTATCTTTACAAATTTTTTGCTATTAATTTATTTTTTAAAATTTTAAATTATAATTTGTCTCATAATTTAATATTATTTAAATTATTAACAAAAAATATAATATTAAAAAATTAAATAAAAAATAAAATATTCACTCACACTAATTTTAAAGATATAATATTAGATATAATATTATAATTTTTATTAATAATTTAAATAATTTTAAATTATGCGATAAAATTAATTATAATTTAAAATTTTAAAAATAAAATTAATCACTAAAATAATTTAAAAGATAAAATTAAAAGTTAATATAAAATTTAAAAATATAAAAAATATTTTTGATCCCTAATAAATTAACAAAAAAATATAATTGAGACGTAGACTCACAACACCATAATATTTTGTTTTTAGAAAAACTAAAATTATTTTACACAATACACCTCTTTTTAACGTTCTGGGCGTTAATTTAATACGTCACTATCAATTATCTTTTACCTGCTGTAACTTTTTCTTTTCATTTGAGTAACATAAAATAGAAAATGGAATTTACGACGAGCAAGGTTGAAAGAGAAACACAAAGCAACTTTTGGATATAATAAATGTCAGCGCTGAGAAAGTTCGGCTACGGCAAGTCACAACATCTATTGCTTCGTCTCATTGTGGTGCACAGTACACAGCCAATGCTCCTTGTCCTTGATCTCTCGCGATGAAGTAGAACTAGAAACGAGGCTTCACAAGAGTGAAATACAACGTGGCCCAAAACTTGTGGTCAAGCTTTCGTGGGTCCTCTCCTCTTCAGACAGCCATTACAGTTTCGCTCGTTTCCTCCACTGCCTCCTTCTCCCTCTTTCTCGCGATCAAGAACCCTCCCATCTTGTAGAGAAAGAGAGGGCGGAGAGAGAGAGGAAATCAGCGGCAACTCCTATTGCTGAAGAGAGAGTTTGAATTGATTTCGAGCTTCATTTAGTGGGTTGACTTGGTTTTTTGTTGCCACTTTACGATGGCTTCGAATTCTGATTTGGTGCGTACCCTTGAATCGATGCTGGGCATTTCGATGGGTGATTCGGTTTCGGATTCGTTGCTGGTGATCGTGACAACCTCGGTGGCTCTCGTAATTGGGCTTTTGGTGTTTGTGTGGAAGAAATCATCGGATCGGAGTAAGGAGGTGAAGCCGGTGGTGGTGCCCAAGTCTTTGTCGGCGAAGGATGAGGAGGATGATGTTGACGTTGGCTCGGGAAAGACTAAAGTTACGGTTTTCTTTGGTACTCAGACTGGTACCGCTGAGGGATTTGCTAAGGTAAATTTGCTTGCCGTATTTAGGTGTTCAAAGCTTTTTTCTTGGCACTGTGCATAAATTTGAAAATACACCATATAATTGGTTCTAGTTGTGGTTCTTTGTCCTTGATTGGTTGTTTCTTTTGAAGTTCTTTATTTGGCCATTCCGGAAAAGAGAATTTCCCTATGTTTTTCCATCCTCTATTGCTTCGTCCTTCCTAAAATGAATCGGATACCGAGTTACTTGCCTCGTGCTTCTTAAGACAACTATGCTTAATTTACTTAGAGCAAAGGCGGTGTTCCTACCGGCATTTTCGAATTATATAATATTGCTCTTGACAATGAAGCTCTTTATTTGGCATGAAAAATAATAATGTATGATTTTAACTGTTCTGTACCGTTATCTACTTGTACTGATATTGAGTTATTGACATTGAAGACGCAGAAGGAAGATACATGTGTAACTTCATACTTTCTTTTATGCCTGTGCTATGTCAGTGATATTGATGGAAAATCAAAGTACTTTTTTACAGCTCAATAATCTCAAGTAACCCTATCTTTTTCTCTGATGTACCTGCATTACATCGGAGCCTTCTGGAAACACCAAGTAAAAGCATCGATGAGTGTGAATGCTGCTGGTAGCATTTTAAAAATGAATCTTTATAACACCAACTAAACACCAAGTTGGCTAATTGAAGCATGTGTTAACTTTATCTTGAAAAATGTGGCTTTTGCAAACTTAGTGTGTTTGAAGAAGAATCTAATTTTCCCTTTTTTCTGAATGCTTGAATTGGTCACCTCAATTTAAAGAGGGTTGTTCTCTGTTTTCCAGAGAGCAGTTTATCTTTAATTATGCAACCAATCATGTACAACAGTAACTAACAGCTTTGCCTTCATTTTTTGAATTTTATTATAGGCTTTGGCTGAGGAGATCAAGGCAAGGTATGAAAAAGCAGTTGTCAAAGTTGTTGACCTGGTAAGTTGGATTAATATGAAACTCTAGTATTCTATTTTGGTTGTAAAATTTGTAGGCTATATGATATATATATATTCCAGAAAGTCTTCTGACTGATGACATGTGGTGTCATTCAATGAGAACTTCTGTAAAACAGATTCGGCTTATTTTTTGTTATATCATTTTGAACCAGGATGACTATGCAGCAGATGATGGTGAATATGAGGAAAAACTAAAAACGGAGACCCTAGCATTTTTTATGTTGGCCACGTAAGAGTTATCTACGTAACAAATGGTTCTAATACATTTGAAATTTATAGTGCAGTTGACTTATTTCAATCTGACAATGCAGATATGGAGATGGAGAGCCAACTGACAATGCTGCAAGATTTTACAAATGGTTTACTGAGGTATGTAGTTATAAAACAAATCTAAATACTATCTAGATTTTTATCTCATTTTAATTTTATTTTGATATTCTTTACATAAAAAGGTTAGTTTGTTTTGGCCCTAATTTCAGGGACAAGATGAGGGAGGCTCCTGGCTTCAACAACTCACCTATGGTGTTTTTGGCCTAGGTAACAGGCAATACGAACATTTTAATAAGGTAAAACTTGATTTTTTCTTAAATTTATTTGACACATCAAAATTTTCATCTGATGTTATTCTTTTGAAACAGATAGGTAAGGTCATTGATCAAAAGCTTAGTGACCAAGGTAATGTCACTTCATCATCTCTATTTAATTTTGGTCTCAGTTATTTAATCAGTATATTTTCCCCTGTGGATTTGCGTAGGCCATAGGTATCATAGTTATTGAGTGAAACTGAAGAGCATAATTTGTTTTTCCATTTTTTACATTTACTCTAGAGATTTTTGTTTACTTCTACCGCCCCAAGAAAAAGTTTATCTCCTTGTGCTAGGTTCTTTTTCTGTTTACTTTGCATGGGCTATTGCTTTATTCTTCTGGTTGCATAGTATTTATTATGCTTTCCAAGAAGCCTAATGGATGAAATTTTTTAATTCAGAAATACGAAGAGATTTTTGTAATTTGTTAAAACCTAATGACATCAGCTGCACTCATATTGTGCTGATTTTTTTTTTTTTTTTGTTTTTGTAATTTTGTTGGTGTTTGTGTTCTAGGTACCGCATGTGATATTTATATGTTAAAAAAACACGTGTTATTTATGTATTTGTATGTCAGCAGTATTGATTTTTAATTATTCACAGTTAGATAAATCTATGGCAAGTAGAAACATGTATTGAAGTTCCGATATTCCAAAAGATGTATATTTAAGATTTTAAATGGTTTTAGAGTTTTTTATTTTTTTAAATACTTGGATATCGTCTTATGTGTAAATTTGTGTTTTCTACAGGTGCAAAGCGTCTTGTTCCAGTTGGGCTAGGTGATGATGATCAATCCATTGAGGATGATTTTTCTGCTTGGTAAGTACTTAAGGGGACATACAATTTGTATGAAATGTGTCTACTGCTTTTTGGAATTTCAAATGTTGTTATTTGATTTTCCTTTGCAGGAAAGAATCTCTATGGCCTGAGTTGGATCAGTTGCTCCGTGATGAGGATGATGTGAATGCTGTCTCCACTCCTTACACAGCTGCTATTCCTGAATATCGATTAGTGATTCATGATCCCACAATCACATCATGTTATGATAGCAACTTAAACATGACAAATGGGAATGCTGTGTTTGACATTCACCATCCTTGCAGGTGCTTGGAGTTGTGCATGTTAATTTGATTGTTTTTATTGTTTATTAAACTGGGTCAAAACAAAACTGTTTATTTATTTATTTTTAAATTTTTATTGAAGGGTTAATGTAGCTGTTCAAAGAGAGCTTCACAAACCTGAGTCTGACCGCTCTTGCATACATCTGGAGTTTGATATATCAGGGACTGGCATAACGTAAGTTAGACTGTGTATATCTTGATGATGGGTCATTTATAATTGTATTTTGATTTTATTATGAACTTTTAAGTTTGTAGATTCTTGTCATTAAATACAAATCATTTCATTTTCATAAATTCATTATCAGATGGAGTCTAGTGTCATCTGCTGGAATGATATCTAGCCTATTTTCATTTATATGGAAATTATTTGCTGGTGTTAGGTGTTAGTTGATGGCTTTGTATATTATTCTTGTGTATGATAAGTTTGTGCCTATGGAGGTCGTGAGGTGATTTTTTCTTGATTTCAAATTTATAATTCCTTTTATTTACTATTAGTGGAATAAATCTGAAGAATTTAGAGGAGTGTGTTTCTCCTAGAATTCTGTTGTTTAAGTATTGATCTGTGGAAATATATTACGTTTTTGAATGCATGAAGCTTCTTATGTTATTTGTGGCATGATTGTCTTGTAGAGCTTGAATCATAAAAAAGTTGTAAAGTTCAGCAATAAATTATGAATCCTCTTCTATAATTTAATAGAAACTAATCTATATGCCCCAGTTATCTGGTAGTGTAAAGAAATTAGTTGATGACTCTTGTCTGATATCTTCCAGATATGAAACTGGAGATCATGTGGGTGTTTATGTTGAGAACTGTGATGAAACTGTTGAAGAAGCTGGAAAGATGTTGGGTCAGAGCCTAGATTTGTTGTTTTCTCTTCACACTGATAATGAAGATGGCACTTTGCTAGGAGGTTCTCTGCCACCTCCTTTCCCTGGTCCTTGCACACTACGCACTGCATTAGCACGTTATGCTGATCTTTTGAACCCTCCTCGAAAGGTCTTTATATGATCTTCAATTTACGTGTTTTACATTTCTTATCTTATTATGTATATAAGTGGTTATACTGATTAAAAGAGTGTTTCAGGGTTCAGCTTTTCCCCCCTTTTTATTTAAAAGATAAAATAAGTGTTAGATTTTTTTCCCCTCTTTTAGGCTGCTTTGGTTGTTTTGGCTGCTCATGCTTCTGAACCTAGTGAAGCAGAGAGATTAAAGTTCCTAACATCTCCTCAGGGAAAGGTACAAAAAATTGCCAATAGTTACTGCCTCTTGTTTTCAAGTTTTTTTTTTTTTCCTTTAAATTTCTTATTCAATGTTAATGCACAAATTTCCGTTTTCTAGGATGAGTACTCTAAATGGGTGGTTGGAAGTCAGAGAAGTCTCCTTGAGGTAATGGCTGAGTTTCCATCGGCAAAACCTCCCCTTGGTGTGTTTTTTGCTGCGGTAGCCCCTCACTTACAGCCTCGTTACTATTCGATTTCATCTTCACCTAGGTATTTATCTTATCTTATCTATCTAATCTAAACCTTCTAAAGGATCTGATGAAGGGTAATATTGCATTGTTCTGATTGTCCAGGTTTGCTCCACAAAGGGTACATGTTACTTGTGCCTTGGTGTATGGTCCAACTCCCACTGGCAGAATTCACAAAGGAGTGTGTTCAACCTGGATGAAGGTAGCAAAGACATGCTTCTCACACAATCATATATTTGCAATCTCAATGTCTTGGTCCTTTTGTTTTCCTTGGTTTGTGATTTTTCTTTTTCCTTTGTGCAATGCTTGATCATGCTATGTTGTATAGAACTTAAATCTGTATCATTCATGATCAGAATGCTGTTCCCTTAGAGAAAAGCCGTGACTGTAGCTGGGCTCCTATTTTTATTAGGCCATCAAATTTCAAGTTACCGGCTGATCATTTGACTCCTATTATTTTGGTTGGACCTGGTACCGGTTTGGCACCTTTCAGAGGATTTTTACAGGTATGTGAATGTAATATGGGTATTTATAGTGTCTGATTTAATGGAAAGCTAATAGTTGGATACGAAACAATATAGAATGAAGAGGACAAATCTAGAGATGAGGATTGGAGAAAAAATTAGAATCAAGTTAATAGTTAAGTAAAAATCAACCACAAATTATGAACTATACTGAAAATTCCTGATTTTGATTTAATTATAGTTAAAAGTCCCATTTTGAAGTTGATTTGATTCAAACTGAAAACCTTAATTTATTGGAATAACCTTATTAACGTATGTTCATAATCAATAAACTATAAATTCCGTAATTATTCGTGAAGCTCTAATTCCTAAATCACAGTATTGAATCCCTAAACGTAATTGTTATTAAGTTCTATGATTTCATGATTTAATCTTTTATCTTTGATTTATCCAGGAAAGATTGTTCCTCAAAGAGGAGGGTGTTGAACTTGGTCCTGCATTACTCTTCTTTGGATGTAGGAATCGTCGAATGGTAAGATATTTAATTGGTGCCTTTCCAATGTTAGTGGATTTTTAGAAGGATGTGTGATTTTCTTATTAATCTTGGTCTATAGGATTTTATTTATGAGGATGAGTTGACAAATTTTGTGGAACAAAGTGCTCTGTCAGAGTTGATTGTTGCATTCTCAAGAGAGGGACCAGAAAAGGAGTACGTTCAACACAAGATGATGAATAAGGTAAGTGTGAGTACCAGCTTAGCCGAAAGAAATGTGACTAAACTAAATTAATTGTTGCACCAATTTTCTATGTGCAGTCAGAATATCTGTGGAGCCTGATCTCCCAGGGAGGTTATCTTTATGTCTGTGGTGATGCTAAGGGTATGGCCAGAGATGTTCATCGAACTCTTCATACTATTGTTCAGCAGCAGGTGTGGTTTCTCTTTCATCACCCCCTAGCACTAACACCTCGAATAGTGGATACAAATAAATACAAGTGTCAGCTTTTCTTATTTCTTACTATGTGTATATTTTTTTAGGTGGGGGGTTACGGATTTTCACGTAACCAAATTTGTGTGTAGTCCCCTCAACACCCCCTAGTACTAAATTGATTTAACAGTATTGGTTATTGCATACCATTAACCAAGGAAATATTAGGATTTTAGCCGAAAAGTCTTCCTGAATTGCTTATTAAAGGACTAGGTTTGCTGTTCTGTTCTATTGGGAATTACTTTCAAACTCGTAAGTGTTAGTATTTAACTGTCGCCCAACGATTTTTTCATGCAGACAAAGGAAAATTTTGATAGTTGGTTTTTAATAAATCCTCTTTACACTTGTTAGAAAGGGGTTAAATTTTTTGTACATATGTTTTGATCTGACTGGCCAATTTTTGCTAGTTTATTTTTGGTTGGGAAGCCATATATTTTTCATGCACAATTGAGAAACTTCGTCTCTGAAACCCTATTTCTGTTTTGAATTTCAGGAGAATGTTGACTCATCAAAAGCTGAGGCTATAGTGAAAAAACTCCAGATGGATGGACGATACCTTAGAGATGTCTGGTGATTTTTCTGATTGTTCATGAGACTGGATTAATAGTGGTATCCTTGCTGTTGGATATGTTAAACATAAGATTAGCTGAAGTATATTTTGAGGTTAATCTCTGCATTTGAGTTTCAAGAGACCGATGATGGAGGCCAAAATAGATTCCATGCAAAAACGAAATGATTTTCTAGACATTTGTCATTTTGTTTTCTTTTCTGATTTTATAATCCCTTGTCATGATAGTTCAGATTTTTCTTTGAACGCAGATTATATTTTAGGGTTCTGTCATAGGTAGTCTGAGATTTTCTAAACAAATCCTAGTTGCGGTAGGTTATTTCTAAGGTCTTGTACTATTAAATGTAGGTGTTGGAAATAATTACAAATCAATTGGTGAAACTATATATATAATTGATTCAAACTCCCGTATATTTATTTGTTGTGTGTCAAAACTTCAATCTCTTAACGTGATATATTCTTTATAGCTCAACAATCTTGCTTGTAAATCCGGCCATTGCTAATCTTCATGATGGCTGAAGATGTTCAATTCGTATTCTCCATTCTGTATCGTAGCATATAAATGTCACTACCAGCAAATGAGAATTGTTGCACTTACCAAAAGTCACATGAACTAGAGAAAGAGGCAATACTCAAAAGTATAAATACAGAATTAGCCCTGAAGCAACCGGTCAGGTTCTGCGATCTGCAACGCACCGAAGCTAGAAAAGATTCTCAATTATTCGCAAGTACATCAGAAAATTGGCAACATTCACTTAACCAACTGATAACCAACATACCAGTTATTCTTTGATTGCTTTTGTAGTATCTATTTCAATACAATCGGGTTTTATAAAATGAAATCGATTATTTCAGTGCAATGATTTAGAACAAATTATTGAAAAAAAAATTCAGGTGTAATTTCTTTTTTTGTCATAAGATTTTATAATAAAAATTTAACATGTGTATTATTTCTGTTATATAATGTAATTACATGAAGATTACTGGTATGATGAGATGGGAGGATAATGACTCAGTTCAAGGTAAGATAAATCTTTAAGTTCAGAAAATGCTTACAACAAACTTATAAATAATTTATCAATAAGACATTATTTGATTTTGAATTCAAGCAGTATAATTGTTATTTAATTTAATTAATATATATTTTCAAATTTTGAATACTCAGTTTAATTTAATTAATAATAGTAACGTGGAGTTGTTACGAGAAAATTTTATCATGTTGCATTAACAAATTCAAGTAACTCATCACTTTATACAATTTCTTTCTATAGATTAGGAACAAATTAATACTGTAACTGCTTTAGAATTTGATAGACAAAATTTAATCATTTAAACCATATGCAAATATACATTCAAAATTTTGTGTTGGAGTAATTTAATATTCAAATTACTTCAGTCTATATCGCATACCGTTATTTTCTGTGTCATAATCTAACTGTTTGGCCGATTCACCTTAAACGCCGAAAGAATAGGATGGTAATTTTACAATTACCCCTCCTTAATCCTCTGGATATCGCATTATTATCGGCCGCCTTAATTTCCGTTTTGCTCAATATAACTATAAAACCCCGGAAGGGCGCGTGTTTATCACATTCTCGATCCTCAAGACTTCAACGGTCGGTGACTCTTTCGTCTTCCTCTCTCAGTGTTCGCTTCACTGCTTCTGTGTAGCAGCTTAGTCTCTATACTGTTGGTTCCTGCTATACCCAACGACGTTCTGCGTGGGCCGGTGTGCGTTTTTAGTTTCTTTCTTTTCTCCTTAGGGTTTGGGGGGTTTTCTTGTTTTGTATAGCCGAAATTTGTGTTAGGGAGGCGCTCTTCTTTCGGCTTCAAGAAGACGTAACTATGACGGAGAATGACAAGAAGAATAAGGTCTCATTTAGCGAGGAAGACGCTGCTACTCTCTTAGAGAGGTATTTCTTTTCTTTGATTCTTATATGTTTTGCAGGCTCAGACTGCATGTATTTGGGTGTTAATATGATTTGGGTTTTGGTGCGATTTAGGTATGATCCAGCCATAATTTTAACATTGCTCCAGGAAGTGTCGCGTTATCCTGATGCCAAGATCGATTGGAATGAACTGGTCAAAAATACCGCAACTGGGATTTCTAATGCTAGAGAATATCAAATGTTATGGCGTCATTTGGCGTACCGTGATGCCTTGTTTGAAAATTTAGAAGACGGTGCTGAACCTCTGGTCTGTATGGCAATACTCGCATTTACATTTTTCTATTTATTCTGGTCTGCTGAGCTTTGTTGTCTTGTTGATATTCAAGAAAAATAATTGCGAGAGAGGTTAATGAGTTTTCTTTGTTTCTTAAAAAAATTGGAGTTCCCAACATCTTTTGATTATTTCTTGTTTGTTGTTTCCAAAACGTATTTTATTTTATTTTTTGTTTTCGGTTGAGATTTCAGTTGACAACAGTTCAAACAATTTCTTTTGTTTTTCTGTTTAGTTTTTAAAAGCTACAACATTTCAACACCTTTGCCTAAAAAACGTGTGAGATGAGATTTTGGTGCTGTTTAAGACCCTTAGGGTAATAACATATTTATGAGTATTAGGGGGTACAAAATATGTCAAAGAAACAGTTTTGTTCTAATTTTTTGTTGAAGTTGATAATTACTGGTTATGCTAAGGGTATATTTGTATATTCATTCCTTATATGTCCATATTACTCTTCCTTTGAGCATTTAGGTTACACATGTTCCAAATACTTTTGACTCCCCTTGTCCATTGAACTGTTTATACCAAGCAACCTAAGCCTTATATTTTGGAGTTCAACAATGGAACACCAAATACGATAACCATTTGCTACGCAGGATTATTGATAAAACCTACAAATTTGTGGCACCACATTGGTCAATTATATTTTGCAATAACTAGACTGATGATTTTTTTAGCCCAATTGAAGTATATTACATTTTATTTGTAGGTTTATTAATTGTTCAGATAAATTAGCTGTCAAATTATGATTTAGTGAAAAACAATGCTATACACCTTCACTTAATCAGAAAGTTTTTGATTGAGTTTGTAGGGATGAAGGATGATGGATAGTTGTCTTTTTCGCTTGTACTGTCCTTTTTCATTTCTTTGTCTTGTTATTGTTGGTTGAGTGTTGGAATTGTTTTTTTGAATCCCACATGTATGTGGAAACTTACTTGCAGGATGATGATAGTGACTTGGAATGTGAACTGGAAGCATTACCCTCAGTAAACAATGAGACAGCGTTAGAGGCTTCAGCATGTGTGAAGGTGGATAATACATACCCCAATTGTTATATTCTATCTTTATATTCTGAGCCCTTTTTTGCATTGCACCATACTTTATTGTTTCTTGCTTATATTAAAATAAAATAATGGTCATGGCACAATTTCCATATTTTCCCTTCTAGAAAGAATGTCACTCTCTGTAGATCCAATCATTAGATTTTTGACAATAAACTAACTTAGATTAATATCTGAATTCAACATGGCCCTCCTAATATACGACAATTTGACATGTATATATAAGGTAAATACAACAGCATTCAAAATTGTAATAGGGTTTTTTAGTAAAATAATTAAATTAAAAAATGGAGCACATAAAAGTGTTATGAATGATGATCTTGAAATTGTATATATGCTTTGGTTCATCATTTTTCCAATGTTCGAGAAAGATTTTATCCATACTCTTGTATTTGAAGATGGCCATTTTGATGATTATTTCATAAGCTCTTGCTGAAATTTTATATTTACCTTCTTGTTTAACATTTTGTAGGGAAACTTATTTGGCCTGCTTTTATTCTGATTTATAATTCTTCACAATTAAAAATGAATGTTTATGCTATAAGCCTTTTCAAAGCATGTTGCAGCTGATTTTTTTTTTTTTTTAAAATTATTGATGTGGGTATGAATCCAGACTACTTTTGAGGAATTGGTTGTCCAACCTTGTGTTTTTTTGTGGTTCAAAAGAATAAAATTTGGTGGTTCTCATTATAGCTTCAAGTTTTCAATGTAAAAGATGTTAATGACTGGGAGAGTTGTTCTATTATTTTGACCGTTTTGTTTATTGTAATTGTTTATTAATCAGGTGATGATAGCTTCTAGTATACTAAGTGAAACTGGTCCTAGTAGCTCAACAATTGAGGCTCCGATGACTATAAATCTTCCAGTTTGTGGTTCAAATACACCTGAAGGAAGTATGCAGCCCTCTAATTCGATGCAAGGAGCAAGCATTGTTTTTCCTGTTACTGTTCAGAGACAGCCCCTGCCAACTGCATCTTCAACAGAAGGTATAGAAGCCAAGGGAACAACTAATGGAAAACTTTTGAAAAGGAAAAGAAAAGCGTGGTCAGAAGAAGAGGACATGCAACTACGAGCTGCTGTTCAGAAATGTGGTGAGGGGAATTGGGCAACCATGTCTAAAGGAGATGGCTTTCCTATCAAAAGAAGTCCTACACAGTTGGCCCAGGTGGTTTTTGACCCTAAGTTATGAATTTATGTGGTACTTTTCTATAATTTCTTTTTGTAACTGGTTCCTCAGTGCAATGCTCATTAATAACCTTTTTGGATTAATATTTAAAGGTATATGCTAATGGTCTTTTTGTCCATCAGGATGGTAATGGAAATTATAAGAAAGAAAAGAGAAGTCAGCAACGGGTTAAGTTCTTCAAAACCATTTTCTTCAATTTAAAAATAGTAACATCTTTCACTCAATTATATCAGTTTTTTGTAGTGTATTTAAGTGTGAATTTGCTTGTTGGTTTGTTTAGCCCTTTTGGCAATTGTTATCTGGTTGAGCTCTTGAGATTTTCATTTAACAGGTTATTAAATTTTGTATGTTCAAGAGCTTATTATATCGCCCTTAGAGCTCTTGTCCGCTAGGGATTTGGATACTCTCAATTATTTAAGAAATTGATAGTCAATTTCTGAGAGAGAAAGACAAAGGTTGTGGGCCCATATAGATGGGTCTTTGTGTTCATCTCTCTGATTTTCAACTTTTCATATCTCCTATTGCATATGGTGCAGTACTGCACCATTTCCATAAGTTAGATATCAATTGTTTTTATGATCTCTTTGGGCTGTGGCAATTTTTAATTGATAAAATATTCTGATTATGAAGAGTTTTTTGCAGTCTTGATAAGATGAGTAATGTTTTATAGTTTTCACATTGCTTTCCTTGTACATTTCTATTTCTAATATGTGATAAGCATTTGATTGTTTGAGCATACTTGCCGCTGCTTTTTGACCAAAAAACTTTTGTAAAGAAAAATATTGATTGTTCAGTTATTTGGCTATTGAAAAATCTGATTTAGTATTGCATTTGCACTGGTCTAAAGTATTTATTCCTTTGTGTTAGTTTGAAAGCCCTCTTCATCATTCACACTGAATAGCTTTTTTTGTTTCATCTGAACATTCTGCGCTTCTTTCTTCATTTCTACAATTTTTCTTCCTACTTGACAGGGACTATACTGACATTTTGGATAGTAGAATCCTTTCTGTTCCTTCTCTTTCCTCATTAATCATCCAAAGAATAAAAATTTACTTCTTTCAACCCTTTTCCTCTTCCTACCTCAATCCTCCACCAATTACTTATTCCTCCTCCTCCAACACTCATGTACATTTGTAAGTGCTGAATAAGAAGATCCTGCATCATATGCTCTATCAAGTTTTGTTATCGCTGTGCCTTGCATACCACTCATATTCTCTATGTATATAGAACTTTAATACAATGGAAAGGCAACTGGCAGTAGAAAAGAGTTTTCTGGTGAGTAGGAAGGGGATTTCACTAATGTAAATACTTGTCATCTAGTCCGGTCAGGATGTCTTGGTATTACCCATTTTTCCTGTGTTCAAATCCTGCCATCGGAGTTTTTTCATGTCCATAACAGTGAAGTTCAAAAGGCATTTTAAGCTGCCAAAGCATGGCAAAAGAAGCCCTGTTGAGGCATGCATTCAGTCTGGTGTCTGCTGCTGTGCCTTCTGCAGCATGTCATTTAGGGGGTCTTGGAGAATGAAGTGTTGGGGATTGGGAGGGAGGGAGGTATGAGTATTGATCAATGTCTAGGTGATATAAGCTGATGGTTACTTTAAACGTAAACTAAAAGTGAGAACGGAACATAATGATTATAAAAGTTGTGAAGAAAAAAGTGAGAGTAGAACTTCTCATAACCTTATTTAGGGGGTCTAAGCAGTTCCTCCTTTGTATACTCTGGTCTATATAACTTTTAGCTTATATGGTTAAGTATTCTGTGATGGTTTTCGTCATCGTAAGATGAATTTTGGAGATTACTATTTGCTGATATTTTCTTGTTAATTTGCATGGGGGTTTGTTATCATTTGAATAACCCATGATAACTTTTGGCATGAAAAGTAAGTGACAAAGAATGAGTGAATAAAAGTTAAATCAGCATATTTTAAATTTTAATTATATTATTTTTGATTTGCATGCATATAATATAATATGTAATTTGATAGTTTCTATCAATGGGTATTTAAACAGAATGTAAAAGATTTGGACCGAAGGAGGATGGAATAACATTGTGGCAATGCGCGGTTTTTGCTGTGATTTGGAACATTTGGTTGGAAAGCAATGCTGTTATCTTCCGGGGTGTCACTTTGTCTTTAGATGGGATAGATTTTTTGCGGCCTCCTTTTGGTGTTTTGTTCTTGGCATTCCAAGGGCGTCACTTTGTTGAACAGCCTTACTGCATGATTAAGACTTCATTTTTTTTTTTCTGTTCTAGCTACTATTTTTGTACGCTATTGGAAGAGGAGGTTTCATAATCCTCTCGTGTATGTTTTTTTTTCTTCGTAGTAGTTAATTTTTTATTATTTAAAAAAATGACTTGAAATCTGAGAACATTAAAAATATAAAAGTTGTTAAGAATAACTTTTACATGGTATAAATGAATAAATTTCTTCTTATGAACTTTTGAGGCCTCTGCACTACTTTTGCCTATGAATTTGATACTCTTTTGAACACTTACTATCTCAATGAATATTATGCTTGAGTACTTTGTATATCAAAACAGTGAACATTTGGCTACTTACTTTTTATTTTTCTCCCCAGACGCCTAAGCTTACCATGTCATTTGGGAGAGACATTTTTTGTGCTTCCGATAACTCCATATTTTTTGGGCTGCTCTTTGCCAGTGACTACCTAGGTTCATTATAGGTTTTGGCTCATATGGATGTCCCTTATGAAAATTCAACTGGATTGAAAGGCTAAGACGGATTCTGAGTAGTTTTCTTTTGTCTTTGCTTTGTTTGAGGAGGATCACTTGTCCTCTGTTTTGGAACTTCTCGTATTATTCTCTCTACCCTTCATTGTATTCTTTTTTCATCAAGAAATAATGAACTTTTTGCTCATATGTTAATGTCTTGTGTGATTGGTTTAAGCACTGTAAAATGAAACTTTGTTTAGACTTGTGGGATCAATTATTGCGGGGTTAGACAGTTGTGCCAATAAAAGTTGAAACTTGACTACTAGTGAATTTCATGATGTTATCATTTTGTCTTCATTGCTATTTGCTCTTTATGCTACAAATTGTCATGGTATATACAAATAATTGCAGAGGTGGAGCATTTTACGAAAGAAAGATGGCACTACAAATTCAGGAACAAACTTGACCAGCTCGCAGTTTACTGCTGAACAGCTGGCAACTCGTCATTCGTTATCTTTAGCTCTTGATATGCCATTAAAAAAATTAAGTGCTCCTGGATCGACCGACCCTGGTGATTGTCTTTTCTACTTTATAAACTTCCTAGTTTATAAAAGTTAAATCGAATTCCAGAATCTGGAAAAATTACTGTCCTTCAGTCTCTCTTATCTTCATGCCTTTAACCATCCAATGAGTCTTCTAGGTTTTTTATTCTCATAACCTCTTTTATAGAAAGGATCCTGCTGATGAAAAATGAGCCTTGGACCCAATGTTGGAGTTGTGCCCTTCATCAGTCAGCTTAATAGTCACTGACCTATATTCTTGTGACCCTGGTCTTTCAAGGGGACAGATGAAATATGTTAGATTCCTGTTGTGTTTAATTGTGCTTTACTTTTAAATGACAAAGGTGATGCCATTATGGTCATGAACTCTGATAATTTTTCCAGAATATTGAAAAAAAAAAAAGTTATTTTACAAAAGAAGTTTTATGAGAAAGGTGAGACGCCGATGTTGTCACCAGCTCTGGTAATTTCTCCAGAAAAGAACCAAATGAGTAGTTTATCAGCAGATTTCCATTGTCATCATATGGTTATATATATAAATATTTTCAAGTTTATTTATAAAACAAGAAACTTTGTGACAAATACAGAATGATATAAAGAGAGGAGGATAAGATATCCTACTGAAGAAAGGCTAGCTGAAAGTCAAAGGAAAACAGAATGATACTGAGTCTTAATCATGTATTTAAGTTGCCTAACCTCTTTGTGTGTTTTACAAAGAGGCTCCCTAAAGAACTGTGAACGGAAGACCCGAGAAGCAAAAGATTTTATCTTTGTATGAGTTTTTGTTGCACAATGTTACCAGCTTTTTGCAGCACTTTCATATAGACATGTGAAGTTTTCTAATCTGATTGTTATGAGATATTTTGCAAAATTCTGACTTTATTTGTGTCGATTTTCTAATCCCTGTCACTATGTTTGAGATGCGTCTACAACTGCTGCTGTTTGCTTCTGTTTTATAAATGATTGATTTTATTTATTTGTTAACTGTTTACTTGAATATGATACTATAATTGTATGAAATTTTTGGTAGCCGCAGAATTATGACTTTAGGATGGCTGGTGAGACTTGAGAGGATGAGATAAATACTTTTAGATCACAAATCATTGTGTAATAATATTGTCATAATTGTCTTCCTTGATTATTGATTTGTGATCCATAGTGATGATTTTCGTCTTAATTTTAAACTAAGATCACTCCTCTCACTTGTTGCAAAAGAAAAGAATTGTATTCGCTAATAGTAGACAAATTTAACTAAGACAAATTTACTATTTTATGTGCTATTTATTGACTGATTGATTGCTGTGATGACATTATCTATGCAATTCTTGATAAGATTACATCTGTTTGAACTGGATGCAGCTAGCACGTCCTTAAACGCGTCAGTTAAAAACCCTTCGCAGCCTAGTTATACTGCTGAAGCATCAAAAGTTCACAGCAGCTCTATACAATCCCAGTATCCATCACATCAAGCTTTATTGGGATCTTCGGCTACCCCTGCAAAATCTTTAGTCCCTGAAAAAACAATGCTGAAGTCTAATCCGAGTTCCGATGCTGCTGTAAGAGCTACGGCTGTTGCTGTTGGTGCACGTATTGTTTCCTCAGCAGATATTTTATCATTGCAAAAGGCAACTCAGGAAAGAAGTGCTGTAAAAATTATACCTACAGGTAATTCTTCAATGAAGCTGGCAATGTCTGCTGGTTCACTCACCCACCCAAAAGCTCCTTCAAATGTACATTATGTTTGCACTGGTGCGTCTGCTACAGCTGTTGCGGTTACTCCATCACACACTAGTATTGTGAAAGCTGTCTCTTCCACAGTTGAGAATACTCCTATTTGCTCTACGGCCAATGAACCTTTAAAGCAAGTGAATCCCACACAAGAATTGAGAGTTTCTGATCCTAGTGTTGCACCAGTCCAAGATGATGAGGCTCCAGTTATTGAAAGTATAGTAAGTGAGGAAATTTTAGAAGATAAATCTGTTTCACAAAATCTGGAAGAGTCTGACAATCAGGGAGTTGTTACGAATTCAGATACAAATTTGAATATGGAGACTGCTGAGAATCGTCACTTATCTGTTGATAGCAATCTTGACCAGACCATGAATTTGCCTGTTCATGATGGAAGTCTTTCGTCAATAAATGAAAGTTCTAAAGATCAAAGCATGAATGAGAAATCGGATGATTTACCAACCTCCGTACAAGATGAATGCAACAAAATTCTGGAATAGCAGAGCTAGTAAAATTTGATTTTGAGATTGAGAGACAGTGCATATAGTAGTAGCCCTTTATGTGAAAAATTTTGTAATTGGTAGTTTTGACTTTTGATGAAACGGTTCCTTTTTGGAAATTGTAGAACACATTCTGTTTAATCGGTGATATTGTTGATTTTTTAAACTGTCCACATCCTATTGTATAATTGGGCAATATACTGGACGTCCAGTATTTAATAAAGAATTTGTCAAATAATATACATAACAATAAAATAAATTATTTTACATTAAAAAATGAAATAATTATCATAAATTAAAATTAATATGCACTTGTTTAATATTCAATAAATGTTTATGTTTTATTATTTGTATCTTATTCAATATTTGATGAATATTAATTTTTTTTTGAAAAAAAACGACTGGATATCCTAAATATCTATGTATAATTGTTTATTTCTCGGTTGTATTTTCAGTTTCACTAAATGTTGTGAGAGAAAAAGTAAAACCCATGTGGTTATTATATTAATATGCATGGGCACTGTCATACACTCCATGGGCCCTAAATTTTACTCCATATATTTATGTGCATGAGACTTTGTATATTGATGGTTTGATTGTAATGAAGAGAGAAACTCATTTGAATACACACTATTAGAAACAAGACCAAATCTTGAAAGGAAACGTATTAATATCTTTGACTTTATTTTGTTGATCACAATCGTACTACGGAAGGAGGAAGAAGCTCAGGTAGTTGAGATGGAGAGATCTAAATGGGGGCATTACTATCAGTTGCATCTAGATGACTGTAAGATGGATTCACACACGCGAAGATTGATTGCTTTTGCCTCTTTAACTTTACTCCGAACAAGAAAGACCTCAATGGTATTCGAATACGACTCGACGATGAGTGTTTGTTTGGGGCACGAATGCTAACTTCAAATACTTGTTCCAATTTTTCTAGCGTCTTATCCACTTCGACCTTCAGCCTCTTCACAAGACTCAGACCTGCTTGCAGTTCACTCGCTATCTTGTTGTTCTCTTGCTTCATATTGAGAATCTCACCTTGAAATTTCGCTGCCTGATACCCACTTAGCTCAGCATCTGCAATTGCGGCTCTTGATATTTCCTCTTGGATGTTGCACATGGAAGAATATCTACCGTGCAGTTCGTCCTGCAATACTGAGTTATGTTCAAGCCAGAGTGATAGCTCGGTTCTTATCTCTCTCATGTGTCTGAAAATTGGCCGGATTTCAGATTGTAAAGAGAGTTGTTTAGAACTTGAATCCCCTTCTGACTTACTGTTCTGATCCTTGATTTTCTCTAGCTCTCCTTGTAGGTCCTGGATTGCGTTTTGGAACTTCTGAATCTGATGAACTGAGGTGCTAAACCTCAACCAGAACTCTAGATTCTCCTCCAGAAGATCGTCGATGTCTGAGCGGAACTTCTTTTCCAGGGTTGAAAGGGGAAGGCGCTTAGAAACCTGGTTTGCCTTGAGCTTTTCTTGATCCTCATTTTTGGAAGAGTATTTTACGTTTTCAGATGATTTCGCCATATTTCGTCTGTTTTCAAGTAGTTCAGCAAAAGATGTTCTGACTGGATTTGCTTCTAAATTTACTGATGAAATTTCAGAGTCGCATGGAAGAAGCCCTTCTAGTGGTGTAAATTTATAATCTGTCACAGTCGTAGATGGACTTTCATCTGGATTTGTTTCTGGGCAGACCAGCTTCTGCTGTAAATAGTTAATCTCCTTATCCTTATTGGCTAGAGCATTCCTCAATTCCCTTACCTGAAGTGCCAACTCGAAAATCCCGTCTCGGTTTTTCCTTTCCACATCATTGAGCTTCATCCTTATATCCTTGTAGTTCCTTAAAACTGAAGTGTACTCCTCCAACAGAATCTTCTCTCTCTCGTCTAACCCACTTATAAACATTTGCCTCCAGTTAGGTTCATCTTCCTCGCCACCCCTGAGATCTTGTGATTCAGTGTCATGGTTACTTACTGTCTCAGACAAATCATCCAGTTTTTGAATCCTCTCAGAAATAATATTCAGGTTTTCACTCAAACTGGACTTGTTAAGTTCGTTTCTTGTGTCCCCACTTGAATTTGCAGCATTATCTTCTTTCTCCTCATTTGTTGCCTTAACATCAGCAGAGTTCATCTTCTTGTACAGTACTAAGTTCTCTGTCTCCTCATCTAGCTTAGCATTTTGCAATCTTCCAGATAGATGCTCAAGGTTACAACTGGCTTCGGTAAAGTGTGTTTGGAGGCTATTATTTTGGTTCTTGATACTTAGGTCGAGATTTTTGACTCTCCTCAACTCCTCCTCCAACTCTTTTAACTTCTTGTTCATATTGTCTGAATCTTCTTTCAATATTTCCTTGTCGTCTTCCAAGCTCTTTATATTTGTCTGAAGTTCATCTGTTTCTGATCTCAGCCTGTTTACCAAACCAGTCTGAGAAGACACTGCAGTTTCCAGGCTAACAACCTTATTCACAAGTTCATCAATTCTATCTGCCATTTCGGTCACAGTGAAAGACGTACTAGAATCTTCCTCAAGTTGTTCCTTAATCTTCTCTCTCAATTGATCCACATCTTGTGCCTCTTGTTCCAAGCTAGCCTTCTCTTCTTCTATGTTCTTTTGTTCTTCCCCAATGCTTTCAGATTTGTCTTCATCCTCTGGGTCTTGGTGATTCATATGCTTCGAAATAAATTGATCTCTGAGGGTTTCAAATTTCTGATGAGCTTGCTTAACTCTTTCATACTCTACTTTAGCTTCTTCAGAAGATTTTGCTTGTATCTCTTGCAACTTCGCCAGTGTCTCCTGGCACGATCTCAGAGCCGTGGTTGCCATTAAAGTTCGTGCGTCGTTATCTTCAATGACTGTACCAACCCCATACTCATCCTGCAAGCTACAAACACTTTTCTGCATTCCCTCAATCTGGTCTTCAATTTCCCAGTACTTTCCATAGGCACGTTCATACAAGCTCCTCACAAACTCCTTCTCAGTTTGTAGTGCCAGAATTTCCTTCTGAAGCTTGTCAATTTCTTCAAGTGCCTCATCCTTGCTCAGCCCTGAAATTGGAGTAGTAATGACAGGTTTTGCAGAGCTGTAAATCCTCGTAACTGGGCCCTTCCTAGAGATCAACATAGATTGGCTTCTAAAATCTCTCTTGGGAATCTTGGGAACTTTGGGAATGCTTGATTTAGGCCTTTTTGGATTGTTGGGGTCACTAGATGATGATAATGTTCCTGGGCCTCTTTCTTCATCTACATCTACATCTTCATGTTCATCTTCATCCATTGAATATTGAATTCGCTCTGGGAAGGCAGAGGCAATAGTGCGGTTGGCACTTTGGAGCTCCCTTGATAGATGATCATATCTCTCAGCTAATGATCTATACGCTCGAAAGGAATCTTCCACAAAACTTATGATCTCTGGCCTCCTCCTGTAGTACATTTCTGCCCTCTTGGCAAATGAGTCCCCGTCATCATACATGATTTTGAGGGTCGCATTCACTTTCTCTTCCATGTCTGTCATTTGCATTTGCAGTATTATTAACAGAGCATAGTCTTCAGAAATTAACCGAATAAACTGATAAAAACCTAAATATGCTGGTTTTAAATGATGTTCAAGTCATGGTAAATCATTAAGATTTTCCTACATTCCTACATTTTTTGCTTCAAAGCTCTAGAATCATCAATTAATTCTACCTTATATATTTTACTGAGTTAATCAAAACATATTACTGAGTTTTGACAATAAATGTGAGATTTGAAAGAAACGCATGTTGTTTACATGCAGGCTGGTTGTCATCTGAGGACTGTTAGACAAAAGATCTACACAATTACCGTGTAATCAAATGTTGGAAAATTGACAGATAATTCGGAATGTAAGTCATTCTCAAATCGCCATATGAATGGGGCATACCTTGGAGACTTTGTTCCAGCCATTTTGACTGCTTTGTCCTCACATGGCTTGCCCACCACCATGAGTAGGCATTGCTTGCTGCCCTTTGTAACATCTTTCTCTTAAGTTATAGCAATCAAACACATCTATCCCATTGAGGTAAAAGTAAAACCTCGATGTTGACGGTGAATAAGATAAACCGGGTGACAGAAATTAAGGCACAGAAAAATGGTAGATTAGAGAAAAGCTACGATTTTATGATGATGATGGTGGTGGTTGTGGTGGTTAAAGAAAAAACTGACAAAAAGAGAAACGATGTTGGTGAAAATGCCTTCTTATTGGGCAGAGATGAAGACGAGGATACTTCGGCACAACCACAAGCACAAGTGTAAGGTGTTGGATCCTTTGAAGAGCTCAAATTTTGGTTTCGCCAACTTAGCAACCTACGGAAAAGGGAGTACATGCCCCATATTGATCCGATTTGTTTTTTCTTTTAAACAGAAGTTAGTTAAAATTTTTAAGGATTTGTTATTGATTTCTAACAAAAATATAATAGATCAAATGACCTTTCTGAAGGATCTAATTACATAATATTAAACTGTTAAAGAGTATTTACATATCATCTCATGTTTTTATAAGTAAATACTTAATACATAAATTTTGTGGCCTTCTCATTTCCTTTACTGCTTCTCCTAAATTTAACCACTGACTGATACTGATCACTATGGATAACATATAAAGGTGCATTTTCCACATGTTGCATTTTTTTTTTTTTGGGGTAAACTAGATAAGAGAGACGACTGGTTCATTTTAGGGATTGTTAAGGTGAAATAAGAATATTTTCAAGTATTATTTTAACAGGTTACTCTAACAAATATTTTAAAGGTTTTAACATATTAATTAGAATAAGAATACAACTAATATTCAAGGCTTCACCATTTTGATAAAAAAACGTTTTAATTATTTCTTGGGAATAGAAAGATATTATTTTTGTATTCATCATATTGTCAAAAGTTAATTTTTTAATCTTCACTGGACTCGATTCTCATTAATAAAGATGATTAAGTATCTATTTTAAATATTGTTACATATTAACAAAAAAAATGTTTTCTTAATTAAAATAAGTTAACTTTTGCTACAATTATTACACTAATAATTTAATTATTAAAACTTTATGTAAAAAAATTTAGATTTCAAATTTCTTGCCAAGTAGAATAAACAAAATTAGTTTTCAATTTTGTTCGTACAATTTAGTTCTTAAATTAACAGGTCAATGTCAATCTAACTTTAGCTTTTAAAATTAGGAAATACACAAATTAATTCTTAAAATAATAAACTTGTTATAAGTAATCCTTTCAACGTCCCACAAAATCATCAAAAAATATGCAACAAGTTTGTTATTTTCAAGGACTAATGTATTTATTAATTTTTTGGAACTTAAACTGAATGATTCTAATAATTTTGGGATTGAATTGTTTACTCTTCTACAACAAAGACAGTTAAACAATTTTATATTTGAAGGAAACATGTTTTGTACACAAAATTAACCTTTTTTTTTCTCCAATATAAAGAGCATGAGAAGCTATTTCATTACAAGTGCAATAACATTTTTAAAATATGAAGAATATTATATATAATTTGAACCAATTTTTTTTTAGAGGTAAGTGAATTTAATCTTAAAACAGTTAACTTTTTATTAATAACATTCGCAACCTACTTAACTGAAGTGAACTGAATTGAACATGCCATTGACTCAATTCCAAAAGGTAAGGGAAGGAGAGTACAACCATGTCATACATAATTATATACATTTGTTCACAAATTAGATTGAACAATTCTCACATATCTTTACATCAAAGAATTGAGAGGTTCAAGGGCACACTCTGCCTTATCCATTTCTTCTCTCCTTATTCTCCTCCAAGACCCTAATCTTGTTTCTAGGCGGAGACGTATACTCTTCAGCCACACGAACGTTTTGATGCTTGAAGGCAGAAAGCAGAACATCAGCTGTACGGCATCATTCCCAGACACTGCTCCTCACAACTGCTTTATTTATTCATGAGTTCTGTGTCGTAAGTCATAACCATATCTGCTTAAAATACTGAATTTTTGCTTTTTTGTTTTTGTTTTTTAAATTTTGCATTATACACAAGAGTTTGTTGGTTAAGACCAGAAGAGAAGATGCTTTCAAGGTAATAAAGCAACAGTTACAGAGGCTGCTCAATGATACAGATTGCAGAATCAGAATCCAAGTGTTCGTACATCAGCTATTTTGGAGAGAAGACAGCCAGCTTTCTACATATTTCATGCTTTCTGCAGACAGAACAAGCATAAACGTCACTTCTCTAGCGACCGAAAAGAAGTGGAAAAAGATTTTCTTAAAAGACCAAATAATAATCTAAAAGCATATTTTAGTTATAAACTACTGCAAGGTGAATATTAACACACAGAAAGACTAATCATCATGCATTAAGTTCTACCATTCTCCAAAGCATAAAAATGATATTTCCTTAGAAATGGAAATTTGTATCAATATGCATCATCTTTGCAAAGCGAACAAAGCTACAGAAACTATATTAGATCATGTCAACAAAATTCCTTGAGCTAAAGGTCATCTCAGAATTAAACCTCGCATTGTACATGTCTCAACCAACTCCTGTAGGGTAAGAGTGAAAAACAACATTTAAATGAAGACAAATGATGTTGCACTCGCCTATTGGAGTCAAAATCAGTTTTTTATTGTTCTTGGACATGCTGAAGATGAAGAAGTCATGGCAGAACAATGTTATTATTAGACTATACCATTAGTCCATTACCAAACAGTCAAGCGGAATCTAAAATTTTAATTTTATAGGAGAAAAAACTTGGAGAGGATTATAGAATAAAAGTGTTCTGCAAAAATGGCATCTAATCATCCTTCAATATCTATCTTCATAATTCAATACCCAAGTGCTCTGATATCTTCATTCATAACAGAAAGAAAGTATCTTTCTTACAAAGAAAAAAAGGAACTGAGATAACTATTAACAGCAAAATCATCATAAATTGGAAATTAGGAGTTAGTCGTGTAAAAACTCTCTCAAAGAAAAAGTTCATATTTTCACTTTACCAAAAAAATAAAGAAAGAATACTTGGAACTGTTTCCGAAAACAGTAATTTATCAGGCCATCCTGTCTAAAGTTAACTTAACGTGATTCTTTAATTTAGAGGAGACAATTTTATGTTGTAGTGAAATCACACCAAACAAAAGTACACTTCCATGTTTTCAAACAGATAAACTTGCTTGCAAAAGAGCCAGCACCAGCGAAAATCCTCCCTAAAATCACTAAATAAACAACTAAATGGAAACTATTAAACTATTTACAAGCACAAACTCCAGCAGTAACTTTCACATATTTCACAACTGTTTACTACAGATTCATGCATTCAAATTTCATAAAGGATTAGTAAAAAGTAAAGTCTCAAACAAGGTAAAGACAATGAAGGCTCTTACCATCGGAATAACTATCCGGAAAGTTCCCAACAGTGTTCAGTATATTGCTATATGTGTCCTTCACCATGCCACCATAGTCGCGTCCATAACAGGGAACCAGCACAGCAAAACTGTCATCTGTTTCATCATCACATGGGAACTCAGGTCCATGAGGTTCTAACCACCCAATTGACCAATCAGAATCGTCAGATTCAGAACCAGAAACACAACAGCCATCAGATGGCACAAGAACAACATCATATTCCCGGTCTATTTTCTGCTCTTCCCGACTATGCCATTTGCGCTTCACCCTTCTTAACGAGGAGGCCATATTCTTAACCAAAGGGAACCTTAAAGCATCCGAATCCCACATACCCGAATCGGCCTTAGAATTTACAGAAGCCCCTTTTGAGATTTTTGGCTCTTGATGATATTTTCCGCTCCACAACAACCACGAGAGATTAGTGAAAGCCACCGCCATTTTACTCGCCCAATAAAACTACCCAGAAGCAACCAGGTGGTCTCAATTTCTCAAAGCAAGAATCTTTTTGAAGCCAATGGGCATATAGGCTCTTCACTTACGTAGCTATGAAAGCCTATAATTGAGAAGAAATCGATCAATGAATACAAACCAACAAAACAGCAATGTTCAACCATCTAATTAAAACTATGCTGACAGCTATGATCTACAAAATCCCACATTTCAAAAAAGCCTCCGGAGGAGAAGGCCAAAAATAGCATTGAATTAAGTCAGTCGTTTTTCTTATTTTATAATTTCAGGGTGGGGAAAAGTACCTTCCTATATTATCGTTCTTCAACCAATAGAACAAGAAGCTGTTTAGTGCTACTTGAATTTCAAGGACAAAAGCAGAAACTGTTGAATTTTTAACTTGAGGAACAATGATTTATTTACAGGTGAGATAAATGTCCAATTCGAATTCTTTAGTTTTATCAATGCCTACCATAGAAATTTTGTATGAAGTGAATTTATTAATCTTAAAACGATACTCCTATGTACATTGAATATAGACACAGTTTCACAAAATTCAGAAAATCTGATTAGGTCAAAACGCACCCCTCGTGCACCATATGTGCAACGCAATCAATGAAATGACAGATTCAGAGCAGAAAATCAAGCCAAGCCAAAAGTAAATCTGCAATTGCCAACCTAAAAATTAATATTATAAAAATATGTACACAACTAGAATAAAAATCCTTATTGCGGAAATCATCAGGTTAATCGAATCCCATATTCACACGACGTTGTTCAGTTCCTCAGGAAAAAGCTTGATTATTTCAAAACATATTACGTTGTGACAGTTTCTTTAAAAGGAACAAGAAAGCATTAAATTGTTTCCGCAGCAGAAACAGAAATAAATCTAAAAAGCTCAAACGGCAAAGCTACAATTCCTGCCCAGTATGAAATTCGAATTTCGTAAAAAGATCAAACGCATTCACAAACTGCTATAAAAAAAAAAAAAGGAGAACCAAAACATGTTTAAGCAATATATATATATATATATATATACACACACACACCTTAAAGTTAAAACCAAATTATTCAAGAAGTTATTATTATCAAGGTTTCAACAAGCACAATATAATCAGAACCCTAGTTCCAATCTCCCGGAATACGTCCAACGTTCAGGGCAAGAAAGAGACGAACATCACATTTTGTTTATGGCGTTCAGGTACTGTTCGATGATACGTTAGTACGCGTGGCGTGTTCAGAACGGTTGGATCATTGTAAGGCCATTACAATCAATCTTTCATGTCAGAGTGTCAAAGCTGTCTCAAATCTCAATTAAGGTTACTCTGATCAGCTGTTTAAAAAAAGTTTAAATTTTTTTTGAGAAAGCAAGTCTCATGGGTTTGGTCACAATAACGTTAAAGTAATACTGTACTATATTGAAAGTCTCACAATTGAAATTTACCCATCAAAAGCACTCGCATAAAGGCCCAATTGAAATTTCCCCATACAAAAATGGGTGACCCATTTACCCGAAAACAATCAAATACGGACTTTCAAAAGTGATAATAGCTGTACTCGAAAAATTTTATATTTTATAATTTTATTTTTATATTAATCAATAATGTTTAATTTATTTTTTATTTTTTATTTTTAAATTTATATATTATGAAAAATTAAAAAAGTTAACTAAATATTATTGACACGTATTTAAAAATTTTTCACTCACAAATTACTACTACCGTAGGTGTCAGTTGTCACCGCCAAAGCGTTGCGTCGCGTTGCGTTACGCTCCTAAAACCTTTACGAACCAAAACCCTTTTGCCCCAACCTGAAATCGCACATGGAGTCCATGGCAGTTCTGTCTTCGACTTCCTTGTTTAGGCCTCCGGCGTCCTCCATCTCCGGCTACTCTGGTTCAAGAACTCGACTGCGCTTTTCATTTTCCTTCAGGGTGAAAGCTGTTCAGGTCTCAGAGAATGCGCCTCAGGCTGACCCCGCCAAGCCTAAGGAAGCTAAGCTATGGGGAGGTCGATTCGAGGACAGTGTCACCGATGTCGTTGAGAGATTCACGGAATCGATCTCCTTCGATAAGCAGCTCTACAAGCATGATATCATGGGAAGTAGGGCTCATGCGTCAATGCTAGCTCATCAGGTAACCTGTGTATTTCTTTGACCTTTTGATTTTTTGGGAAGGATCAGATTAGTCTTTTTTTTTTTTCTAATCTTCTACCTTCGTTGTATTACACTGAAGTAAATATAATAAGAAGTACTCTCTTTATATAGCTATACATCTTCATTGTTTACTATCTAAATGTCTTTTCTTCAAAGGAAGAAAGGAAATGTTTTAAGGGATGTTATTGAGTGACGCATGATTGTGGTATAGGGATTGATGAGCATCAGTGATAGGGATCGTATTCTTGAAGGTCTTGATGAGATAGAGAGACGCATTGAAAATGGAGAGTTCAATTGGAGGACTGACCGCGAGGATATCCATATGAACATTGAAGCAGCGCTTACTGATATGATTGGGGAACCTGCAAAGAAGCTACACACAGCTCGGAGCCGAAATGATCAAGCTTCGACTGATTTTCGCCTCTGGTGTCGTGATGCCATTGATAAGATCATTACACACATAAAACACCTTCAGGTGTCACTGGTGACCTTGGGTTTAAAGAATGAAGGTCTTATTGTACCTGGTTATACTCATTTACAGCGTGCCCAACCAGTTTTACTTCAACATCTTCTGCTGGCATATGTTGAGGAGGTACGGTGCTAACTTAAATCTGGTTCATGTGCCATACCGGAGTAATTGTTTAAATTATTGTGCCTTGCCATCTTTAAATTACGTAAATAATAAGACTTCTTGTATATCAAGATGTTATACTTTGAGAAATAGCTTTACATGTTTTCAAATTTGTCTCTTAGATTTACTCCGGAATCATAATTTTTTCTTAAGTTAGCTCAATTCTGTTTTTACAATTTTTGGTCTCTAATTATTAACTGTGGTTATATTGCCTTCTTGCAGCTTGAGCGTGATGCTGGTCGTTTAGTAGATTGTAGAGCTAGGATGAATTTCTGCCCCTTAGGAGCTTGTGCACTGGCCGGTACTGGGCTCCCCATTGATCGATTCATGACATCAGATGCTTTAGGATTTACTGCTCCATTGAGAAATAGGTATCTTGTTTTATTTACTTAGTTGAAAGTTTATCAGCACCACAATTAAGTCAATTAAAAAGCCTGGCATTGGTAATTGCTGTTCCTCCTGCATATGGATCTGGTTTTTCACTCTAACTGATTGGATATTGTGGTCTTATATAGTATAGATGCAGTTTCAGACCGAGATTTTGTATTGGAGTTTCTTTCTGCTAATGCCATTACCGCAGTTCATCTTTCTCGGCTAGGCGACGAATGCGTATTGTGGGCTTCAGAAGAGTTTGGATTTATCACACCAAGTGACTCTGTTTCAACTGGAAGTAGTATAATGCCTCAGAAAAAGAATCCAGATCCAATGGAACTTGTTCGTGGGAAGTCTGCCAGAGTAATAGGGGACCTGGTTACTCTTTTAGCTTTGTGCAAAGGACTTCCTCATGCTTACAATCGTGATTTGCAGGTAGTAAACTTTATGTTTTAGTATGATGAAAACATAACTTGTTGGCATCTTCTGTGTGATTTTGAGACGTAGTAGACCTCAGTTTCTTGCACACTACATGATTTTTCTAAGGGGGTCGTTTAATGTGCCAGTTCACAAGAACATTTAAATGTGTCCCCTTTGTTTGCATGACTGGTTGTTTGCACTCATAAAACCTAAATTTACTTTATTTTATTTCTTAATTTTTTAACTCCTTAGTAAAACCTTTTCTTTCTGGAGATAGGAAGACAAAGAACCAGTATTTGACAGCGTTAAAACTATTCTGGGGATGCTTGAGGTATCAGCTGAGTTTTCGCTGAATATTACCTTCAATCAAGAAAGAATACGAAAGGCTTTACCTGCCGGTCATCTTGATGCAACGACACTTGCTGATTATCTTGTTAAGAAGGTAATCCATATTTACGGAGTACTGACTGGCATTCTCTTTCATGAAGTCATTTCTTCAAATTTGTATTCCAATAAAGATAATAAAATTCATTAGACTGAAGGATGACAGCCGACCTGGTAAAATACCAAAATCAAGGGGCATAGCAAATTCAAATCCAATGTGAAATACAGTCCACATCAGCCACTACCAGCTGTCTTTGTCCAATCACTACTCTTGGAGGAGGAGGTGGGAAGCTCATCCGCCCTCCTTTGGCCCCCAGCCAAATTCCATGAGCCTTGAACCTTAGAAATTCAGCCAACCAAATCCTCTTTGTATCTAGTACGCATAAGGCTACAGTGGACATTGACGTTACATGATGCATTAGTCACTGCATCTACGGAACTGTGAAAACAAGGCCTTTTCAGTAAAATTGTCTAGTCTTATGACTCACTATTGCCATTTTATTGTTGTCACATTCTAAGGATTTCCGATTCTTTAATCTTCCGTTTTCATCTCTTTCCTCAGTTCTGCAGATTTGCTACCGATTCTTACCCTTCTCTTTCACATACAGGAAATTCCATTCAGGACATCTCATGATATTGTAGGAAGAGCGGTTGCCTTGTGCGTGTCGAAGAAATGCCAACTTCAGGACCTGAATCTTGATGAGCTGAGAAGTATAAGTTCGGTTTTTAATGAGGATGTGTACGAATTTCTTGGAGTAGAAAATGCAATAAAAAAGTTTAGCTCCTATGGTTCCACCGGTTCGGCATGCGTAGCCAGCCAACTAGATTATTGGGTAACAAAACTTGAAATTAGATGAACGCAATGACCGTCATGAAATTCTCACCATGGTTGGGGGCCAACTAGATTATTGGTGAACAACTTGAATCTGTATTCTGAACCAAGGCTTGTGGAAATCACTATTATTTGAGTCGAGATATTTAAGGTGTTTAATGTGAAATGGGAGTTTCAGAATTATGATTCCAGACCCTGGAGTTGGGTGTTCCCCGCATTCTGCATCTCTGTAACTTATCATTGAAATTTAATAAATTTGTGGATTGGTGGTCTATTTTATATTATTTTGTACTCCCATCTTTTTAATCAAACATTTCGACTTCCTGTTATCACTAGAGTTATATTTTTTATGCAACTGAATTAGCACATGATTTTTCGTCCACCTGTCCGTTGATAAAGGATGACATAAACATGGATTTACAAAACACGCCCAGTGAAAACTGGAAAACAACACAAGAACTTCCAGAACCAGATCAAAACGGTCCTTAATTATTTGAATCACCTCATGGTAACGGAAAATTCCCGAATTGACAATTTAACTACACTCGCAAATTTAAGCCTTGGCAAAATTCTTTTTCACCGCCCAGGAGAGGAATTTATCATTCCCTTTTCTGAGATATCAACTGGTTACTGATGTAGTTGGCTTCATCAGCCTGTTCAGCCTCATTGGATTATTTGTCTAAATTTCACTGTCGTGTGCTTCATCTGGGCTGTTGATACTTTCTGGCAAGGAGGAATATGGATCCTTGGTAACAAGCTGAATTGTAGGCTTCCTCAAGTTCTTTTTCTTGCTTGGTTTTCTAGCATCCAACGTGTCCTGTGATGAATTGTCCCATCCATTACTCAGCAAATTATATAACTGTTAACACAATTTTATTACAGAAAAATTACTGGCCAGCACCAGTATTGGTGCCAACTGAATAAAGAGAACGTAAATGTTGTCATAAGTGAAATTCAGGTGCTACCAGATACAAGGTCTGAGCAAAGAGAAACCTGCATGTAGTAATTAGGGGCGAAAAGGAAAGAAAAAGAAGCCATAAAAAAGGAACCAAAAAAAACTAGTAAGATGAGGAGTTTCACGATAGAGAATACCAGCGAGTTCTGAATGTCACATAATGGCTTCTTTTTGCGTCGAAGGTTGTCCCTAACATCAGCAGGTTTGTCAACAAGTGCACTCTGGAGTAGTTTTGCACCTTCAGAAGCGATCATGCTTCCATCCTGTGCTTTATCGATAGCTGAAGCATTCTCAACGTATTGTGTTTTGTCTGATTGTGACTGTTTGTCTTCCGCCACTGGATTCAGTTCTCGATTTGTGCATTTAAAGCGTGTGCAGCCGCATGATGTTCCACAGCTTCCACCAGCTGATCGGCATCTGCATTTATTGGTCTTGCACAATGATTGTCTACTACATGAGCAGCACAACCCTTCAGATTTATCTCTCTTAACTTCATTTTCAGCGGAACAGTTCATTTCAGGTGTATTCATTTTTTCCACTAGCTTGTCATGACGACCATCAGAAAAAAGTGGCCGAACCAGATTCTGTTGATAAACAGATGTTACCACTAACATACTTAGGCTTCATAGTTCACAAAATGAAAATAGGTGAAATTAAATAAATACTTCATTTCTACTTTGAATCATATGGGTTCCTACTCCCTTTCAATGGCACAAACCTGGATCTTATCTTTGGAATTAAGATTCTCCTTTTGTAATTGTAATTGTCTAAGTAGACAGCCAAGGCCATTTATTTGTTCCTTCAGATCTTCAATATCAAGATTTTTCTTCAAACAGTGAGAGTCTTCATCCAGTGATTGAGACCTTCGAATAACAAGGGAAAATTAGAGAGAGAGAGAGAGAGAGAGAACACAGAATAGCTACTTAATGTTGAAAAGTGACAGACTTCAAAATTGCAGAAGAAAAATTGAGCTCTTTTTTGCACCTTAACTTCAGCCTCTGTATCTCAGTTTCTTCCTTCAACTTTGCAATCTCTTCAGCCATCCTGAACATTCCAAAATGTAGAACTAGGGTGCTTGAATTGATATGGTCTTTAAAAAATAATTTTGAAATTGATAATTTCATGCACAAGTTGTCAAAGCTTTATCATTTTATCAATGGATGCTACTCAATAAAAATATGAAAGGAGGCGGAAATGGAAGGAGAAATCCACGCTTACTCTTCAATTTGGGATTCATATTGAGAACATAATTCATGTAATTGAGTTGTGACTTCAAGCTCATGATCAGCAGCCTGCACCAGCCACTTGAAGGAAGTTATAAAAGGTTGGGCCGAAGACACAAATCAAGCCATTGCTAAAGGACCCTTCTGTACAATTAATTTTATAAAATCCCAAAAGCATTTCCACTCTAGAAGACTAGAAATTAAGTAGAACAAAATTAGAGCACGGGTTCACCTTGCAGCCCTTTAAATTCAGACATAAATATGTAATTGCTTAATGATTGATAGAAACATATCAATTCCAGATCGGGAAGTTCAAAGAACAAGTTTTATTCACTAAAAGAATATTTACTTTGGAGTGCTAAACAATCTTCATATTCCAGAATTATTTTAAGAAAAATATTAAGTTTTACCGAGAAACCAATAATCCGTGTCAATCTGATAAAGTATTACAAGGTTAAAACAAGGCCCGGTCGAAAATTTTTGAATAAAATGTTGCAATCCAAAAGGGAAGAAGCAAGAGGAGGTTCAAAATAGCATTATTTGAGGCAATCCCTAACACAGATTATGAACCACAGCATCCAACTGAATGCAGATGTCTTGGAAAACGATTAATGAGCAAGTACCGTTCTGACTAGTATTACAAGCACATAATAAGCGCTCGCCAAATAACACCAGAATGTGAAAAGTTTAATGTGTAACTAAAGCAATTCATACACCAACATTTCAGTTGGATTTTGAAGTACCTGAACTTGATCATTGACGTTTCTGGCACCTACATGAGAACCAACCGAGACAAGTAGTAAAGAAATAACACAATGAAAATGGGCTAGAGTTAAAAAATAGAAGAAATTTTATAGAATTGAAGATATTGATGGTCTTCTAACCATACCAGCTGTTCTATTTGATATAGCCTTTCGAGATTCTATCAACTCCCTTAATCGTTTAGTAGCCGTAGAAGCTTCTTCTGTCTTGCGTTGCAATACCTGACATAAGGGATTGAGGGGGAAGTAGAAACTATAAGAATAATATAGCCCCAATAAAGGGTAGAGGTTTAAGTATGAGAAACACATAGGCTAACCATTTTAAGTCTCTGATTTGAAGCCAGTAACTTCTGAATCTCATAATCATTCCTTCTTCTCTCTTTCTTAAGCTGACGATGCAGGGACAATTTTTCCAAAGATAAATACCTTGCCATAATATAGATAGTGGATCCAACATGGAAATAATTTTCCAAAACGTTTTTTCATCAATGTAATTCATTACCTGAAGAACTTCTTTTTCCAGTGAGGCCTTGCAAAATCTAAATTGCACAGACTCTAGCTTGACCTTACACTGCAGTTGAACCTAAATATGAGCACAAAGTTAGCGTCCAAGGAAAAAGAGACATTGGGAAGGACTGCAATAACGCATATGTTTGTCCACATAAAGATGACACCTTCTGAGCCTTCAAACTCTGAATCTCAAATTGCGACTGCTTTGTTGCTTCATCAACTCGTTTTCTTTGGGTTGAGAATTGAGATTGAGAGTTAAGTTTCTTTTTCAATTCTGCGACCTGTAAAAGCATATTACTGTAACAAACCTTGTTCCTATTACCAAATTCATTTTTTATTATCAAATGGATATTCACCTGCAGTTCAAGTACATTCAGCTTTTGAAGATAATCTTTTTTAAGTTTTTCTAAAGCAGTGTTAGGAGCAGATGAATCATTTTCACGCTGTTGCCTCAGTTCCTCGATCTCCACCTGCCAAATTACGCATAGCTTTCTTAAGGAAGAATACCATAAGTTAATTTCTTAGCATAAGAACACTCTGAAGTCTTTTTTCCTTTACCAGTGAAAATGATTTTTAAATTGCTTTTATCTTTGAGGAGAAAATTTTTTTAAAATGCTTTTATCATTTAAACGATCCTTTAAGATGTTCCACAAGAACAGAATCTTTGAGGAGAAAATTTTTACAATGAAGCGGCAGAAGAATTTCTTAAAAAAGTCTGCAATATTTTGAAATGTATAATTCCTGAATTAAAATTGCTGCATTCTTTTTGTTAAGGCGTACCAAAACTAAGATCCGATTACTTTTAATTCTTTTTCACTTTCTTACCAGACAATTAGAAAATCATTCACATCAGAAACAACAGAAGATTGATCGGAAAATACAAACACTGACCTGATACGCTTTGTTCTGTCGCTCGAGCTCCCGAATCCTCTCCTCGTACTGTTGCTTTTCATTTGGAGAAGCATCGACTGGGCTCGAGTGCTTGGATCGGCGACTCATCTTCTTAATCATCCTTCCCAGCGATGAAGAAAGGAAGAGAAGGTTTTGGAAATCTAAGTGATCTCAAAAGCCAAGAAAAGAGAAGCTAAATGAACCTATAAAAGCAGAAGGTTTTTATGATCGAAATTCGAAATGAGTCGTCATGTGCCACATAAGCAACGATGGCAAGCGTAATGGAAGCCTGGGAGGGAATGAGGGTTGATTCAAATTTTCTCATGGGCTATTGAGAAAACTCAAGGGTAATCGATGCCACTTATTATGAATTTTTTATTTTTGAGATAAAAGTATATTTTATGTAATTAAATTTTATATTAATTTTTAATTTTTTTTAAAAAAAATTTTATATTTATATTTATTTTTAAAATTTTAAAATATAATTAATTATCTTATAATTTAATATTATTCAAATTATTAATAAAAAATAATGATATAATATTTAATAATAAATTTTAAGAGTATGAATAAAATTTTAAAAAAATTTAAATATTAAATAATAATATATATTTTTAAATTAAAAAAATTAAATTTTTTAATAAAAATTTTAATAAATATTTTATATAACAATTTTATTGAAACTATAACATTTTTTTTAAAATTTAATATTATATTATTATTTTTTATTAATAATTTAAATGATATTAAATTATAAAATAAAATTAATTATAATTTAAATTTTAAAAAAAATAAAAATTAATATAAAATTTAAAAACATGAAAATTTTCTTTTTTTTTTCTTGGTTACCATTTGTTTTCTGAATCTTTGAGTTCGTCAATTTGAACCCAAAAAAAGACACAAATGAGTATAGACTAAAATTCAAGTGCGTGACCACAGACGGGCTTGACTCGATATCTGCCAGTTTTTTAAATCAAAATTCCTTGTAATTTCTTGTGAAATACTATTTAGACGCCCGCTCTTCTTCATGAATGAAAGACAATGCAATATGGAGGAGGAAATTCCTATTTCTACCAAAGAAAATGCAGTACACACCAATAAAAATTCTTTTACATTCTTTACAATAATTAATGCGACAGACCATATTTTGACCTGATTTCAACGAGGTTATGTTCTGAAATTGTCAAATTCACCTTGAGGAATGGAAGAACCATTAAGCCTGAACAACTTTTACTCCGTACAAATACGTGAAAGAACTCAGATCCAAGATAGCAAGCAAGCCCCGAAAGTGTTCACGGAAGACAAATGAAACTCACTTGCATATGCACTTCTAAGGTTGTCGTCTTTCTTCGACAGATCCACCATAAGAATTTGGTAATGGCGCATAGTCTTAAAACGGTAGATTTAAGATTAGCGTCCATGATTCTCTTTCTCCTCCATTGTTTTTCTCTGTCGCACTGGGCTTCTAGTGTAAACAGAATCTGCCTCCTTCACCGATTCATCAGGCTTACCAGCATTCCTGTCCCCCAGTGGTGGAACGCCAACATTGGATGAAGCTGCCTTTCGCATAGCCCGCGGTATTTTCAAAGGCATATCTATCTCAGTAAAATTATTCTCTGCCTTTGGAGCAGGTGCAGCATTTTCAGGTCTAGATGCTGGCACATTCTGTGCTGAATTCATAGAGGCATTTGCTTCACTTGCGCTGTTATTTTGATTCCTGAGGACTTCAGAGTTCTCCGGGTGCGAAGGCGGTGCTGGTGGATCTGAAACAACAAGAATCGTCGATTTCCTCCACTTCTTTCTCTGGTTAGGCCTGGATGCATTTGAATTAGCCTGCAAAAAAGGTGTAGAAATAAATTGAAATAAGTCAAATAACCATTGGGGTTATAGGAAATGCCACTGATGAGGCAAAACTTGGGACAATTTTAGGAAGAAATTATTAAAGCTATACAGGATACAGTTAGAAGGAACCAATAGAAGCTAACCAAATTCATTGTATGAATGGAACCAATAGAAATTATTAGGGCATTCTATAGATTTTTGCCAATGTTAGGTAGATGAATTTCATCGACACATACCAGTTTATTTCCTATATCTGAGAGAGGCTTTCTTGGCCCACGACCATTGATTGTCTCAGAAGGCTTCTCAGCCAGTGCACTCTGAAGTAACTCTGCACCCTGAGTAGCAAGAAGTTGGTCTTTGTCCGTTTCCTCAATACTGGAATCATTTCCCTTCGCTTCAGCCACCTCCAACCTGGGTGGCTCCTCATGAGAGACCAATGCTCTGTTGGCACACTTAATTGCAACACATCCACAAGATTTTCCACAATTGTTTCCCGTTGCTCTGCACTTGCATTTGTTTGTCTTGCATGATGAGGCTTTACTACAAGAGCAGCAAAGGTTTACCCACTCATCATCGGTTACATCCAAGTCATAATCATCTGATTCTGCATCAGAAATATCCATGTCCTCAAGTAAAATGGTAGACCGGCGGTTTTCCTGAAGTTAAAAGTAAGAGGCAGCCAATTTATCAGTTACTGTAGTAAAAAGAACAAGCCATCTATAATATGATAGAAATCCATTATACTGGTTGATGTATTGCTGGAGTTGGAGAGCGAGTGATAAAGTGATAGGACTACCTGTTTGCGCAAGTCATAATTATGTCCTCTAGAATTTGTGTCAGAAGATCCTGACTCTCCTAGAGATTCTGAGTGTTTGTTCAAGGCTGCACTCTGTCACACAAATAATATGGTAAAAACTGGAAAGCAGCAAAGATACTAAAGTGGAGAATCAAACTCCTAAAATGAGGATAGATAGTTCCTCAGTCTTGCGAAGAAGGGAAAGAGGAAAGAGTAACAAAGGGCTTGTTTGATAATTATTCTGTTCTTTTATTTTTTAAAATTATTTTGTAAAATTAATTCTGATAATTCATACTAATATTATTTCTATGTATTTATATATATTTTATTAATAAAAAGACTCATTTTCTATATTTCATTTGTTTTAAAAAATTAAAGTTTAAAACATGTTTTAATTATTTTGTGTTTTTAATTTTAAAAATATATATTTTATTATTTTATTTTTTTATCAAAAACAGTTATTTAAATAAGTTTTTTTATTTTTTTATTTTTAAAAACAAAAAAAATTTTAAAAAATTGTAATCAAACAGGCCCAAAACTTTCAATATATCAGAAATTTATAAGTTGCAACTTGCAGAGATATTTTCTTAATGCTTTATACAAACGGCAATTGGCAAGGACCTACAAAAGAAGAAAAAAGGCATGGTATCACTTCAGTTAACTATATACTAACCTGCAACTTCAACTGATGAACAAGTTCAGCCTTCTGCATTTCTAACTGCCGAAGTGAACAGCTTAGCCTCACTACTTTCTCTTTTAGATCTCTTATTTCCATGTCCTTCTCTCTGCAAGCAACTTCTTTATCTCGCAATAAACACCTGAAAGTAAGAAAAAACCAAAGAAATTACAAGTCTAATCATCATGAAAGTTAAGTTTGGCTTACTTAAGATGAAATTGAAACTGCAACATGGCAAGAGATCTTAAATTCAATAACTTTGAATAATAACTTAAAGATAAGTAACTACCTGGAGGAAGATGCTAAATTGAACAAATAATTCATCAAATTCTTGGCATCAGTAAGGGACCGAACATGGTTCCAACGTCCCTTTCCACTGAAAACCCGTTCACGCTCTTCCGCCTCTGACAACTGAGATGCCATAGACACCAGAGTTGTAGAAGAAGTAGCAAGCATATTTTCAAGAGCAAAAATCCTTGAACTTCTCGCACCAGGAGACATTGATATGGAGCAAACACTGCATCAGCAGTAAGACAAAAAAGGGTTGCCAACCAAAGATTGCAACAGAAAAACCACAACATGATCCTAGACTTATTGAGAGAAATAAGTAACTACTAGTCTCTTCACCTTGTGATACTTTGCTTCATCATCTCTGCTTCTTCCTTTAACCTGGATATCTCCTTGGCCATTTTAGCCCTCCTGAAATGTAACAAAAAATAAATAAACGAATGAATTAGTTAGTAAAAGGCCAAAATCCCTCAGGAAGAAAAAAAGGACAAAGTATAAATGTCTGACAGCTTCAAGGAAATTTTGGTCATCGTTAAAAACTTATCATTGGGTACACCACAAAGTACTACATTTAGCTCACTTTTATTATCAAAATTGACCACCCTCACGTCCACCCAATTCAAAATGGACATAACTTAGGTGCAGATTTCTTAAATGATTACTATCAAAGAACTCAAAGACATAATACACGGATAATTTTTACAACTCATCAGGACATGATTGACTTTTTGAAAAGAAATAATTTCCACATCATATTTTTATTGAATAATTTATAACAAATACCTAACTCAAATGACGTCAGTACCACAATGTATGTACCTTAAACTACTATATCTGCTCATTTTTTGTTGCAGTTAACCACATTTGCACATTCTTCTAAATCAGTTACTGTCATTTACCGTCTACTGAATGACAAGGAGGATTGCAGGAATATGAATATTGTTGGACACTGAGTCACTAAAAGAAACAGTGCAATTCTCATTCACCATTAAGAGATTCTTAAACAAGTAGCCAAAGATATTAGATAATTAGAAAAAAGTAGCCAAAGATATTAGATAATTAGAAAAAATGCTCTACTTTTTTCTACATTCAACATGTCTCATTTTAAAGGAATGACTAATGAAATTCTGTATACAAAGGCCACAAGGTTTGCAAACAGAATGGATAAACTTGCTTAACGAATATGCCCAGTGCCTCGAGTATTACATTTCACTTGAAGAGGGGGGACTTTGCTCTTCAGGTTATTCATTCTTGAGGTCACAAAGAATTCAAAGTAGAAAAAAAAGACATACTCTTCCATTTGACGCTCGTATTCTGAACGAACTTCATGCACCCGGACAGTGACTTCAAGTTCATGCTCAATTGCCTGCATCAAAGCCTTCATATAGGAAGCATGCATGTCAGTTAAAAACTATCCAAAACACCATGTAATACATCCACTTATTAGCTTGCTTATTATAACGTGGAGGTGGATATATTGTTCAGTAAGACAAGTATTTAAAAAACCAGTATCCAGTATTCATCATACAGTAACAAGTACCTGAATTCCAGGGCCATTCCCAGCTCCAGCACCTTCATATAAAATAGCCAAATATCACTAAGCAATAAGCACACAAAAAAGGAAGCAAAACTTCATGACATGTGAAAATCTCCTAACCCATAGTTTCACGTGTGGAAGCCTTTCGAGATTCTAAAAGTTCTTTTAACCTTTTTGTAGCCAAAGAAGCTTCTTCTGTCTTCCTTTGCAATACCTAAAATGATCATATAAACAGTGGGAATTTGCAGCATCTAATTATAAAAAAGCACATGATTTGAAGATAAATTTACCATCTTCTGCCTCTGATTCAAAGCTAACAGCTTGTGCATCTCGTATTCATTCCTCCTCCCCTCTTTCTTAAGCTGGTGATTAATCAAAAATAAATTTAGAAAACTCACTATCATAACTAATCAATTTTGTTAATAATTTTTTAGTAGGAGATGTTGAACTTGAACTGCTTGTGTTGACAACAGAAGAATCATCCCAAAATGTAGATGGTCGGTAATTAATCTAACATGTCTTTAAAGGAAGAAATTTATATATAAGTATACCATATGCTTTGTGTAAGTTGTTCTAAAATGTATATATAGCAGGAAAATTACAATTAAGAAAAAGGTTTCCCTATCACTATAGAACAGAAAAACAAATTATTAAGGAATTTTAAAAAAATGCAGAGGGAAATCTTTATCTCTGTATTTACCTGGAGAACTTCTTTTTCTCGTGAAGCTTTCCATGATCTAAATTGCTCAGATTCTTGCTTAATCTTTTGTTGCAGTTGAACCTAAAGAAATTAAACTATCAGTAACTCTGTGAGAAAAAAAAAAATCAGCTTTCTACTTTTTAACTGAAAACATCAGCTAGATGATTGCACCTTTTGAGTTTTGATTCTCTGGATCTCATCCTGGAGTCGCCTTGCAGCCTCATCACTTTTCTGTTTTTGTCTCAAGAGTTGAGCCTGAGCATCTTGTTTCTTCTTCAGCTCAGAGACCTAGAAAGCAAAAAATGAGTTAATGACAATTTGCCTACTGAGACTAAACAGATTCCAAATAATAAATTCACCTGTGCCTCAAGAGCATTCAACTTTTGAAGATAATCCTGCTTCAACTTTTGTGCACCGTCATCAGAGGTTGATGAAATACTTGCAAGATTGCATTTCAGTTCCTCAATCTCTTTCTGGCAATCAAAATATGAAAAAGAACAGAGTTATTGGAGTTCAGAACAGAACCCAACCCCATTTTCAGAGAATTAAGCAATCACCTGCAAAATCTTCTTCTCGTGTTCCAACTCCAAAAGTTTCTTTTCATAATGTTGTTTGAGAACTGAAGTATCCCCACCATTGAACCGCTTCATTTCAGCCTTCAGCAGGTGAATGAAAATTAAGAACATTAACCCAATTAATTTGTGAAATGAGTAAATAGTATCCCAATAAATATATAATTTAATATATTGAAGCCTGGCAAAACAATTTGAAAGCTCCTTAACTTGCCTTGTTCAATAGAGATTAGCAAGAATAAACATCTAGAGAAACTCCACACATAATAAATAAATAATTTAAAAAAAAAAAAAAGTTCAACCTCTACTAGATAAGGCAACTTTACCTCCTTTTGTTCAAGTTTCTTATCCAATTCTTTGAGCTCCCTATCCAACTTTTCTTGAAGAGAAGAGTGTTCGAGTTCCTTTGCATGATCTTCAATGTCATCTGCATACATATAGTTTCATAAATGTTTGGAGTGCCTAACTTTTGAAACTTAGGATTTACCAACATACTTACAAAACAAAAATTTAATAGTACTCTAGCATGAAATAAAAAAAATCAATTCTCATCTCAACAAAAACAAAATTGTCAAGACATAATAATAGTGTGAAATCCAGCCAAAGCCATTAACAATTAATCCTAGATTACTATGCTATGAAACTGCAAAATGATGAATGCTTCTACTTAATAAGAAAAGATATTCCAATATGCTACCTGATACACCCACCACTTTGGCATCAGAATCGGATGAGTACTCATTACCACATGTAAATAATGCATTCTTTAACCGGAATCCATCTTCATCTGTGTCAATCCAATCAACAAAACGGCCAGATTTTGTGTTGTTCAAATTTTTCAAACGCACCAGTTCTCCTTCCAAATCATTGATTTTTGACACATAAGATTTAAGCAAGTCATAATCCTAAAAATTTGAAAAAAAAAAAGAAAAAAGAAAATTTGTCAATAACAGATTATTAGGTAAATTGTAACCGCACAATATCAAGGGCGAACCTGATTGGAATTTGAATTGATCTCCTCCCAAGATTTACCATTTCGAAGTGATTCAATTTTCATGAATAACTGATCTTTTTCAACCTAAAATTATGAAGCAATTCAAGTGAAATTCAACAGCTTAAAGTCATTATTAACCAGAAAGATATGGTTAAAAAGCTCGCAACAATTTAAACAAAGAATGAAAGAAAGACCTGAGCATCAACAGCACGTTGTGATAAACTCTCACAAGTTACTCGACGTTCTTGAAGCTCCCTCTGTAACTCTGCATTGCTTGCTTCGAGTAAAGATATTTTGTGTTTAAGAACCTAGAAACATCAGAGGACATTAGACACCTAAAACCAGTAAGCGTAGGAGCAATTGCTAGCACTTCCTGAATTATAGATGTACCTGAAGTTCCTCAAATGGTCCACTAGCATCACCTCTATAAAATAAAAGCTCAGCCTGTAATTGCTCAATTTGACTCCGCATTCTTTGCACCTGAGCTGCCACTGGATCACGATTAATCTAAAACAAGAAGAGTCAAAATCACCAAATGTGAAATTGAGAAACTGCAGGATAAAGCCCGAAAACTAAAAAAAGGTAACTATGATCAACACAAAGTGCTTACAACTGCCTTGTTCTGAATATTACGAGCACGATTTGCATATTTTAATGTGTTCAATGTCTCTTCAGCGTTGGTGTCAGCAGGACTAACACATGCTGAAAAGTTCACAACAAATTAAGAGATACATGTGATGATAAAAAATTAAAAAAAAAAAAAACACCATCATCCATAGAGTACATACCTATCATCACCGTTTTACTGTTTCCTCCAAGAGAATCCTATATTTAAAATTCAATTGGGTGTCATGATATATTGATAATCCATGACAGATATTTTCTACCACAGTTTTCAATAATAACAAGCAGTGCATACAAGTTTCAGGATAGGGATAGAAAAAAATATATTACTGAACAGTATAAAAAGCCACTGTAATAATCCTAGTACATGACCTTTCACTCATGAGAAATCTGTTCTTTTATTACACAATTTCAATGTGCAGGAATAATGATTCATATGGTAAGCAATGATGAGCATTTGCAAGTAATTATACTCCATGTATTGATTAAACAAATATTGTGCTAGTCATACCTGCAACAGGCGTGTTAATTTGCTATCACGATATGGCACATGGCCTCCTTCTTTTCGCTTCTTTTCATCTCCCAAGGCACTTATCACATTTCCAAGAGCCAGCAAACCCTTGTTGATATGAATGCCTGAACAAGAAGAAACCCATAGTTGGAAATTAAAATAAACATGCAGGGTATTGGTTTACTCAATTTTACAAATATTAGTGTTACTGCCATCCAAGAAAATTACCTTCTTTCAAACGCATGCCATCTGCACCAGTTCGTTTTGCACGTTCAGATCCAGCAAGATCCACTAAATGGAGCTTTGCACATAAGATATCTTCGCCATTCTTTTGCTCCATGGTAATTGTGAATATAGCATGTGAACGACTAGACAGAGCACAATTCTTTGGATCAACAAAGTATAAAGTAATTTTCCAATAATAGATACTTATCTGACTAAATGAGACATTTTCATAAATTAAAATCATAAAAATAAGAAAAAAGAATAAATGAGTTGGCACTTGGCAGACTGTTGGATGGCATTTTACCTTGATTGACTGTTCATATTTGTACTCCCAGTGGCACGTGACAATGAACCATGCGAGAGATATGATGCCATTTCTTCTTTTGTCTTAACTTCTGCCTCAGTCACTCCAGCAAGTGTTATGCCTCCATTCACTGTTTCTCTGATTTGTATGGGGACTCTGGTAGGCACAGCAACCTTTGCAGTACATGTCATTTCTCCTCTAGATGAGTTCGGATCAAGTAAATCAAAAACCTCTTCCTTGAATATCTGTCATAATTTAAATATCAAGTTTTACCTATCTAAACCCAATTCCATAGAAAAATCATGTACTAAAAAAGTAATAATAGTATAATTTACATTTACCTCAATAAATGATACTCTTATCAAAAATTCTGTTGAGTCTTTCATAGCCTCAACTCTCCTAAATATAGTTTCCATGACCCGTGGTATAATTCCACCACTACTTCCTTCTCCATTATAATTGGTGCCCATCGTGAATGTTTTCCCAGATCCCGTCTGAACATAAAGAAAACAAAAACTCAATTGTTATTAATCAGCATTGACAAAATTTAGGCTACCAAAAACAAAAAAGAAAAAAGTTGCTCAAAATCATTGAAAAAAAAAATTAACTAGGTGAAAATTATACCTGGCCATATGCAAGAACCGTGGCATTATATCCATGGAAAAGAGCATCAACAAGCGGAGCTACACAATCATCATATATTGCAGAAGAAGGCGACCCCGTACTACCATAGACATAATCGTAAGTGAATGCATGTGACCCTATTTGCACCTACAATGCACCCAACAACAATAAGGTATCAATATTTATATATTAACAATGCCAGCATATCTGTGAGACACCAATTTGTACTAGCAACATATTCACAATTAAGAGCAAATGCAAAGAGTAAAAGGTTATAGATGTGCAAAAATGGTATTCAACGAAATAGGCTTTTTCATAACGTGGAAACAATAAAGCACCTGAGGTTCTCCGGGAACAACAGAAATGCAATCTGTGCAGCCGAGTAGAAGCTCTGATGTAATCAAAGGGCGAATGTTGACTGCAACTCTCACGCAATTCGTTGAATCCGCGTTCTTCCCATCTGAGTTCTCCATCTCTGGTTCAATTCAATCTGTATTGCAAACCCTAGAACCCCCAATGCAACAAAAAAGTTAACTAAAATACGCTCCGCTTTCAATTTCGGATCACATTTAACCCATAAATTGCAATTTAAATGTGAAAGAATAAATAATAAATTATATATATATATAAGGTTACGAAATTTCAATCAGATCAAACAAAAGAGACATTGGTATCTGAGCTTACCTCCTAGATGAACTAACTGATCGATAATAGTGTGAGAGAAGGAGGTGGGAAAATCAACAGTCTGCGAAAGAAAACGAAGGGCTTAGCCTTTCGTTTTGTACCTGCACCACTGCCCGGGATTTTGAATGCGGACGTGTGAGGTTTGGGATTAAACTAAATTTGAGAAAAGAGGCGCTCAGGTCCGAATTCGAATACAAAACATGGTCACGCGCGTGTCACGTGAAATTAAGTCTAACGGTCCATTCTTCTTATGTGCGGAACCCGCTAAAAATGGATAATTATGGATTGGTTTTTATTTAAAGCCGACCCCATTAATCCAATAACCCATTTAATTGTTTAATTTTTCTTACATCCCTAGTTTATAGTTTAATTCTAATACTCATATATGAATAATTGTAATGTTTTATCTGATCTTTTGTTTCTGATCTTTAACTCATATAATATATAATATATAATATAAATATATAAAATACTAAAAATACTATGATGATAAGTTATAGAAATGAAAGAAATTATTAATTAACTTTATACCTATAAAATAAGGAATGTTTATGACTCTCAACCTACAACGTAGGTGTTACCGATGTTGAGTTTGAACTAGATTCTTCAAAGGTTTTGCAACTTATTTTACATGGCAACATCACTACACGCCCTTGGGTGTTACAATGATATTAGGAAACTTACGGCAGTTAACAGAGGTTACCATCAAACATATTTTAAAAAGAGAAAAGTATATTTTATGTTTTTAAATTTTAAATTTATTTTTTATTTCATCTTTAAAATTTTGTTATAGTTAATTTTATTTTTAAATTTTTAAATTATAAATAATTTCATCCCATAAATTAATATCGTATAAATTATTAATTAAAAATTAATAACGTTACATTTATTATTATATTTTTAAAATTAATATGAATTAATATTTTTTTTGTTTCATATTTTAATATTATATTAAATATTACGTTATTATTTTTTTATATAATTTAGACTCGTAAAATAAAATTATTATAATTTAAAATTTTAATAATAAAATTGATCGTAAAAAAATTTTATCAATAAAATTAAAAATTAATATAAAATTTAAAAATATTTTTTATCTTTTTTAAAAAAATTAACCAATGTGATGATGACCTTGTTAAAATTGATTTGAGAAGTATGATACTTCTTATCTTATGGAAAGACTCCCTAATAAAAATTATGATAAGCTTTTTGACTGATTATTCTTTTATTATTTTTGTTAGAGAATAGTTTTAATTCTTCATTTTTTAACCAACAAGAAAAAAATTACTAGTACAGTAAATAGACATAGAGATTAGACCTAATATGGAGTTCAAACTAACCTATCTAACCTTAAAGCATTGAACTTTTTGAAATAAAATAAAATACATCAAGCCTTTGTATTATGCATGCATTTTGAATGTCTTTTTTTCAATGTTCAACTTTTAACAATTAACCTCGTTTAGTTATATTTGTGCACAATATAGATGAATAATAAGATAAAATAGAAGTGTTAATTAAATTATAAAACAACACACACACACACATATATATATTAGACATGGTAACACATTTTTTGCATTAATTCATTATAATACTCATAGATAACAAAAATTAGTATGATTATTATATCTATTTAATTTTGATATATTTATTAAATTATATCATAGAAAATTAAATATAAAATTTTGCATAAAAAATCAACTAATTAATCCCATTCAAATCAATCCATATCGTTTTTGAAATGAAAAAATGCCTGTTGATGAAGAAATGAAAGGCATAATCAATAAGAGAGGTAACAACTCACAGTACTCAATGTCAAAAAAAATTTTAAAACCAAAGAGAGATAGAGCCAAAAATTATAAAAAGATTCAACCACACATTCTCAAATAATTTACAGTGAATAAAATTAAAATTGATATTAGGGGTTATGATTTTGTGTTTTAAGAAAAAGAAGAAACGTCCAATCTTTTTATTTCATAATTAAATTGTATTAAAATTAAAATTAATAATTAATTAATATTAACCAAACCAATATTCTAACACATGCAACAAAAGAAAATACATTACATTTTCTTGTTTCGCATACCACTTACTAGTAGGATGATTTTTTGTTTCCAAATGCATTGCTTGGGCATTTTTACTTAAATATAATTAATTAATTAATTAATTAATTTCTACCATAAAATAAACAAAATATTATTTCCTTGTTACATATAATAAGTTGTACTTATTTTAATATGGCGAAGGTCTTTATTTTTATTTTGCAGATCGGCTTTCTAGCGGCGTTTTTATACGTTGCTAAATTGAGTTTCAAGATTTTAACAATAAATATTATTGTCGTTATAACTTTTATTTAAATAATTAATTTAAAAGTAAAAAATTTAAAATTTTATTTTTACAAATTAAGTTAAAAAATTTAAAATTTTAAAAATATTAAAAATAATAAATAAAAAAATTTAGTGAAATATTAATTATATATTTAAAAATTTAAAAATTATTTAAATAAATATTGCATTAAATTTAAAAATAACTAATAGTTTGAAGTTATTTTTTAATATTTCTAAATACAAATTTTATTTAAATAATTAATTTCAAATTTTTAAATTAATTATACTTCACTTGATCAACTACAATTCAAATTATGTATTATTTTATAAGATTGATTTCTTTTATTTTATGATTTTTTAAAAGTATTAAATATGTAATTTACTATTATAAAATACTAAACTAGTAAATCTATTAATTCAACTAATTTTTTTGAGTGAATTAAATAATTCAATAACTCCTGAAGAAACAAATTGTACCCAACATGATAACAAAAATATATTTAATTTTAAATTTATTATTTTTTGAATTAATTATTTAAATAAAAATTATAACAATAATAATAATTATTTTTAAAATTTTAAAACATAATTTAACAATTAATAAAATAATCGTTAAAAAATTTATCTGCGAAGCATAATTTACTTAGGTATTTTGTCTGATATTTGCTTCATCACATCATGTTTTCATAGATATATGTAACCGCACATCTTTCATATTTATATTTGTATATGTATTTTTTGTTTAGTATTGGAGGGTAAAACACGGAAATATTTGTCGTACTTTTAAAACAAATTATAATAATATATATACAAATTTAAATGGGTTAAGCCAACTTACGAACCCCAAATAACAATTTAACAAAAACTAAACACTCAAGCAAAAAGAAAAGAAAATAGAATAATATTTAAGCATCATATATTATTCTCTCCGATTTATTACTTTTGTAACTTAAAAAACATTTAAATATCATTGATTAAAAAAACAATATATATATATGTAATTGGTTGGATTGCAAGTATTCTTTTTCATTAGATTTCAATATCAAAAAATAATGTTTAAATTTTTAAATAACTATTCATTAAAAGTTCTTGCTTTGTACGATAATATATATTTTTTATTATTTTTTAAATTATGATATTTTATTTAAATTTACAAAAATATATTATTTTTTATGTAGTAAAGAAAATTCGTTAATTTTAATAGTAAATATATTACTTTTGATAATGTTAATGATATTTTTTAATTTATATTTGTCAACTTTTTTATATAAAAAGAATCTTAAAATTCAATTAAAAAAAGTCAAGATCAACTTTAAGTAAATTTTTTAAAATTTATTCAACTTATGTCTATACCGTATATAAGATATGCATTGTATTTTTTAATCTTGTATCATCATTGCACTTAACGATACACATTGTAATTAAAATTTTTTACATAACTTGTTACTTTTATAATGTAGCACAATATATTAAGAATAACGTGATACACAATTTTAAAGAAATAACACACGTTACACAAAATTTAAAATAAAATTTTATTTACAATAAATTGAGTACTAAATTTATTCATAGTAATAACAAAGTTGTCTTGATAAATACACTAATACCATTAACAATTTAGCAACAAAATTTTGACTGCAAATTCACTCTTATTATGAACAAATTTGTTTATTTTTCAACCAAAAATCTATTAGTATTAACAAATTCTATCTGTTATGAGAAAAATGATATACTTTAGTAAATTAAAAAAAATATTTTTTTAAAATAATAAATATATATATTTTTGTACAAAAGCTAATAAATTCCTCACTTTCTCATGACTTTTATTTTATATTTTGATTTTTTACATATATTTGTTATTAAAAACAATTGTGTCTGAATTACTGTAATACTCAACGTGAGAACCTAGATTCAAACTCTTATTTATAAAATTGTGAATGACTAATTGACTGTCCTAAACCCGATTGCATTGGTTTTCTCTCACTTTCCAATCAAACATTTATATATAAACTTGAGTTCTTGAGTGTTACATATTAAGTGCATTTAATTTTGTGGGTAATTAGTAATTAATATTTTCCAACAACTTCAGAAGAAAAAAAATATTAAAATAATATTATTTAAATAACTAGTTAATTTGTTAATTTAATACGAGTGAATCTAGCGTTAAAGTAAATTTGAAATTTATTAAGTCAGTAAACAACTCACCATTAAACAAATAAAAAATTAAATTTTAACTGATTTTCTTATTTCCGCGTGCTCAAAAATAGTGCACATGTAGTTTGGCGAAATGTCCACATCAATGGTAATAAGCCAGTCGAGAGGTGTTTTGAATTTAAGATTATATTTAAATATAATTATTTATATCTTTATTATTAATTTTTTAACAACAAATGTTATATGTTAAAATAAGATGATTCAAGTATATTGTAGTCAATTGAAAAAAATATTTATTATATTATGATTAGAAAGTTTAATAGTAAAAATATATAAACAAATATTTAAACTCATTCTTTAAAGGTTAAAAAATACTTTTTGTTCTTTAATTTTATCTCAAGTTTAAATTTTTTATTTTAAAATTAATTAGATTTACTTTAGTCTCTCAATTTTAAAATTTCAATAAAATTTTTCATAACATGTAAACTCATTAATTTATTTAAAAGAAAATACTGAGTTAGAATCAAATTTTAAAATTTTTATGTCAAACTATTGCTAATATGAATACTTTATCAACTTTATATATTACACAAAAATAAAATCTCCATATTTTTTTAACATATTCCTTTCTAATTTGCCACATCACTGCACAAAAGAGAGAGAGGATAAGTCTTATATATAACTTAAATAGTTTTTAAAATTTGTATTTTAAATAGTTTGTTTGCCTATCAACATTTACTCATTATAGGATAAGTCTTATATATAAATTAAAGTTTAGTCGAATTAGATTGATATTTTCGAATAATAAAAATTTTTATTTTTAATTTAATTGTTTGAATTTAGATTTTAAGTTATTCTTTTTAAGATTATGGTGGCTACTAGTTTTGATATATGACAAATGATGTTTTTAAAATGTATCTCATGGAGGTACAAAGAGTTAGCATTATATTTAAATTTAAGTCTAATGAATACTTAATTTAAAATTCAAATTTTAAGTTTAAAGACTATTGATATTGATAAAAATTTATTATAAGGATATATAATTAACTCAAATTTAATAATTTTTTCAAAGTAAATTAATAGTGTCAGAGCATACAAAATTTTAATTAATTTTATAAAATTCAAGAACTCAAACAATTGAACTTAAAGCAACAAAACTAAAATTTAAAACAAAATGAAGAGATCAAAAGTAGTATTTTATTTTCTTTAAATCTCATTGAAACAAATGTTTCTTGGTTTATAGTTTATTCAAACAAGCCAACGCGGGTAAATTTTCAATTTCGAGGCCTATGAGCATAGAGTACGTTGATGCTTTTCTAAAGCGCAATGCCTCATCAACGGAACAGAGGAATACACCTTTTTCTTTTTTTCTTTCTTCAAAAAGTTGAATAAAAATGATGAAAATTTTCCGGGGCTTAATCTGAAGTTATCAGAAATAAGACAACAGCCAGCCATAGTTGATTTTCTCAACGATATTAGATTTTCTCTCAAGTCTCAACCATAGTTGATTTAAGGGACCTTACAGTTACAGATGATTTTAACCATTCTATGTTCGTAAACGTGATATATACAACTAATGACGTTGAGTTGAATGAAAAAATTTAATTTTTAAAAATTTAAATTTTTATTAAAAGAAGTACATATACTTAATATTTGAAAATACTTTAAATAAGATTAAATGATATTTAAAAAAAAGTGATGTATACAATAATTTATGAGAAAAATTATAATTTGATCCTTAATAAATATGATAATTTTTAATTTAATTATTTATAGATTATTTTTATTAATTTATTGTCTCAAAGATAACAATATTTTTAATGTCAATTTTTTATCTAAATCTTATTTATAATTTTTTACTTAACTTAATGTTAAAATATAATTTAATTAATGATATAATTGTCTTATATGTTACGTATTAATGTACATAATATAAAATATTGATATATAAATTAAAATTTTTTAATTATATATGTATATAAATTTGTTACTAATTACATATATAACAAAATTTTGAGAATTAGAGTTAATTTAGATAATTATAAACATGATTTTTTAATATGATATAAATTATTTATCATTTATAATTTTTACCTTAATAAATAAAATTTTAATTAATATTTTATTAAGTGAGGCGTTAAGATATAAATATTATTATGATAAAAGAATAATATTAAAAATATTTTTATTTTTAAAAAATTAAATTAAAAAAAATAATATATAAAAAATTAAATTAAAAATTATCATAACCAAAATAATTTTGTCTCCTAATTTATTCATATTAAATCGCACTTGGTTCACCCTTTTTTTGGGTTAATATACGGATCGGCCGAAAAGGGTACTGAAGTGTACGTGTGGGTATTTAAGAGGCCCAAACAGCCCAATCCCAAAATGCGCAGCCAAACTTGACTACGTGCCTTGGTTAGACAATGTGTGTATGAGAGACGAATAGTTAGCAATTAGCACTCCAGCACATCATGCACGTGTTTTTTGTCCATTTCAACGATCCCAACAAGCTTTCTACCATTACCATATGCTTTCTGCGCTATAATATCCACTCAAATTTTGACGGATATTTCTTTCTCCTCTATTTTCCTTTTCCATTTTATTCTGAGTTTATAAAAGATCAGTGTAAAAAGCGTGAATTATAAAAATGATGGATAAAAATCAATGATAATATTTATATTATTAACCATTTGTCTAAAGAACAAGAAAGCCAAAGGAAATTTTTGTGAAAATATTTTATCTTTATTTATGAATTCCCTCAAGCCGATAGAATCAATGTTTCTGGCATAGAATAAATCATGGAACTTCGAAGAAACAAACTCGGATAATACAAAAATAGAAAAGAAAAAGTAAAATAAGTTAGACCCGTGTACGTTAAGCAGCCATCTCCCAGGCGCCACATAAATCAACGACCGTGTAATTCGCGGGGTTATTAGTACAAAATTAATCCTAAATAGTGCGTTTTGATTGGACCACGTAGAATAAACCCGCTAATTGACTTAAGGAGGCCAAAGCCAACCGCATAAGGCTCTTTTATTAACTTCTACAGGAGCCGATACTGCAAAAAGCTTTCCGAAATTTCCTTTATTTCTTGCTGTGAGGCAAACCATTTTCCTCTTCCGCTTTTTTTCTTTTCTTCTCTCTTTCTTGCACCGCCTGTTTCTGATTCCCTTCGAAGTCGCTTGTCGAGTAATTTTTTCATTTTTCAGGAACTTGGAAATTCTAGTGTCAGTCAGGTTTTTTCCCCCTTATTTTGGAAGCTAATTTTCAAATTTCAATCAATTGAGTGTTCTATGAAAATATATTTCTTGAGGAATCCGTTAGGAATGTTGAATGACGTGCTGATTGGTGATTTATGGATTCTATACTGAATCTGATGAGTCATGTCGTATGGACTTAGGGTTATCCTTTTTCTTTCCCATTTGGAGTTGATTTTCTCTATGTCTTCGTTTTATATAATTGTAAATCATTTAGTTTAGTTGAGTTGCTGAGAATCGATTTGACTTAGGTTTTGTTTTGAATTTCTACATTTCCTTTTGGCGCTAAAGTTATTGTTCTCTCTGTTGCAGGTCTAATTGTCGTTGCCGTTTGAAACTATATCTATCCCTCATTCCTTCAATATCAAGTAGCATTGGGTTAAAATGATATATTGGTTTCGATCTGGGATATGATATTGTACTTAGTGCAAGACTTGCTACTCCAGTTCAACAATGGCCTATCTAGTTTCAATGCAGTTGTCTCACGACATTAGGGCCTACAATAATAGAAGATGCTGCAATTTTCATCATGTACGTTAATTTTTTTTAATGCCCTAGAGTAATCCCTTTTGGTTTAGATTCTAGAATGCTTAGTTTCTTTTCCATTTTACTTGACAGAATCCAATAGGTGTTGGTCGATCACATTTGGTTACCATCAATTTTTTGCCAAATGGTTTGGTATGGCTTTTATGGATTGCGAATTCCATGATTCCTCTTTTTCCCCTCCTATATTTGTTGTATGAATCTGTGTTACTTTACTACTTATTTGTTGTATTTGCTATTGCCTTTCAGTTTCATTTGTATTGCTTGCTTTTGTTTATGGTCTGAATCCATGGAGAACTTTGTTTGTGAATTAACAGAGGCACAACTCTTTAGCTCTCCATCTCTTAAGTAAAGTACATATCCCACCAAGGCCTGTTCCTTCCAGATGTAATGGTTTATTGTGCCGTTCCCTACTAATACCAGGTGGAGGGAGTTGGACTTCACACATGAAATCTACCTCTGTTATCTTGAAGAGGTTCCCCTCTCTCTCGTCCTTTTAGTTGAGAAAAGTTTTGACATTCACATACTAATGATATGCATCTGCATAAATAAAATGGCTTTCTAGATATCATCCTTTCTCATTTTGTGATAAAATTTAAGTTTGTTAGGGTATGCACCCTTTACTTTTAGCTAAACTTCCTCCACAACGATGACTTTTTTTCCTATTACAAATGCTACAAATATATGGAATCTTGTTTATGCTATATGTATTTTCTGCAACTATTTTACTTTTCAAATTTGTAGTTGTAGCATAAAAATTAAAATGATCATTTGTAGTGATGATTGAGTTTTATATCCCATCTTCTAGTGGACTAGTAGTAGACTTTCATTATTTTAGGTACTTCAATTTGATTCTTCTCTCCAAACACTGCTCTGTTGTCAGTAAAATAGTGTCAGACTACTATTGTATGGTTAGTTCTAAGGCCCCTTCTGCCCTTCCGCTCATTTAATGGCTTCTTCTTTATGATTGGTGGAAGAGTGGGTAGATATTGGATATTTACTGGACTCAGATTCTATTTTGATTAGTGTATGAACTTGTAAACTAATTTGTATTATGGTGGAGTGTTATTATTTGCATGAAATGTTATTATCCCTAAAAATATTTTTTTATATGCCGATGCAGGTCATATGATGCTTTACAAGGAAGCCCTGTCGTGCTTCAGTTGATCCCAGCCCTTGGTGTCATTGCCTTTGCTATTTGTGGTCTTGAGCCACTCCTGCGTCTGGGCAGGGTTATATTTCTCCAAGTAGTTACCATATATTCTTATTAATTATATATGATTTTGGCTAAATATGACTGAATACTAATACTGTAATTAATTGATTTTCTGCTAAATATTTCAGAGGAATGATAATAGTTGGAAGAAAAGTAGTTCTCGTTATATTATGGCATCTTATTTTCAGCCTTTGCTTCTCTGGACTGGGGCTATGCTTGTTTGCAGGTTTGTTTGAATCAACTAGGATTACCTACTTGTATAGCTTCAAGTCCTATTGGTATTAACTATGGCATTAATTGTTTCAGGGCATTAGATCCACTAGTCCTACCATCAGAGGCTAGCCAGGCTGTGAAGCAACGACTGCTGAATTTTGTGAGATCTTTGTCAACAGTGCTCTCATTTGCTTACTGTTTATCAAGGTAGATTTGTTTCTGACTGAATTATGTCCTAAGAAATTGACAAATTAGCTAAGTTCTATTATTTTGCACTGTACAAACATGGTTTCATATTTCTCGAATTATTATGCACCTTAGAAAAGATATGGTTATATATCCTCATATTGTTTTGAAATTACTTTTCATTGCTGACTGATTAATTTGTTGTGGTGTTTTGCTTGCGTCAATTGTAAGAAAAAAAGATAGTATTTTATGATTTTATCTTCCGCTTTTTAAAATTGTTCTTTGTGTTGCTCAATTCTTGCTATTATGTGTACTGGGTCCTATGTTGTGTTCAAATTATAATATTATATGGTTGTGCTTCTTGATTTCAGCTTAATCCAACAAGTACAGAAATTTTTTATGGAGGCAAATGAATCCAGTGATGCAAGAAATGTACGTTTCTGTTGCATTTTTTTCCTTTCTGTGTCACAATTTTATTGCTGTGTGTTTAGCAATTTGCTGCAATGATACTGATAGGCAAGTTATTTTTGTTATGAGAGCATTTGAATGAAGCTTAAGATGGGTTTTTATAATATTGGAAACGAAGGTAAGGAAAGTAATTAACCTTTGGGAAATATAAAGTTGATTTTGTGATTATTATTCTCAACCGGTTTTTCAGTAAATGGGTTTAGAAGGTTGTGTTATGTAACTCTATTTTACATTTACTCATTTTCTGTTTCGGATCTTTTGGTGAGGGAGTCCCAACTCCCAAGATTCTTAATTTAGTTTACTGGCTCTTGAGGGGCATTGCTGAAGTGTAAAATCAAGTATTATTTAAGAACTAATTGTACTTTAAATGACAGATGGGCTTTGATTTTGCTGGGAAAGCTGTATATACTGCTGTATGGGTTGCTGCTGTCTCATTGTTCATGGAGCTGCTGGGTTTCTCCACTCAGAAGTGGGTAACTGCTGGTGGTTTGGGTACAGTATTGCTCACACTTGCAGGTCGTGAGGTACTGTGTGGTTTCTTTGGTATTGTCTATTGGAATTTAATGTTACAGTCCTCTTTTTTCCTGTATTTTGTGGGACCATCCTTATATAGAACTTCATTGAATTTCATATGACTAATTCGTCTAGTGTGGCCATTATCAATTGGATAGATTCTAATTGTGTGCTGCCATTCTCACTTTGTGTCTTTGTTGCACTCAGATATTTACAAACTTCCTCTCCAGTGTAATGATTCATGCAACTCGGCCATTTGTTGTGAATGAGTGGATTCAAACAAAGATTGAAGGATATGAGGTTTCTGGTACAGTCGAGGTTTGTATCTATCTTACCCATGCCACAATGATGTTTAAACTCTAGAATAAATAATGTTGGTTGGACATATAATTTTTCATTCATGATCTCCACATTAATGTGACAAATTGAAGTACTAGTACCAATGGTAGATGTTCTTTATTATTTTTCTTTAATTGTAATTAAGATGTTGTGGCAATTTCATATTTTCTCCAGCATGTAGGCTGGTGGTCACCAACAATAGTGAGAGGTGATGATCGTGAAGCAGTTCATATTCCTAATCACAAGTTCACTGTTAATGTTGTGCGGAATCTTAGCCAGAAATCTCATTGGCGTATAAAGACTCACCTTGCTATCAGTCACTTGGATGTTACCAAGATTAATGTGAGAAAATTTGGTTCACATGCTTGTAAATCTTGTTCAAGCTCTTTCTGATGAGTATATTTTCACATATAAACTAAGGTTATTTTGTGCTTATCTTCACTATTCAGAATATTGTAGCTGATATGCGCAAAGTTTTGGCAAAAAATCCTCAGGTAGAGCAGCAAAAGTTGCACAGAAGGGTTTTTCTTGAGAATGTCAATCCTGAAAATCAATCTCTTATGGTAAGTATCTGCTTTGTTCATTTGTTTATCTTATAAGCCCAATTGCTTATAAAAGCTCTATAATTGTAGTTATCATCTCTTATGGCCAAAGATTTTTCAAATTTTTGTGTCTTTTGTGTTTTTATCTCCAAACTAACCTAACTATATAAGGCATCTGAATCTGAAGATATATATAAATGCTATTTATCCTGCCTTTTTTTCCTATACTTTGTTAATAATTGCTTACCTATCCCTTTTTTTGACTTTTTAACTGCCATCATCTTATAAATGATCTTCTTGTTGCAGATATTAATATCTTGCTTTGTTAAAACTTCACATTTTGAAGAATACCTCTGTGTTAAGGTAACATTTTGAACAGAAAGATTGTTTAGCCTAGTTTTGGTTATATATTGTTGTATATAATCTATTTTGAATTGGGCATTCTCATGTGCCCTATGAAAAAGATTTTGACTGAACTATCCTACTTGTCAATTAATTGTACTGCTGCAATTCTGTATATAAGATATGAAGATTATTATTCTTTAATTTATGTTCTTGTTATTCAGTTTGAGTAGCAGATAAGTGGCTCACTTCAGGTGATTTATATTGAATAAAACAGGAGGCCATCCTTTTGGATCTTCTCAGAGTAATCAGCCATCATAGGGCCCGGCTAGCCACCCCAATCCGCACTGTCCAGAAGATATACAGTGAGGCTGACTTGGAAAATATACCATTTGGTGACACCATTTTCACTCGTTCTAGAGCAGCATCAAATCGTCCGTTTCTGCTGATAGAACCACCTTATAAAGTTAATGGTGAAGATAAAGTAAAGGCTTCAACTCGTACAAGTGAAGAAAAAGATGCCAAAATTTATGAAACTTCAACATCTGATTCCAAAGGAGATGACAATATTGCAGCAACGTTACCATTGACATCCAGTACAAACTCCAGGGATAAATCAAAGTCAATTTCTGATGCACAAAGCCAGAATATGGGTTCTGATAGTTCATTTCAGAAGACCTCCAAAACCCCGCAGCCCAAGAAAGAAAATTCAGGAGATACAGGAATGGGAGCTGCTGTTCCAGTAACTAAAGACCTTGCACAAGCTGTCACGCCTGAAAATTCTTCCCATGAGTCTGGAAGGGGAGAGACTGCTTCTGCCACTTCACAGACAAAGCAAGATGACGAGAAATATGCTGTATCCTCCTCACCAACCAGGCCTTCCCTGGAAGAAAATATTGTTCTTGGCGTTGCCCTAAAAGGCTCAAAACGAACTCTTCCAATTGATGAAGAAATGACTCCACCTATACCCGCAGAGTCACAAGAATTTGCTGCCCAACGAAATGGTACTGGGCCTCCTGCTAGCAAGGATAAAAAGGATGGTTAAAATGTCTACATTTCTGACAACCAAGCGAAGTGATTAGCTGGATAAGCAGTGTAGATGTTGATGATTTAGTATATGCCTTTGATTAAAGCTATGCAAAAGTGATCCAGCTGTTTTTTAGAAGCTGGCATTATTATGCATTGAATTCCCACTAGTGGATTGCCCATGTATGTACATAATTCATTCAGGATTTGTATGCCAATAAGAAAAACCAGAATCTTTTATCTTTACTGTGGGTATCAAATATATTATTGGAATTACATAAAATAAAGGCTTCTGATTCATCGAGTGGAGTCGATCCGAGGCAAGCAAATACAGTAAGGGTTAAGTGAGAAGCACAGTAGATACGAGAAGATACTGCGAACCGTTAGGCTATCATGGACGTTTTATTCTCACGTCAGGGGATCTGGAGTCGACGTGAAACCCAAGAACAAATCCAATTTGTGGTTTCCACTTTTCGGTAGAATATGCATATCTGTTTCAATCCTGGACGACTGTATCCTTTTGTTATAACTAGTAGTCACGTGTTGACGCAGGCTATGGCGTTCTCAGTTCTCCACTACTCATTCGAAAAAAAAAAATGTATTTCAGTTGGCAAATCAAAGTGTTAGAACAAATTAATCCCTTCTGAGTATTGCCTTAGTCGGATTTTCTTCAAATTCTATTAGTAAAGTTATATACTTTCTTTTAGTAAAATATATTGATTTTAAATTTTAAATATTTAATATCTAATTATTAGCACATCAAATAAGAAAAATTACATTTTAACTCTTTAAATTAAGTCTTAACGTAATATTTAATATCTAATTATTAGCACAAAATATTATTAATACTTGAACATTAAAACGTAATATTTTGTTCCAATAATATTTTTGAAAATTGATTTATATACATATTTTGTGAAAAATATATTTTTGAAAGTAATCTCATCAAAATTTGTGGGGTTTGGCGTATGCATCTGTGGGGTGTTCCTAATGCTTAAGGGATATTATGGTAATTTGTTATAAACTATTTTATCTAAATTTAAAAATTTGACTGAGAATAAATTTCACAATTTTACCTTCTCTAAAGTATAAATATGTGTAAATGAGTTCAATAAAATTTTAAACGTTTTATACAAGAATGAAAATTTTAAGGATTATTAATTAAAGATGAAAGTTCAAAATTTTTTTACATATAAACTAAAGTTTAAGGACTCTTCCACATTTTACTCAAATTTAACATAAATAATAAAAGATGCTTAAAGGTTAACTTCTGTTCTCTTAATGACATTTTTTTTGTGATAATTGTGGGCATTATAATTTAAAGTTCAAGTCTCAATATCAAATTATAATTAAGGGGATGAAATTTAATTTGCCTTCATCTGACAATGGATGAGCTAGAGAAGAGCCACATATCCTCTACCCTCTACCCTCGAATGTCCTAAATCCAGAATCTACTTTTTTTTTTTTCTAAACAAATAAATGATTCTAGCACTCAACACTAGGACGCGTGAAGGGAGAGAACGTGAACAACTTTTTAAAGCAAAAAATTTACTATCAATCAAGGGTATCTAAAGTCGCATGTATTTCTACATTTCTAGGCTCTCGAAATGGCCACAATTGAGCATGGACACTATTCATATCTTGGCAAAGCAAAAGCCTAGAAATCATTCAAAATTATGAGGGCTAAGACATCATCCCCACCCACAATTTACGGTTGGGATTCTTGCGTGAGCGTTCCCACAGAATTGCTTTCACAGTCCAGGGGTAAAATCCGCCTCCTCTTTGCAGCTTGTTCGTCACAAAGATCTGTTATCACTAGGTTAACCATCTGGACATCATCAAAGGAAACCTTGTCGTCTACTGCATCAGAAACTTGATGTAATGGCGTTGTTGGAGTTTCTAGACAGGGAGAGTGGATAAGTCCATTCTTGCTGCTATTACACACGGTATCAGAATTTTGAGAAGTTCCGGAAACGATGCTAAGTGGCAGGTTGCAATCAGCAGAACCAGCAATTTCTGTAAAACACTCCATGTTTTCCATGGATAGACAATTTTTTCCATGTCTTTTAGCTTCCTCAGATGACTCTGCTTCATTAACAGTTGGACAATTTTCAATGATCCCAATGTCATCGGAGTCATCTGAAGCACAGCTTGTATCCAAAGATGATTCAGCCTTGTCATGTTCTGCTAGCAGAGAGATTTCTGGTCTGTGACAGGTCTCGGCTCTACAACCTCTAGATGTGAATGAAAATTCACTTGTTTGAGGCATAACTTGCTGGAATTTAGCATCTGTAGTCAAATACATAAAGTGCTCATTGGTTTCTGCATCTTCCTATTGAAATTAAAAAAAAAGGTTAGATTAGATTTAGTAAGTCCAGAAAAATTACTAGAAGTGATATGTATCGTTTAGCGGTTATATTAGTAATTAACTATGCCCCCAGCAGGTGATAGCCTGTCAATATTTTTCGTGAGACAAAAATATGGCCTGAACTGAAGCACCTATTGGGTAAAAGCAGGTTCGAGTAAAAAAATTTTAGAAATATATTACAAACTATCAGACACAAAAATTATAAAGCAACATCTTGAAATCATTGAAGCATTGCAGCATAGAGCCTACAGAAACATGAGAGTTTCCAAATTCACTCTGTATGGGAAGAGAGAACAAGGTATGCCCATGGAACATGCAGGCAACAGGGAAATAAGTTCAAGAAATTTCAGCACATGCAAGTGCAGACACACACACACCACATGCACAAATGCAGAGTTGATACCTCTATTGGAAATAGTGAACCATTGAGACGGTAATCAGATGGCCTGTGGTCAAAAGATTGACACTGTCCCAGCAATTCCCCTGCTCCAGCTCCTGGCTCAAGAAGCTCCCTTAGAACCAAGCCTGAATTATTAAAAGAATGAGGATCCAAAGACGATGATGCTGATAATAGAGTGATTTCTATTCCCTGGCCATCATGGGAGGTAGTTGATTCCCCATTGATTTCAGGACTACACCTCCGTCCAAGAAACTCTACACCATTTCTTTTGTCATGTTCTGAATAGTGTCGATCATTGTAGTCAGCAGAAGAGAATTCACTAGGACGGTTTTCCAGAAGTTCAAAGATTAACCTCTGGATAAGAGTTCGTTTGAGATAAGCCTCTGCAGGTGGAAACCAGTCCACATTGAGCTGGAAAAATATTGTTCAGTTATGTCAAATCTATATAAGAAACTAAGGCAAACAGTATGAAAGTTGCTATTTATTCTATTGCAATGCTGAAAAACGAAAATAAGGCCAACTTAGTAAGCAACAGCAAAAACTGGGCTAGTTGAGACGTCCCCCAGTGTCATCTATCCTATTGTGTGCATCACATTAGACTCCTCGTCAATTTTAAGAGAAGTTATTCATTACAAAGGGTGCAACATCAAATCAAGCAAAGTATTCTCAAATTGTCCTAACTATTTTGGATTTGAATAAAAAGGAAGGGTAATTGAGAAAACTAAAAGCTTGCCATTATGACTTTTTAAGTGACATTTTGGTAGTGGGACAACAAATGAAACAGAGTGAGTACTTAAATTGGCTTGATCAATGGCTTTAGCCTTTAACAACTGAACTTTAGAATTCAAACAAAGATCTTTTAAAGATAAAACAAATTTTAGGAGAGAAAACTAAGTAGACAACTTACAAAGTGAGAAAACTTGGTTAGTTTGAAGGGATTGAAATTAGCAGGAGCATCAGCCAGGAAGAGCTCCAGATAGTGCAGCAGAAAAAGGCCACAATCAAATGAGTTTTCTTGCTGTGGCAACTGTCATGCAATGAGCAACCAGACACACAACATTAGAAAAGAACCCTCAAGAAAGTAGATCGAACAGGCATAATCAGTCATAAGCCATGGTCATACTGAACTTCCCTCTATACCTTTTCCAATTTAAAATAAGAACAGGGAATTTGGCAAAACTCGTCAAATCAAAGGATTATTGCTTTTATGCGTAAGGAATATATGTTTTGATGTTTACTTTTCCTAAATTCCTAGCATATAATGGATTGAAACAAACACACGCATTTTATAAGGTTGTCCCTTAACAGGGAAAGTTCTTTTTGTTCATCTATCTATAGACATGTAGTAGTTTCCTAAACAAAGTAGAAGCTAATTTCAGCCAAAAAAAAATGGATTGTCTCATTAGGCAGAATTCTTCAAAGAAAGTTTCCATATGCAATCTATACAATTACTGCTTATAAGAATAATTTATTATGGTGCTATAATCTGGAAGTAATCAAAATATATGCAGGCAATATGCAATACCGCAAGTGGGAGAAATCGCATATTCAAGAATCTTGAAGAAAGGTCTTCATCATGAGTATCCTTTTGCCTCTCTTTCCATTCTTCCCACAAATAACTGTCAATTTAAGATGAAAAGGATTAAACAAATAGCTTGCAATTCAAAACGAAATGTAAACAAAATAAATGTTGTTATTGTGATTTGAAGAAGGAAACACAAAAAAAAAAAAAAGAGTAAGGTCACAAAAAGGAAAGAGGAATAGAGGGCTACTAATAAAACAGCAAATGTTAATCAAACAACTGGGAAGCACCTGCAAGCACATAAATTCTACTATTCTGGTATGTTTCCATTTGTCACTCTAATCAAACACAACCAGTCATGATATTGTTCTAATCCACTATTTGTTCATCTGATGAAGGAATTTGGCAAGTCCAATTCAAAGGTGAAAAATAGTGAGCTACAATCATGTAGACATTTAACAGTTTCAAAAGTCAACAATTGAATTGATAAGTTTAGTCATGATGCTTGACCATAATATGGATATCATAATTACTGCAATCACTGCTTATTCCATATACCCTAAAAATATATAAATGTGATTTTAAAAAATCTTCTACAGTTTATTTAAATTAGTCAACAATTCCAGCTCTGTTTCTTATATTTATGTAGTTTTAGTCTAAGCAAGAAAATTGGGTATAATTTAGTTTAAGGCATCCCATTTAAATGACAGCAGTTATACAAAGAACATAGACTATGGAAGTTGTTTTCCGTTTTAAGGTCGAACAATTCCCTTGAATGGTAATTGAATGGACATATAAGCTTAGGCATTGATGAGAAGGACAAGCTTGATCATGAGATCGTGGCTTTCAAATAATTTATTTGGTTCTTGAGTTCAACACAGCAGTAAATCAGGTGTTTTAAACAGAATGAGGAGACAATATCTTGGCAGTCACACCAGACTCCAAGAGGAAGCAATCACATCCCTGACAGAAGCTTATTAACCACTAGGAAGTTCTTTATCAATTGCTCAAGATGGCACTTATCCTCTTGCTGATTTAATTGCATAATCTTAACCCGCTATTGATAACATATTTGGAAAAATCTGATTAACCACTAGAGACTTCTTAACCAATTTGCTCAAGCAGATAGGAAATTATGCTATGTAATGCTAAGTACTATTGCATAATTTCAACCTATTGGCTAGAACATTGGCCTAATTCAAAAAAACCAAGTTCCACTTGAATATATAACATCAAACATTTTTTTCCAAAAGAAAGAAAAAAAACACAAAGACATAGAAACAAGCTTCTTATATGAGTTTCTTTTTTTTTTTTAGGGGCGGGGGGGATATACAACAGAGAAGTTCTTAGTATACCTTTGGACAAGGTTTTTCAGACCACTGTGACTTCCTTTAATGGAATCCATATGCAATATGCAAGGTACTTTAAGTGACTTGTCCAGATAATCACCTGAAATATGTCTCGTTAAATAACTATTTGAAAATATAAGGATTCACAAGATAGGTATTAAACAAGCCCAGAACCTACCATTAAAACTAACCACTTCACCAGGATGACATATGACTATTAAACTCCAGTGAAGACTGCCATCATAATCAAAATGTGATGCCAATTAGTGCGTGAATTCAGATACAGACAGTACAGAGAAGCAAAAATTTGATAGAAATCTTACTTGAAGTTTACAGGTATGAAGATATAATCCTTTTCAAATAAGTTTACTTTTCTTGTCCATTTACGCACACGTAGAAAAGCAGCCTTTCCATCAGAAGCACTTGATGGATTTTTATCCATATCCACCAGCTTTCGAAAGAAAAAACTATTAAAAAAATGGAATCTATGCTTTTCCTCTTCTTTTATTTGATTCTTCAAATATCTGCAAAAATAGAGATTACCAAAATTGTTACACCTTCATCAACTAGAGTAACATGGACTATTTTTTACTTAAAACAATCCTGCAAATGGAAATCTATTTTAATCTATATATACACATGATCTATCTAAATGTTGCTCTTTTTCATAAATTCTTAAATATTCCTCTCTACGATGCATTTTACAAAAGGCATATCATTACACCTAGGTTGGGCTTAAAAGGATAAAGGAAGCTCTATGGGTCACATAGTTATACTTGACGAGATTGAAATGCAACCAATGAGAACAAACTAAAAGTGAAAGACTTAAAAGACATTTCTTAATGATGTCCAATTATCAAAACAAATGAACAAATTCTTCAATTAAAACACATGAGCAAAAAAAATGAAATAGTATGAGAGAAAAAAAGAAAAAAAATACATAAGTGAACTTACTTAATGTAGAAATCAATAACTGTGTCATTGATGAACGTGTCTGGTTGTAATAGATCAACATCCCTCTTAGTCAAGGAAACAGCATCAGGATCCCCTTTTGGATATATAACTTCAACAAAAGGCTCATCAAAACTGTTTCAAATATAAAATCTAAAAATTAGCCATTTCTTTCACTGATAAAAGAATTCATTGCAATAGAAAAGTCAAGAACACGTGGAAAGGCACAAATCTCCACCACCACTTATTTTACAAAGTATAGTAAATTTTCACATTATGGTCCCCTGTGGAATTTACCATCTAAACTATTTTCTGCTTAGTTTCAGAAGTTCCAACTTTCAGCTTAAAGATTATGGACCAGAACATTGATACCACAAATCATCCTACAAAAGGTGAAGCAGCAATTCAAACATAATAGTGGGACCTTACCGCTAATGATAAAGTTTATCAGTTAATAGCCAAGAGCCAAGAGACCAAAATTTTGCTGTACTTCACAATCTTCTTTCCTCCAAATGGAAAAGGGAAAGTGACAAAGTCCGATGAGTATAAACAAAATATCATGAGTTCTGATATGCACTCTAATAATAATTTTGTACAATCACAAGTGTAGTGTTTCAATATCATGCATGTTTTTACTTTAGTGTATTATGGAATAAAGTGAAATGGCATAAAAAAGAACCAAGGACTCCAACTTCACTTTTCCAACACATTAATCATTGAAGTAAATCTCCAATATCCTAAGTTAAACATCTCCATGCCACTCATTAATCAGGCAACAAACTAGAGAAATAATGAACATAAGCAGACAACAAATGCTATACGAAGGAAAAAGAAACAGAACACCAGAAGCAACAAAGTATATTTTTAAAACCAATGAGATAGCATCAAGATTTCTATGTATAGTAGTCAGAAAGATAACCAATTTTTACTTACTTGGGGAAGTAGCATCTTGATCCAAGCAAAATATTTCCATTCCCTTCCATGTCAGCACTACGAGAAAAGAGTTAATTAATCTCACAAATTATATCAATGATGCAAAATGGCATTTAGAACACACGGAACAAAGCTTACTCAAGAACAATGTTCCAAATATCAGAATATTTCACATTAAGAGATGTGATCTGTTGATGTCTTAGAGACCAATTGGAATCAACAAATGCAATCTTCAAATCTTCAGTGCCTAGCATAAGATATGTATGCAAATTATCCGCAAAATAAGAAACCACTGTCTGCAAAAACTTCATAAACTCATAACAGTAGAAATGACTCCTATAAAATTTTCATGATGGATTACAGGAAAATGGAAAATTATGTCAAATGTAACAAGGTATAATGAAGAAAACCCTCACATGTTAATAAACCACAACAAAATACTAACCTGAGGAACTGTTAATATTTTTTGAGTGACCTTCATTACTTGATATAACATGAAGCTTGATCAAGATCTTTCCATTCTGAACAAAAATACAAAATCAGGAACTGCAGAAGTAATACACAAAACACAAATATTGAAAGCAACAGAGTTCAGTCTGAACTTTTAAACTCACACTTTGAAATAATTGACACTTAATATCAATGAGATTATCAGCTGCCCATTCAAGATTGATGGCCCCTTGGTTTATACATTCAATAGAACCATTGATCTTAATGCAGCTATGTGAAAACGTTAACTTTGATCCTATATAATAACTATCCTGGTATACGACATAGTCAGGATAAAGAACAACTTCCATATTGGTATCTTCCTGTAAATTGCACAAAAGAAAATGATAGTCAATACAAAAGCCGAATCAGGAATAAACTAGGGAAAACAGTACCAGAGTGATAAAATTTCAATACTATAGAAAGCATTTTGTATTGGCAAATCAGAGCTATGAAAACAACTTCTGTTTCAGTTAATATTCTCATATTTAAAAAATGTCAACTTAATAGAGTAGTAGGGAGAACACAAGACTCAAACAGAGTCAGACCAATAAAGCAACAGGCATCAAGAATGATTTAAGTAAATAGTAGCATTAAATGACATAACAAGACAAGAACAAGTAAAGCTGAACCAAATTTTGAAAACGCTAAAAGGTTAAAAATATTTCATTTGATGCCTATTTATTTAGCACAGATCAGTTCTGTTACCATGTCAGAATAGCCTATGCAATGATGGTTCAATCCAGGACCGTTCAATGAAACTGAAAGAATAAGAATTTAGTGAGTAAAACACAACTTAATATCTCTATATCTAATGTGATTGGGGTTAACAAGTATCAGTAATGCAGGATAACGATAAAATACACCATTCTCTGCAATCTCAGACGCAGAACTTGATGGAGTACTCTCATTCATGCGCTCATCAACTTCTGAATTATCATCAACAAATTCATTCTGCAAAAATTGAACAATAAATAAGAACATCAGTATATGACTACTAACTCCTTTCTTTAGGATGCAATCTTCAGATATGAGTTACAGTACACTGGATGGTGACCCTGAAGGAGCCATTTCCATCTCACTCATCTCTTGTATATGTACGCCATCACTGGTGTCTTTTGTATCTGGTTCAATAGAACCATCATATTTATGAATATCCAATTTAGAACCAGGGTCATTTTCATGATAAATGGAGTTTGATTGTTGGACAGCTTCCAACTCAGAATCCTTCTCTTTGTCATCAAACTTCGCTTCCAATATGCCCAAGGGGGGATCTGTGACACCCTTCTCCAAATTAAAATTTCCACCACTCGCATCAACATCAACACAAGGAGTACTACCAACATCCTTTTTACTAACCTTTTCTACCTGGGAAACTGTAAATATTTGGAGTGAGCAATTCCCAGTGTCCAATGAACTTGACTTACAATCAGCTTGAAAATGAGTTACAGTAAAATTAAAACATTTCATGGTAACCGTAACAAAATTGAAGCATCGACACAATTAAAGAAGGGGAAAAAATGGAAAAGAGATACATAAGAAGACAACCATCTAAGATTGAGCACAGCAAGAAATAAATGAAAATTTCAAAGCACATTTTCTAGCAACTACTGCAACCCTGGAATTCATTTTACTGATTCAGCTTCACTATTCTGTAGTAAGTTTATTAATCTTTCACAATTGAGTAGGCCCTGTGTAAATTTCAAGAATGAACTCAGGCCAGTACACAAGTACAGAGGTTGCATCTACCTAGAACATACACAAAGCAACCAAATGGCATGCCCAATTCTTTCCTAGGTAGAAGAACAAAGCCCCCATTTTCACCAAGGTGTTTACAAATTTAACAACCTCAACACAAGGTATCTAGAACTACTCTTCAATTGATGAGAGAAGATATCTACTTGGTAGAACGTGAAATAAATTAGCTAATGAAACTAGTGCGGGATCTCCTTGCCTCCAAAGCAATGCAACAACTAGTAACTTTCTAATTCCGCATATTAGTTTTAACTACTCAAGTTTCGCCACTTGTAAGCCTGTATAAAACACAGCAATTATCAATTTTCTTTAACTATTGATCCCTTTTAGCCATTCATCCCTTGGCATTCTTAAATTTTGTCCTACAAATCCAATGACTTAGAGTAGGTAAAGCAGACAATATTATTTAACATGAAAAATTATAAGATCAATCCACCTACAACATATTCCAGAGAGGCCTTGGCTCAATTTTGCCATGAGGGTTACTCATTTAGCTGCTGAACATACAGAACGTAACTGAAATAGATGAATCACAAAACACGAGATGCGCCTAGCAAGGGCGCCACATTTCTCAGTGGAGCAATAAATTTCACCAATAGTCACCATGAACGCATGCACTCCAAGAACTATCTATAAACAAATAAAAGGTGAAAAAAATATCGATGATTCACATTTTAGCCAAATTCCTTCGTGTCAAGTTCCGTTGATACTAGTCGCGCTCAGAGCAACTCTCGTTGCTTATGAAGTTAGTGGTTACCAATTAGAAGGCCACACAACTTATACAGCTACATGCTTAAGTTGCCAAAAACAAAACAAAAAACAACTCGGCAAACAGAATTTGTCTGTTTGACAGAACACAATTTCCGGTAAATCGTCTTACCATATCCAAGAAACTCGTACTTCAAGACGGATTGATCGTCAAGGCTAGGGTTTCTGAATTTCGCAGGCTGCTTCGCAGAGACAATGTCAACAATCTCGTCATCTTCCTTCAAATCGAAAACTTCGAGATCTCTGCGCGGAGACTCGTTCATCGTCCACGGCGACGGTTTGAAGTCCGTAGCGGGATGACTTTAATAACTGAGAAACAATTTAGGTAGTGTAGGGCTTTTGAGGCGATTTGAAGATTGCCCTAATTAGAGGGAACTAGTTGTTCAAACGTCAACGGAAACTTCATGTTCATGATTCATGAATCATGAAATCATCACATAGAATCCGTCTTCCCAAAATAAATTGACTTCCAACTTTATAATACTGTTAAAACAATTTCTTCCATTCTCACTGTTTTTTATTATTTCAATTTGACACTCGGAAGAAATTGCCTTATATATAGTAGTATATTGGTGGGTGACAATATGACATGCTTGTTTGTGTGGTATTTTTTTTATTTCAAATATAATTAAAAAAAGTTATTTAATTTGTCTTTTTAATAATTTTGTATTTCATAAATAATTTTTATTTCTATAACTTTCTTTATATATATATATATATATTATACTATGTATTATAATGTTCAAAAAACTAAGAAAATAAATCATCAAGGTGATCTGAAATATCTTGGTCTTTTTTTTGGGGGGGCCCAAGTGAAATATCTTGGTCTGTAATTTGTCTCGGTCTATTTGAATGGGGATGCGCTGGGTTTTAGAACTATACATGGCCCATTTTGTTACCTATCTCAAACTCGCTCCTAAAAAATATTTAATATTTATTTTACATATATCTTTTTATCAACATATTTTAAAATCTTTATAATTTAAGTCGTTAACTTAAGTTGATATATTATTAATAATTTTAAAATTTTTTTAATTACTTACCTAATAATAGAAAAATATTAAATTGCATCATATTAAAGAATTATATTTACTAACAAATACTAATGATACAGATACAAATACAAATACTTCTTTAAATATTGTAACTTAATTCTAAATTTCACTTCTATAGCTACGAACTTGCGCAGTTTGTAATTTACCATTTATAGTATATTCGGATTAAAAAGAATAAAAGAGAAAAAAAGGGAGTGAATTTTTAATTTTGATTTCTTTAATTTAAATTAAAAGCGAATGATAAAGAAAAAAATATATATTTGGGTTATCAAAAAAATGAAGTGAAATTTATACATGTCATTATTTGCACTAGTGTACTTGTATATTTCTTGTTATATAACTACGAGTACTAATGAACGTTAAAGATATATTAATGATGCTATCTCTGAACACCAAATAATGCAAAAACGTTCACTTAATCATAATGCTTAGAGGAAAGAACGATTCGAAGTGTACTATATTGAATATTGTTAAGATGACAAAAATTTATTTTATATATATATACACACACACACGTATTAACATTTTAACTTGTTTATCGTCACAATTTATATTGACAGAATGTCATCTTACATTGTCAGTGTTGAAACTAGGAGAGAAGATCATTGAAAATTTTCAAATTTTCAATTTTTTAAATTAAATAGTGATGTAATAAAACTTTTTAATAGAGAATGGAATTTAGGTGCTATTGTGCGTGATCATATGGTGCTATTTTTATGGCAACAATCACAAAGACAAGTGCTCGGGTTGATGTTTCAATTGTGGATGCACAGGCTATAAGATGGGGTATTCAGCTTGCTAGACAATGCAATATCATTGGACTTCAAGTAGAAACAAATTGTTTGGAGGTTTATCAAGCCTATCTGGAAGCTAAGACGTCTCAATGTTGGACATTACTATACAAGATTGTCTCTCCATAAAGCATTCTTTTGTTTCCTTTAGTTTTATTTCTGTTAAAGAGTGCAATTAAATAACTCATCATATAACTAAATTTCTGTTATATTTAACTCCTATTTAATTTACTAATGTTCCTGATTCTGTTTTAACTATTGCTCAAAATGGTGTATTGAACTTGCAGTCTAAATTTGAAATTATTGTTACTCTTCAAATAAAATTTATATTAACATTTCCTTAATTATATTAGTTTGGGAGAACATATATATAATTCAGTGATAGGTAAGATAATTGAAGCAGCTCTACTTCTAAATCCTTTCACACGCATTCAGTATCAAGACGCAATATTAATCTTTGATATTAATTACCTTATTAAATAAACATCACATGACAGAAACAAAGAGACTCGTAATTAAATTCTCGTTGGATCACATTCACTAAACGCAAGAGAGATGGATGAATAGCAGATAAAGAGGCGAGGAGGGATAAGTTAATTATTACTGTACCAAAGCTCTCTCACTTTCATCGCATTCAACATATATATATATATATATATATATATATAGATATAGATCACGCTCTACGTATATATAATATGTCACATCAAGTTTAAATAATTTACAAACACATACATAAAATTATACTAAAAGGGAACCATATAAGTTAGACGGACTGAGCAGTTTTACACTTGCACCCTCCAATTGCAGTAATGAGTCAGTAGGGTAACCTGAACATAAGCCAATTAACACAATTCTTTTGTTAATATATATAATTACTAGTTTATATGTGTGAGGTATTAAGGAAGAAAATTAATTTGATTAATTAATGTGAGTTTGGAATTTGTTTTTATATATATATATATATATATAGCTAGCTTACCCTAACTTGAGAGAAGTATCAGAGGAATCATCATCAAGAGGAGAGGCACTATTGCAGCTGCAAACGTTAGTCGTCATAGACTCTGACGACACTCCTTCTTGCATTCCAATTTCTGATGTCTCCCTCACCTGCACTCCTATTTTTCCTCTACATAGCATCTCCATCTGCCAGATAAAATAATTAGTATATATAAAATAATTTTATGTCATTTTATTAGATTTATTGTTATAATCATACTTATTAATTAATTTTATAAATATGATTGATAATTAATTAGTTTGCTTATAATAATAAATCTAATAAATTAAATTGATAAAATATATTTTTCTAAATTTAATAATTTATTATGTCATTATTAGGTTCAATATAAACTTGAGTCTACAATATCATCATTTATTAACAATACCAAAGTGCAAACCTAGATGCCAAATATACAAATTTATGCATGTGCGTTTGTGTGTGTGTATACAAATACATATACATATACATATACATACACATTAGTTTGTAAACATTTTTACCTTCTGCTTCAGCTTCTTGTTCTCTTCTATCAGTTCCATTCCCTTCGTTCGCATATTAAGAGACGAAGAAGATTGCAGATAAGAGAAAGAAAATTGGTTAAAAACTGCTTAAGCTTTTGAATGAACATAAGATTAGAAGCCATTTTTTATTAAACGCTAATAAATATTAGCTTCAATGCGTGATCAATAATTAAGCTATATCCACAAACCTTCTTTTGAAGTGCAGTAATCTCATTCAGAATCCGATTTTCCTGAATTAAATGTAAAAGGTTGCATAGAATTTATTAATTACAATATATAGATTAAAAAAAAAAAAGGCATTGTGCGATGATATTATCAAAATTAATCAGAATAAAATAGGGTCATGTGTGTGTGTGTGTGTGTGTGTGTATATATATATATATATATTACCTTTGTCTCAATTACGCGGCTGAGTCCTGTTTCAAGCATTTTCTCCAGTTGCAGCAACTCTTCTATGTTTAGTCCTTCAATATCCTCACCTTTCATCTGCCTACTCAAGAAACATTATATATATATATATATATATATATATATATATATAATATTGGATTTACACACACACACAAAACAAAGGCATTTGATTTGATTTAATTTTTTAATTACTCTTTTCTAACTTTGTAGAATTAGAAATTGAGATACGTACGTACCTTAGCTGGTGCGTTTTTTCAGCAACTTCTTTACTCAATTTAGTGTTACTGGTGTTCTCTAGCTATTGAAGACAGAACTGTCAGTTATAATATGTATACTCTCTCTCTCACACACACAGCTTTATATGTCAAGAATTTGTGGGACTTGCAAGCGCAGCATAAAAGTGAAATATTACTGAGAAATTAGAACACAAATAGTTAGATCGAACTTTGATTTTCAGTCACTGCCATAAAAACGAGAAAGAAAAACATGAAATATAATTAATACATAAAGTAATAGATAGGACAATATCATAACAACAACTATACCTGCAGTTCTAGAGAAGGTTTGTCCAGTTTGTTGATGTCACGGACATCCAGATTATACCGTGCAATTATGTCCTTCATACTTAATTTACCAAATCAGATAAAAGAAAGAAGAAGAAGAAAAAGCGTTAGTCATAAATTTAAATTAATTTGAATTCAAAATTTTAAAAGATTTCACTCAGAATATATATATATATATATATATATATATACGTGGAACGCTAATACATGTTATTAACAAAAACATGTTATTAATTTGAAAAGAAAACTACTTTATCAACTCCAGTGAAGGATTTCAATTTGATGATTCCTTGCCTATAACGTAAAGTACTAAGTGTAGTCATTTTTTACTTACAAGGTACACGTTGGCTCTAATGCGAACATAAATAGAAATCTTCTTATACCAATTGATTCAGAGAGCTATTAAATATTTTGTACCTTTTTAAATATCAGTGAATCAATCTTTTGAAGAAAAAGCCTATATGCATTTGAAGGGTTATAATTTCTTGGGAAAAGAGGAAAGAGACTGCAATACTTGTAAACATTATTCAAAGATCAAGTTATAGTCAATATATAATCTTCATAAATATCAAGGTGATAATACATGCCCAAATCATGTTGATCACTCACTTATATAATTATACATAGATAGGCACAAGTTAAATCACAAAAGTCAATATATACAATAATTAACTAATTCTAAAGTGAACTTAATTAGATTGCATTTGGTAAAAGTAAAAAAGAAAAACAAATGAAGTAAATAAAGAAAGGTAGGATGAAACTTGAGACATTTAAACAACAATCTTTAAAAGGTCTCACACATCAAGTGTACAGGTTTTCAGTAATGTGTTAACGTCCTCCTCAATATGTTGATACTACCTAACTTCTTAAAAACCCTGTAAGTCTAATAAGAAGTCAATATGTAGATAATCCTTCTCTCATTACTAACACCTTAGGAGGAAATTACAAATACCCCAATCAAGAGTTTTTTACAATTAAAATGTGTTGGCAGCATGTTCTGAGTTGTTAGTATATGATCATAGAATACATAGCATCTTAAGCACCAGTGGAGATAGACATAAATTTATACCATAGAATCCACCAAAACTTAATAGCAAATATCTAATAAATTTTACTAAATGTTATTTAGTTCATATATTCGCTCTCACTAAGCACACTTTTAATTAAGCATAACTTTCTTCATTCTCATCAACTTACTCAGCATATATATGCAGGACTTAACTAAATATATATAGATCAAGGAACTCAAAGTGACAAACAGAATCTAACATCCTTAATCTTCATTCTTGCATGGTGAGTCGTCTCATAATCTCAACCATCATGCTTGGCTTAAATTAAAGCAACTTTTAATTAGAACGAAAGAAGTTACTTCAAAACCTATACCTTAATTAGTCACAAGTTTATAAATTTTTTGTGCCTTGAAAACAGAAATAATTAAAGTTCAATACAGAAAGTACTAATTAAAAAAGTTCTACAGAAACCATATCCGTTGAAAATATACAGTCCAATAATAGCCTCTTTCTTATATATTTGCCTTGTTGCTGAAGATCTTGAAAGTCATATATATATGCATAGACACTCACATAATACATTACTAGCAACCCTAATAGGGAAAAGCAGCTGGTTCCAACTTTTGCTGCATATGAAAAGTTAGCATCAGCATTATTGTAGGTTTTCTTATTATTTACATATACGTGGCCCATATTACCTATGACGCCAGCTTTAGATTCATGAATGTTGCAATAGTAAGAAAATAATTTTCCTACATATAGTGGAAAAGAAACAAATATATCACGGGTTCGTTGGATTGGTTAGATTAATATCTTATCAATACATATAGTTTAGTACCTATTATTTTCGCCTTATAAAATAAGAGCAATTCAATAGAAACACAAAGTCTCACTATTTCACATATGCAAATAAGAGTTCCATATACTTATTGAGAAGCAATATGCGAAGCTCAAGTTACTATATATATATATATATTATAACTGTTTACAACTTTAAGGATTTTTATACTGATTTAAGTTAACAACTTCCTTCAAATATATATTGGCAATTAATTTTATAATCTCCTACGCCCCATTCATATGGCTTGCCTTTAACTTCAAGTTCCCTTGTAATTATCCATAAAATTTCTCTATAGGCATAAATACTTAATATGATCAACATGGGTTTAAGTCTAAATTAAGCCTTAATTTAATTGATAAAGTCTGATCAACATGGGCATAAATGCTTATAATATAATTTTATAATCTTACTCCAAGCCATATCAAATTTAATTAATTATATTAGATTTTGATGCACGCAAGGTACATATTCGAATTCCAAAGTACCTAGCTAATCTCCATTAAGCTAACCAAATAATAAAGAATTCAACAATATCTTAAGTCACTATATATAATCAATTACTTTGAGTTCAAGCTTCACTTATACTCCAGACTAGAAATGATCAGACATTTTTTTTTTCCAATTACATTTTAATTCAGGGTTATTATGAAAAAATGTACACCTGGCATTCCCGATTCCCATACACATGTAGCCAATTCTGTTCTATACCAAACCATTAAGAATAGAAATGTCAAAGCAGAAAAAACAGTTAGATATAAAAGTTTAGTTAAATATGAAATGAATCAAGACTTGAGTGGAATCTATATAAAGACACTATATATAGCCTAGCTAGCTAGAAGAGAAAGTAAACGATTACACAGTACATCATATATACCACGACTCTATTTGGTTAATAATTCAATTAATACATCCCCAAACGCAAATAAAGTTAGATATCCGTAATCTGACTCTGACAAATAGAAAATATAATGGTCGGTCAGGATATTTTTATCGACATAATTAAAATAAAGTAATAAACTGAATTAACTAATTCTAACTCTACTTCACTACTCTTAACATATATACCCCAAGTTGTGTGAGTTTTCTCGAAGAGCAAACCCTGAAAGTTGAAATTAATTTTAGGAACCTTAAATAGAAGTCTTTTTCCTTTATTAATTATTAGTTAATTCTCGTCCAATCAGACAGTGCCATAATATTAAACAACAAAATTTCCATAAATTCAAGAAAGAGAAGCGTGTGAAACGAGGTTTTTGTTCAGATCAGACATCGCCGGATAACTTCTATTCTCCGTCTCCCTCTTTCCCTCACAGACTCCCTCACACGGTACACAAACATAGACAGAGACACTGAGAGTGAGAGTGAGAAGAAACATATATCCATTTTCATTCAAAACATGATAAGACAGTACACATGTGTATATATAATGTATATGATGTTTGCTAATAAAAATGTTTGTGAGAAGAGGGAAGAAAGTGCAGTAATACCAGGAGCTGGAGTATTCGAAGAGTTTGCCTGTGGCTGAGAAGATAATGAGACCAACCTCAGCATCACACAGAACCGAAAGCTCTGAAGCTTTCTTGAAGAGCCCACGTCTTCTTTTTGAGAACGTTACCTGTCTTGCAGTCACGTTGTCAATTTTCTTGATCTTGATCTTCTCCCTCGCCATATCTTATATATATGTAAATATATTCTGAAAAAATATTCAAAAACAAAAATCAAACCTTTTACTTTCTCTTCACATTCTCACAATTGTAACTTGTACCCTCAAATTCCACACATAAAATACCAGGATATATAATTATTAATGGCGCGTGCAATAAAACCAGAAATAAAAAATAAAAGCGGGTATGTGCTAAATTTGGAGAAGTCAACACAAAGTCACAAGCAAAACCCTAGTGAAACACACAGCTTTCAGATCTGGGTATAACAGGCAAACCCAGAGTAAAGTAACACCAAAACCAAAGCTCATTAGCATGCAAGCAAACAAACATTAAAGCCTCGGATTGGTGGGTCTTGATTTTTCCGTTTCGACCCTACAAGATAGGTGTGTGTTGGTTCAATGTTGAGTGAATCCCAAGGGCGAAAGAAAGAAACAAAGAAAGAAAATGGTAAGAAAATCAGAGTGAAAAAAAATGGCAGGCGATGTAGGAGTAGTTGGCTAGAGAGTTTTAGACGATAGAAGAAGATAGAGGCGACAGGAAAAACAACAGAAAAAAAAGAAAGAACCTTAATTAGCTAGCTAGAGAGGGATGGATTGGATAGGATGGTGTTCAAGAAAGGAAAGGAGGATTCCCTTTTATAGCTAAAACGATGGAAACTTTCCACCAAATTAATTTCCTTCAGTTTTCCCAACATTTTCTGACCTTAAAATGGTTGAGTGATGTAAAGAGAAACTACACTACCCTAAGTCAAATCCAATATCTGTTAAAACCAGCTTTCTTTACTCTATTTAGTATTTTATTCCACAACTAAAACAAGAAAAACTATTATTATTACTTTATTTTTTTCTGTGGATTTAAGCTTTCCGTACACAATAGTCACACCGTCTGTCTGCAATCACTTTATTGTGATAATTACATACCCTGCAGTTGCATGACCAGTGGTGCATACTCCACAGTTCACTGGGGTATCGTCTTACCCTACGTATAATAATGTGTTTTGTTATTTCTCAATTTTGTTTTCTTTTTAATAAATATCTGATGTTTGGATTTGTGGTCGCAAAATTGCACTTTTTTTGTGTAATGTACAATGCACGTTAATAATTTATCTATAGTTCGATTTAATGATGATAACTTATACACAAGTGTGTGGCTTTAAAATTTGCGATTGGATTTAAAATACGCAAAAAAGAGAATGAAATTGTGTTTACGATATTTTATATATCGGTGGTCGCAAAATAATTCATTTTCCACTTCTTCATTATACTATTGATTGTTGCATGTTTATTTGTTGCTTTTGTCATTATAAATATACTGGAATGGCGATGTTCATAATTATTGTTTTTTGAAAGACTAGTAATCATAACATTAAGTAGCGTTTGCGGTGTTTTCTTGCAATATTTGTGGTTGCATTACATTCTGTTAATGTCCTAATCAAGATTATCACATACGCGTCATATATATGAGTTAGTAAATGTTTTTTTTTTTCTAATTTCGTTGTTAATTTCTTCCGTTGCTACATAAATGTGTCTTCCCTCATTCCATCCCAATTAACCTTAAATCTTGATAATCAAAACCTCAGTGACACGAATTAACCCCCACTCAGTCCAAATAAATTTCTTCCATTATATTGCACCTGCATATTCGGACATTGGGTGAATGTTTTTTTTTTTTTTGGCATAGCAAATAATATTTATGGAGACGAAATTGGGGAAATAATTGAGTTTTTGTTAATTCGCTGAGAGGCATATGATAGTTTCCACTCTCCATTAATGCCTTAATAGTATACAAGCACGGTGATAAGTTACTAATATAGTATTAAACAAAAATTACTCGTTTAAACATTTTTAAATCACGCAATACTACAATAAAAATGAGTTAAAACACAAGTTATTAAAATATAATTTATCCTATTAGATATATGTGACTAGTTATAGCATTATTTGAACCTTTGTCCTCTCTACAATTTGCTTACTATTGCTACTAACTATTTATAAGCACTTTCAAATATGTGTAAGTGCAAGTTTGGAAGTAAGAATGAATCAAAAAATAAATATTAGAAAAAAAGAAGTAAGTATTTTTGTTGTAAGTATATTCTAAACAATAATGTATATAATAAATATTTAATTATGACTTGATTTTCAGAAGAGTTTGGTTCATCTCCCATGTACTATCCTAAACTTAAAAAGTGAGAGCAGTTTTGTAAAAAAAGTGTTAGTAATTAATGTCTTTACTTTTTTTTTATATTGTAATTTTACTTCTTCTTTTTTATATATATTATATAAAAGTTAGAAAGACATTACAAAAAATTAAAACTTCAAACTCTCAAAGGTTAAATTTTTTTTTTATCTTCAATAAAAACACATATATTTTTTATATTTTTTATTACTTTTTAGCATATTAAGTATTAACCCTTTCATATAATATAATCTAAATGTGTAATATTGTATTTCTACATTAAAAAAAAAATGGGCCCATACAAAAAATTCTGCCTACGCCGCTCATTCTAGATTAGACAAAAATATATGAAATGTACCTGTAATAGACAAATTAAATTAACAAATTCAACTGGGAAGAGATTTTTGACAATTCATTGCAAAATTAAGATAAAATATTATATATATTTTTAAATATATTCAATTTCCATGATTTTTATTTATTATTTTAAAGATATATACAACTTTTTAGGAAAAAAAGGAAGATAATTACTAAATTATTATTCATAAAATTTTATTATAAAATTTTTTATAATAACCAAATAAATATTTATTACTTATTAATTATATTATATTATATAAATAATAAATATAAGTTTTTTTGTCAAACTATATAAAGTTTATCGCATAAAAAAAGAAAGTAGCACATAGTTTATTTTTTTAAAAAAAATATATATATATATACATTTTTAAAACAAATAAAGAGGTGTGCAATTTAAGTATAAGATATATCCGAAAACTAATGAACGAATTAAATGTTAGTAAAACTCATATTATATAATTGGAAGGATTGAAAAAGAAGAAGAAGAAGAAGCGAAGCCAATGTAGATAAACGGAAGATGCCTCTTTTAGACTTTTAAGATTAAGAATAAAGAAGTTCAAATTTTGCATGAAAGGGGCTCAAATATTTAGTTATTTACGAATAACACAGTCTTCTAGAAAAAGTCATCAAAGCATGGAAAGAAGCATGTGACACATGTTATAGATTGACAATTTCGACGATAGCGTAGAAATTCTGTGGTCCCGTGGGTATCGCCTATCTTTTTCTCTTTATCTTTGGACCATGAAATGATAAATGGATCGAGTTGCCTATTCTATTCCCTTTTCTTGCTCTAATCGAATATTACTCTTAGGTAATTTTTTTAGTAAATTAATAGGTAATTTTTTTAGTAAATTAATAGGTAATTTTTTAGTAAATTAATAATTTATTTTAATCGAATATATATTTTTTAATTTAATTATTAAAAAATTAAATCTTTTAATTTAATTAATTTAATTAATTTTTAATTAATTTAATTATTTAATTAATTAGATAAAAAATTAATTAATAATAATATTAATAGATACTAACTTAATTATTAAATCATGAATTATATCTTATTTAATAAAAAATAAAACACATAATATTTATAAGTTAACAATTTTTAAGATGTATAATTTGTGTATTTTTTTAAGTTCTGTTTATAAATTTGATATATTTTATTTTACAAATTATACATCATAAAAATGTGTTGTTTATAATTTTTTGTTAAATAAAATTTAATTAATTATTTAATAGTTAGTTAACATTTATTAATGTTATTATCAATAATTATCTATCAATTATGTTGATCAGACTGATTGATAATTAATATTTAAATGATAAAATTGAGATATTTTATTTTTTAATTATTAAATTAAAAAATATTTTTTTTAATGATTAAATCATTAATATATTCTTAGTTTTTCAAATCTAATGTAGTATTCTTCTTTTAAAATAAATTATTATATTTATGTGCAATTAATTATATTTTTATTTTTAAATTCTTTCATCAAAATAAAATATGTAAAAAAATAATTTTAAAAAAATTGTAAGAAATATGAATTATATAAATCATTTTAATTTCTAATTAAAAAATATGATAACAAAAGTATAAAAATTATACATAATTTTTTTAAAATAAACCTATAAATAAAATTGGTTGAAGTAGTAAGTATTTTATTTTTAAATTAAAGTATCAAATTTAAATTTTGTATATAAAAAAATTTTGCTATATATAAAAGATCAATCTCCATTAATGATTTTTTCTTATAACTAAAAACAAAATAAAGTTTAAAAAATCAATTAATTTCTTAAATTTTATTTTATTTTAAATTTTTTTTTGGTATTATAACTACGAGATAATTGCGTCTATTCATCAATAAAGACATAATGAAAATTGAAAAGTAACACAATCAAAACTGGTTTTTGCGATTTTTAACGAATAACTAATATTTCTGTCTCGTTGAGTAAAGTACATTCAATGTTATTTCAACTCCGGTTAATTAGGTCTTATCTGAAGGAAGGGGTGGAATATTTATAGCTTAAGACATTGGGTAGTTTAATATTATATCTCTATTAAATTGAGTCATTATAATAAATTTAGATCAATTTAACCTAATAATATACAAAAGTGACTTGAATATATACTTATAAAAAAACTTGTTAATTTTACGAAACAAATGGTCTTAAAGAGTTTTCTTCCATATATAAACATAGGTTGATATGATCATGAGATTTATTCACTAAAATCATTAAGGTTAAAAAGAAAAATAGGGTTACTTTAAGTCTCTAACTATTTGTTAACTATACTCCTGGAAAAAGCTAGTTTTGCTTGAAGATTAAGCTAAACAGAGGCAAGAGAGAAGAGTATGGGAAACGTTACAATATTCTCTCCAACTTTTTACAAATGAGTAATAATTTTATTGACTAGTAAGTTCATATAACTTAAGAGTTTAGTGAAAAACATACAAAAAAATATACATGCAGTTAAAATTAACAATTATAAACAAATAAAAATATATTAATAATTATTTTCCAAGTTATATATATTATTCTTAATTTTATTTATTGTAAATTCATATAAAAAATTTGTTAAGTTAAATTGTAATGCAAGATAAAGCAGGGTAATTTCTTATCATTCATTTGATATTGTTTCCGTAAAAAAAAAGACGCGTTACTTTTACTTTTAAATGTATAAAAAATTATCGCATACTTCTTTGAATCTTTATATATTTCTTCTTTATTTCGTCTAATACTTGGTTTTTTTTAAATAACATACTTTCTTCGTCTTCAAGTAACATTCCTCTTGATACGCACACATGCATACGGAGAATGCGATATGATACACAAAACATGACTGTGTGTGTGTGTGTCTCTCTCTCTCTCTATATATATATATATATATATATATATAATTACCTCTAGTCCTGTACAACTAAGAAACGCTTCTTTTTTTGTTTTTTTTAATGCCTTGCTTTAATACTTTGAATAAAATAATAATCTCAAGATTGCTAACAAGTGTTACAACCCTCGCATTAATCTACGTGTGCGCTTTCAATTGAGAGCTATAAACAAAAATATTATAACTGGCAAATTTGAAGTAAATATATTTCATTTTTAAACTATAAATCAGTTATAAATTAATGAGAAAAATTTCGAGACCAGCGTTTCGTTCTCCCATATGAGAGATATTTTTTCTATCTTATTATGAAAGTTGTGTGGTACTCTATAGTTTGTCATGGATGTGAACAACAATCCAATAAAAGTATATTAGAGTAAAACGTTTTTTTCTGAAACAATGAAGCCGAAATTGGGTACACGAGTGTTTGGCATGAAGTTATGAATCGAAGTAATTAAGAGGAGTTGTTAATTATAATTTTTCTTTGAATTGAAAATTCTTTTTTGTGGTAGATGGTATCTTACATTAAATAAATAATAATAGTGACAATGATATTCTTCCATGTCAGTTCATTGCCAAACAAATATATGATCAACTCTACTTTCTTGCTTTGTTCTTGCCTCCTAATTAATAATATGATTTTGGTTAAAATACACAAAATTTTCATAAATTAAGGTAATGTGTAGATAATTCATTTTAATTATAAAAGTTAACATAGAATCTCTTCATATTTTGTAATTTGTATAAAAAAATTATTATTTGTTAACTTTTTAATCTAAAATCTTAATGACTTGTAGAAACATCAAATTATTTAAATTTTTTTTTATGATATATAAAGTTTATGAAAATTTTTTATCCAAAACTAAAAGTTCAGAAGAATTTTTGCACAAGGTTAAAAATTCAAATAAATTTTATATATTTTGGTATAATTTGATATTACTGTCATGTTACTATTTTGTTAAAATTAAAAAAAAAAAAAAGTTAACAAAGAGGTATCTTGTACAAATTATAAAATTTAAAAGAGTTATAAATTAATTTTTATAATTAAAAAAAATTATCTATTTATATATGACTTATAATTCTTAAAATTTGTCTACATTTTAGCCTATTATTTTCTATCTCTCTCATTTCATCTTTCAACCTTTTATCTTGTTCTTTTTTTTGGTCAAAACGGGTTTTCTTGTTTTTTCTCTTCTTCTCTTGTTCATGATGGGCTAAAATACAAATACCCATGTGAGCCATATCTACTTCGTGGTCCAAAATGCCCAAGAAACAAAATTTGATAAATACAGATTAAAAAACAAAATTGTTGGATAGTTTAAAACCAATAACTTAGGAACACATGTCGGTCAACAGAATATGAAATCCAGAGGTGGTTAAAATTGAAGGCACAAAAAGGGAATAAATTAATTTGATGGATTTATGTTGTTTTAGAGCATGTGTGGCCTTCAATGAATAGAATGTTGTGAATAGGACTGTGTCCGTTGCCTTCCTAAAAAATGTAGCCATACATAACACGTCAATATGCTTAGATTCAATTGATCTGGACAGATAGTTGAGAGATTGGGAAAGTAAGAGACAGAAATGTGCTAGACAAGTGAAATGGCAAGAGAAACAGGGAGGAGGAAATTGGGTTAAATACCTAAATGATCAAGTGATGAAAGAAAAATATCTTATACACTCAAAATCCTCAAAATATATACATTTACTGAGTATTAATAATTTAATGAATAAAATAAAAATAGTATAATTTAAAAATTAATTTAACAATTTAATTTTGTTATTATCTGCTAATTTTAATCACACACGTTTAAACTTAATTACAGACCAAGTTAATTAAAAAATAGGCTGATATTTTTATATACATAATATAAAAATATGGGTATCAGAGTTTTATTTTTGTATTATTTATTTGGGGCAGACCTAACTTGAATAATAAGTAAAAATGTTCATCTCAGCAAGAATTTAAGAATTATTAAAAAAATACAATTAATAATATATCATGTTTTTATTTAATATTAATTAAAATAAACTATAATATAAAATTTACAAGAATAAACTTAAAATATAAGAATTAATAAATTAAAAAATATATTATACTTAACTTTTTTGATATAAGTCATACATAAGTCATTGCATAATTAAATATAATAATTTTTATATATAATATATTTGAACGAAGTGAAATAAAAAAATAATATTAATAAATTTGTTATTTTATAAAAAAAAATTTAAGTTTAAATAAAAGTATTTTATTATTTTATATTACAATATATTTTTTTGTTAAATAATTTGTTTGAAAAATTAATTAGGACATTCGGATTTTTGGTCAATCTTTTAAAAAAACATCTTTGAACCATTTTTAATTGATTTTTTTCTAAAATGAGTTTTTTTTGTTTAATCTTTTATTTTTTCATTTATATTATATTTTGATCAAATTAAATCTACCGACAACTAGACTTTTAAGTCCATGATTAAATTTACATATATGTTATTGAAAAAAGATTGGGAGAACTCAAGCTTCTTTGAACTTAAAAGAGTTCGAGATGTTTCCTCTTATAAGTCTTATCTCGGAACTTGTGAAAACAAAAAAAGTTACAAACAAATATTTTGACTTATTCTTCAATAGAAGCTTTGGTTTAAAAAGTTTGAACTCTTTATACTGGAGTCCTATGTTATTTGGTATTTTTTTTAATTAAATTATTAATAAGTGACAAATTTATACATAATCTAAATAAATTTAAATTCAAAAAATCACTTCACAATAAACAACCACATTGTCGGGCTAAAAATACACAAGAGATTTTGCATATAAACAACTAACAATTATGTGAACATACAATTATGACACATCTCCATTAACTTACAATAATCGTGAGTTTTTTACAAAAAACGAAACCGTTTGTCTAGAAGAAAAATCCAACAATAAATTGTAAGAATTTATATTTAAAAAATTAAATTAAAAATTAGGAAAAAAACATTTTACCTTTTTAAATTATGTTTCTATCACACATCATTACTTGTCTTAAATTTGATTCATAACTTATCATTTTAAATTATTTTAAATATTAAAATTATATTTAAGAAACTCAAAAATTTTATTTTCTTCTTCTTCTTTAATTTTCATCCATGCATAATGTGAAATTAAGTTAAAAAAAGAAATTATATGATAGAAAGTTGTTAAATTTAATTTTAAAAATAAATATTTTAAATAAATTAATAAAGTAATTTATTACAAATAAAAATTTAAATAAATAATATATTACTACATGCACAAATGTTTAGATTTTTTCTTTAATTTTAAAATATAATATAAAATAATAATTATTATAATTTTAAAATAATAAATTAAATAATAAAAAATTATTTATTTTTTTATTATTTTTTAATCTCTCATTATTTTTATATTCACTCTTTCGTATGATATTTTATTTTATATGATAAAATATATATAAAAATATTATAATATAGGTAAAAGATAACCGCATAGTTTAAGAGATAAAATATTTTTTTTTAAAAAAATTAAGTAGTCCTTACAGATTAAAGAAAGAGTTTATTATATCATTTAGTACAGAACTAAAAGCAATTAAACTTCCCATAACATTGCCGATATTTCAAACACCTCCAAAAAAGATGCGTAAGGATTTGAAAAAGAAAGTAAATGTCATTAATAAAATATACCTGAAAAACTTATGTCTTTATCGTTCCGATACCGGTTTTTTCAGTTTTGCTTCAATAACGTCGCTCTTGTCTGCAACATTGTCCCGGGCTGGCGGCAACACCATTTTCCTGATTACAAGAAAAACATGGAGAAAGCAGAAGAGGCCGAACGCTTGCTTGGGGTGGCCGACAAGCTCTTGTTCAACCGCGATCTCTCGGGTTCAAGGGAATTTGCTATTTTGGCCCAGGAAACAGAACCCCTTCTAGAGGGCTCGGATCAGATCTTGGCCGTCATCGATGTCCTTCTCGCTGCAGATAACCGCATAAACAACCACCTCGACTGGTACGCTATTCTTCAGGTCGATCGCCGATCTGACGACTTAGAATTCATCAGGAAGCAATACCGAAGGCTCGCTCTCCTTCTCCACACAGACAAGAACAGGTTCTCCCTCGCCGATCAAGCTTTCAAGCTCGTGAGCGAGGCATGGGCTGTATTATCAGATCCCGCTAAAAAGTCGCTGTACGACAGGGAACTCAGCTTATTGTCTAAGGTTGATTTGAGTGTGCCCGGTTGGATTCAACAAGACAAATTGTCGGTTCGTAGGGGGGATCCCGGGTCAAGTGTTCGGAATCAAGGTTTTGATTTCAGGAATAGTAGTGGCAACGCCACTAGGGACGAGGGAGCCGACGAGATTTCACGGCGGAGACCGTCGACCTTCTGGACGGCGTGCCCATACTGTTACTTGCTGTGCGAGTATCATAAGATTTACGAGGGTTGTTGTTTAAGGTGCCAGAATTGTGAGAGATCATTCCATGGGGTTTCGATTCCGACTTTGCCGCCACTTGTGCCTGACCAGGAGGCCTATTATTGCTGCTGGGGTTTCTTTCCATTGAGCTTTGCCACTGCTAATACGGGCGGGAAGGAGGCTGCGCAACCTCCAGGGTTTTCAAATTGGACGTCTTCGATTTTTGACTCTGGCCAGCTGCCAGAGAATGGTTGGGATAATGCGGTACCCCTGGCTGCTGCACGGCCGGCGGGGAAGCCGGCCAAGGTGGTGGGTGTTTCAAATGGGATTGCTTCAGGTTTGGGATCTAGTGGGCGAAAGCGAGGAAGGCCTCGGAAGAATCCTTTGCTATAAACGAGGTTTATGTTTATGATTAGTTCAGATCAGTTGAAATGCATTTGGGACTTTTGGCTACTGCGAAGCTAGTTGAATTTTGTTGTAGAAAATGCGTTGATTGTAGAATATGAAGGTTCAACAGAAAGAGAAATTTGATAATTTTGGAGGTTGATGTGGTGACAGTTGGCCTACCCTGCTTTCTCTGGAAGACGTAGAAAGCTCAAGCTGCTTCGCCGGAAAACTCATAGGTACTGCTGTTTCAGTGTTGTCTAGTTGTTTACTTGTTTGTAAATGTTTATATGTTATTTTAAAGTCTGCCTCATGGTTGATAGCATTCAACTTTTTAGTATTTGCTAGAGAGCTGTTTTGGCTAGTTTTTTTAGCAGAAGATCAATGACTTGTTTCAATACGCGACCATGACTGGTAGTTCTTTAAATGGACATGGAAACATTCTTATCTTGTTTCCTTAAATTACTTCTTTTATACAATGTATATAATTGCTTACTATCATCAATCACCATCATTGTTGGTGCTGCCATTATGTTTTGATCAAATTCCTGTAGAAAATATTATTGATTAAAACCGTAACTGGGTCCTCAAAATATGATATGATTTGTCAATTTGATGCTCTGAAGATTTTTTGTATGAAAGTATGATTTCCTTCCAATATCACCCTCCAAAGGTATTAAAATGATAGTATACAATATTAGATGAGGTCGAAAGAGAATTATACACTCTGGCAGAGTTATTGTTTTCGTTTGATTCATCATCTGAATTAAACACAGCAATGTGATTCATATGGTCACTGATACATATTGGTGGCCAAATTGTTCCGAAGAAAGAATCATTACCGCAATTGTAAATTAGGGCAATTCCCATTTCATGATCCCATGGTGATATGAAGTGTGTTGCTTTATCAGGTCCTCCAAGACCCTATGCAACCCAGCTACCAAATCACCTTAGGTTTCATTATTTCTTCTAAAAATTTAAAAAACCTCAGAACAGTGTCTTTTAGTCTTTTGGGCTTCCAGGTAAGTAAATGCCATCTAACTTCTCTAATGTTGGTCAAAACTCAAAGATTGTTCATTGTTGAACATTCTATCATTAGTGCTGCTTGCTCTGGTTGGATGTAACTTTCTCAGCATCTGCATTCTTTAAAATTTAGTCTTGAGAAGAAGGATATAGAGTTAGACTTCAATTAATTAGGTAAGACTTTATAATTTATGCACTTAATTATGACTTATTGAGGACCTATTGTAAATTATTTTTTTGTTGATGATTGGTTTAAATATATTGTTGAATATTTTGTTTATACATAAGTTTACATTATAAATTGCAAGCTATTTTGTAATTTGTTATTGAATCCTTCGATTCAATTCTTGATTTGACAGTTATGCTGTACTAAAGTGATATAAAGAATCTGTGAGAATACTAAATTGATAATGACATCAGTTTTTGAGAACCAAACTAGGGTTTTTGGTCCACTATTATCTGTGAACATGCCATTGCCAAATAGGTAGTCCTAGGAATCTTAAATATTTTTGAATTTTGCCTCTTTGTGGATTACTTTCTTTCGTTGTCTCTCAACTTAAGGCCCACTATGCTCACCGAAAGTCAGACTACTCCACACCACAGTAACGCCAGTTCTTGATAACTATTTGCATTGCTTTATAAATTTTTTAAAGCTGGTTGAGAATAAAATTTGTCGACATATATACTTCATCCTACTGTAAAATAGTAAGTGGATAATTCTTGCTGTATGAAATGGTTGTATCTCCATTTCTATATAGATATTGAACAGGAGTTTGCTATGCATTTTTTGTCTCCGTTATGTAAGCTTAAATGCTTAATACCTTTGAGAGCATCAGTGTCAATCAAGAAAAATCCATGTAGAGGATGCTTCAGTCAAGGATTTATTTTAGGCATTGAGAAGTGTTTATTTATTTCCTATATACATTTAAGTTCATGCTCATCTTGCGGATGATAAACTCTTTTGGGATAAGCTTGTTAAAGTTGTTGGAAATCATAAGGTAATCATTGTTAGCACCAAAGCCATTGCAGCACCAATGTGCTATTATTTATGATATCAAATTGATATATGCTTCGTATTCTTATCTTACAAAAAGTGACTCTGTCCTTAATAGATGTAAACAGAAGAAATGTTAGAGATTACGTTTTGGGTTGGAAATATATTCATATTTCATAATGAGAGAACAAAGTCCTCATGGGAAAGTAAATCAGTAGTGGGCAGTATCCCCCTGGCAGTTCTTAATTCTTACAAGTTTTCCACTTAGCAACATCACGAGTCAAAAGCATTCTTTTTGCTTCTGATATGTCTAACTATGAAACCGGATCCACTGCTGTCCATATTTCATGCTGTCCCTTGCTGTCCAGTTGATCTCAACCGTCCAACCTATCTCACCATTCAGCTTCTGCCACTTATTGTTTTTTTTTTATTTTATATTTTGCTGTCATCAAAACGCACCGTTTTGGTGCTGTGCAATATTGTTTCTTCTTCCTCCTCTCTTTCAACGCACAAAATGACAATGAGTTTCCTTCTACATTTTTTCATCTGCTCGAATTCCCAATTGAACATGTACAATTTTCTTTTTGTGTTTTATTCTGTATTTGTCATCAAGCGTCCTTTCTATTGTATAATGAAACAAAAACTCTGATTTCAAGTTTCTTTCAAGCTTGCCAATTTTGCTTTACTCTATCAATTTCCTCTGCATTTTACTCTACGTTTTCCTATGCATTTTACTTCTATGCTTGTAGATTTACCAATTTATGTCTAAAGGGATATGTATCCTGAAAAAAAACTTTCATTTAATGCTAAAACTTTTGGATAGATTCATATTAACATACTTTAAGCTCAGAAAACGTCATAATGATTAATGTTTGTCCTTCATGGCAAGCATTAAACCCATAATCAAAAGGTCCATTCTCAAATCTCCTAAGTTTTATGCATAAAATTCTCTTCATTTGTGCAAATTTGTGTACCTCAATCCTTTTATTAGTAAATTCATCCAAAGTAATTTAAATCTATTGAAGTTTAAATGATCATTGCATCCCATAAAAAATACTACCCAACAGTATTGTGTTGTCATATTCAATAAATCTTTGAATCAGACATTTATAACAAGTTAGAAAAATGTTATTAGTGTATGAAACATGATCTGATATATTAATAATATATATATATGTACATACTTATACATTATTTGTTTGATGCATATAAGTTATCATACATGTAAAAAATAATAACTGTAATGAAAGATTAGTAGCTCTACATGTAAAATCTATAAAATTGTTTATCAATTCAAAAAATAGTTATCAAACTTGACAATTTTGTTTATCTGGACAATGTGAAAAAACAAAAATGAATTACAACCTAAAATGTTTAAATTACTACTTTATGTTTTCATCTTGCTCAGATGAACAAAATTGTCAAGTTTGATAACTATTCCTTGAATTAATAAACAATTTCATAGATTGTACATTTAGAGCTAATCATCTTTCATTATAGTTATTACTTTCTACATGTATGATAGCTTATATGCACCAAACAAATTGCATATAAGTTTGCATATATATATATATATTATTAATATATCAGATTATATTTCATACACTAATAACAATTTTCTACCTCATTATAAATGTCCACTTCGTGGATTTATTGAATTTGGCAACACAATATTGTTGGTTAGTATTTTTTATGTGATGCCATGATTATTTAATCTTCAATGGATTTAAATTATTTTAGATAAATTTACTAATAAAAAAATTGAGTTACATAAATCTGCACAAATGAAGAGAATTTTATGCATAAAACTTAGGAGATTTGAGAATGGACCTTTTGATCATGGGTTTAATACTTGCCATGAAGGACAAACATTGATCATAATGACGTTTTTTTGAATTTAAAGTATGCTAATATGGATCTATCCAAAAGTTTTAGCATTAAATGAAAGTTTTTCTTCTAGATACATATTTCTTTAGATATAAATTGGTAAATCTGCAAGCATACAAGTAAAATGCAGAGGAAAAAGCTAAGAAAATCGACAGAGTAAAGCGAAAATGGCAAGCTTGAAGGAAACTTGAAATCAAAGTTTTTGTTTTATTATACAATAAAAAGGAAGCTAGATGACAAACACAGAATAAAATGCAAAAAGAAACATTGTACATGTTTAGCTAGGATTTTGAGCAGATGAAAAATGCAGAAGGAAACTCATTGTCATTTTGTGTGCCGAAAGAGAGGAAGAAAAAGAAACGCTATTGCACAACACCAAAATGGTGCATTTTGATCATAACAAAATATATATATATATATAAAACAACACGTGGCAAGAGCTGAACGGTGAGATAGGTTGGACGGTTGAGATCAACTGGACAGCATGAAATATGGATAACAGTGGATCTGGTTTTGTCTACCTACACGCAGCAACCCAACTTTGGAGGATCCCAATACATGCTAAAGGGTTTGTCTAATGATCCATTCTTACAGTTGTCTAAGTCATTCAATACCAGATATACAATCACCCTCCGGTATGACTTGGTCCTCAGGAACTACATCAACACAAAAATATTTGCTGGCTCAGAAGCAAGGGCCTTGGCTTCCATTAATATTGCTGTGCGCTGCATAATTTGTTTTATCTACAATCATACATTCTTCATGGTACAAGATTACTTCTACTACCAAGAATTCTGCTTAGACAATGATGCATCAAAGCTATAGATTTATACCAACGATGATTATGTATCTAAATGGAATCTAAACACGAATTGTTTTGCACAAATACAAGTAGAAATAGCAAACAGTAATCTCTTAAAAATCAACTTAGCAGGCCGAAATTGGTTGGTTGATGTTGGTCAGATCTGAATTTGTGATAGAAGAACCGTATGTTGATCATTGAAGTATGTTGGTTTGGTAATCAGAACAAAACTTGCTGGTCTCCCATCTGTACAGAAACCATTGATGCTGTTGATTTGTTGAAGGCACTCACATAGCTACCTGGCCATCAAAATTCTGATATGTTTTTGTCTGAAAACTTGTGCCTTCTGCCTATTACGGATGCCCAGTCCCAGACTACCCATATTTGAACAATAGCCCACGAGTTCATCCCCATCCAGCTATCCTCTTAAATTGTTTTTTAAAGTTTTGGTATATACTTTATCTTGAATCATGAGGCTGATGTTACCTCATTATAATTCGTTCTTTTTTAATCATTACCATGTAATTTTTTCAACCCGGAAGTACTACGGATTTCACCGACCTGACCGGAGAAGGATTAAAGTCTGAGCTCAACTTGACTTTAGACCTGTCCTTGTCTATGTGTAGTCAAGAAACAAACGCGTGCCTAGTAAATTTGGATAATATTAATTTATGAAAAATAATAATAATATTAATTTCTCAGTACTTATACTTGTTCCGCGACGAAAACTATACAGATCATCAAACTGCATTCTTATGGGGGTTGATTTGTTGGATGACAGGGCCTTGAAACTTAAGTACCCTTGGAATCACCTTTCATTTCAACTCACTTCTCAATCTTGGGTAATTAGAATATTTCAATTCCAGCACAAGTTATAAAAAGGGGTTCTTTTTGGGTCTGAAGAAGATTACTAGTTCAGTTCCCTTGGATAAATTACCTTTGTAATTCGTTTCCAACTTTGCTTAGGTTCAAATACGGCTTGATTAACAGTGACTTAATACTTCTTTGGATGAAAAATGAAATCAGTGACTTCTTACTTACTCCTTTAACTGAGACGTCTAACAGAGTCATTGAAATAAACCATGAAGGTTGTCCAGAGCTATATGCCCAATTTTCTAAGGGTATTCAACCTGTTAATTGCCGTTTCTTTCTCTAGCTTAATAAATAATATCATGAGAAATGATGTTAAAATAAGATTTGTCTTAACTATCAAAACGCTCTTATTTTATGAATTTTTTTATCATTAATAATTCACCGTTCTGTTCCCCTTCCCCCCCGCCAAAAGACACACTTCCCTTCCTTTTTTAGTATGCGTATTTATGTGTCCTGATAGGATTGAACAGCTTGAAAACCACTAGTGTAATGGATTTGTGTTGGATTTAGTTCCACGTGAACCCAAGTACAGAGAGAAAGTCACTTTCAAATTTCAATATACAAGGAGCATTCACGGGATAACGCTATTCTCTTGAAATGATAATAAACCATAACGATTGCGCATCTAAAGATTTTAAGCTTTTCCTCCATAAATGACCATTTTGGGAATTCACATGAAAGCAAATACAAATTCAAGATGTAAAACCAAAAACACAAGGTTAGAATACAAGAAATAGAACTTAAGAGAAGCACCTAGAAAATACGATTACGATCCTAGAATTTGGCAATGCATTTGCTCAGTATTAGCTCTACGTGAAGTAGAATGAATATTTGATAACTACAACGCAAGGAAAGAAGGGAAAGGCATAGAATTTAGAAAAAGGACGACAACAAACACTGAAACACATCTAATATCCAATTTTCAATACCCGTCATTATATTGCTGTTCCTGTCTTCAGCACTGAGCACTGAGCACTGTGCAGCAGTAGCAGAGAAAAGAATTGTTTAAACTTTAAATACATCACTGTTTCTATACTCAATGCAAATTTCAAGAGGAAGGGACAAAGGGATCTGTCATGCGTGTGTGGAAATAGACAAATACACCCCCACACCACATGCTCCCCCTTTACTTTCTTTCTTTCATACATTACAATACATGCCCTACACTATATGCTTGGGTATCAGTAATTGTCTCTTTCCATCCTCTTTCTCTTTAAGTCTTTTTACCTTACCATGCACTCCCCCCAATCACCATTTCACCCTCCAATTCCATCCTTTCTATAACTTCACAAAAAACAGTTTCTTTGCAAAAAATCTATAATTAAAGAGTACTGGGGTTGTGGGTCAAGACAAGAGTGGCTGGCTGGCCTTGAATTAATAAAATAATTGATAATTGATATCCTCTTCACACTTCTCTCTTCTCTTTTCTGTAACTAACGCTAAGCTAGAGCTAGAGCTAGAGCTAGAGCTAAGACTAGATATAGAATCCATGGCAGCAACGGTACCTTTCTGTCAGAAAGCGCATTCTCCGTATCATGAGCTGCTCAGACCAGAAGAAACGAGACAAGAATTGAATGGCTGCACTAAATGCGTCCGCGTCCGCGTCCATCGTCCATCGCTACCGTACCCCTCCGTGTGACTGAGAAATCCAAGCCTTCCATCTCGATACTACTCCCGCTTGTCTCTCTTCTTCTTCTTCCCGATGTTGCTGACGCTCGCCTTCCCCACTCCTGTTCCTGCTCAACCCCGTGATTTCCGACATGCTTCTCAAATTCATTATCAACTCCCTACGGTTCTCTTCCCTACGGTTCGGGTTCCCGTGTGGCTGTGGCTGTGCCTGTACCGTGTTTTGGTACAGTGGCAGCTGCATATTCTGTTGCTGTTGCTGCCGTGACAGCGACTGTCCACAGGAGGAAGAAGACAATCTACGGCTGTCCTCACTCAGCAGCATCTCAGACGTCAGATAGAGTAGATCGGACGGTTGTACGTCGCTCCATCTTTGATGGAGATTAAGCGGTTTGGGCTTTTGTGACGGAGATACTATGATCCTGTGCTCCAATCTGTGCTTGGTTTCCTTTTCCGTCAACAATAGCCCATCTTTTCTTGGACCATCACATCCACTACTCCCTTCTCTTTCTCTTCCAGCATCGTTTCGTTTTCTCTTCGTCGACCACATTGCACTGTCCAGTGACCTTCTAAACGGCATCGCCGTTTTCTTCTGCTGCGGCGTCGTCGTTTCCCCCTCCGTGCTCCTTCTCTGCTGCAATATTATCTGTAAGAACCCTCCACTTCCACCTCCTCCTCTTTCTCCCACTGACGAATGCCTCCCGGAGACTCGCCGGAGAATCGAGTTCGTCTGCGGATCCGGCTCTACCCCGCTTTCTATGTCCGAATCTAGCTTCGATTTGCCGGAGCATTCTTGTAACAGTGGAATAGGTTGATTCTGCGGCCAAACCTTAGCCTCCTCCACGAGAAGAATGTCTTCCGGGTCGACCCGATACCGACAGAGCGGGCACGTGGAATGTGCGTCAAGCCACGTATCCACGCATTCGACGTGGAAGGCGTGCTTGCATTTTGGAAGCAAGCGAAGAATCTCGACGGACTCAAAGGGGTTCAGGCAAACCGCGCATTCGAGCCCATCCTTTTGTCCTCGGAGCGATCCGAATCTGAAAATGGGTAAGGACTCAATGACCGTACGGTCAATCCCGGAGTTCTTCCTGCCAACATAAATAGGCCCTCTGTTTGAAATCCTGGAAGATTCATCCTCGGGCTTACAGTGTTTGACATAGAGAAGAAGAAGAAAGGTAAGGGAGAACAAGGTGGCCAATACCCCCACTATAACCACCACGCTTGGCTTGAACGGACCCTCTTTCCCCCCGGCAATGGGCGGCGACGGGGGAGAATTTCCGCCGTCAATGTTGTCATCGTCAAGAGTGAAAGCTGAAGGAGAAGGTGGAGTTTCTCTTGTGTTATCAGCAACGGCCTGTGCAAGGAGAATAATGTTGTGGAGGAAGAAGAAGAAGAAAGAAAAGAAAAATCTGGTGAAAGAGTTGAAAGAAGGTGTACCACCCATGTGCGAGCGAGAGTGATGCTCGGGGTTAAAAATCAGTAGATAGTAATTTGAGGGGACAAAGGGATTAACAATAATATATTTTTCATGTGAAGGAAGTATAGGAATAGGAAGGAAGGAAGGAAGGACGAGGAGGGAGAGAGGGTGTGAGAGAGAGAGAGGCTATTTTGGGAGAGATTCTATGGTAGGGATTCAGGGAAAGAAGATACAAAGAGACAAAGACAAAAACTCTATAAATAAATAAATCCACCTCCTACGTTTTAAATATAAATACACTTAATTATTACCTGAAATCTTTGTTTAATTTAACTCTACCACACTCAACAAACCACGTTTCCATCAGAAGCCAAATTTTTATATAAACACAGCAAAAACACCCCTACCGACCTACCTCAAACAAAAACCCAACATTCATAGAAACAGAGCATGGTTCTTGCATTATGGGGGCTAAGCCCGTTTAGATCTAACGGCCTTCCGTTATCAGAAATTAAACTCAACTCACCCTTATATATTTAAACTTAATTATTTTTTGTAATTAGGACTTAATTGTAGAAAATGAAATATTTCTAAGTGATAATTTATCTCTACGACCACATTTGACTGCAGAGAGGACCGCTGTCTTAAGAAACTATAAAATTAAATTATTAATATTTCATTTTACTGTAACAAAAGAGGGAGAAGAAGGAAGACGTAAGTGTCATCATCATACAAAGCCCATACTCTGGTACATCAATCAGCTGGAAATCTAATTGATATGTGGGACCTGTAACACAAAAAGAATACACGTTTTAATATATATATATATATATATATATATATGATAGAACCCTTTACATGGGAAGGGTCAATGAAAATCTAAATCCTAAAGAATCTGAGACATCACAGTTGTGGAAAAGCAGAACAATATTTTGAAGCTTTTTGCCAGCGAAGATGCCAATACTAACAAATCAAGTGACACTCACTCACCGTGTCCATGTTTGCCAGTTTTGGAAGTGTTCATCCACCAAGGGAAAAAACACTACAGTAAACATCATGGAAAAGACTCGAAATTTTGTAGAAAATGTTTCAAGATAATAAGACGTAGGTGTTGTTGAATATATGGCAACTTCTAAAACCTAAATAAAACTTCCTTGATGGTGGAACCGTGCAAGTGTATGTTTTCCCACTAGTTACAATGCAACTGCAACATGTGGGGGTATTGTTTGTGTGAATATTTCATGGCCGCTCTGTTTGTCTCTGTTTAACAACTATATAAAACATAATGAGAAACAGTAACTCTGAAACTGAAATATCCTTCTGCTCCTATAACTCAGGTTTTGGTAATTGGAAAACAAAATGACGATTGAAGAAAACAAGGGAACTTAAATTATTGTCAAATAGATCTGAAGATGATAGTTACAATATAATAATTCATACCTACAACATAACATGACACTATTGTATAAAGAGAGAAGAACACACAAAATATATGTATATGTAAATGAAATACCCTACTCAAATAAATTTGTATTTATTTCAATATTTATATTAAATCTTCACGAAAATGATTTAAATTCAAGCCTTTATATGGGCTTAATGATTTTTGAACCTAACTCTTGGACTAAGTAGTCGTTGGCTTGCATTTTTTAGGTTTTAAAAAGGAAGGGCTTTGTAGTCACAAATTTTATCCATTTGACCAACGTCTTATTATTTTAGATATGTATTTTTAAAAAGTATTTAGTACACAGTTTAAATGGGATTTTAAAAAGTAAGAGGTTAGAATGTTAGATTCTTATATTTGGTATATATATTAAAAAAATATTATCAAAACATTACATTTTGAGTAATAGAGTATTTTTATATTTTTATATATTTTTATTTTTATATAAAAAGTAATAATTTTATATTCTTATAATATAAAAATATTTTTAAATTAAAAAAAGTATTAAATTATTATTCTAAAACTTAATCCTACCTTATATTTCAAATTCTTTAACACTCTTTACGTCTTTTATTAATTCTTTATTTTTTTTATAAAATTAAAAAATAATGATTATTTAATTTTTTACAAGATAATAATTTTAATTGTACTATCTTATTTTTTAAATGATATAATTGATATTATTAATTATTGATTCATATAATTAATAATTATAATAAAATAATAAAATTACAAAAAGGAACATTGACAACAACAAAAAAAACTTACATTACGGGAAGCTCATTTAATAATCTTTTTTGCATTGAAAGGAAAAAGAATAACAAATATAGGAAAATAAAATTACATATTATTATCTATACTAACTTATTCAAAACTTTTAACAAGTTATTATATGTCCCAAATCAGCGTTTGAATGAGAAAATGAAAAGTTAATATTTTTTTTCTTTAAAAAAATAAAGATAACTTATTTTATATAGCTCATATTTATATGTCTCTATATATATATATATATATATATATATGTTATTCAAGTATTATTAATTAACAGCATATATATATTATTCAATTAATAAATTGTTGTTATTTTTGTTTTTAATATAAGTAATTTTAAAAAACAGTTGGTTATTATTTTAAAAAAATATTTAAAAATTGTCAATGACATATTTAAAAAATTGTTAAATATTTTTAAGAATATTGAAGATTAACCAAATTTAGGAATGTAATATTCTTAATAATATTGTAAAATACTTTTATAAATGTTTTAAATAAATTAAATAATTTTTTTTAAATTCTTGATAATTATATTATTGAAAATCATATTTTTAAAAATATAATTTCTTGAAAATAAAAAATTTATTCGTATATAAAAAATCCTTTTATTATTTATGCTTCCTCAATACATGTTTTCTCTCAATCTTTTGTGAACAGAGTTTTAGGAGATTAGGGGAACATTATTGATTAACCAAAGTTTTTATTTTATGATAAGATATTAAATTATCCATACGAACGACTCACGAGTAGCGAGAAAAGAAAAATCAAAAGTTGAATTATATATTTTAAACATTTTAAATACAATAATTCATACATATATATATTTTCTAAAATTATATTTCCTCTTGATTATGTTAAAAAAATCAGTTGATTAAAATAATAATAATAATAATAATAATAATAATAATGTTTGTCGCGTTTTAAAATCAACCTGACAGATTCATTCACTTTCATATCCGGCTCCTTGCTTCCTGCATTCATGTGGCCACCTGGGTCTCTTCCAATCATTTTTTAAGTGCCCAACACAGACACGACCAGTAAAATATTTTAGTTAGTATGCGATTAGTTAATAGAGTTTTTAAATATTAAAAATTATTATTTATATTAACTTTTTACCGAGCTCAATTTATTAAATATTCTATCAATTTATCAAAGAATATTTTAACCAGTGTTACAAGAATACCGTAAAAATGATCTTATATTTAAATTTGATGCCCACTTTCTTTTCTACTTTTCTCTACTTAGTATTATCACTCATTTCCTATTCTTCTAATCATATTCTGTGTCTCCAAATTCTGTTCACATATAATTAACTATCTTCAGCTATACCCAAACTTCAATTTCAGTATTTGAAAGTGAAGTTCATGAATCGCAATATATATTTGTGAAAGCTAGTAGAATAAGAATTTAAAAAATCAGTTCTAGGAGAACTAGCCATAGAGAGAGAATCAGTTGCTAAGCAAAAGCAGAAACAGCATCTGTTTGTATTGCTTTTGGGATTGCACATTTGCACTGATAAAGCTTCCATGCATTAACGCTTATTTATAGGACTATTGGTGGTTACTTTATGACTTTTCTAGATTTCTCTCTTGGCTCGCTGACTTAATCATGTTTTCCAATACATATTTATATTTGTATTGGTTGAAATCAATAAAAAAAAGATGAAATTAACCATAAGATAGCGTAAAATGGCTTATTTATTATGTTGCATGTTATAATTTTCAGGGAAAAGATGCAAAATGATTGCCAGACTAAATATACAATTTGATATTAAAAAATATATATTTTTCAATTTTATTCATACAAATTATTTTAAAAAAATTGTAATTTAATACAAGCATATATTAAGTTTCTCTTCTAAAGGCCCCAAAATATAAAATTTAGTGCAATATTAATACATAAATTACGACTTTTACAGGCACATTTTCAAGAGTGAAATTGCCCAAGTGAATAATGAATACGGAGGAATTGTCCAAAAAAAAAAAGGAGAAGGTATTTATTAATTTTTAGTTGGGTTCTATTTGAGGACAATGAACACTATTTATAAGTTTTGTCATTTGTGTTTGAGTTTAATCCATTAAATGTGAAACCAAATTGGGGCCTTTTGGTTTTTCTTGGCTGATGATGCAAACTACGTAAACGTTAAGGAGGCGAGCACGTTTGAAATATCAAATTATGGAAAGTATATTTTATTCTTCTTAATTAAATTTTTATCGTAATTTAGTATATTAACTTTAAAATATAAAAAGCATTTTCATGTTAAAAAACAAAAAAACAAAAGAAATAAGCAAGAGGCATAAGGCATAAAACCCAATGGAAATGGTATGCTAAAGAATTGGATCGGTCTACTGTAGTGACCCAAACAGAGTCGGCCTTAAACGGACCAACCTTTTTCTCATACGGACTGAATACGTTAAACCCAAATCTAGAATGCTTGACTAGACTCTCTCGAAAAGCAACTTAACTTATTTATGACTTTATATATATAATTTTCTTAAACAAATTTTTGCAATTAATTTTAAATAAATGACTGGACGCTACTGTCAGTTTACAGAGAGATAGAAAAAAAAAAAATCTCCAATTATATTTTTTCTTAAATACGGATAAAAAAAAAAAAGTCGTTGGCTTAAGGCACGTGCTTAACATTCAACTGTTTTTCCTAGCTATAGTGATAAACAGAGGTAATCTCTTTCATCATATTCCCTCTGATTTGTACATAAGAGATACCATAGATATACAGTAGCCTGAAGTTCACTTCCATATCTTTTTACTATCTTTAATTTTTCCATTATATCAGTTTGGTAAATGTTGTATCGTTGTTCCTCCGTAATCACACTCACATAACTATCGTGTAGCTTCTACGAGGTAATAGAAAATAATATTAGTATATGACAGTTGAAGCGTGTGGTAGCTACAGTGGCATATATATATTATGAAAGATGTTATTTAAAATATTTAAAGTAATTTAATTTGACATATTCACATATTATATAGTTTTTTCTGATGTAAGACTTTTTGTTTTCATATATTTTCAACATTATAGGACAAGAGTGACACCATTCACAACCACATTAATGCCTTAAAAGTCCACACACCACATTGCTGCTTCACTTGCTTTCACTTCTTCTTTCGTCTTTGCTTACCCTTTTTGTCTGTATGAAATTTTGAAATCTGAAGAATAATGGAAGCAAAAGGTTTGGGTTCAATTCGCCAGTGGGTCCGTCGTTACATAAACCATAGGGAAGAGTGGGAAGGATGAACAAGTACAACTCAAGTTTGCTACCAAAAAAGCCAAGACTTTCCTTTCCGTGCATCTCTTTACCCCCAACCCTTAATTCCACACATACCTAAGTACCCAAAAAAAAAAAAGATTTTCAAGTGTAATTAATTAAGGTTCTTGCCTTTTTATATTTGGCTTGTTTGGGCCATTTTATTTTATTTTTTAATCTTTTACATGTATTTTTTATTTAAAATAATATTAAATATTAAATATAAATATTTTTTAACAAAAGTTTAAAATTTAATTCATCTAATTATGCAGGACTAATTTGTTCGACTAATCTTAATTTTTAATTTGATTTAAGATTTTGAAATAAGATCAATATTGAGTAGGTGTGTATAGGTGGGGACTCACCCGAAAGCAAAGCAAGTGCAAAAGTAGGGTCTAGTTATTATAAAGGTCGATCCATTGTGGACATGCTCATTGCTGTTTCGATGTGTCAACGTCATTGTATCAATCCAACTATCAAGGAAACGTTATTTGGAATTGGAATAATTTCATTTTGATATCAATTAAAAAGATTAATTAATGTGTAAATATATTGAATGAGCTAGTGGTGGACAAGTCGACCTGTATCTGCCTGCATACTGCATTAGTGCATAATGCAAACCCATCTGGAGTCTCGTCTGCTATTGCTGTTGTTACACTGACACCCGATGTTGATATTACCTTCCTAATATATCCTAACTTTGTGGGACCCACCCTACATCTTCACGTGCTTATATTTCAATCTTTATCAATTTATTTATTTTTTTAAAAAAATATATTTCCCACATAAAATTAATATGCTAATTACCAGTATAGCCATAATCACGTTTGGGAATAATGGGACTAACTATAAAAGGAAACGTAGTTAAACACAAGCGGGAACCTAGCCTATGCCTATGTTTAACATATATATATATATAGACAATTGAAGCTAAATTTAGTGAACCTACGTAAGAGAAAGTTTCATAATTAGCAGCTAAAAGCTAAATTTACGTCATATCTATTCTTGAGAACTGGAAGAATTATATTTCGTCATATATAGATATGTAAGATGCATCCTGTTGAGTTTTGACTTATTTGTAGAAGGGAACAAGAGAAAAGACTGCACCAACAACAATAATGCATGACCTATTTGACAGTTTTTTTTTTCGTTTTCATTTTATGCGGAAGGAGAAAAATAATGAATAATAATGTTGTAGCTAGCTAGCTTGTTTGGAAATTTGCCAAAATTCAAAGCCTTGCATTATTAGTTGCTGCAAAACTGAAATTCTCTCTTATATTCTTACCTGAGAGCTCATGCTGCTCTTCAGCACTTGAGACGAATTCGGAGTACGACACTATGTCAGCATGCCCGAATATCCCACCACGGGAAAAAACATGCACGCCTTCATGCATGTACAACAACTGTAAAACCCTTCGTCATTTTGTCTCAGTGTTTTACCTTATTACGATCAATAATTATTCTTTAAAAAAAATAATAAATCCGCACCACATAAATTTTTTCACGAAAAATTATAATATATATCTAAGGGCAAAGCATAAAGCCTTTTCGATAATGGAGGTCCATGGGATTTGAGAGGTGAGGTAAAGAATAGAGCATTTGAACAAAAGCGAGGGTTGCAGGGTGTGAAAGTGATGCATATATAGAGGAGACGATGGTGCATAAGAGGACCAAAAGATGTTGTCGGCTACGTCTATATTACTGCCTGTCGTGTTTTGATTCCCTTAATAAAGTTGTCGGCGCCGCCGTAGGAGAGTGTAAGAGTATTAAGTAACAGTGTTTTTTTCCCCTCTTTGAAAATGATTGCAACCCCTTTTACACCATGCAAACACCACCATTATTCTCTGCTTTCCATGAATCCTCACCCACCTCTCCCTTTCCCACTTATTACTCTTTTGGTTCTCTTCTTGTTCCTTTTATCTTTTCCCATTATAATTCCGTCTTCTTAATTATATTTCCTTTATTTCTTTTCTTATATCTCCAAATTGGCTTTTTTTCAAATAAAAAAATTTAAAGTGGTTCTCTTCATATTTTTTTTATTACTTGTGAGTTATGACTTATGAGTTAGAACAAGTGAACAGCATATTTCGGCCCTTTCGTGCGTTATATTAAATAGTCACTCAATGTGTTTTTAACCATTATTAATTTTTCTTCTTTACTATATATATACTCCATAAGTTATTATAAATATTCCGTATACCCTCAACAGTCAAATTATAGTTCGAAAAAGCTAGCTCAGGATTGTTAAAGCTAAAGCTTTTATGTTTTATTGTCTGCAAATAAGAACAAATTAAGGTGTGTAATGGGTGTAGTCATTCATTTCTGAGTTCTGACCCAACTCTCTCTCTCTCTCTCTCTTGTACACACAGGCATTAGTTCACTCTCTGCAAGTCTTTCAGAGGTCACAAGTTTAACCTTCTTGCTTCCTATTCTTTCTTCTACCCTCGGGTAAATCTTTCTTCTCCTCCTCCTCCAATTCAATTTTATTACTTTTCTGCTTTCTATCTTTTATTAGAGGTTATAAAAGAAATAAAAGAAAAGGTACCAATCTCACTACTGTGTTAGTTGGGCTCATTCTTATCTACTACAGTTCAAAGCTTGTGCTGCCATTGTCTTTAATTAGCTCCTTATCACTATTTTTTTTCCTCTGTTTTTCACTTCCTGTGTCTCCCATGTACGTACTCTTCTACCCAAAAAGCTGGCCACTCCTCCTTACGTGGTAGACGATCTCGCTACACACATATTACTACTTAGCTCTCATTATCTCTACGTAGTCTTCAACGTTTATTTGCTCCTAACCTTCTCTTCCATAATAAAGAAGAAGAAACATGCTTCCTTTTAGGAGTTTCTATGGGTTTGAGAGCTGGTTAGATCACAGTGGGTACTCTCAGGGACCGAGCTCGTTGATCAAGTCCATGGAATTTAACGGTGGAAAATCGATCCTGACCTCAACATCAAAGGCTGAGAGGAAGTCAACGGAAGCATGCAAGAGCCACAGGGAAGCTGAGAGGAGACGCAGGCAGCGAATCAACGCCCACCTTTCCACTCTGCGCTCTCTCCTCCCTAACACCGCCAAGGTGAATATTTATTCCTAAGTCCTCTTCCTTGCCATTTCAGTCCCTCTCCTTCACATTCAAGGGCTCTTTGGTAATTTTTCTATGTTATGACCGGTGCAGTCGGATAAGGCCTCGTTGCTAGCCGAGGTGGTCCAACGTGTGAAAGACCTTAGGAAACAGGCCGATGACGTGGCACGACATTACAACGGAGACTTGTCGTGCAGCAGCAGCACTGGCGAAACCACGTCGGATCCCGCAGATACGGAGCTATGGCCCTTCCCTGGCGAGGCCGACGAGGCGACTGTGAGTTATTGCGACGGTTCTGGGGAGTCGAAGCTATTGAAAGCAACGCTGTGCTGCGAGGACCGGCCCAACCTGAACCGGGATCTAGCGGAGGCGATCGGGTCGGTTCGAGCTAAGGCCGTGCGGGCCGAGATGATGACCGTTGGCGGACGAACCAAGAGTGTGGTGGTGATGCAATGGCCCGGTGGGAAAGAGGAGGAGGAGAATGGAGCACTGGAGCGGGCTTTGATGGCTGTTGTAGAGAATCGGGCTTTGGTGGGTTCTGGTCTGGGCCGAATGGGGTTGGGCTACAAACGGGCCAGACTTTGTTATGGCTACTCTAACGAGGGTGGAAGTGGCTTCTTGTTGAGGACTGCTAACATGTAATCAAATCTAGAGTTAATGAGTTAGGATCAGATCTCAAAAGAAAATAGCAGAAAGTGAAAACTGAAAACCATCTAGTGTATGTTCCTTCAATCTATACTATCAATCCATCATGCGCAATATTCGCAGTTAATGTTTACTAATTCACTTATTAGTCAAAATATAACGACTTAACGAGAAAAAAAAGGAAAATAGCTTAAATATGTATATTAAAGTTGTGTAATTTTATTAAGTGATTAGTTGAAATAATATGTATTCTGTTATATTTAAACAAAGTTTTAAATTTAAATTTTGTGTATGAAAAATTTATGCTAAAAAATTTTATTTTTATTATAAGATTTTTATTAATTCGATCTAAATTAGTAAGATTAATAGCCTTTTGGATGTTGATAATTTTGATAAAAAAATTGTGTAGTGTTGTGCCAGTTGTAAGCTTGTAATTGCATGATGAAAAGGAAGAGTGGAAGAGATAAAGGTGCCAACAATGAAAGTGACATAAGACAATGGTGGATGATTCGATGTCCCATAAACTGGGATAACTACCTTGTTACGTGACGTGTAACACTTGGATAAGTCTATATAATTAATAACTTAAAGATAAGATTAAATTACATTAATTTTTGACAATAAAAATGGGTATGGCATGCAAGGGAGTTATTGTAGTTTGTACTCTACAGTTGCAAAAGACAGGAAGAGATGGTGTGGGCAATCCGTGAGTAGCAATCCAATTTTTGTAGAGTCAGAAAATTGAAGTTTTCCAAGTTCACAATGTCAATGCTTGTAAATGCAGGGTCCAAAACCTGTTCACTTGTTCGTTCAACGCTTGCTCTTATGGGTACGTGTTCGTCTGTCCATGGAGATACCTCACGGTGCTCACCCTTTGTGCTTCGCTCAAAGTTTGTGAGTTTCTTTTCTCCACACTCATCCTCATCTTATAAGCTTCAATAAGCTGTTGATCTGATCTGATCTGATATGATACTGCTTTTTTCATAGATTTTTTCTACTTGATTTGGTCTTAATCGATTTGTTTACTCTCTTTTTGTATTCAGGCGAAAGGGGCAAAAATTGAACCAGTATTGTCGTTTTCTGTCAAGTAAGTTGGGCTTTCAAGTCCCAGCTAAAATGGTTGAAATTTCAACTTAAAATTATTCTATTCTCTAAATTACAACAAATTTGGGAATTTCGTAAGTTCCATTTATTTGTTTGTCCTGTTATCTCTAGGGAGAAACAGCTTGAGATTCCGAGTGATTGCCTCAGACTCAGTCAAGAGTACAAAGGCCCTAATATGGTTGAAACTGACGCCAGCAAGGACTTATTTGGGATGATGAAACAGAGGTTTCTGAGTTTCAAGGAGCAGAAATATATGTGAGTAATAGTTAGTTGGTATTTGTTCTTTGTTGTCTCTGTCAAGTACCTTATAAGCTAAATTGCATTTAGACAGGAAAGAGTTGGAGCATTTTCAAGCTCTTGCTGAAGCTCAATCTCCAAAGGTTGTAAAACACAGAAATTTTCAGTGTCCATCTAGTTAATTTACTTGTTATTATTACCGTCTTATTCATTTTGATTCAGGCCCATTTCTAAAGTTCCTGTATGATGCATTGCTGATTGCTCCATATTTTTTTTAGTTCAACTGAATGATTGTTCTTAACTGATAAATCCAAATACAGTTTATGGTAATTGCTTGTGCAGACTCTAGAGTATGCCCCTCTAATATACTAGGATTTCAACCTGGGGAGGCCTTCATGATACGTAACATCGCCAATCTTGTTCCTCCAATGAAGGTATTTCTCTTATTGCTTCTGATTTTTTGGGTCTCAAATGATTGTCAATTATCATAAGCCTGGTATAAAATATTGGCTTAATATTATACATTTATTTTTTATTTTTTATTTTGGTGCAGAATGGGCCAACAGAGTGTAATGCTGCTCTTGAGTTTGCTGTAACTATTCTCAAAGTACGTACTCCTTTTATAAAACTTTTGAGTGTTAAAAAGAGTTGAAGTCTAAAGAAAAGCAGCGAGAGACTATTCTGCTAAAAATAACTCTCTGTTTGTCTGTGTAATTTAAAAATTCTTACTGCTATTTTTAGGTTGAGAATATTTTGGTTATTGGTCATAGTAGCTGTGCTGGAATTGAAACATTGATGAATATACAAGACGATGCAGAGTCAAGGTTTGTTTGCTCACAATCATCTCTTGCCAAAAAAAAAAAAGTTCAAAATAATAGTTTAACAATTAAAGTGGTAGTATGGCACTAGTTCCCATTAGAGTTCATGTTTGTCCATGAAGCTTCATCAACAAATGGGTTATTAATGGGAGATTTTCCAAGTGGAGGACAAAAGCAGCCACTGCTCATCTTAGCTTTGGTCAGCAATGCAAATTCTGTGAGAAGGTATTGCTCTTCTACAAGAAAAATTGTTACCTGCATGTAATGTTATGTATCAACCTTCTGTGTTAGGAGTCAATAGAAACTCAATCAAATGGGCTTAATTCACACATTGCTAGTTAAATTGATGTCTATGCAATTCATCGCAGGAGTCCATAAACCAATCATTGATGAACTTGCTCAGTTACCCTTGGATAGAAGATAAAGTGAGAAAAGAATTACTTTTTCTTCATGGCGGATACTATGATTTCTCAAATTGCTCGTTTGAGAAATGGACCCTTGATTTCAAAGGATCCAATGTTAACGAAGGAGGCAACTATAGAGTCAAAGAACAAGATTTCTGGTGCTGAATCTGATGTTATTCAATCGCATCACAAGCAACAGATTGGATTGATAACATGCCTCTAATAATTCAGAAAATTGTAGAAATTATGGAAGCAGCATTATAAGTCTGATGTTAACAGAAATTGTAGAAGCAGCATTATAAGTCTGAATTAAAATTAGTCCGCTCCTATTCCAATCAATGTACTGCGCGCCTCTAATATATTATTCACAATTCCGAAATTTTTATTGAGTGATTTTAGTCTCTCACAATGTACGCTATCGACTAATTAATATGCAAAAATTCACATCATGAATTAAGATTTGATACTTTAAATTCCCGTTCTTTGAAAATAAGAGAGCTAAATTTTTTAGAACCATTCAGCGCACAAATTATACTCTGATTGTCAATATTCCTACCCAATAATTTTACATGCTTTGGATAATACTTTCGTAAAAATAAAATGTCGAAGGAACAATAACTTTCAGTGATTAAAAAATTACCATACCACAAGTAACGGTAAATTTTCGTTATGTGGCTATTATTAACTAAAAACGATTTTGAACCTTTTTTTTTCCTTTTAATTTATCAAACACACAAAAATAATTTTTATAACGAGAAGGATTTTAGGAAACAGCAAATAATAATAATAATAATAATATCAAGAAAAAGAAAAAAAGACTCAAGTCTTAGAGTGTCCATCGGAGCATTTAAAAAAAAGGGGAACGCACCCGTTAGTTCCAACGAAGACTATTCACAGCGAAAGGAATAGCTGAGGCAGCAGCTGAAGGTGCGTTCTGCGTGCACTGACGCCGAAGAAATCATGATCTCGCAGTTCTTCGTCCTGTCACAGCGTGGCGATAACATCGTATTTCGAGACTGTAAGCAAATTCTCCCTCACATAGACGCGCCTTTCGTTAGAGATTTTATTTTCTAGTACACTTTCTTTGTGGATCTGATGTTGTTTGATTCAATGTTTTCTCTAAATACTGTTAAATATTTTGTTTCTAAGTGTTTATCTTTTAGCTCAAGTGTTTTTGACTTTTTGTTTATCTTGCTGATCCGAAATGAGCTTATATCAAACTAAATTCCAGTTATACTTCCAGATCCTACTTGAATCAAGATATCATCATGCTAATAACTTTACTGGAGAATTGAAGAAAAATGAAAGTTGTGTTGTTAAGTTCTCAACATGTAAAGTTTGATATGTTGATGAGCTAATGCTCCTGCAGTTTGTCTTGCATGAACTCAAATACAATAGAACACGGTGTGATTTGTTATGGATTAAACTTGTTTTGGAATTGCTTTTATAAGCATACTTCAGGAGAAAACTAAGATTTGGATTGATAATTGGTATAATCTGTATTGCACACTAGCATGCTATTTATGTCCTGTCAAGATACTATAACACAATTTTTAGGAATTCTATATATTTTTTGTATTACATAGATAAAAGGTCTTATCATATTCACCGTAGCTTTTTAAAAATTTGGATGTCAGTGTCCTAATGCTAGAAACAGAGTTATTAAGGAATTCACAAAGTAACTGTAATCCAAGATTTTTTTTCCTAGATGCTTTGCGCTTTGCCTTTTCTCTTCTTTATCAGTTTTCTCCTAGTATTTTCCTACGTTATTCCCTTTATTTAAGCTGCTTGGAATTTTATATTTTCTATGACAAGCAAATTGAATCATAAGGTACTAATTTATGCTGCTGCATGATATATAAAGATATGGCCACCTCTGATATGCAAGTTCTTTTGTAAAGAGTGAATGTAATGGAGTTAAAAACATTATGTGTAGTGAAGCACATTTCCATTATCATATAAGAGTTCTTTATTTATACCTATCCTAATGCTGTGGATATATTGCTGTCAAAACCTCAATGTTTATGGCTGCCTAATTCTTTCAATTTCAGATCGTGGTGATGTGCAAAAGGGAAGTGCAGAGATATTCTTCCGCAAAGTAAAGTTTTGGAAAGAGGATGGGCAGGAGGAGGCACCACCTATCTTTGTAGGTATTATTTTCCTGAATCAGGCAGTGTGTTTTAAACTCCCATCCTTTGATGGTTTTGATAGTAATATCTCAATTCTCAAACATAAAATTTCCTTGAAATGAGTAATCTGTGTTACATGTCTTAGAACTTGGTTTTTATGCAATCTGTGAATCTATACTCACATTATATCTTTACTTTTCTGGTAAAGTATGCTGATTGATTTGTGACTTTTTATTTTGTTGATAGAATCTGGATGGTGTGAACTACTTTCATGTGAAGGTAGTTGGACTTTTATTTGTTGCAACCACGAGGATTAATATATCACCTTCCTTTGCCTTGGAACTTTTACAAAGGATTGCTCGTGTTATTAAAGATTACCTTGGGGTTCTCAATGAAGACTCACTACGAAAGAACTTTGTGCTTGTGTATGAGTTGCTTGATGAAGTCATTGTGAGCTTCTTATACTCTTTTTTATCTAATTCTTCATCAAGTATTTACTAGCATTAGATAGATCTGAATGATCCATTTACTATATTTGTTTGGGATTGTATGATAGGAGTTTCAAATCAGGCTAAAGTTCTTTGAAAATAACAAAAAGGCCTGTTAACAAATTTATGATACATTTTGACTACTATTCTAATATAAGATTATTAGTCAATGAGCAAAGTTCCCCAAAATCCTTGCTTATATTGGTGTTGATGACTTTGTCTGTAACAGGACTTTGGTTATGTGCAAACGACATCTACAGAGGTGTTGAAATCCTATGTGTTCAATGAGCCAATTGTGGTTGATGCTCCTCGTTTGCCACCTCTTGAACCTGCTACGATTTTTGCAGTATGATTTTTTATGTAATCTGTACACAAATGTTTATGGTATCTTAGTTATGATTATCACTTGCACATCCATTAATACTCAAAATTGATTGCATGCAGCAAAGGGCTAAAAGAATGCCAGGGATCGCTGTCACAAAATCGGTTGTTGCAACAGAGCCTGGGGGTAGAAGTAGGGAGGAAATCTTTGTTGATATAATTGAGAAAATTAGCATCACCTTTAGCTCCAGTGTAAGTACTTGAATTGTAATGTCTTCAAATCCAAAAAATTTATAATTCTAGCATTGCTTCATCTGTCATAACTCATCAGCGTTTCAAATATTGACTCAATAGTTAATGTCTGAAGTTCAACAAGAAAATAGAATTATATAAAGTTTTGCTGATAATTTTCTTAATGTGAACATGATAAAAAATTATAACATTATTGAAAATTTGTCCAAGTATATAGCAATCAAATTTAACAATTTATCTAATTACAGACTGCCTGCTACTTTAATGGAAAGTGGAAGGGCTTGGCTTCTTTCACTCACTATTCTATATCTTTTCAGATGCCCTAATGATGCATCTTTTTAGAGTTCTAGCTAGCCTCTCAAACATTGAATTGTATCAAAAAATATTTTGAGATATGTATAACATAATTTTATACATTTTTTTTCTCTTCATCCAACGTCAATGTGTTATGTGTGTTCTTTTGGTGTACTTTTTCTTGTTTAAGCTATTAGTTACTGCTGAATAAGTGTTTAAGGCCATTTCTGGGATTAGTCTGCATCAAGCTGCTGTTGTGATGCAATGTAGTATGCGAGTTTAATCTTCCTTTTTGTTTCCTTTGTTTTAATTTCCACTGTCAAGCAGTTCATTTGTTGTATATTTTGTAAATCATTTTTACCTTATTTTATGTGATTTATTCAGGGATATATACTAACTTCTGAGATTGATGGCACCATACAAATGAAGAGCTATCTTACTGGCAATCCTGAAATTCGATTAGCTCTTAACGATGACCTTGTCATAGGAAGGGGGCAGGGACCGATCTATGGTATCTTCTTCTTTCTCCCCCCCCCCCCCCCCAATCCCCTCCCTCTTTTGGTGGCTTTGCATTTCCTATTCTTTGCTCACCTATGCAGTTGAATATTTGTTCTTAGGATTCATTCCCCTTTTTTCTGTTGTCTGGACAAGTAAGAAAATTTGATGTGCAGTTTTTAGGTTTGGAAATTGGAAACCATGTGTTGATTTTTTAGCTTTTTAATGACAAGTAATAATTCAATGGATATGATTATCACCTATTTTGTAAAAGTTGCCATTTAAACTTTTGGAAACCAACCTCATTTACACAAACTTGGGGTTACTGTTAATTGCTTCAACCGTTCATGATGATGCCTTTACAGAGTTGTTTCTGTAAATATTTTTTCTAATTTAAGTAGATATTTTTTTGGGGGAGTTTGGTTAGCGTTTATAAATTCTTGTGTTGCTATGATTGCTTATGTTAGATGTTCTAAATCAGGTTATAGGAGTTCATCTGGTTCTGGCTCGGTGATATTGGATGACTGTAATTTCCATGAGTCTGTCCGTCTTGATAGTTTTGATATGGACAGAACTCTGACCCTGGTGGGTACAAAAATGTAGTCTCCAAGAGTAATAACTCTTAAAAATATGAAGTTACTTTACTGGCTTGCTTTCTCTTGATTATTTTTTTTACTGGGGCTTCCTACTGCCAATTGTAGATACCACCAGATGGTGAGTTTCCTGTAATGAACTATCGCATGACCCAGGAATTCAGGCCTCCTTTTCGTATTAATGCTTTAATTGAGGAAACAGGCTCCCTCAAGGTGACATCCAAACTTCATTATTAATTTTATTTTCTTTCTATCCTTTATCTTCTTTTGCAAAAAGACTTCATTTCTATATCCTAGCACTTGCCTATAAAGCACGGACACGTTTATCTTTAGACGTGTTGCATGTCCAACACATGACACAATACCAATACACCATAACACGCTGTAGACATACATTCGACACACATCTAGGTGTGTTAGAATAAAGAATTTTATTTTTTCAGTTCAAACACGTGCCAAATGCAACTTGGACGTGTGTTGCAGATGGCTCATACTTGAGTCAAGCATAGAAAGACCCAAAGAAAATAGAAATACCATAAAATAAGTGAATGAAAATCTAGAGAACTCTTTTTAATGAGATTATTAAAGTTCTTTTTTAATTGTTTTTGTTATGTATGAGATTTAATAAATTTGATTTAGAAAATAATAGCGTAAGTAGCTTAAAATATGAATTAATATTGGTTATTTTTCTTTTTTACAAGTATATCACTAAAAGAAAACTTAAAATATATATATGCCGTGTTGTGTCGTGTTCTATATCTTTTAGAGTTTGACTTTTCAATGTATCTATGTCCGTGTCATGTCAGGTGTCTGTGCTTCATAGGCACTTCCTAACACTTATGAAATGGCACTTTCAGGCAGAGGTGATTCTTAAAATACGTGCTGAGTTTGCCTCAAATGTAAATGCAAACACTATCAAAGTGGAGATGCCACTACCAAAATATACCACCAGGTACTATTCCATTTTTCTTTAAATCCTTTGATAAAAGAACAGAATTAACTTTGACAGTCATTTGCCATTGGTTAAAATCTTTTTCTATTGTTTGATGCCATTGATTATGTGTTCCATAAGTGAAGTCCATGAAATGTTCTTGGTTGTTTTGTCTTACTAACTTAAAATATTTGTATGCCTACAAGGTGATGTACTGGGGTAGACCTATGAAAAGAACATTCAAGGGGAAAATTTAAATTATTACAGCTTTTTGGGGAATAAGTAAAAGTTTAGGGGACCTTATCAAATGTTTTAAACTTAAAGGTAAAAGAACCTTTTAAATTGTTTAGAAAGAGTCCCCATGGGGCAACATAGTTTCATACAAGGGCTGAAAATTTCTAGTTTGAATAAAGGAGGTCAAGGGACCATTGTGGTAGATCAAACATTCATGGACTGTATCTTACTTTGCTTCATCTATGCTAGACTTCAAACAAATCAATAAAAAGAATTTCAAAAGAATTTGCATTAAGTAGTTTGCGGCACTCTATAACTTCATTAGAAAGACAAGCAGATCTTGCTTGTTGATTCAGAATTATTTGCATATGAATATACATAAATAAAGGTGTTACTCATCACTAGTATTATAGTGGTTGATATATGTTATTATTGGGCATTGTCTCAGGGTTAATTTTGAGCTGGAACCTGGAGCTGTTGGACAAACAACTGATTTCAAGGAAGCAAATAAGAAGCTAGATTGGAATCTAAAGAAGGCAATATTTCTCGTTAATCTTTATAACTATAAGTTATCTATTTAAGAATAAATTATTTTTATGTAATTCCTTTTTTTGTTTTACTTCTAATTGTCTCATCATTGCCACTTTAAAGTAAGTTTTGTACATACAGTTCTTTACATAGCCTGTGCTTGAGAAAGTAATAATTTTTAAGTGCTGCAAAACAGATTGCTGGTGGATCTGATCATACACTACGTGCAAAGCTGACATTTTCTCAGGAATCACATGGTATTTATCTTTATAGTTGCTTGATGCACGGAATCAATAGTTGTCTTTTGTTAGCTTCAGTTATTAATTCATCCTCACAGTTATACAATATTTTGTTCAATAGGGAACATAACAAAAGAATCTGGACCTGTTAGCATGACGTTTACCATACCAATGCATAATGTCTCACGGCTTCAGGTAAATAGATTTTGTCAATTTGCTGATTGTCTTTACAGCTTATTCATTGACCAAAAGCTGTTATTGCCTCACATGTAAAAGCCCTTTCAATTATAATTTAAATACTCTGCACTGGAATGTTATTTGCATGGCTTGGTAGCTCTATTGGCCCAGCCCCTAGCTACATTCTACAATGACTAGGGCAGTGAAATTAGGAATGCTGCTAATTCATGTGCAATTAATCCTAGCCCAAACATTGCTGGATTCGTCTGTCTTGGAGCTCATTCGAATATACTGAGTCCTTGATATATTTCTTTGATGCAGGTAAAATACTTGCAGATAGCAAAGAAATCCCGAGCCTCTGAGCCATATCGTTGGGTTAGGTATGTTACACAGGCAAATTCCTACGTTGCTCGTATATGATGCAGTTAAGCACCCCCCTAATCCTTTCTTCTGTCCTCTGTTTCCTTTTTATTATTTTGTGTTCTTTAATTATTCATTTGTAAATTACATTCTAGGTGAAATTAGACTGGTTGGATGAATGTTCTGACTCTATACCATCTGCTGTTATCAGCAAACTGTTATAAACTCATCACTATTCGTTCTTTCCCACTTTTCCGATTTCAAAAAGGGATCACCCAGCGTTATGGAACTCTATAAGAACATAGCAAAAGGATTATGCATTGAGATCTCAAAGAATAATATAATTACGACAGTGTTGCAGTAAATTACGTATGTCAGTATTTTGTCTGTTGCTGAAGAAGGGGGGAGGGTGAAGGATAAATAGCAAATATCTCGGGGGAATGACCTTTTATCCCTATTTAACGGCAGCTCCCATCCATCCCTTTATGAATAAAAGCAGGACGGAATTTTATCCTCTGGGTTATTCTTGTAACTACACTGATATTAACCATGTCACCTTGACTAGTGAAGCTTGGTTGTGTAATCCCGATTGACCTAGGCATCTATCGCGTAGAGTTTCCTATGCATTGGGCCGTTGGACGCTGGCGTTTATGGTGGAGCAGCTCAACTAGTCAACTATTAAGGTACCAACCTTCCGTTAATCTTCATTCTTACCATCTCTTATTGCTTGATAGTGCCTCGAATATAGCCAACAGCGTTCCGATAATTATTACCTTTTTTGGGTCAAAGTTGTGTTAGGTTATAAACCATTTTGTTTTTATTCTTTAGCATTGTCAAATTTGTAGATCCTCGCAATGAGCTTATCGTCCAATTTTGGTGTAAATTCCTAACCCAAATAGCACAGCTAAACTCGACCCAATTTACCCCGCACAGAACGATGAACTATCTCCTACGGACCTGCCTTTCTTCTCTACTTTCCAAGGGAGAACATTCTCTCGTACTTTTAGATTCAGATTCAAACCCATAAGATGAAACGCTTTCACACCTTACAGTACTGAATCAACTGCGTAATATGGTCGAGGTCGTCTCTTCGCCTTTCATGCTGAAACACTTTCTACTCACAGACATTGATTAATTCCTTCCCAGAATTCCTGTCCATTTCGGGTTCAAACAAATCAGTTCTCGAAAAATAAACACAAACCAAAAACGTCAATCTATAAGCCTAGCCTAAAAGTCAAGACTCAACACGTCAAAATTTTGATGTCGCCTCTTTTCTTGAAAAGTGAGCCGCCAAGGCTTTACCGGTCTGCCATTTCAAGGATCTGCCAAAGCCTACATTTCCCTAATATCCAAGATCTTATAAAAAGATAAGCGGAAATGAATTCTTTCAATTTTTCTTCAATTGCATTATCAATTTCGAACAGAAATTGAAATAATCCAAATAGGAGATAAGCATATAGCACAAATTAATGGTCTGATAGCACAGAAGGATGGTAATAGCATGAGTATATTAACGTCAAACTTTACGGCAAGGTTAAGACATTTTTTACAAGTTCATCTTTCGTATGGGGTTATAATGTATATAAGCTAGTTATGCGTTTGAAGCATTAGGTGCATCCTTTTACAATAGAAGATTATTTTTCTTAATTAGTTATGCATAACATAAAGCACTCGGATGAAAAGCATGGTTCAAACCTCCGCGCTACGAGTTTTAGTTTTCAACTTCCACTTGCCACAAAAAGAATGAAAAGGAAAAAAAATTTAATGACAAGTTAATCTATATTCTCAAGGTCTCATGGATCCTAAACCGAAAATGTAAATCGAATAGACATATTTAGTTAATGGATAACTGATAATATTTTAGTCTTGTTAAGTTGGTAAGCTCAATTTTCAGTAATTTACCTAATTTTTAATCACAGACCATTTTTCACGAAAGAATCTACGTTGTATGAAACAAAAATCTTTTAAAGCCAATATAGGTAAAAGCTCACGACGTTAATTTTGATATCTTCTCGTTTGTTTCCTATAAGGGAAAGCCCAACAGAACTTACATGCTTTGAGATCAGGAATAAAGATAAGTAAATCAAAGCATTTAACGAACATATGTCATGTTCAATTCATCATAGGAAGAAAAGCATGTTGGATATATTTTCGGTGATAACTTTTATACGTTGAGTTGCGATCAAGAAAAAAGAGGTAAAGACATAAATGCCCCACTTCATCACTCTCAGGTGACCGAATAAGTCTTGTACATTTTTCTCTTTCCTGCCACGTGAAAAATCAAACTGTTGACAATTTGATACCCAAGAAACGCCGAACATTTAGATGTAGTATTGATTTGATTATATTGTTGTTTTTTTTGTTTTATTTTTTAAAATTATTTTATAGAATTGGTTTTAAGAATTTATATTCATATTTTTTTTTGCCACAACAATTCAAATAGATTTTTTTATTTTTCTGTTTTTTATAAAATAAAAAAATATTTTAAATAATAACTTTTAAACAGACCCCGTAATTATCTTGGCTTAACACTTTTTTATTATTTCCAAGCTCAAAATGTGATGTATGCAAAAATCCATTTGACATGGTGATATAACACGAGTAGAATTTATAAAAAAGAAATAAATAAAGGCTTAATTTTAATTTAGTAAAGTGAGTTGATAGCAAGATCTTGTAACTCTAGGATGCTTGATATGAACCCTATTTTGGTATATTGTCGCATAGAATCTGATTTCAAGTTTCCATTCTTATATCTGAACTACTTTTCAACTTGGGTTTGTTGAAAGAACATATTCCATTTTTAGCAGCCCAATCAGCCATAACTTGCGCCTCAGGTTGCATTTATGTCCTTTTGGCGTCACTTTGTTTTTCAAAAGAAAAATTTGTTGTGGGAACATTTTACCCTTCTTACTTTGCTGTCTTTTTTAGCAAGTTGCATCCATGAGCTTTGGATCACTTTTGTAATCAGCTTCATCCTTTACTTAATCTTCGTTTCAATTATTTCTTTCTTTTTTTCTAAATAATAAGCATCGCTGTTAGCGTATTTTATTTATGTATTTATTATCGCATTTAATAGTATCCTTACTCTAAGCATGGCATGCATGCCATCAATTTCAGATCAGTGTTTGTCTTTTTACCTCCCCCGGAAAAATAAAAAGAAAGAAAAGCAAAGTTATGTTCTCTAGTCTAATTTGTCAACACTAAGTTACATAATTATTGTTGTCAATTTAATTTAATTATTTAAAAATAATTTATGCCTACCCCAAAAAATTAATAATTTACGTCCACTCAAAAATTTTTATTTGTTAGTATACTCATAGAGGACTGTGTAACTTTTTACGAAAAGTTGAAGCATATATATTGTAGCATATTATTTATGTGTTAGTTAATGGTATTCATTTAATTTTTTTCATTTTAAATTAGAAGATATACAATATATAAAATGATAAATTTTTAATTAAATTTTATTAATTAATAATAAATAAAATGTCACAATGAGTGTATTTAAGAACTTTTCAGCTCCCAACTCTACTCAACCCAATTAGGCTTAGTGACTTTGATAGGTATAGGGTTATGTTGAAAGAATTGGTAAAACTTAAGAAAAATCAAGTCATTCGAAGCATAAACAATAGAAAATTCAAGGCTAAATATGCACAAAAACAAACCTCTTTTATTTTTCATTGAATAATTGATCCAATTATAAATCATACTACCTCAGCATCTAATAAAAACACTTCCGATTCCCGAACAAATTGGTGCCTTGGCTACGGATAAAAGCTTTGAGTGAATTGAAATTGGGATCCAGGTCCACAATGATATCTGCCTTACACATTTTATTGATTCGAAAATTATGAGAAATTAAAGAAGGAAGGAAAAATAGCTTATTTTATTCAGTAGGTTAATCGGCCACACGTAAAATCATTTACAACTCTTAGATCTTCTAATTTATTGTTGAGACAACTTTATCCTTGACAGCAGTGCAGTCTAAGGAAGGTTTTCTCGTCCAACCTACATACTTTACATAATAAAAAAAAACTTACATACTTTACAAATTTCAGTTGATTTCAAATTTAGAAGAAAACCAATAGAATAGCGAGAGTATGAATTCTAAATAAATTCATTTAAATTTTAGTTGTTTTCATCACAATTTCTCAATATTTCATCAGGTTAATCGGATTTTATTTCGCTACAATTGTTACATAATAGCACTAAAATAAATAATAATCGATGGTTAACAATAAGTCATAAATTTGCTGAATTATACTATACAGAAACTTAATTTTAAAATAGGTATAAAGAAACGAATATGATAAGACCACACTAAATTATTTATTATAAATTAATTTAGTCAAATAGTATAAAGTCTTTAAAACTCTGAAATAAGGTAACTAAAAATAAAGGAAAAGTATATTTAATAAGAAATACAACCGTTGATGATGTGGGTAGATTTGAGAATACAAGCATGTGAATCAAAAACTAGTTGACCTGAATGAAACGATGTAGATTTGAATTGAATAAATGAATGAAGAAGCAAATCCAATCTAGGAAAGATTTTCACGTCAAAGTAAGTGAGCTGAAGATTTTGATATTTGAATTTATTGAAAGATATATAGAGTGGGATCTAGATAGAGTAGAGAAAAGAAGAAAAGGGGATCCCCCATAACCCAAAAGAAGAACATCGAAGAGGTCATTGTCATATTCATTCATTATTCACTAGCTACTTGGTTACCAGCTTCCAAAAGTGGCATTCTCTGCCCTCTCATTTTTGCAAGAAAAAGGCGGTGTCTGCCCAATACCCAATTCTCATTCTAATTCTAACGCATCATCATCATCTGTCTCATACATACCCTCATGTACTATGGACCCCACTTTCCTCCAACCAGCGGCGCCATTAGTCTTTACTTAGTTTCCAAGTTCACCCACCTCCCTTTCGTAATCTCTCTCTTCTCTCTGCACTCTTCACTCTTCATAAACCCCACCCACATCACATCCCCATTCCCATAATAAACAAATCCAAAAATCACCTCTCACCATCTCTCTTCTTCTCTGCTGTGCTCTCGTCTCTACGCTTCCTTCTTCTTCCCATCCTCATCTCATCTGCTTTGGTCCCTCTTGTCTTTTTCTTTGTTTTTTTAATTATTGTTATTATTAATTGTTTCATAACCCTCCCAATCTCCCATATCTTAATCCTCACCCAATCATAGACTTGGGATTGGATGCTTGCAGCATAGAAAATTGAGAGATTCAGAAGAAAAAGAAAAGTATGAAAGGTGAGTATGTAGAGCAGCAGTCCAAGGCTGAAACCCCCAATATGTTCTCCAAGCTTCATCACCACCCATTCCCTCACCACCCTTTCCACCTCTCTCGCGAATCCCAAATCTCCGAAGAGGATGACAGCCGCAGCAGTGGTGGGCCTACGCACAATCCGGCCCACAAGCCCATGTCCACTGACCCTACCTCCGCCGCTGACGGTGCCAGCATTGAGGTGGTTAGGCGGCCGAGGGGCCGCCCGCCTGGGTCCAAGAACAAGCCCAAGCCTCCCGTTATCATTACCCGCGAGCCGGAGCCCACCATGAGCTCCTACATTCTTGAAGTCCCAGGCGGAAGCGACGTCGTCGAAACGATTGCTCGGTTCTGTCGGCGCAAGAACACGGGCCTTTGTGTCCTGACGGGTTCTGGAACCGTCGCTAACGTCACCCTCCGTCAACCCTCGTCCACCCCCGGAGCCACCGTCACTTTTCACGGCCGTTTCGACATCCTCTCGATATCCGCCACCTTTCTCGCTGCCCAGCAAGCGGGCGCTTTGCCGGCGATCCCCAACGGCTTTACCATCTCTCTGGCGGGCCCACAGGGTCAGATCGTCGGAGGATTAGTTGCTGGCAATTTGATGGCGGCGGGAACAGTGTTTGTCATAGCCGCTTCCTTCAACAACCCGTCTTATCACAGGTTGCCGGCTGAAGAGGACGTCAGGAACTCCGCATCGGGTGGCGGAGATGGGCAGTCACCGCCGGTATCCGCAAGCGGTGGGGAAAGTGGACACGCGCCTTCTGAGTCTTGTGGGATGTCTATGTATAGCTGTCAACTACCGTCCGATGTGATTTGGGCTCCAACCGCAAGACCACCACCACCACCTTACTGATCTCGTGGGATTTTCGCTTCTTATTAACTTTAATTTCCGGCCATTGTGAATCATATTTAGATGTGTCCTTTCTGTTGTCTGTTTGTTTTAGCTTAGCTCGTTATTAGCTTTTGATGTTGTCGCTTAGTTCATTATTTAGCATTTTAGTTTTGAACAGAAACATTTTAGATAGCACTATGTAGCGGCTAGTTTTTTCATCGTTTTTCCTTTCTGGAACTGGGTATTGATTCTTGAGGAAGTAAATTATGCTGCAATACGTGCTCGCGCTTTTGTTTCTGTTACTAAACTGGCTGATTGTTATCTCCTCTGTCGGTTTTATTACGTTAATCATGGCAAAACTATAATGTCTATTTCAAATAAATATCTCTATACATTGATGTATTTATATATACGATTATACATCACGTTTGTATTGGGTATAGATATAGCATGTAGTGGGGTTTTGGTTGGTTGTAATGGAAAAGAAAGAAGAGGAAGAGAGTGTATGTGTGGGCTTGGGAAATGGGATTTGGTTCTTGCTTTGAAGTTTGGGTCTGAACATATCTGAGCACCGTCTGCTGTAGCAGAAGCTAAGGCTTACTTAGTACGGCTTTGGGAGAAGATAACATAACAGTGCTGAAGGTGGAAGTATAGGTAGGTAGGTATAGGACTGTAGGTAGGTGCTGAGTGCTGATGATACTGCTATGTATAATGGGTTCTGATTGATATTTCTTATCACTCCAGTCTTAGCTTTCTTGATTTGGATAAAGTGTATGGCAGTGGAAAACATGTCTAGGGTTGTGCACTTCTCACCTTTTCTCCTCTGCTGTATTGCTTTATCCAATACGCTTCTTGAAAACTCTTGACAAAGAAACCCGCCTCGCTCCTTACTTTATTTCTCCATCTTAACTTTAATATCTGATCTATGATCTATCTGTACTTTGTTTTGTCTCTTTCTTCTTTTCCTTCCCCTTCCTCCCGTCCTGTAATTCGAATTACAGGGAAACATAAATCTATTTCTTTTTTAAAAAGAAAGGAAATAAAAGCACTTGTTGATATATCCAATTTCTAAGTTCTAATTCAATACTTGCTGCATGAGTGCATACTGCCTAAATTACTGTTCTTGAGCATTGTTGCATTAGAATGGGATTTATAGTTCTTAATGAAGATTCTACTAAACAGATCAGTATTAAATCTTCTGTTCAAAATTTTTAAGAAATCTATACCAATTTTAACGTGTAGATGCAAACTACTGAAATTGCACCGTTATAATTGTTACATACTAATAAACACGTAGGCGTTGCCACGTTGGTCTTGTAATAAATTTTACGTGTTTTTGAAATCGGTTTATAAAATTGATACATATTGACCGTAATTTGGCATACATGACGTCACTTCGACATTGTCAATTAATTTCTTTTTGTATTGAGCACTTAATGCGTAGTTTAACCTTTAAATAATGTAATTTAATAAAGAGTTGGACGGATCCAGTCACACCAAAAATGAAGTAGTTTAGTTTTGAAGAGATTGGAGATGGGTTAGCTTCATTTTACTTTGCTGTATCAAACTGTTAAGAGAACAAAATTACAAGGCAACGTCATTAGGTAACAAGCTTTCCCGCCAATACCTCAGACTGAATAGCTTTTGATAAATTAGTAAGCCTTTGTTGTGACATTTCATTTAACATTTCTCTTTTACCAATTTTTAGACATTTAGAGAGATATCATATTTTATGTTTGAAAATTATTAGCCATTTGACAAATAACACATACTATTATACCACGTTATTTCATATTTAACATTTATATCATATCTTATGTTTGAAAAAAATTATTTGAAATAAGTAATTCTATAGTTTTCCAGAAGTTTTGTAATATGAAATGATTATCATATAACCAAAAAAGGTACAACCACATGATTATTAATTACTTGATTCTCGTTTGATTATAACATCTTTAGTCAAGTTTTTACAGAAACAAAATATTTAAAAAAATAAAGAGTTTTTTAATCAAATTTCTTTTAAAAAAATTAAGCTGTTTATGGAAAGTAGTTTAATTGTATTTTTTGGAAAAAAGAAACAAAAAATTGAAGTTTCTTAATATTTTTACCCAACCTCTTAAATACTTTTTTTCACAATTTAAAAGTCAGAAGTATTTTTTTAAAAGAGATCTGTTTTCTAAATATTGCTAGAAGTATTTATCAAATAATTTTGTCAAAATATAAATAACTTTTCTCTTAATACATTTTTTAAAAATTTTATTTTAAAATAAGTAAGGAAATAGCTAAGTTGAATACAATTTTGTATTAAATTAAAAAAAATCATATATGTACACCTTTTTTTAAACAAAAAATAACTTAGAATTTTTCTAGTTTTGATCAAAATATATTTTTATTTTGTATTTGTCTAATATAAAATTATCATTTCTTAAATACTTAGAATAAATCAAATTTACTATTTTTAACACAAGATACATATGTAATAGTAAAGTAAAAGTTTTTAAAATATGTATTCTTAATAAAAAATAATATTATTTACAAACATTTTAATATTATTTAGTGTAAAAAATTTTGATCGTATTTTTTAAAATGAAAATGTATATTTAATACAAAAATTATGAAAGTGAGTTTATAGTGCTGAATATTTATGGATTGAAGTTCATGCAAATCATAATAGACTCGTCACATATTAAGAATTTAGTGTAAAAATAAAAAAAAATGATTACATGTACATTTAAAATGAATAATTGTAACAAAATTAAATTATATTAAATTTTGTCGTTTTAACTATTAATATGTTATAAGTTTATCGAATTTGAGTTTTCAAAGGTAAAAGGTTAAGACCAAAAAATGACGACAACTTTTGAAATATATAGCCAGCCAGGCATGACTAATTGACCAAAGGCACAAAAAGGTTGGGAAACGTAGCTCACTTTCCTTCGACCATTGGGGCTTCCTTTCTTGACCATTATTATTTTCACCTTCTCTCGGAGAACATTATATATAATCATTCATCATGGAAAATTTTCATATTTATACATTAATTAATAACATTTTATTGTTTTTTGTTATTTAATTATCCTTTTCCCCACAATGCTAAACCTTCTGCTTAACATTGACTTTGATGCTTCCATGTCGGGGAATTGCAAAGTCCACAGAATTTATCAGTAAATGTGGCATGCAGCATTCAAAATCTAATCAATTAATCATGTCGTGCATTCACCAATTCGCTTTTAATTTGCTTTCTATGGATTGTTTGTTGGTTACCATATTATTAATAAATAATTACATGCTGGTGATTATAATCATTCATTCATTTTATTGTTCGTTGGTAGGCATTAATTTTTCTAGCTCCTGCCTCCTAGTCTGCCATATATATTTAATAAATTGTATTTTAAATTAAGGAAATTAATATTATTTAAAAAGTGTTTTGATATATATTTTTTTCAGTTGAGATTTATGTATCTTTTTTAAAAATAGACAATCCCAATTAAAGAAGCTATATATATATATATATATTGTAGAATAGTAAAAATCCACACTTGTATTCTATTGTGAAGATGAACGAGGCATGGATGCATTTACATGTACATATCTATTATCTTAATTTTCCAATATTTAGCAGACAAAACAATGAAGGGGGACAAAGAGACAAGAAAGAAGGCTCATTTTCTCCCTCGAATATGCCCATGATGATATGATGCTGATATATCATTCATATTATATATATATTAGTTGATGTATGGGCAGCAAAATCCATTCGTGTTTGTGCCCACTGCCCACAATTGCTACACATGGCTATGCGCTTTTATACACCTTTCACCTCTTTCATCCATATCTTTTTTGAATTGGTATCATTTAAATTTGAGAATAGAGATTAATTTTTTTTAATTTATTCAATATATATTTTTATCCGTTTGAGTTTATTATTATTATTATTATTATTATTTATTTTTTTAATTTTAAAAAAATATACAATTCTTCAAATTTAAAAGATTAAAATCATCTTCTTTAGTCGTCCACACACACACACACATAACATATATATATATATATATATGGTTTAAATTTCTGTGGTTGTTTTGGTTAATTAAAGTGATGGTTAATTCTGATGATATTGTACATGTAAATGATTTTATAAGAGTTATATTTGTTTTGGTCCTTGGTTAATCTTTTTTTCTTGTGGAAATGGTGTTTACGTGTACAAATCAAACATATATAGAATGGAATAAAAGAGAAAGTCATATATAAGGATGAATCGAAATTATGATAAGAGATAAAGGTTAGCGTTAGTGACAAGCGGGAAGGGTAAAGGAACAGTGTAAGCTCAAAGTTCATTGAATCGGACTCGTTCATATATATTGATTTATGGCACAAGTGGCATTTTCTTAATCAAGTGGGACCATATAGTCACACGCATACCCTTAACCCTTATCCATCTACCTCTTCATAAATTCATCACACAACACATCAGCCTCTCTCCTCAATTTAGTTACAACGTATTACATATCTCAAGTTTACGGTCCCATCAATTGCAATTGAGATTATAAAAAATCTTTTGACGTCGTACATTTTAAAAGGATAACTTCTTGAATTAGAATGTCTCATGTTATATTTTTAATTCTATGCCATGTAAAAAATATCACTCTGAATTAAAATTGAAGTCTGTCATATATTAGTTAACATAGGAGGAACACTGATTTGAAAATTAAGGATGTATTATTGTCAACTTGTCTGTGCTTTGTTGGACAGAACTCCAAAGCAAAAGGATTCTGATGAGAGGTACAAAGCTATATATATTACATATATGGCGGTGCAAGCACTCCTCTTTTTCACTTTTCTGTATCCGCAATTCTCTTCTCACGTTCTTACACATAACATAGCACATCGCATGCGTGTCTAACGTTCCCATAAATATGCTTTCTTTCTTAACAAGATATTGAGCTTTTTGCCTTTTTTTAGAAACCAAAAATAAAATCTGTGAACCAAGTTGCGTTTACATTTTACAAAAGTGTTTTTCTTTTTCTTCTTCTTCTTCTTCGTTCTCAGAGTGCTTAACACAGTTTGCTTAACAAATTAAAAAAAAAAAAAAACAGTGCACGCGCAGGAAAGAAAAGAAAGCATAATTAGCGCAAGCCAGCGCATGCAAGAAGCTAGCCATATAAACACACACAGACATATATATATATATATATATATATTGAGAAAAAAATAAATAATTTCTACTGATAAAATTTATTTTAAATGAATTAAAAATAAATATTTTTTTAATTTAAAACATCCAGATCTATATATATATATTATATTATATTATATGCTTACTTGACCCATCTATTCATTAGAGATTAAGATTTCACAAAAACAATTTCCTTTTCTTTTTCATTTCTTTATCTTAATTAATCATCATGTGTTAGCCGCAACAACAAAAAATAAAGACTTTGGTCGATCCGTTGGGACTATATAATGTAGGTATTAAAAAACTGTTGTGCTTTGTGCAAAAATTACGCTTTATACAAGTGAAGATCTTATATATGTCGCTTTCCAAAAGTAGAATTTATGGATTTTGAGTGTTTGATAATAATATTAAGAAATTGTGATTGTGTACAATGACGACAGAGTATATCAAAATCACATAAGTTACTTAAGGAATGGGATTTATCACGGACATCTTTGGTTTTTCTAAGCACAGTCTTTTTACTAGTCAAATCACTTTAAAATATATATAATAATGATATTTTACATCTGATTTATAAAAGAGAAAACTAAAGTTTGCATCTGAAATTTCAAGTGTGATGTGTGAATAGAGTTGGGAAGTAGGGCAGCAAGTTTCGTATCTCTTTTACGTGCAACTTGACAAATGGGGTCCCCACTTTATCTCATTCCTTCTCCTTTAATTTCTACCCTTCACTGACATCAAACAGTTCCAACTCAGAATTCGTTCTTCATGTGAATTGTGATAAATAAATTTATGGATATAATTTCATCTTTTTAAACATTCTTGTATGAAGGGCTGAAATCTGAGGGGCTAAAATACGTGTTTTTAGATTTTTTTAATTTTTAAATTAATAATATTAATTAAAAAGTAATAGACAAATAGCGTGCAAAACTTATCAATAAAGTGACTCTTTTATATTCAAATATAATTGGTGATTCAATCAAATATCACTTATTTTGCATCTGATAATTTTAGGAGTATTGCATTGATTATGGAACCGCATACTTGCAAATGGGGGTCAAGCTTGACATGATTGAACAACCACTGCTTCCATCCCTTTTTCTTTATCATTTGAGTACCAGTACTCTCTGCATTTTTGGGCGAATTTTTAATAGATATTATTCATAAAAAAATGAAGTTAATTATAAATATACAAGCAAATGTATTAAGTTATTTTAATAAAATTGGGCATGCCTAAAATTGTTTTTTGGTTTCAACAAATTTTTAATAAATTTGTATGAAAGGTGTTTGAGATGTACAGAAACATTACTCTTTTATGTGACAGCACTGTCGATTGTGTCACCATCATGACATAGACAGTAGACCCAAGTGCCCAAAGAAAAAGCACAATCCCTCTGCAACTCCAAGGTCAACGAAATTGCACTCAAGTTATGGCTTATTGGTAAATAGTAATGGTTCTATCAGTTCTAGTTCACAATGGCAATTGGCAAGTGCCAAATCCAGACATTTGTTAAAAAGGCCAACATCTTCAGCTCAAAATACAAACTTGAGATTTTCAAGATTTTCTTTCCTGTCATCGTAGAAAAACACAAACACGAGGAGGAAGATTTTAGTCTTGGTAATTTAAAGGCAAATCACTTCAGTAACTGAAAATTTTAAATTAAAGCACTTGTTGAAATAAAAATGAAAAATCTCTTATCTTTCATTCTCCTAATTTTTTACTTTTTTGTGTTAAAAAATGAGGACCAATAAAATACTTGATAAATAAGTCATTTAATCACAACTAATTTTGTTTGTGACAACAAAATATCATGAAATCATTCTGGTCCTAAAATTTTCAAGGTAAAGGTACTGAGCGTTAACCAGAGTTATAATCACAGGCGTTAACACGGACACTAAATAAGATTCTGTAACCTTTTAATTACATTCATTCGGATTTCGGACCAAAAAAACTCATTTGAGACGGTAAGTTATTGACAAGGGCACATTGCATACAGCATCCCTAGTTATTTACTCAATAAAAATTTCGATCCGTTCTTTCCCTTGACTTTCTACATGAAGCATCAGAGTTCTTATCGTTAAAATGGTTAGATCCTAATCCCTGAGAAGAGTTAGCCTGCCTAATACTACTACTGCTACGCCTACAACTATCTAACTTCCTATGATGTATATTTGTGTCAGAATGCCAAAAAGAAACATCGCCTTCCCTTCCAATATCCACCACTCTGCTAACACCATTAGAGACCCTGTACAATGAATTATCTATCTGCATACTCAAACCAGAAGGAGTTCGCAACCCAGATGCATCATCTGGAAAACCTGAATCATACCGGTCCATATCAGCAAGGGGTGAATGTCTTGAGTTCAAGGGAGAAGATGACGATGAGGAAGAAGTGTCAGAATCAGAATTCCTCCATGTATTATTCCAGCCATATCCTGATTCGCCAAAAATATATTCAGAGAAGTCATCAGTGCTGGTTGAGTAACGGGTGCTATCAGTAGTACTGCAAGAACCTTCATCAGAATTGCTGCTAATAAGGGATGAGCTATCACTTGATGAATCTTCTTCCAAAATCCTTCTCAGGTGGTGAAACTTCGAATTGGAGGGGTCTAAGGTGGGTGAACCATCTGGAGAAATTGAACTCGTGAAATATTCAGCAGCAACAGAATTTGTTGGCGCACATATGGATTTCATTGCTGTAACCTTTCCATGGACAGCTTTGCTTTTTGGATCAGGGCATACCATCGTGTTCCTAATCAATCTAGGGGCCCTTGGTGAGCACCTAAAAGGTGATTCTTTAAGTTGGAGAAGCAGACAATTTAATTAAAAGAAACCTTGAAGCAGGAGAATAATCTGAAAGATCAGTTACCTTGCATAAAGAAGCATGTATGCTCCTTTTGTCAAGACCCTCTCCAATTCAACGGCTGTTACCTACAAAATCATAATAAGGAGATTATCAAACTAATTTAAGGGGCAGCAGTTGCAGAAAAATCAATAGAGATGAAAAGAAAGCTTTGTTTACAATGAAACACACATCCATAAGCTGCAAGTCTTTAACATTTGTATACTTGGTAGAAGTAACTTAACTATGAACGAGTCTAGCAAATTGCGCATTCGAGATCCAGATTCCCATATCAAAGGTTTTGTAAATTTAAATTGATTCATAAGTTTCAACAAATAGTTAACAATATAAAACAGAGCTTTGGAGACATGTTCACCCAGATAACTTGTAGAGTTTTGTCCTGAAGAAACATTTTGAGGGAAAATTCATCAAAAGTCCACGCTCCACAAAGCTTATGTATTCCTGTTCATACTAGTAGAGCACTAATTTTAAACTATTGGTTGAACTTTCAAAGCACCCATTATCATTATTGTTGATTATTAATAAAGTCCAAACTCCAAACAACTTTCCTGGAGAGCTTAGGCAAAGAAAAGAATGGCTTGTGAGCTAATAAGCAGGACCACAACCTAACAACTACGGGAATCATAAATCTGAAAAAAAAAAAAATATATATATATATATATATATAAATAAGCCCTAAAAACACTGCACAAGATATTAGTGCTAACGGATAATTAGAGACATACCACGCTGTCATCAACCTTGAACCACTTATTTTGGCTATTCTTCACATAGCATACATAGTGGCCAGAAAAGGCAGCATTCATAATATCCAAGTGAACAACTACCCCATACAGCCTGTATATAGGTGATTTATCACTAGTCCCACTCATGAAAGGCGCCAAGTCAAGTATTTCAGGAAAGCGAATAGGCTTATTGAGCTTCCCAAATTTTCCAGACTGCAACACATGTAACAAATGATATAAAAACTGCATACAAGATAGTAACATCTCATCTTTGAGTTTTAACACATGAAATACCTGAAATCTCTTTAATGCAATTGTAAGAATATTAGGTGCCTCAGAAACTGTCAACTTCTTCTTGGCATTCTCATATGATTTACACCTGCTTAAGATGAAATCAGTCAATTAATAACAACATAATATGGAAACTGCTTAGATTGCTAAAACACAGACAAGAATGTTGACACAAATTTATAATATTCTAAATAATATGCCAAACTTTACAACAGTATTACACATAAAAAAGACAGAAAACCAATAGGATAGGAAACAAGTAGACTACAAATTTTATTAGGTGTATAGCCAAGGCAAAAAGGAATGAAGAGAACAAAGCATTTAGAAAAATAACGAGCATGCCCAATTTTAAATTGACCAAATGTCTTGTGACGACCCAGAGATCCTCATGGTGAAAAGGGCCATAAGTAGAGAAAACTTATAGAAGTCAAATTAAATCATACACATTAAGTTTCAACTTTCAATACTAGTCAAACACTACAAAGATTTCAGACTACCAAAGCATAATTTAAGTATTAGCACTGACAACGTCAAAGGATCCTTATACCCTCAGTAAAGGCGGTGACAGGGGTGCTACTTGCTAGCAGTAAACCTTTGAAGACCTACAAGGCTTGCAAAAGCCATTCTAACTCAGGCACTGGTTTGGCATGCACTGTATAATGAAAACCCATGCAGAACCGTAACTAGATCTAGTAACTCAGGTTACTACATGTCTTAAAAGCTGTAATGAAGCTCTATTGATCAGTTTCCCTTTTCTTACAGTATTAGGGAATTTTGGTAGTTGTCCCAACTTTAATCAATTCAACCCCCGTTGCCCTAATTTAAAGGATGGATTTGGCATACATTTCCCATTCTAGAAGTCATATTTGGTCTTAAATTGATATTTTAAATTTCAATCTCAATTAGTATTAATAGGAAGTCCTCATTTCTAAAGGTAACAGGATTAGTTTCGCAAACTTGGTTTATAACGGCCTAGAGGAAATGATGCAGTAAGGAGTATCGCTTGGTGGAATTACTCTCTTCTTAGACGTGTGATACAATCTAACCTCTGATGTGATGACTCAAAAACCCTAACCATGAAACATCCTTTTATTCAATTTATTGCCTAATCTATATTAATCAATTTAAAGCCAAGCTGGAATATTCTTTCTTGAATAGATGTCAAAAAAATTTTTCAAAACATAATCACTCCTTTCTTGAATCTACCCTACTACACTTCAAGTCATCAAACCCTGGCTTTGCAGCCAAGCAGCCACACGTTGAGTCCTTAATCACCATGAATGCTTGCAAAACACCTTCAATTCCACTATCTTTATACTATAAATTCGATCTCACTCTAAATAAAACTAAGTCAGGTAGTTCTGACCAGACCCACATCTGTTTTTTTTTAATTTCAAAGGCCTCAACATAGGACAAGCAAAAGTAAGAAACAGACTCATTTTCCAAAGTAGCGTGCTAAATATCATATCTAACATAAAAAGCTGTAAACTCCAGCAACTTTTCAAGTAACTACCATAATAATAATAATAAATTGCGAAACTCCAATAAGTTAGCAAGCTAAAGATATGAAATTTGATAACATAAAGAAGTCTTTATAAATTCCTCAGGAATCAACCAACCTTACACAGTGGTACTTGTTTTCTCCATCCAGAGTCTCAGTGCTTGTAAATTGACGAAGAGCTTCCTCCAAGGTTGCTATGTCCCCTTCTATCTCAACAGTTAGATCCATCATTCTTTCTTGACGCTCAGACTTCCCTCCACATTTCATGCATTTTATCTGCCAAAAAAGTATCAGCCTAATTGTCCCTGCTACAGTGCTACATTTTTATTTTAGTGATATTGTCCCTACTACTTATGTCAAAGAATCCTACCAATATAGGAACAATAGCATTATCTATATGGGCAACAGGCCAACAAAATATTACACTGACAACTGGGAAATGAGATAAATAGATAGTTGTGTATTATTTTTCCTGATAGAATTGTACTCTGAAAGAAAATAGATCACCTTTGATCGCAGGTAACCTCCAAATGTTAAACCCATTAAAGTTGTTTCCTCTTCCATTGAGCCTGATGCTTTAACCCCAGCTTCCATAAGGCAAACAGATTGCATCATGTCAATAGCATGCCTGTCAAATATAGCTCATTAACTCAAGGTGAATTACAAACACAAAAATTATGCTAAATTTACAAGATTTCAAAATATGTAAAAGCAAACCTTAAAAACTCATGAGCGTCTTCTTCTCTCCCATTACCAAGTTGACTCCCAATATTCTGTAATTGGAAAAGTATACCCTTTGGAGAGAGTGCAGATTTTGTCTCTTTTGACTTCATAATCAAACTTTCAAACTCACACATGAAGCACCTTTTCTTATTTGCACCTGAAATAGACATGAAAAGATTTAATCTTTTGCAACAGTTACAATAGATAGTATTCAAGAAAATTGGCATATTATAATTCCAATATGGAAACTGAGACTGCAAGTGTACATGTTTTAGAATGAAGTCCTTGAAGCAAATAAGCAGTAAGGGGAGGCGTAAAAGCTAAGCACTGAAGCACAGCATTGGCATAGCAGCTGCAAAGAAGGGTTAACAGCAAGTTAGGAAGATGACTAAGGAATTTTCTACACATTGGAAGAGTGATATTTGCAAAATTCTAGGAACGAACCACTCAAATTAATTGAAAAAATAGTTAAATATGTAATGCACAGCACTTCAATTATATCATATACTTATTATAAGTCCACACACAAGCATGCAGCCTTCGTACAATTTTGTCAAACGCAAACTACTTCAAATTACCTGTTTCCACAATTTATAAGACCAAATGGTTGAAACTCAACTCTGTTCCAGTTATAAAGCTTGACAAACAAGTCATACGGAAAAAGACCCTGCAATAACTATAAGTAGACTATGTAAGTTTACAGAGCCTTAAGTTGCAAAAGAGCATACAAGGTTTGCTCAAGAAAAACCTTGTCACTGTATCTTCCAGCAATATCACTGCCAACAGCTAGTGGCAAGCGCTTTGACAAATTTGATCCTCTGAACTGATCAACAACTTTCAACACGGATGTTTTCAAGCCATTCTTAGGAGTTGGAGAACAGCTAGCAAGTTGAGATGAAGTAACAATGCCAGATTGAACACCATCATTCCCACATATTGTACTGGAATGAGATTGCCCTTCAGTTCTAGAAGTAGAAGCTAACTGAGCATCAGCATACCCTTGCGGCAAGCGTCTCACTTCAACAGACTTCAACTGATGTGAAGTACAGTCTGGGTTGACCGCAATGTTTTTTGATGCCTTAGAGCCTGCTGATTGCAAGTTACTGATACTTGAAGCATCTGCACAGCCTGAATTTTTACCTACACTAGAAGAGCAATGGACGAAAGAAGAAGAAGGTGGCCCAAAGTTCTCTTTTCTGGCTGTAGAAAAATCCTTATGGTAGGACCCTTTGCTGTCTATGGATGCAGAATTCCTCCTCTTTGAAGAATCCATGCAGTCAGTCTCTGCTGATGCGGATCCTGCACGTGCCATATTCCCCACGGAGTTTAGAAAAGCATCATCAGAAACAGAACCTTCTGCCTTGTGACCTTGTACATGCGAAGGAGGCAAGGTACTGACTGAAGCACGAAATGACGATCCAGATACAGATTTCTTATGGCCAGCAGATTCATTGGAGTGAGATGGAAGCGGGTCATTATTAGCATCATCTTTAATCCCTTTGGAGTCAAGAGTTTTATCCCAGAAACCAGAAGACACAGTAGGAGGCTCAACTGTTACTCCCTTGCACATACTCAAACATGAAGTTCCGGTTTTTGTAAGTTTATTCTCTTCTTTAATAAAACCAGGTCTAATTTGATTTAATTTATGCATGGTAGAAAAACCATCTACTGAATCAACCAAACTAGCAAACTTTGGAGATGACAAAATGGTCACACCCATACTATTATCACTTGAACTGGTATCAAGCATATCAAGATTGGGCTCAACAAAAATATGTCCTCCTGATCTCTCATGTTCATTTGAGATGACACTCTCACAGACAGAGGCATCATCAGACGATTCACTAGAAAGAGTAGAAGATGAGAATCCAGAAAATGAGTTACTAGATAATTCAGAATTAGAATCTGTTATGTTTCCCTCTGCAAGAGGCTCAACACTACTGTTATCATCCTTTCTAAAGGAGACTTCAGGAGATGAACTGGTTAAGGGCAATGGGGGCTTCTTAGAGACTGTTTTAGACCATGTGCCTTCAAAATCAGATTGCTCTGCTACCTTCTGGCCATCTACCACACCGTCACCTTGGCATGTTTTGCTGGGAGGATGACACTCTTCTTTGTGGCCTTGACGCCAATGAATGATTTGGCACTTACCCGAACTAGAACACAATACCAAATTTGGAAATATCATTTTACATGAAAGTAAACAAGGAAAACAAAAAAAAAGCCAATAATTTAGTAACCAAATCATCACAAATGTCAAGAACAAATGGGGTCATAATGCATACAACCAGCCATAATATCTATTTTCAAACTAGAGAAAAACCTTTATAAGTTATTGGGATTTAAAAGCCACGTGAAATTCACCTCATATTCTGAGGTTTCCACCCAACAGATTAATACCATATGATCCAATATACAGGGATTCCAATAGCAGATCCATAGAAGTTACACATTATGATATCACATAAACAATTCCATCAATAAATAATAACTACTCCATGGCGTCTCATGATCATGAAGGTCTGGAAAATAGAACTCCAAAACGACCAAATATTATGTAACAGAGAGAAACTTAATTGATATAGCAAACTTATTAAAAATTCGATCACTAGACTGCAGACAAAATTGAAGCTACGTACCAGTAGCGAACCGCTTTGCACCTGGCGCACCGCGTAGTGGTGGGGCAATAGCACAAAGCGCATTGATTATTCTTAGGAACAGATACTGTCGCGTAGGAATAAGATGCCTCCTTCTCCGCCCGAGCTGACTCTTCGGCAGCCAAAATCAAAAGCCTCTTGATCTCCTCCTGTCTTGCCAAGGCAAACTGCCATTTCCGGTGAAGTACGAACCCGATCACGGGTACAACCAGAAACACCACCACAAGGACCAGGCTCGAAAACCCTAGATCCCCGGTGACACGCATTTATCCTGCACCCAATACACATCCAGCGAAAGCAACAAACCCTAAACTCCTAATCTCGCCACCACACATAGATAGATTCAGCGGCACCGGTGATGGGGTAGGCGGAGCAAACTGCAAAAGGCAACCAAGCGCTCAAACAATCAGAACCGCTTCTTCAGGTGATTGGACCATGACGAAGATGGGGCAGCCCGTGACAGTGAGATTAGTAAGAAAGGCCGAATTTTCGCAGGAAAGAAAGATACCATGTGTTACTTGCGTTTGCAGAAAACGACGATATGAGGAAGTGAAGCTGGTACTGAAACCCAACGAGGTCCACTGCTCGTGGATTCGGACAAAGGCGAACCTTAATTGTTTTGTTTCTTTTGCGATCAGAATTTTCTTTCAGGAAAGAGAGAGAAAGAGAAAGAGGACGCGGTAAAACGTAAAAAGGGTTATTTAATAGTGGAATTAAATAGATTAAATTGAAACGGGAATATGAAATTGAAATTGAAAAAATGCTTCTGTTTGTGTGAAAGTGAGGGAAAGGAATTTCATTTGGACGCATGAGATGGGAATTGGGAAGGCGTGCCGTGAATTCTCCGCTTAACATATATTCGGACCGACCCGACCGGACGGATCGCATACCGGTTCGATTCTTTGCGGGAAATGGGAAATAGTGACTTGGAAGGTTGCCTGGGGCTGGGAGTGCACGTGAAAGTGGGGCCCACTGAAATACGGAGCGTATGTATGATTCTGTGATTGAGCATCGTCGGTGGAAATTGGATGTCCTTTCTGGGCCCTTCGATTTGGAGTTTTCGACTTGTCTTTTCAGACTCGGTTCTTCCCGAGTTTGTTTTGTTTGCAAATTTATTTAGCTAAAGTAAATAATTTTATTTTGTGTAAACATTGGTATCATCATTATTTATTTATGACTGAAAAATTAAGTTATTTGCATATATTTAATCGCAGCTTGTCAATTTTCATTAAAAAAAATGAAGTTCATGGTTCTAGAACTATAAAAAAGACAACAAACCAAATTACAGTTGAATGAAAACAATAATTAATAGAATAAAACCAAAATACAATTAACCCCAAACAAAGACTTCCAAAGTTCAAATTGATATTATTGTAATTGCATATTTTCCTATTACAGTGACAGGAAACAAAAAAACTCGTGCAGTGTACATCTATGACTAATCTGAATTCAATTTTATTTTGTGGATCCTTTCATTGTTGAAGGCAGCCTTGGTACTTTACGGTAGAGACATGGTCATATTCTGATTTCTTAGTAAAAGGTCATAGTTTTTTTCCTACCAGACGAATTGGGTGCTGATTGCTTATTTGAGTTTTGTTCTTGCTTTACTGTTCCAGACAGTCAATTGGAGAAAAACAAAATTTAATTCTATTTGATTCTTTAATATCTCAAATGCATTGTAGTTTTTTTTCCCTATTGATAAGCTTGTGGATAATTCAACTACATATATAATTGAGTAATTGATTGTTTAGTCATTAAAAAATACACTTTCTTTTCATTTAATATTTGAAAGACATCTCAATCAATTTATTAACTTTTAAGAATTAGGAGAGAAAAAAAAAAAAGGAGAGCATGAGAAATCCAGCATGCTTAAATTTACCTTCAATCTCTCTTATTTGATTATTTTATATATTTTTAATTTTAAAAAAAAAAAAGCTCACAAAAATCTTAGAAGTTTGCAGATTAGGTGGTTTGGTGAGTGAACAAAATGGGAATAAGGAAGACAAAGATGACAAGAAGGTAGGTGAAACCATCTTTTTGAAATTGCTTCCAATTACTATATATGAACAATTAAGAATAATTAATTTAGTTTAGCAACTTGTTTATTTAGTGCATTACACTCTCTCTTCTTTCTTACCAGAAAATGCATTACAATCTGGGTTTGATTCACTCTTAATTCCTCACTCCTACTAATTTACTTTTATTTTTCTCTTTGAACCTGTTATTGATTCAACTAACAGTGATAACCAGGCGCTAAAAAAATAAATCAAAACGTATGTAATTATAATTTATATTTTTGTTATCAAAATTTTTAAAAAATAATCAATCATAAAAAAATTATATAAATTATAAATGTATTAATTTTTAATCAAAAAATTTAATAATAAATATATAAAAATTTCACCTAATTTTTCCTTCTGAAAACATCATACCGTTCCAACTTTGAACGTTAAACCATGGGATTATTTTACACGGAACTGCAGGCTGTAGCAACTCCTATTGGATGTGAGATTCTATGGAAAAGTAAGGCTGTTGAGAACTGGACACTCAAGAAGACGAATTTTCTGTTATCATTGAATAATATTTTATAATAATAATAATAATAATAATATGAATAAGTTATTTTCAAGACTATTGGTGTTAATGGTATGTTCAAAATCCTCTCTCATTTTACATCTACACTTACTAATCTCACAATATTTTATATTTGACATTTTTGACGTAAAAATCAATTTTATCTATATTGAGAGAAAGAGTAGAAAACTCAACGAAGAAAATCCAAAAGTTTCTTTAAAGAAGTATAAATTAATATAAAATATAAAATATACTAAACTTCAAACTTCCGCAATATTATCCTTTTATAAAATTAACCTGAAACACAAGTGGTTCGCATTCTTAGACGTGCGTCGGTTCAAAGACACAGACAAGAGACCTTGACTTTGATATTAATTAAAAAATAAAACTAAAATATACAAAAGAACTGTATTATTTAATAAATAATTCTAAAATGAGATTAAATAGAGATGCTAACAATCAGTGATGGGTTACACCGTCGCTATAAAATGAGTAACATTTGACTAAGGATGACTCATAAAAAGACAATTCCATCGTGGGGCGGCGAAAGAAAACAGTTTCATCAGCCATGGGCGTGGGATACAACTAGTATATCAAGAAACGTAAAGACCAAGTCATTGTTTTGCAAATTGACTTTAAAAGGGAATACTAACCTCTGAAATGACCCATTTAAATTTATAAGTCCATGAAATACAAGCAATGTCACCGTTAAAAAATTCAACTCAATGTACCTCACAATTACAACACAAAATGTCTTTTTATCACCGACGTTTTAAACAGTATTAGAAAGAGATAAAGACATTGGGAATGAACTATCTATTTAAGTGATAAACAGCATTTGCAAAATATGAATAAAACAAGAGTAAATTAGCTTGATATATTTGTGCGAAATTTCTGTCTTGAAATAGTACCTGTGACTTGCAAGATAACACGTTCCATAAAGGATGGGGTTGATTGGTGGGTAGGCTTTTAGGTTAATGCTCAAAAAAAGGGATTGTTCTTGTTAAATGGATTACCCAACCTAGATGTAAATATTTGTCTATATTATATCCCTATTTTAATTTCATGTGCCATTTTCCTCATGCTTCATTCAAATCTACTTAAACCTTTAATTAAAATTTAAGAAATGAAAGGCTAAGGACTAAGGTAAGTAGTCTTTCTTTTTCGCAGTGCATAGCATTTTTCAAATTGATGTTTTTATTAAATTTCCTTTCCCTTTCACCTTAATAAAACAAATCATAGTGTTTAATTGCGTCTTTTTCTAATCCATCTATCTCTCTCAATTATTTTATTTCCACCTTATTTTTATACATTATTTTACTTATAATAATTTATGGTAACAAGGGTGTCTAAGAATTGGGCCTAACATATTAGGTTTGGGAAAACCCAATTGGATCGTTAACGTTCAGGCCCATTGTATGTGGAATGGCCCAAGAAAAGTTTGATTTCCATTCCCACAAAAGCAGGAAAAAAAAAAGAGGAGAGTAAAACTGTAAAAGAGGGGGCGAGGTAAAAAGTAAAACCGTGAAAGTAAGAAAAAGTAACTGTAGAAGTGTGTGTGTGTGAGAGAGAGAGGGCATGTCGGAATCAGGAGGAAGTGGAAACCTGGGTTGCATCGTGGTGGCCGTTGATGGGAGCGAGGAGAGCATGAAGGCGTTGCGATGGGCTCTGCAAAACCTCAAGCTTCGATCCCCTCCTCCCGATTCTACCCCTAGCTTTAAATCCTTCGTCATCCTCCACGTTCAGCCGCCACCGTCCATCGTCGTCGGTATTAATCCCGGTGCCATACCATTCGGTGGACCCAGTTCTGTACTCTTTCTCGCTAATCCTCTCTACTTTTTTTTTTTCTATTGATTTTGGTATTTATTTTGTTTGAAATTTAATTCATGTTTTGCTTGACCTGATTTCCCAAGATTTTGACCAGGTGACCTGGATGTACCTGCGTTCGCTTCAGCGATTGAATCTCACCAAAAGCGCATCTCACAGGCCATATTGGATCACGCTTTGAAAGTTTGCTCCGAATATAAGGCAGGCTTTCATTATAATTCCTTCTGATATCTATTACTTTCCTTCCGAATCTCACTTTGGTTTTTTTCAATTTGGTCCTTCTGATATCAATTTAATCTCTTGATTTGTTAATAATTTTGTAATTATACCTTTAAATAAGTAATAACTTTAATAATTTTAACATTTGTTGTTATTGAGAAATGTTAAAAGGGCAATGTTTGATTCTGCTTAGTCAGCGTTTAATATTAGTATCTACATGCAAAATTTTGATCAATTGAAAAAAATAAAATAAAAAAATTAAATTATAGTTAAGTCTTTAATATTATCTGATCAATATCAAATATTAAAATGATTAAAATTGTCTTATGTAAAAAATATTTATAAGGATTAAATTAATAATAAATTAAATTATAAGAGAATAAATTGAGAAAAAAAATTTATGAGGATCAAATTAAAAAAATGAGCATCTATGATGAATCAAAATGATGTTTTAGTCTTTTTACGTCTGTACAAATCTTTATTGGTCTTGAAGTTTTTAATATCTGAGCCGCCAAATGAGTATTTGTTAATGCACGTCATTGAATATAGTCTCATTCTCCTTTGAAATACTTTTTTTTTTCTCGGTGACAAATTTTAGGAGATAGATAGGCTGTACCAGCTCCAGGGCAGGCCGTAGTGCAGCTAGACTATCCTTTGAATTTCACCTTTGGCTGTTTTAGGTCTCTAGCTAGTGACTATAGTGCAAAAATGGTTATATAAACCTAAAGAGAAATGACAAAGAAATAGGCAACATTCTGAATTGAGTGTTCATTTTTAAGTTATTCTTAGCTATTCAATAAAGGATTTATTTTTCTCTATCTATTGCAGTTGGATGTAAAGACCCACGTAGTTGTTGGAGACGCAAAGGAAAAGATTTGTGAAGTTGTACAAAATTTGCATGCTGATTTGCTTGTAATGGGTTCCCGTGCATTTGGCCCTATAAAGAGGTACAAACTAGCTAGCGATGAAGCTTGATAATAGCTGGAAAGCAATACTTATAGTCATATTATTGAACTTTAAACTTTCATAAACGCACAAGGTTACTGATATATATTTTATTATATATATAATTAAAATCTACTAATCAAAGTTGAGAGTCCACCTTGAATTAGTTCCCCCACGGGCACACTTAAATGATTCTTGTTTTCTATTAATAGGATGTTCCTGGGAAGTGTTAGCAACTACTGCACCCATCATGCTCAATGCCCTGTCATTGTTATCAAGGGCAATTTGGGCAAAGAGACTGACAAGCAGAAATAGGTACACTTCTTCTATGTCCTCTCGATTATTGACTAGAAGCAATTTCAATATGTTGTTAGTGAATCTATTTAACGAGGACAATAAATTTGGTTTCTGAACTGATATTATATCTTATATTTAATCTTTTAGCATTAACGTTTTTCTAGGCCTTGTAAATTTAATATCTTCGTCTTTATATCTTGGTATTATTGAACTTGCATGCTTGACTTGCAGCTAATGTAAAGTTTGGGTATTAGCATCACTTGGAATTTCTATAATTGGAAGATAACATGGGACTTGAAAGCAGGAGAGCTCTAGCAAATATGAAGTTGGATTGCAAATATGGCTTAGAATTAATTGGAATTTTTACAAGGAACAAAGTGGAAAGTAGAAAATTTTCTTATGCTAGGATCTATGATCTAGGAAGCGCAGACAAGAATGAGGAATTTTTCCAATTCTTTCTCATTAGTGGTGCTTGATTGAAAACATGATTTATTATTTAGCTGATGTTTTGCTTAAGTTACTTGTATTTAGGTGTTTCATGTTTCCGATGGTTGCCTCCATGATTTCTGGAACTTTCCATTGTTACAGACATACAGTGGAATAGTTGCCATCACTAAAAATTATAAAGTGACGTAGTTTTTTAAAAAATAATAATAATTCCTTTTTCTAAGTTCTTCAGTTGGGTTGCTATACGATTCCTTTCGTCAGAAGCCTTTCTGGGCTTGGAATTTGTACGTTTTGATAGACTTGTGTAGCTCAGCAGCTTCACTGCTTCTGTCTTTCATGTTGTGCTGATGCTGGTCAAGATTTTGCTGCAACTATGTGGTCTGGTATTTTGTGGATAATGCAGCAATCATATGTGTGAGGAGTCGTTGCAGTTAGGACTGTGGAATGCTACGCTTCTCAACTAGCATTGCTGTGGTCTCTTTGATAGTTTGTGCAATATGGAAATTATTTAGCCCCATGTTATTTGACATTTGGAAATTATTTAGCCCCATGTTATTTGACATTTGGAAATTATTTTACATTGCTTACGTTAACGTTGTATTACAATGATATATTTTCTATTGATTATCTGATAAAAATAAGGATTTTATTGATTCCTTTCAGTATTTAGCTTTGTGAGCCAGTTCTAGTTTTTCACGCTACTGATGTGATGTCTCATTCTTGGTTAATAATTAGTATGTATTTTCTACGAAATAACTGACCCGGGACCCCTTGAAATTTTGGAATCTTTAGACAAAATTTGAAGTTTTTATTCTTATATTACGCTTGTAAATGCTTTAATAGGATGCCGTTCCATCAATTCAACTGCAAAAACAGTAATAAAATTAGACCTATTCTCAGCCAAAAAAGTAAAATAAAGGATGAAGATATTTTTGGTATTCTACATGGCGCAGCGTGAAAGAGAAAGAAAGTGGAGCCCACTTGAATTTGATCTATTTTTCTCTGTCTCTAACTCTTGTTACTTTTGTATGCAATGAGACAGAAAAATCTGGCCAAAAAAAGGGACAGAAAACCACTTAAAGAACCGTTTATTTAATTGCCCTTTGTTCAGAGTTCGGACATATTCTAAGGTGCTCTTTGGTGTACGAGGATTTGTTTGCAATTTTCAGGAAATTTACTATATTTGTTGAAAGTTAATTTATGAGCAAGGAATGCTACATTTCCCACAAAAAATATGGGTAACTTAATCCCACATGTAGTCATATCATAAGCATTTGCCTTACACACTTGTTCTTTGTCTCTATTATGAAGTCACAAGAAGTAATCCTTGTTTTTTTCAGAAAAATGAAACTTGGTACCTCCTTGTTTATAAAATGAAAAGTACTGCTGAGACGAGAATAATGCATTTAGGAAGGCTAGTTAATTAGACATCTCACACTCAACCAAACATATACGATGAGAAAGTCTCCTGAATATAAAATTCATTGTCTTAGAATGCTTGGGAAATTATTTCTTCACGATTAATTGAGAGTCTTGGTACCAATTATCAAACATCTTTCTTACATAATTGGAGTGACCTTAACCTTCCAGCTTGAGTAGACAATGTAGATATGAGTTATCATTTTGCAATCTGTTATGTTTGAAACGTTGGCATCAGCTGACAACTATTACTTCTCCAGTTCTCCATTATACCCAATTGAGCAGAGTAAAGTAAACTCGTGAATGTGTGGGGGCTCTTCGAAAATTACGTGTACGAATTACGAAATGAATGTGACCCTTGAGTTCTCAGCTTGTCGTGGTTCTTCCTTATGTCAGTGAATGGATATGGAGGAATAACAGCCTTCGATTTTCCTTGGAATTTTAGCTATTAATTAGTTATTTTCTTAAACATGGATGCAAGAGAAATAGGTTATAAAAGACAAGAAAAAGAGGGAATTTTATTGACAACTTGACACAGAAGACTTGTGTGTCAACAGACTACAGAAAGTACAAGACACATTGAAGGAATTTGAATCACAGGTAAAAATAAAAAATTCAACAACTTGCATTTTTCTTCAATGATTAGTATTATTAGTATTACTTGCTTGATCTTGTGAAGTTGGTGATTACTGATTACAAAGTAGATCTGTGTGCATATTTGCATGTTGAAAAGCTTGAAAAAAGTCTTCGGGAGCCCGTGACCGACCGCTTCTCGTGCTCGTCCCATGTAGGGACAAAAATTATAGGACTGTCCATTTTTCTTAATCTCCAAAACTCATCACGGGACAACTTTCCTTCTAACTTTTCCTTCATCACTTATCCACATTTCGTTCTCAGTTCCTCATAATACCCTCACTATTAATGTTTCAATCATTTCAGCACCATAATTTCTGCATTAATAATATGCACTTGGAAATATGAGTTATTTTGAGCCTATGGCTATAGCCTATACCAAATAACGACGTGCTCCATCCAACTCCAAAACTGTCTCTTGCATTGCTTCCTTTTGCATTTTATGTCTAATTGTCACTCTCTTTCCTACCTGTAATTTTGTTCTAGGGCAATTAGTCCACGTGGAAGCCAGCTCTCCTTGCGTCATCACCTTCATCACTTTCAGTACACCCCCTAATAATTTCGAGGTTAATTTGGTAATTAACTTGAATGCCTCCATCTTTTCGACTACATATATCCCCGCCTCGCCATGCAAGCCTAACACCACCACCTCAATCACTTAGCTTCATCCTCAAGCCATGGATGTCATCATCAAGTTCATCACCACCTTAACTCTTCTCTTCGCATTTCACCTATCCACCTCCATAGCCCTCGATCCATGTGCTTCAAACCCCGACGATTCGGACCTCACCGTCATACCCATATACGGCAAATGCTCACCGTTCAACCCACCCAAAACAGACTCATGGGTCAACACCATCATCAACATGGCCTCTAAGGACCCTGCCAGGCTCAGGTACTTATCCACTCTCGTGCCCCAAAAGTCCGTCTCCTCCGCCCCAATTGCCTCGGGTCAACCCTTCAACATCGGCAACTACGTGGTCCGGGTCAAACTCGGATCTCCGGGCCAACCCATGTTCATGGTCCTCGACACCAGTAGTGATGAGGCCTGGGTCCCCTGCTCCGGATGTACCGGCTGCTCCGCCACGACATTCGCTCCCAACATTTCCACCAGTTACGGCTCCTTGGGTTGCTCCGACCCGCATTGCAGCCAGGTCCGTGGATTCTCATGCCCCGAAACCGGATCCGCTATGTGCTCTTTCAACCAAACCTATGCCGGTTCATCCTTCGCGGCCACGCTCGTGCAAGATTCCCTAAGATTGGCCACTGACGTCATTCCCAATTACGCTTTCGGGTGCGTTAACGCGATCTCCGGCGGGTCAATTCCGGCCCAAGGGTTATTGGGCCTGGGTCGTGGGCCTCTGTCTTTGCTTTCTCAGTCCGGATCTCTTTACTCGGGTGTGTTCTCCTATTGCTTACCAAGTTTCAAGTCCTACTACTTCTCCGGGTCGCTCAAATTGGGACCTGTGGGTCAACCCAAGAGCATTCGGACCACCCCGCTTTTGAGAAACCCGCACCGACCGTCTTTGTACTATGTGAACCTGACCGGAGTGAGCGTTGGGCGGGTAGTGGTGCCTTTGCCGAGTGAGCTTTTGGCGTTCAACCCGAATACAGGATCCGGAACGATCATAGATTCGGGTACGGTGATAACCCGGTTTGTTGAACCGGTGTACAATGCAATAAGGGACGAGTTCAGGAATCAGGTGAAGGGTACATTTACGAGCTTAGGGGCATTTGACACGTGCTTCATTAAGACCTATGAGACATTGGCTCCGACAATAAAGTTACATTTTACGGGTTTGGATTTGACTCTGCCAATGGAGAACAGCCTTATACATAGCAGCTCAGGTTCATTGGCTTGTTTGGCAATGGCGGCGGCACCCAACAATGTGAACTCTGTGTTGAATGTGATTGCCAACTTGCAGCAGCAGAACCTTAGGATTTTGTTCGATACTCTTAATAATAGGGTTGGGATAGCTCGTGAGCTCTGTAACTAGATTTTAATTTGTCATTTTGTTTTCAATATGTCTTTTTGGGCTTAAAAATTAGTGAATAAGCAGTGTGGTTTTGGAAGATTTTAGTTTTTAGATGATTGTTACCACAAAGGGGAACGATCATTGTAGTGATTGATGGTGAAATGTATCAAAGATGTTGCTTTTAATTGCTGTGTTGTGATGATCCTTGATTTTTAAAATTGCTTTCTATATCCAATTTCGGAAATTAACAATTTCACACGTTTGAAGTTTCAAAATAACGAAGGTGATGATGTAAGCAGTATTTAATAGATATCCCATTTAAGGATGATTAGAGAACCATTATACAAGCTGCAAAATATATATTGGTCATAACTATATTTGCTCTTTACATTGGAGAAATATGTAACCGGACTATACTGTCAATTTTGACAAAAAAGCATGAAAGACAAGGAAGTCTCACTGTCTCAGCTCTTTTTTTTTCTATTTTTTTTATTTATTCGGTTCCTTAGTTTTATACATAAATCACACCTCTAGCTTCATTAAGTATGTCCCTCCTTTGTAGCGTCGAAGTAGCCATCATCTTCAGTACTCCTTCAACAGTTTTGCATGAACAACATTCTTGTACAGAATTAAATTTTCAACAAACAAACACCCCATAATACCCAAAAAAAACAAATCACAGAACGAATTGTCAAGCAGACGAACACAACTCACAAACTAAACGGAGAAGGAAAAAAATGGTTAAGAAATAGAGTAACTCCTTCCTTGATCGATTCATGATTGATTCGATAAGAACACACAAATACTTTGTTCTCTCTTACTCTCTGAACTCTTCATATCTTCTTCTTATCTACATATACTCTGTCTTTTTGTCTGTGTCTATTATCTTATCCCCACCATTGATGCACTGCCACACCTTCGTCCCTCAACCTTCCATACAATGCCAAACACTCCCAATAAGCCCTTCGACTCTTGCTATGGCCCCTGTTCAACTGTGGCTTGCACTCTAAGAAAAGCTCATCCACTAACTTTATAGCTTTACTCCTCATCATCTCCTCCACAACCTCAGCCTCTGCTTTCATCACAACATACTCTTCCTCCTTCACGTTCTTCCTCAGCCAATCAGACATTCCAATTTGGGGTACTTCCATCCTCGACGAGTCCTCTGTTACGGTCTCTATCTTGTACATCTCGAAATCCTTATTCCTTGTCGGGTAGTGTGTCGAAAACCAATCCATTTTGCTCCCGCCGTCTTTCTCCGGTCGCCCCACGTCGATGAAAATCCGGCGAGGGTAGCTCTCGAGAGAATCACCCATCAAATCCGGAAGGTACCTTGTGCGTTTCAAATACCGGCTTGACTTTCTCGATGCAGATCGTGGGGGCTCCAATAGAACGTCTTCGAGTTTCTGCAACGCAGCTTTCTTGGCCTCCGAAACATCCCCAGATAACAATTTCCTCTGTTTATGGGGTTTTGCTTCAGCGACGCCGGTTTTCCACATGGCCACCGTGGTGAGATTGAGGCGCCTCATGTAGGCGATTTTGTAGTTGGAGGGTTTGTAAAACGCGGTGGAGGGATTGTAGTTGAGGAGAACGGTGACGACCCCACCGGTTTTTAGAGTGCGATCGATGAATCGCGAAGCGGCGGGGTAACTAAAGGTGAAGATGAAATCAACGGTTTCGTCATGAACATTGCTCTGTTTCTCCAAATCGTTGAGGGGAATGAGGTGGATGTTGTAATCGGTGAGAATCTGAGCCCCGATGAGCTTGTCTTCATCGCCATTGCTGAGGAAAATGGATTTATGAGTTTCTTTCTTCATGAGTCCCTCGTTGGTCAAGTCACGAAAGAAGAGGGAAAGAAGGTGGTCGAGGTTGATGGAATCAGAAACGGGTATGATGGGTTGGTGGTGGATGAAGGTGGAAGAAGAAGAAGAAGAAGTGGTTTTCTGAAGGAAGGATGAGATGTATGGGAAGGAAGCGAGAAGGAAGGTGCAAAGCAATAGGCAATAAAAGACCTTCAAGATTTCATGGTTGGGAAGCCTGATGATCAAATAATAAGCATCTGGGTACATAGAAAGTTGGTGGTTCCTCTTACAACGTTTTGGTCGGAGAATAGCAGCGAGGTGGAGGGCCATGTTAGTGGGCCAAGCCATTGTAAGTGAAAATGTAAAACAGAGAGCACAGTGAAAAATGGTGGGGAGCTTCTAAAAGAACTCAGAATTCTAAAACGAAAGCGAAAGAGAAGAAGAATAAAAAGAGAGAGAGAGAGAGAGAAGACGAAGGAAAGAATGTTATTAGCGAGTGCAAAATCTGGAAGCTGTGTGGTTTCCACCCACAAGGGCTACGCGGGTACTTTGCAATGTAGACCAGAGTGACATGAGCTCCCTCATCCGCTGCACCTCCATTTTTGAGAAATGAACAACCAGATCGATGATGATGGTGCTATGGATTTCGTGGGATAGTCATGATCACTGCCATCGATCAAAAATGCATGGAGGGAGGAGGGAGGAGGGAGGAGAGAGCTCTCTCTCCTAGCTTTTGTGCCAACAATTTGGTTGGATTTGCAGGGAGATGATAAAATGATGTGATGGGTGGGGATTTACAGTAGTCGATCTTAGGGGTTTTATGGTGAATGAGAGGGCACAAAAGTTTCAATTTTGTCTTGGAATTGAAAAAAACAGTTGGTGACACGAAATTTAAGTTACACCATCCACTTTTGCTCCTTTCTTCAATTTTTTTGGTTAAAAAATTAATATTTTAAACCCTCTAAATTCTCTCTCTTTCTTTCGCGCATAAGATATTGTGGGGTGGACTTGCCCCAATGAATTCGGTGGAAACAGAGGTTTGAGGTGGCTTTTAATTTGCTTTAGTGAAACAAAATCTGCTGCAAATGCGGGAACATACAAGTAAGAGAAACTCGTAGTGGAAGAATGGTTTATCTATCTATCACCTACTCGCTTTGCACACGAACGGAAGAATTTTTAACGAAATATAGTGGAAGATTGTTTAATATATATCACTTCCTCGCTTTGCACACGTACGCCACAGGGTTTCTATTTTAGGACTTTGTGTTGTGACCTTAACTTGTGATCATGGAACAATTTAATTTTTTATATTTATTTTTTTAGAAGTAATTTTATTTAACGTATCATTGATTATTAAATATAAATATTTTTTAATAAAAATTTAAAATTTTAAGTATAAAATTAATTGTATAAAAATTTTAAAAATAAAATTAAAAATTTATGCAAAATTTAAATGCATAAAATGTATTTTTGCATTAATTAAAATTATTTAATAAAAGCTCAATCAAATAATAGTAATTTATAAAAAAAATCTTTATTAATTTTTTATTTTTTAATTATAGATTTTAAAAACATATATATAGCTTTTTGTAAGAAAATATCTTTTTTTTTAATATATTCAAAATCATTTTATTTTAAATCAAATTTATAAAAATATTTTTTTTTCTGTAGCACTAAAAATTTACTAATAATATTAGTAAATTTTATTAAAATTTATTCTTATTAAAAGCAAACTGACTCTTTTTACTCTAATTTAAAAATGTTTTGCGGACTCTATTAATATTTTAATAAAAATGTTGTAATTATGGGCTTTTTCTTTTATTTTTTAGAGCAACTTTTTAACAATAATTTTTTTGTTACTTTTAATATTTTAATAATACATATTATTATTACTATAATTTTTTTAAAAAAATTAATAAAAAAATAACAAGTTTAAAATTTTATTTTTCACAAATTAAGTTAAGAAATACAAAAATTTAATGAAATATTAATTATATAGTTATAACTTTAAAAATTATTTAAATAAAAAACACATTGATTTTAAAAATAAATAATAGTTTAAAGTTATTTTGATTTATATTTATTATTAATATTAATAATAAATAATATATTTATTTTTTATGTTAATTTTATATTAATATATTAAATATTTATTTATTTATTAATAACAGAATAGTTGATTAATAATAAAATATTAGAATTAAATAATTAATATATAAAGTAATATAAAATATAATAATTGTTTGAATTATTAAATAAAATTCTGTTTTTAAATTTGTTTAAATAAAATTTATAGCAGCAATAATATTTATTACTAAAATATTAAAATATACATTAGCAATAAAAAAATAACTACTAAAAAGTTACTCTATAAAATAAAAAATTATTAACAATTACAAGTTTTTTATTAAAATATTAATTCGGCCCACAAAATATTTTAAATTTACGATTACCAGCGAATTTAGATTAATATGAGTCCATTTATTTTTAGTAAAAATGATTTATTAGTCAATTTAATTGATTAATAATTCACTTTTTGTAAGAGTAAATTTATATAAATTTTATGTTATAAAAAAATTGTTATATTTTTCTATATTAAATTTAAAATAAACTAATTATAAATATATTAAAAAAATATTTCAAGTCTATATACTCTACTTCTCAAAGATCGAATGTTTTGAGTTTTGACCATTAAATTAAATGTCCATGAGATTACTCTGAACAAATAGGCAGTTGTTTCCTAGGGACTAGGGAGTGACGAAGAATCAAGGCCTCAAGGAAGGTGTCTAAGAAGCATAGAAAGTCCACTTATGTATTTATGGACAGAAAGAAGGTCCATTTATTACTATTTTCATTTTGTACCCAAAAACTGATACAAATTACAAAGTTCTAGCCAAACTGTTATGTAAGCGGCCCACCCAAACCTTGAGCTCAGCAAAATAGTCGGGGCATTAATTTGCACCAAATTATTTATTATTAATACAAATATATATATTTTATTATTCTGATTTTTAACAAATATGTTAATTAACTAAAAATTAATTAAATTAACTAATACATTATATTTAAGTCTATAATAATTAAAAAAAATAAAATTTCATGTTTAAAAATCCATACACTAAAATTAAAATAATACTATAACTCAAATGAAAAGTATTATACCTAGTTATTCCTTAATTAGAGTTGAAGATCAAATGTTTTTGGGTGGACACAAAGAACAGTAGTATATATGTACGTGGTAATTGGCATGTATATGAACGAACGATTCATAGTTTAGAATATCAATGAAATTTGAACATAGTGTTGTACTTGCAGGTTCCCACCACAGTCCACACGTATAGTTGGCGCGTATAATAGTCTTAGACTACACTTGAGCTTAGCCGAAAGGCCGAGGAAGGTATGTATAATAATAGTCTTAGACTACTAAGCACCCTCTTTGGACTCAGCACATACGTAATAATGGTGTTTCAAGTTGAAGTTGAATAGTTGATGATATTGATTGATGTATATAGCTCATAACTATGAGATGAATCCATGAGTGTCTCACTCTGAGTACTGTCACTTCCGATATGTATCATCCATTTTACTCTTACATTTCTAACTTTGATTTTTCAAATCTATTTATTTGACTGCCATTGACTTCGTCATTTAATTTTTTTCATTCTTTTAGGAGGGGTGGGTAATTGAAAATATATATAATAGGAAAAAATATATTTTATATTTTTAAATTATACTTAATTTTTAATTTTATCTTTAAAATTTTAAATTATAATTAATTTTGGTTTAATAACTTACAAAAATAATAGCAAAACATATAATATTATGTCTCTAAAGTTATCATGAGTCAATATTTTATTTTTTTAATATTTTAATATTATATCAAATGTAATTTTATTATTTTTTTAATAATTTAGATAATATTATAATGTAAGATAAAATTAATTATAATTTAAAAATATAAAATTAGGGACGATGCAAAAAAAATAAAAATAAAAATAAAAATTGATATAAAAAATATATATATTTTTTCATGTCAGAAAAGTATTTCGGTATTTTGAAATAACAATAACATGTGATAAACATAAAATCTTAAGTATTTCTTAAGGTTTATTGAAATTTGAGGGAAAAGGAAAAACTGTTGTTGCATGAAATGTTTATTTATTTATTACAAAGAACCATATTTTAAAACTTACATTTGGACTAAACGATAACCTTTCAGAAAGCTGAATGACGTAGTGTCGTTCGTTATTCACTACAACTATTCTTTTTTATATTAAAAAATAAAAAAGAATTCCTGAAACTTGGGAGAGTTCTCGGATTCAATGATTGATTTGCTACATGAAAATTTATTTATTTATTTATTTTTTATTACAAAGAAATAAACCAGTAATGTGTAGAGCTAGTCTAACCCTGGAGAAAAAAAAGGTAGGTTAGGTGGGCCCCGTTGACCCTCCCTATCTAGCTACGACTAGACCTAGTCCAACTCTCCACCCTAGCTCTCCAAAACTGCCTCACGCTAGTACTATAAATATGACGCTCTTTGCCTCTCTCTTCATCTCTTGTCTCATCATAACATAACACAATTTCTCACTTGGTTGAACTTCATTTTTCTGCAAATTCTAAAATTGTACTCTCAAATCATTAAAATGGGAGTTAAGAGTTTCGTTGAAGGTGGGATTGCTTCCATTGTGGCTGGCTGCACCACCCACCCGCTTGATCTGATCAAAGTTCGGATGCAGCTTCAGGGCGAAAAGGTGTCTGCTCCTAGCAACTCTCATCACATTAATAATCTTCGTCCTGCTTTTGCATTTCCCTCGCAATCTACTGCAATGGATGCTTCCACTTCACTCGGTGTCGCACCCCGCCCTGCTAGACCTGGACTCATATCGGTTGGTGTACAGATTGTGCGGTCTGAAGGCGTCGCTGCTCTGTTTTCCGGCGTATCCGCCACCGTGCTCCGGCAAACACTCTATTCCACCACCCGTATGGGTCTCTACGACGTGCTCAAGCAGAAATGGACCGACCCGGAGCAGGGGAACATGTCCCTGACCCGGAAGATAGCGGCGGGGCTGCTTGCCGGTGGGATTGGCGCGGCGGTGGGAAACCCCGCGGACGTGGCGATGGTGCGTATGCAAGCCGATGGTCGGCTCCCGGTGGCTCAGCGGCGCAACTACAAGAGCGTGTTCGACGCGATCACGCGCATGACGAAGCAGGAAGGGGTGGCTAGCTTGTGGCGCGGCTCGGCACTGACGGTGAACCGAGCTATGATCGTGACGGCTTCGCAATTGGCGTCGTACGACCAGTTCAAGGAGATGATTCTGGAAAAGGAGATGATGAAGGATGGGCTTGGGACCCACGTGACGGCGAGCTTTGCGGCTGGGTTTGTGGCAGCGGTAGCGTCCAATCCGGTGGATGTGATCAAGACGAGGGTGATGAACATGAAGGTGGAGGCAGGGACGGCGCCACCGTACAATGGGGCCTTAGATTGTGTGCTCAAGACAGTGAAGGCTGAAGGACCTATGGCCCTTTATAAGGGATTCATCCCTACAATTTCAAGGCAGGGACCTTTTACTGTGGTGCTATTCGTGACACTAGAACAAGTGAGGAAGCTACTCAAGGAATTCTGATCTACGATCGTGATTGAAGTTTTGCAATCGATATTCAAGCATTGGATCTGGATGATGAAGAAATACATTCAAATTATTATTATTTTTTTTTTAGGGGGGATGGGGATTTAGAACTTGAGAAATTCTTATACCAATTAACTTTATACAAAATAAGGTTTGTGCAAGATTAGTGTCATTCAAAATTTCATTCATTAAAATTCTCATTGTGATTTGTATAGTTTACCTAGATAATTGAACTTGATATGGATTGCTCTAAGCCTCTAAGATGCAATTTATTCTTCAATCCCCACTATCATAATGTTCTAAGAAAATATCCATCAATTTAAAAAAGAAATTAGAGAATCTTCTTTTGTTTGATCATTAGAGGCAATTTTCTGGGTTGATTCTGGCTATAGTATTTATATTTACAACTCCAAGAATCTTTTTTTTTTTTTATGTCTTTAGATTTTAATATTCCATAAACTTTAAGGATGGTTTTAGGGAAATCTCTTTCAAATTGCAGTTTTCTGCACACTAATTATTATTATTTTGAACTTTATAAATATATAAAATATAAATATAAGTTAGAATTTTATTTAATATAAATTAAAATAAAAAGAATAAAATCAGTATGAACTAAATCCATCAAAAACCAAACCGAAAAAGTTTACTATTTTTAATAACTGATTATGTTATTTCCATTCAATTTTAAGATATAACTGAAACAAACCTAATATTTCATCGCTCCTCATTGACGACACCCATCAGATTAGGTACACTTTTTCTGGGGCATGGATTATGTAATCTTTAGATGAAAGGAACTTGCGCTGGAGGAAGAGCAAAGCAGAACCAAAGGGCTAGCAACTCAACATTATTACACTATGCAATACCAATTACAAAACCACCAAGCTCGTTAGTGAGCCAGAAAAAAATTAGATTTGAATTCTCTTATGCTAAGAGAGAGACGTGAAATGGTGAAGTACATACAAAAAATATAAATAGACCTTAATTTATATAAGATAAAATTTTAATTTATCTTTTCTTTATCTTTTTTTTTTCTATTTTTCTTTTTTCACTTCACCATTTCACCATTTCTCACTTAAAGATCTAAATCTGAAAAAATTAGCATGTTACCTTACAAATAGTTGGGCTTATGCCACCGGGATGATTGACCTATCTATGCCTTTTGCATCCTGCATTTTGGAGTAAATGGACTTATGTTTAGCCTTTAATAGGGGTCCTTGTGCCAACCTTATCACACAAGGTTTCTCTTCTTACTGTGCTTGATAAGGCACAAGAAAACATTGTTGAATACAGAAGCAATGCCACATGAGAACAGTAACAATACTGAGTGATTGCAATGGCCTTATTTCCTCTGCAATTTGCTCTTCTAAGAAAAGATTGGGTATTTGATCATCGCCCTTTGTCCACAGTATAAGGCTTATGGCCTTCTGACTTGCCTCTCTCCAAGTGTTGTGGATGTTGGTTCCATCTCTCTGAATGTTGAGCTGGCTGACTACCCGTTTTTCTCATTTTGGCTGAATTTTGAGGTGACTGACGTTCTTTACCCGAACCTTTATCGGGATTCTTAAGGGAACTGCCCAAGCGTCTACTTTTTTCTGGGTTAGACACAGAATCAATTTCAGATCCTTGAGACTTAATTGTGGATGGCTGTGTTTGGCGAAATTCAGACCCTTTTCCTTTTTCTTGGTTTGATACACAGTGAATATCAGGTCCTCCAGAAGTATTTTCCAATCCTTTACTTTTTTCTGGATTCTGAGCAGAGTGACCAAACTCTCCGCCTTTATCCACATTTTGGAGTTCATTTGCTGTCTGACCTCTGCGGTCCTTCAAAAAGTTTAGTCTAAATGACAGTTTTGTCCGTGCAGAAGTAGGGTTTGCTCCCTGTTGTGAAAGCATTTAAATAAAGTATATCTAGTGCTGTCAATTTCCAATATAATATGATTGGCCTAGTTAAAAGCAAAAAAGCAACTACTAAAAATTAGAGCTGATCACACTATTTAAAGCAAAAGTTAATTAATGACTAGTTTCATAGACGAGTTTAACCTACCTCTTTCTTTGTACCAGATTTCTTAGAACTATTTTGAGATGTATAATTGCTTGGTAAGGGTGTTGATTCCAGCTTTCTCTCTTCATTTTCTGCTCCACCACAATGACTGTCCTGTTGTACCACAAACATGGTTCAACATATAATATATGTAGTCCAAATATTATCAACATCTTTCAGAATATTTGGCTTATTATCCTACAAAGCTGCAAAAGAAAACAGTTGAAAGAAAATTGCGCTCAAGTTTTGGCCTATGTTTTTGAACCAAGTGAAGCTTGAGGGATAACATACTTGGTTTAATAAATTTTCTAACAGGTTTAGAGATTATGCTTTTGGCTTCTACCAAGAAAGTATAAACTGCAGTAATAAATTCAAAGAAGTTTAAATACTTTAGAATTCTTATACAGATGATGCTTAGTTCAAATTGGTTGGTCCTAGGCACTGTGCACATGCTACTACAATTGTCACAAATTTCTTCTTCTTCGGTCCTTTTTTTTTTTTCCCTCACTTTAGTTTTGATTGTCTCAAATCTTTTTTGATCTCTCTGCTTACACATCCTATCAAGTAAATAGAGCTAAACAGTTGATCTTTTGTTTCTTTTTCCGGTTTTTGGTATTGTTATTAACCCTCTCCCCGACCCCTCTTTCCAGGAGGGGTATAGTGATTTCTTATTTGGTTATAATATAGCAGGGGGACATTGGTAAAGAGGAGAAATATGCTAGAGTTGAAAATATCCATCAGTCCTATCCATCCAAAATTGACTACATAAGCTTCAGAGATTTATTTGATTCTGATACTTGTACTCATGGATGGCAGGGACTATGGAACAAATTCTTTAGTGGGGAGATTTACCTTACTTCTTGACCTGCAAAATTGTGACGCTGCACTAACTTCAGTATCTGGCTTATTCTTCCTGTCAAACAAATTCACCAAGAATATAAATTTAAATGATTTTCATAATTGACATAGATAAAAAAAAAAGTAAAAAGCAACGCCAAAAAACAGCCACTCTTCCTACACTAATTATTTTAAGGTGCCAAAAGGCTTTCTAAACGTGGGAGGAAATATTGTTAACTGATTTTTTTTTTTCCTCATGAAATTGAAACCAAGAATATTAAAACAAGAAGAATATGCAGTAGTAAGAGATTGAAAGTAATGATTAACATACAGCTTTGTTTCATGATTTGATATCTGCTGGGGTTTATTGTAGATATTCAATGCAGAACCAGAGTTTTGTTTGTTTTGTAGATTAAGCCGTATTCCAAGATCATTGACCTTCTGCTCTAAACTGGTGAGATCTGCTTCTACCAGAGCCAATTCCTCCAGATCTGCCTTGGTCTTTAACAAGTTTGCAGATCAAAAATTCAGTGTATGATCAAAACACAAGATAATAACACACTTGAAAGTAAGATAGACTTACCTTCTCATCTATGCTGGTTAAATCTGATAAGGGTCCTGGATAAAATTTTAGTCCCGCTTCAAGAGTTTCCCTAGAATTTTTCTCCTCTTGCAACTGTTCTTGTAGGCTTGCCACCTGTAGTAGAAATTTTTAGATAACGAAATCTTAATTTATCCATAGAGAGGGGTGGGGGGCTGGAAAGAGGGTAACATCTGTCACAATGAACATACATCTAGCTCAAGAGCTAGACGATGTTGTTGCAAGGCTTTTTTTTGTTTTCCCAGATCAGATTGCAGCTTTGAATTTCCTTTAACCTACAACAGGAAGTAAAAGCAGAAAAGATAATTGCCTTAAAAGAATTGCACCACACTTATAAACAAAATTATAGAGTAAGAATAAAGTATATACCTCCTCTGCAATTTGATTTTGCAATTCGGTCTTAGCAGCTTCAAGCGTCACAATTCCAACACTAGGTATGTTCAGAAAGATAAATTAGTGAATTGAGAAAAGTGAAAAAAAAAAACATTATAACAGAAAAGAGCCATGTTCACTTTTAGGTGAATTCCCCACATCAAATCACATTTCACACAGAATGGTTATCATACAAAAGACCAGTAACATCTGAACTAACAATTAAGTGATTATAAACATCCAAATATAAAAATTATAAATGAAATGCTATTCAATAGAATGATACTAAATATGGACAAATTCTCTCCATGAGAGGGTCCCAAACTTGAATGCAATATAAGAGAGAGGCACTGGACCAAAAGGAGGCAATTTTTCTCCCCTTGATTAGTTTGCCCTAGCATTAAATATAAAATGAAAGGGAGCTAATAGGTTGTAAACTTGTAATTTCTGAAACTCCACTTAAAATGTGCACATAGTATTATTTTGCTAATAACATAGATGCATACATAGAAATACACGTATTTTCTTAAAATATGCTGGAGCCCTAAATACTTTTTTTGTCATTACTCATATTTAGTCTTTACTAACTAAATAAGGTATATTTCCTTACCAAAACAAAAAGGTATGCTCTGTGCATGTATACACTTCTCAGAGACTCTCCTATTTCTTGCACTTTTACACACAAATTAAATAGCACATCTACCAAAGCCCCTTCCAATTACATCCGAGACAACATACTTTAATCAATCACCAAAATAATTTTAAAACCAGTCCAAATTCACCAGAGGTGAGAGTTCCAAACATTACAGAGCACTTCGCAACAAACAAGATACAGTTCAAATTACAAAGATATACCACAAGAGACTAAGAGGCAGAGAAACTATCACAGTTGACAGATATCAATTACTTACTCATCTTCAATTGAATAATCAATGGAGTCCGTGGAATGGTTCTTCCTTGCCTGGACATGTTACAAAAGATATAATAACTTTGACTTAACAGCATAAAGTCAATGTGACTAGGCTCTAAGAAAAATAAGAAACTAGATAAGCATCAAAACTCAGCATTGATTGTGAGAGTTTTACCCAGTTTAGGGCATGTGAAAAGCATATAAATTCCAAGATTGAAAAGACACAAATTTAATTGTGAGAACAAGTTAACTCACTGAGGTACGTCCAAACTTAGTGTGTTGCTGAGAATTATGTTCTGGGGCATTGGACATGGTTATAGATTTTTTGATACAGGAAGCATTAGAAGAACTTGAATGATGCACTATACTTTGGTCTGTGAAAACACCTTCAAGTACTTCAGCAGGCTTATTGGACTGTTCTACACTAGCAGTCTTAGTTGGACTCATATGATTTTCAGAGTTTCTGACATCTTCATGCTGAGGTAGTGAGACTTCACATGAATTTGATGATAACACCTGATTGACTTTAACATATTCACTCACACCTGAGGATTTCGAACTTGAATGATTATGTTCCTGTACGTTTAAAGAAATTAGGATTAGTAAAATAATTTCACACTTCCCTCTTCCCATGCCTCTCATCCAAGAAAAGATAGCTACATTTAGTTCTGTTTTCCAAAAGAGGAAATTACAATCAAGATGATATTGATATCCAAGCAGATGATGGATTATAACCAAATGGTATTTTATCTAACACCAAAGAAGGGTGAAAATGCAGGAGTTGCCACTTCATATTTTCATTGTGTAGGTTGAAGATTTAATTGATGAACAACATAAGACCTTGTGTGTGTGTTCGTTTGTATAATTCCAAAGAAGCAAGAAGAGTTTCATTAGTGAAAACTAAGGTAAAGTTCAAAGGTTTGAAAGGTAGCATGAAAGATAAGGTCGGCTGCAAACAATAATCTTGGTAGATGATGGGCCTACCAATAATGCTGAAGGTTTATTCTAGAAGGAATAGAGGGACAGGTGGCAGCAAGGGCAGTAACGGAAATGAGCAGAGTAACTAACTCTGACAGTGGCAGAGTGGGAGTGGAAGGGAGAGAATATACATATAAGGCTTGAGGTGGTAAGAAAGAGGCAGGCAGAAACTTATGGTTGAGGAGAATACTAGCTTCTTGAATTGCTATTCTATTGTTGCTTATTTGTGTCTTATTTCCTTCTGTTCTGGGTTGCATCTGTTGTGGCTGTTTTCTATTTTCTACAGTGTGTGAACTGGTACTGGTTTGATTGTGTTCAAGGCTAGTTAAGCCTATTTTCTGGTGTGAATGATTATTTGAAGCAATGTTCTATCAGTACATTTCAGCAATGTCCATATATGTCAGTGGGGAATCAAGGGTAAGAGAGCTTGGGTAGAGGAACAGCCTATTTGACAATTATGAAAAGGGCAAAAGGAAAACTGAAATCACTTGAAGATGGGTGGTAATCACTTACAGAAGAAAAGGTTATAAAGTTTCAGAAGTACAGTCAATATCACATCATGTATGTTTTGGTTGGAAATAATGAAGAAAATTGGAAATGTTGGAGGTGAAACAAATGTCAAAGAATCAGACACTCGGGGGTCCCTAGAATGAGAGAATAAGGCACTTTCAGTTGAATGCTGAGTCAGAAAGGGAGGAATCAGATTCTCGTACTCTGACTACAGGAGGTAACTGCTCTGTAGACCATTACAACTTTGGATCATTGCTTGCTTTGGGAAGGTTCTGAAGAGTAATAGGTGATGATTGCTTAGTGACCATGGTTCTAGGTATAAATGGTTGATGTTATTCAATGCAGGGAGAAGACATGAGCTTAGGGTTAAGGCTTGCATTTGCATTGAATGCATGGTTGGCATTCTAAGTATTTTGGGGATGTGCATTCAACACTTTTTAGTTTCAATTGTCTAAGTTAGTCACAAGAGTGGCAATGACAAGCCTGAGAAGACAGGCAAGTACACAATCTCAAAGAAAAGGTGGGCTTCTCAACATTTATTATGGACAACTCAAAAGGGTATATAGGAAAAAGTGAACTAAAGACAATATCTAAAGGCATTCTTGATTGTTCTTTTCCTTCTCTTGGCACCGTGCCACTCATGGTTACCTTAATCTTTGGAATTAGGACATCTAATCACCATAGGAACAATGTTCAACAAAGAAAAGACTACGTATTTCAACTTCCAGGCAGATAGATCTTATGCTACTTTTGTTCTACTTTTCTTTTGCTGCATTCGTTCCAGATATTGAAAAGTTTATGTTTGAACCTCCCCCTTTTAGTCCAATAGAAGATGCTGTGCTTGAACATTTCTTTTTGAGCCCTGGGGTCAATGAACTCAGTCTTGATAAAGGGGTTGTACAATTTACATTCTTTTCCTATACTTTGTAGTCCAATGCAATGAAACAATTATCCTTAGTTACAAACTTATTTGCTACAATATTCTTCAAATCATCAAATCAATGAGGAAGAAAGCCACAAACCTTATCATCAGACACATGATTTGCCCTAGAGTTTCCAGTCTCACTGCTCGCTTCACTAACAAGATCATCATCTTCATCTGCATCAGACTCCTCTATTGATTCATCTTCATCATCATAATCATCATCATCATAGGACTCATCATCAGAAGCCTCCTCACTCTCAGTTCGAATCTCCTCTGAGTCAAGATTTGGTGACGAACTAGGTTCCTGCTAGAACATTGATAACTGAATAATTGAAAGAGACAGTAGTATAGAAATTTCAATAATAAAATTATGAAAGAAAGAAGCACACATTTTTTTTCATATAGAGCCACTTTACTTACAAAGTCTACAAATGTCAAAAGTCTACAATATTTTTACCTCTTTGCGGTAAATTTTTTATTTGTTGAGGGCATTTTGGGTTAAGGACCCAAGGGGAACAAGAGAATTGGAGGCTGTGGGGTGACAAACTATACTTCACTTTCCAAATGGGGCCTCAATCACTCTCCCAAACCTAGGTCTTTAGGACCTAGTTGTATTACCAAATAAATAAAATAATTTACTGTTCTAAACTGATATAAGAAAGACTGGAAGAGCATGTTTATCAAAAGATGCACTTAGAATAAGAAAAATGCTTTGTAAGCAACTACAACCTCAAACATGGAGAAAACTTTATAAAAAATAAGATAATAGATTCCTCTGAAACTATTTCGAAGAAGAAAAGGGTGTCAAAATGAAAAGGGTATGGACATATATCAATTAATATATTGACAGCAATAACATCTATCACTCAAGACTGATATTAACAGATGTACGTCCACATGCATATATTATCAATGGAAGCCATGCCAAAATAGAATAATAATAGTAAATAAATAAAAACAAAGATATAAATAAGCTTACCCCAAATAAGCTGTCATATTCTTCTAATAAAGTTATAACAATCGCTTGAGCATGGTTAGCTGCAGCAGCTGCTTGTAGAAGTTGAACAGAACCATCACCACCCACATCAAAATCATTTTCAATCTCACAGTCCCCAATTAGAAGAGCACGAAGAAGTAAGGGCGCCATGCAAGCTGCTACAGCTGAGGAGCTCATTCGGTTCTCAGCTTTGTGGGAAGCCACAGCTCTCATCATCAAGAGTATTCTAAGCAGGAGTCAAATGAATAAGTTACATTACAGAAAAATAAAGTGGACCAAATAATAGAAAGGTGCAATGCACAAGTAAAACAGAAAACTGGGGAACAAAGTGAAAAAGCATAGATCTGTCTTCTTTGACAATTGAATTGTACAGGCTTACAGTTGAACTTTACTCATACCTTGTGGAATATACTTAATGGCTTTCTGTTATTAACATTGATAATAATAAGTTTGAAAATCACATCTCACAGAATTCATTATTATCATGACACAAGAACGCACTCCATTATTGTGTTAAGTTTCTAAATGTGGTTGATCCCATTTCCAGCATTGGTGTGGTATCAAATATGGATGTTTGATAATCCTATTTCCAATAGTTTTCCAGTGGGAAAGAGAAAATTTAATCTCAAAATATAATTCCAATGTGTGGCTTCTTTGTAATTTATTTCTAGTTCTGAGGTTCATTCATACAGGTCAGTGTTTTAAAGATTAATATCTTTAACAGGATTGTCTACTATGTGCTGAGATTATTAATAAAAAGAAAAATAGCAATCCAACATTTAGAAGGTCCATTCACTTGAATGATGCTTTTTCAATTTAATAGACGCTCAATCAATTTCCATCAGTTCAAGCTAGTCCATCAATACATATCATTCACTATCTGTGTATCACATCAGATAAACCTAAAGAAATATTTGGCACATTTGACATTTGCATTGAACTAATGTTTCAGGAAAAGATTAAAATCAATATGAACGTACAGTTCTGTAATTAAATGGAGGTAAAAGAGTAATCTTAAATGCCCAAATTCAGTCAACAAGATAACAAAAATAGCCATCATAGTAATTCACACATGTTCAGTGAAAAGGAAACAAAAGGATAAAAGAAAAGGATTTCTTCTCTGGATTGAAATGGGAAAAAGAAAAGTTCTTAACCAAATACCTTTGCAACAAGCGGCGATTTGGCTCAGGGAAAGTTTCACATATTGCTGCACGCATAGTAGAAACCCTACTAGAACGTTCAGTTCCTAATAATTGTGCCATTTTTCAATGGTGAAAAGAAAATCAAACTTCAAAGGAGATTTATAGAAAATTAAAAGGGGAAAATAAAAGATATATAAAACATTAAAATGTAGTCTCCAGTCATAATCGTAATGCTCCATAATTGCTCTCTATAATAGCCTCAAACAAAAGTCCATGTAGCCGAAATCTCTAACTGGTACACAATTTAAAGAAAGAGATCAGAGTGACTAAAAAAAGTTTTAGTCTGGGCAGGACGAAATAATTGTCGGCCTTATACAGCATCTAAATTGTATAAGTATCCACTTCATTCTATAGGAACCTTTTGGATTTGGAAACTGCAGCCTCACCCTCAAGTTTTCATCAATTTTGAAAATTCATATCCATCTTTTATCTTAAAAAATCACATATACCAGGCATCTGCCTTTAGTCATAATCTATTTAGTTCTTCATCCTGTCCTATGCCACGTAATTTTTTTCTAGTATCATATTTACCCTGTGAAAGTTAAAATTGTCAATGGTTTATTTATTATATTTAAGGATAATGACAATAATTGGTGTTTGATTGACAACTTGTTGAGACAACTAGTCTATGTTGCACTGACATGAGTATGAGTAAGGGTACTGCAATAATATATAAGATAATAAATATATTAATATTTTTACCACTAATAAAAATAAATAATAAACATTTCATAATACATATTAACTAACATAATAAATCAAATTAAATAAAATAAATTCAATTTTTATAATGATTCCATAAAATATAAAAATTAAAATACCACAATATATAAACAAAAGTTAGAAAAAAAATTAGAAAACAATAAAAAAAGCGCATATCACCAATGGTTTGGAATGCTTAAAAACAACAAATAATAGAAGATCTCCCCAAAGTCCCAAAACCCCACTATTCATCGTCCCCACTCCAAAGTCCCAAACTGTGGTCTATGTCGCAAGGCCTACCCCTACCATATTAGTACATAGTACAGGTACATCTCATATTTTGCCTCACCGGTGCTTCTGAGCAACTAGTTTTATTTCCTCATAATGAGGCAACGAGAGAAGACAAAATATGGGTTCTAAGATGCTTCGAAAGCAAAACAATAAAAGTATCCAAGACAATAATTCAAAAATTGGAAGCTTCAAAAAGATTAAGGGCAACAGTTGAGAAAAACATCCGGTTACTTATGCATATGCAGCACACAACAAAATTTGGAAAGGAGGGTTGTGCAGCTGGCTGGGGGCAGGGGATTACAATTTATTCATGTATCTATTAATCATTTCATTGTTAGCATAGCGAGTTTACTTTACCATTCGAGGTTCATGGCAAATAATTTTATACAAATGAAACTTGTTTCTACTTTCTAGGGCTTCTTGAAAGTTCTTTAACTTGCATTGTCCAATTAGACCTAAAGAAATTAGCATTATAATTTATTTGAGAATAATTTTTTTTAATATTTTCCTATAAAACAAAAGAACGTGTACTTTGGAAATTGGAAGTTTGGGTAGTTCTGATTTATGATTCATACTAACTTTCAAAACAAAACATTATTGTTGAAGTCTGTAAAAATCTGGACGATAAAATAAACCAGACTCCTTTGGCATAAAATGGCACAAAAACTATGCAAATGTAAAACAATGCTCATTTAACAATTCTTCTCACACCTATTAGATAACGGTTGCTTATAATTCTTGTCGGCGTCCTAGATGAATTTCTTGTCTAAAACTGTAGCAAATTATGCACAACACACCCTGGGTGACTTGGTAATTATTAAAAAAAAATATCAAAATGATAAAGCTAAAATAGTACTTACGGCATGCCTCTAACAGAGCCTTGCAGCAAGAAGCAGGAACTGGAGATGATGGCAATTCTCGAAGTACATGCTGGAAATATATTAAAATAAGAAATTATCTTTCATGCTTATATCCATTGAAAGGAATCAGCTATGCCTATTCAGTTCATCATGAAGATACCTTAACACAATCAGCGACAACATGTGCATCCTCTTCTGCAGAAAATTCAACTTTGCCTGCATCCATGTGGCATGCCCAACAACATCAGATTTTATGAAGTAATTCATGGCGCGTGTTTGTGGCGGGAAGGGGAAGGTCCCATAGTGGGAACACCAGAGAACTTCATACAGATCACCCTATTATTCTGTTAGCGTGCCAATTACTTCACTAGAGATTTACAAAAATTCTGGTGAATCCAATATAATAATATATTAACTGACATATGTGAAAGGGAATAAATTTTAATACACAACACTCATATTTCCATGGGAAATCCTGATATAAGATAAAATCTCTTAATGGTTTGACATGTGAGAATGACCAGAAGCACACAATATAATTGTCGTAATGAAGGCAAACTATAACAAGAGTATCTAGTCAGAAACATAAAACTTAGAAACAATATGAGAGTAACAGCACTAACCTTGTTCATATTCCCGGACTCGATGTTCAACATCATCAACATCAGCTGCTTGGCGCAAAATCCCTTCTACTTTGACTCCTGCTTTGTAATAATGATTATACTCATGCAAAAAGTTTTAACAATATATGTCATGTGTAAACAATACTATAAGGATCCTAAAAACTCCCCATTAGTCACAATAAACTAATAAACTGCTTCCACCCTGCCCTCCCAAGTTGCCCCTACCAAAAGAAGATACCCCTAGCTAAAAACTTCAAAATGAGAAGCTCATGATGATAAGCACTAGAGAAACTGAAAATTTTCCTTTATAAAACTACCAAAAAAAAAAAAAATCAAAAGTTTAGGGCCTGTTTGAATGCATTTTTTAAAAATTGTTTTTGGTTTTTAAAAATAAAAAAACAAAATAAACTTATTTGAATAACTATTTTCGATATAAAACAAAAAATAGAATATATGTTTTGAGAACAAAAAATACAAAACAATTAAAAAATATTTTGGATACCAGTTTTTTAAAACAAAGAAAACATAAAAAACATGTCTTTTTATTAATAGCATGTATACTTGCCAAATAATAGCTCAAAAAAAAAAAAAAAACTTTAATAGATATGCCAGTGGACATACTTGACATGTAACGTGTCTGAGTCATGCAAGGCATCACAAAGGTTAGTCCAATTCATTTCCTATTGATGATGTCAATCTAAATTTTCACTTTGCTTTTTTTTTTTTTTTGGTTAATAAGTAACACAATGAAGAACCTTGGTTAAATACATCCAAAAGCAGAGGAACAGTAGTGCACTCAGAATGCAATGCCTCTTATGATGCATCATGCACGCATTTCAAAATTAAAAAAAATATATATATGAACATCAGGATATGCAATAAAAAGCTGTGGCATATTTTTATTTATATTTTTGATAAATCATAGAAAAAATAAATAAATTACTGAATGCAATACCAAAAACAATTAAAAAAAATAGGGACCCACCATGCTCTTCTATGAACTTGAGGGCTTTCTCCAAAAACGATGGAGTTCCATCAGCATCTTCCAGAGCAAGTAAAATTGGCCGGCCAATAACCGTAGATTTCATTGGTTCTCTATCACTCACTATAAAATAAGTGCAGAAAAAATCAGAAAAGGCTTGTAAGTTGTAGATTTTTACTGCATTAAGCAAAAACATCATCACAGAAAACTTTATAACTGAGATACAAGACAAACATCAAAATCAACTCCACTGTACAAAAGAGACAATTAACTGCCTACAAATTTTGAAAGAAACCTGGAAGACATAAAAATCATTAACACTGTCAAATGCCATTATATAAATGGATATGTTGTAAACATGTTAGTATCAGTGATCAAATAAAAAAAGTAACAAACATACTGTGACAACAAAAATTTGCATGATGAGAATTAAATTGTTTCATGAAGTGCTGTACAGATCATAAGAAAAATTCATAGCATACAATCTAGAAGGTGCAAACTGTGAAGTCAATAACATATCTAAAGCAGTAAAGCACAACTATAACAAGAGCATACACTGGTCCAAAGAATTATCAACTGATTCAGTCTGACCATTCCTGAAGATACCATTTTGCCCCATCACATTAGAAGCACTTGGTGCTTGTGCTAAAGCATTCTCAAGTGCAGTCTTCCACTCATTTAAATCTTCTGTAGTTTCAGCCTGCAGCATTGACAAATGAAATCAATGAAGCAGAAAAATATATAATTATCATTTCTTACTCTATCTTTATCTCAATAAGTCTAAAGCCATTCAGAAAACAGTAGAGTAAAGAAGAAAAAAAAGTAATGATTATTGCTTATTAGGACAGAAAAATCTTGTGAAAAAAGTAAAGAAAGAGGCAATTATTTTCAAAGCATTTTACCAATAAAATTCATCATGAAATACTACACAACATTAACAGAAACATATAAAGGAAAGACAATTCTAGAAGGAAAAATATATTTTTAGAAAAATAAGAAAGAAGCACCTTAAGTGTGAAAGCTCGTCCATCTCGACCATCAGGGAAAAGCACAGTCAGAAGTTTCTTATCTGCTTTGACAACAACGCTACAAAATTTGACAAATTAAGTTATAGGAGGTCAAAAAAACTTCAAGAAATCCTGCTATGGAGAGGTTATCAAGACAGTGATAATAATGTCTAGTTTGGAAAAACAAGCCCACCTGCCTGAATTGTTGAGGTCAATGCCACCAAGGGTTAAATTCACTTCATTCCCCTTCTGAGGAACAGCATTCTATAAAGTAGAAAATATAAAGAGAAGCTATAAAAATAAAGAGGAAAGGTATTACAAGGAAGAAAAGCATCCGTGAATGATCCATAGGAAATTACAACTTCACACTCTATAAATGCCAGGCACATATGTTAGAGTTGCATGCATGTATGTCATGTGGTAGGTCTCTTTTATTCCAATATTGCTTAACTCAAAAACTTGTAATGCCAAATAAAGATTGTATATGGCCAAGCATGATCAAGATATGAACAATTTCCAAGTTCCAGTTGTCACTGTCCATCATTATATTTACTAGAAAGGTCTTCACTAAACTGCATGTCAATTTTTTTAAAAATATGAAATTAAATTCCTTTTGCTAATACAAGTTTCTAAAAGGCTAAAACAAATGCAAACTACCAGTCAACTACTTACTGGATCACTTCTGAAGAAAACCAGTGAAGTGCTTGTTAAGATAAACCACCTTTTCTTCCACGATGTCCATCCAATTCCTAGACATCAAGAATTACATATTATGCAATAAATAATGAATTCCAAAAACCCATAATTGTTCTTTCAAGAGTAGGAGTTGAGCTTTGTAGTTTGAGCGTTATATATCACTAAAGTATGTACTGCAATTACATTTGAGAGGCATTAATAGAATAAGAAGAAAGATTATAACTCTGAGATTGTGGCATGTAAGGCTCCTGAAGTACCACTCACCTAAATCAATTCACATTGAAGGTTTTTCAAAAAGATTTTTTTTTCAAAAAAAAAAAAAAACTGAACTTTAAAGATCATGCATTACAGTGTTTGTCTTCAATTCCATGTTTGTCGTTAGTTGTCTAATAATTGCCAGACTTTTTCTTCCAGAGGTTTGCTTGCTGTTCATAAGAAATTCCATTTGAGGCTTCTAGCTGGGTTCACAAAGCATCAAGTTATCAATCTATAGTTTGTGAGAGTGCGTCCTGTGTGACATCTTAATGACCATGAAAAAGGAAGAACACTATTGCACTTATTTTTCTCTTGGCTTTCAATCATTCAGGAAATCAATTATAGAATGGGTAAGAATATTATTTGCACTTTTTCCCATAGCATGAAATTTAATAGTTCCACAAAAGCAAAATTGGTGAACTAGTGTAGCAAAACACACCTTTTGAAGATAAAAAAAGTGGCCCGCTCTTGAAAATCTGCAATACATGAAGTTACAGGGATTTGAGATGACAGGTGGGAGAGACCACAGAAACATGAAGTGAACTCTAGTGAAGGAAGCAGTTAAAAAATGAAGATATGAAAATCTGTATTGACTTTAAACTAGCTAAATTTAACAATTAAAAAAAAAAACTTGTAATTTGCACGTCTTTCATCATCTTAGGAGGTTCAATTAGGATGACCTAACAAAAACAGAATTTTCATCCAGTAATTGTACAAAATTTTTGTATGATCATGTACAAACGCCTACGAAGCCAATGAATGACCATGTTACCAACCTTGACAATGGTAATAATGGCACAGCCATAAACAACAATAGCAAACAAAGCATTTTTCTACTAAGTGGGTCGGCTAGGTGGATCAAACATGCCAGCCTATTTTGTCTTTGCTCATTTAATAATGGCACAGCCATGCTAACATATAAACTGGTAATAGTCGCATGGATTCAAATTTATATAAAATCCGATTACTGAATATAACAACAAAAAGTTACCGTGTTGCTGCCATGCAGCTGATCTGGTTTTCCAGGCTGAGTAGAGGGAAGAGAAGCACCGCCATCTCCCTACAACACACACAAAGCCAAATGACTTGTACCATGATTTTACATAATGCCAATATTCTGAGGTACCATAATCCCTCATTATCGATACATTCTACATAACATGTATTGGCCAAGAAAATTAGCTCATAAAAGAAAAAATAATAAGCTCGTCATTTTCATTCACAGTAGAAGAAAATTGGCAGACAATTACCAGAGAGACGTCTGCATTTTTGTTAGTCATATCTGTGACTCCAAAAATGACAGAATCAGCAAGCAGAAGTCACCACATTCAATCAACAAACCCCTGCACCCACATTAATCGAAATGCCAAAGAGGCTGAAGGATTATACACACAAATTCACTCAATGTACCAGAACCAGAAGCCCTTGCTAGAAAAGAAAATTTATAAAATCTGCGACGGATCGAACCTTACCTTGCCGGGAAAAGAAAAAATAGATAAGGAGAAATGAAGAAGAGAGAAAAAGGAGGAAGCGTAGAAGCGAAAACAGAGTTTGGAATATGAGTTAGGCTCTATACCTCTCTCTCTCTCTCTTTCCCTGTGTGTCTCTCCGGGTGGTCAAGCAAGAGCCCAATGAGAGCGGATCCTTCTCTTCTGCCGCAGTTGTACACGTCTTTGGAGGGAAAATTGTGGACAATGCTGAAGCTGAACACAAAGCAGCAAGGGCCTCTTTGTAATTTCACAGCATTCTTCTTTTTTTAAGCAAAATTTCCCAACATTCTTTGATCGCCTTGTCTGTTTTCGAATTTTCATAGGTAGTCATGTATTTTAAATTTTGTGTATATATTAATAAAATTTTGATAAAATTATATTTTAGATCTCTAAACTTTATATTAATTTTAAATTTTATTTTTAAAATTTGTTTATCATTAATTTTATTTTAAACTTTTTAATTATAATTAATTTTATCTTATGAATTAATGTCATTTAAATTGTTAATAAAAATAATTAATCTAATGTCTGACATATATATTTTTATCGAATCAATATTTTATTTACATATCTATTTTTAAATGTATCTTCATAGTTTATGAATATAATCAAATATATTTATAAAGTTTATGAATATTGTCAAATATGTATTTAATTCCTTCAAATAATTCACAATTTTTAAATAGTTAATTTAGTGTTTAACATGTATATTTTTACTAACTACAAACACATTGTAATTCACAAAGTCACATCAAACCATGAAACGATATCATATAAGTAAACAAAATATCTTTATTTACATATTATTAAACTATTATATTATCGAATAGTTACTGCTAAAGTAAATTAATTGATTATGTTAAAGTTACACTACACTGAGTTTGTTGATGATGAAGCTCGTCATTGAAGGCTGCCATTGAAGTATGTCTTTTTGAAGCTTATCATTAAAATTGTTAAATTTTATCATGACATTAAAATCGTAAAACAAAAATATATAAAATATATAAAATTTTATATATTTTTTTCTTTAAACAATGACATAACATTATTATTATATATAAATATCAATAATTTATTATATTCATCAATTACTTCATATATAATGACTTTTTTATGTCAATGTACAAGTTTTTTGATGAGTTGATAATGAGTTAATTTATCTTGTCTGGTTTATGATCTCTTATATGTGGAATTGTGAAAGTATATATTGTTGTAAAATAATAATTTGTAACCTATATTTATATATATTATAGGTGGTCTTATATGAATTTGTTTATTTTTTAAGTTTATTATGAGAAATTATAGATTATTTGAATGAGTTGAAAATATATTTGACAATGTTAATAAATTTTATGAACGTATTTGATAATATTCATAAATTTTAAGATATATTTGACAATAAATATATAAGTAGAGTATTGAATCAATAAAAATATGCACATCAAATGTACAGAAACTATTTTCTTTAATAATTTAAATAGCGATAAATCGTTAGACAAAATTAATTATAATTTAAAATTATATAGATAAAATAACAAATAAACTTTAAAGATAAAATTAAAAAATAATATAAAATTTAGAAACATATAATGTACGTTTACCTAAAATTTTTATTATATATATTTTAAAATTTAAAAATAAATATTTTAATTTTGTAAAGATATGCTTGAAAGAGAAATTAAAAAAAAAGTGATAATCTTTCTCTTAATTATTTTTTAAAACTTAGAAAAAAAAATTTTATATTATTTTTTTAACTTTTTCTCTCTACTAATTTTAATTATCTTAAATTAATAAAATTTAAACAATAAAAAAATAAATTATTACTTTACCTTTCATTTTGTTAAACTTCTTTTCCTGTTAAATTCCACACATTTCCTTCCTCTGCTCGTATCCAAACGCATGCTAAAAATTTAAACTTTTCGTATCCAATAAATACATGCTTCCCACCGTGTACGCTGTGTTAAGTAATTTAAGAGTTTATTACTTGATTTTCGAGTATTTGGTGTATAATTAAATTTTATTATTCATTTATATGACCTTTAATTGTAAAAGATACTAATATTTTGTATTTTTATTGAAATTTTAAATAATAAAAATAGAAAATTTGTAGTTAGATTTTGTATTAAATATACTAAATTCTTTGAAAGTTAGGAATAGTGTTGTAAATGATTTAACGGAAGAACTCGGATTCTTTAAGTTTGAATACTCATTGTCTTTTGTTTTTTGTTTTTAATGTTTAAAAAGAAACAGAGGAGAGAAGATATTATTTGGACCTTTTTTAATTATTTTATAAAATTAATTCTAAAAATTTATGTTAATATTATTTTTATGTATTTATATATATGTTATTAATAAAATAATTTATTTTATGTATTTTCTTTGTTTTAAAATACTAGAGTTCAGAATAATTTTTATATTTTTTATTTTCAAAACACATGTTTTATTGTTTTATTTTTTGTAAAAAATAATTATTCAAACAAATTTTTTTATTTTTAAAAATAAAAAACAATATTAAAAAACTGAATTTAAACAAGGTCAGATGTTAACTTCACTCTATCTCTCCCTTTGATTCAAAGTTAAAAATATATATATTTTTTACTTATATAAGAAAATGAAAAATAAAAAATAGTCTTCACTTTTTCATCTATGACCAGCAGAATGGTGAATTATAGATAATGAAGTGGAAACAGGAAACAGGAATGGATTCCACGTGACATGCAAGGGAATTGAAGTTAAAAGCTGTAAAAGGTCAGGAAAAATGAAAGAAAAAAATAGTATTGATGATCATTGATCAACACGTTTGTTACAATTATCAGTTGCTAACAATTGCAAAATTCCAGGCTTGTACGAAGAAGTATATTACATGTAATGCAGGATGGACGACGCCATAGTCTGTCATTCTACCTAAAGGGCACAATTGAGAGAGGAAAAAATTGAAAGAAAGGAAAAAGAGTAAAATCTTTTATTTAATATATTTTTTAAATTTAAATTTAAATTGTTATTCTCATTCATTTCTTCATGTTAAGTTATTATAAAAGTATAAAATCCTATTTTAAATAAACATAATCTCTCAAAAAAACTTTAAAACATCACAACTATAATCAATGGGCGTTAAAAGAGAACATGATCACAAATGAGAGATAGGAGTTGGTTAGGATTTAGGAGTGAAGACCGAACTTGGATATACAAGACAATATTAATTAGAGGGATATATTATTTAATTTTTTATTCTTAATATATTCAAAATTAATTTTAAAAAATTCAAATCCATAATAATACATGTTATGTATTTAAAATTCAAATATAATTAAGTAGATTGATATTTATTTCATTTCTTAATATTTAACATATTTAAAATTAAATATAGATATATACTAGCTTCGTATACAATATATAAATATGCATTTAATGTTAAAATTTTTAAAATTGACAATTGAAAATTATATTTTTGAACATATATTTAAAATATTTAAAATTTTTAGCTAGTACTATATATACATTTAACTTCATCATTTATAATTTATTAAATTTAAATAATAAATAATAATTTTTATTTTAATATAATAAAATTATTTTTAAAATATGACTAAAATAAATATATTATTATCTTCTCAATCAAAAAATTAAAATTCAAAATGCATGTGAATCAATTTATCAAGTTTATCCTTTAATCCATTTATTAAAGTTATCAACTCTATAACAACTATATATTATATACAACTCATACATTTTATGATTATTTTTTTAAAAAAATTATATATTTTATTTTAATTAAAAATTTAAAAATAAAAATAAAAAAATTGTATATTCAATTATTTGTATTTTAACATAAAAACGCTTAGTGGCAAATATTGCCATATTGGCGTTGGGGAGCACGGAAGCAATTTTTTTGGTAGACGGAACGATGCAGAAGAAAGGAGCAATTAGGTCTTCAAAACTTGGCACGATGTGACCCAAAAGCAGACGACCACCACCACCACTACGAGTCGCCGCGTCTGCAAGACACAAACGATCCCCATTGTACCTCCACGACGATTAAACATAGCACGTGTCTGAGGAGTGGTACACCAAATTATTCTCTATAAACCAACCACGTCAACAACGTCTGCATTCTACAGCAGACGATAGAGCTTTCAATCTAGGGTTTCCTAATTCCTACGTAGACTAGCTCGAATTTTCTTCTTTTCTAGAGTTTTTAATTTTCAATCTCGAGTGCTTGCTTATAGGATCAGGGAACTGGTAGTGTGATAGTGTGATTCTGGGGAAGCTCTCATGGATGGTAAGATTTCTGATCCAAAACCCCTCGTCGGAATCCCGAGGCAGGATTCGGAGAAGGATCGGATTCGGGTCACGAGGAAGAACTTGCAGGCTATGCTCAAGCAGTGCCAGAGAGCTCTCGAATCACTTAATTCGACTAGCGTTCTTGACGACGATGAAGAAGGTTTTGGAGGTGAGGGTGAAGCTACAGTGGCGGATGAGGAACGGCGCCTTCAAGGCTCACCCTCTATGGGAGATGATCGAGAAGCCGACAAGGTAATTGTTTTGTTTTGTTTCAATATTTTCTTCTGCCTTTGAGGATTGGAGGTCAGATGGTGTTTATATTGGCGGGTGATCTGGGTTTGATTGTTTCACGTGGTATTATCTCTTGTTTGTGGAATACTGATGCTCTGGCCAAATGCTTTGGATCCTTCGTCAGAGCTTGTTTTTGTCGTGTGCTTTTTATATATTGAGAATTAGTTTATTTAGACCCGGAACTAAAGGGTTATATATCGATCAAAGGTGCAGTAGGCTTGCTCCACAGATTTATGGACTTATATCTCGAGGGAGTTTTATTTAGTTAGGATTTCAGTTCGGTGCCTCAGCATCTTACGCTTGTATTTGTCACCGCGTCGAGCTGTGTATATATGTATATGTTTCTTGGAGAAATTTAGCAGAGCTGTTCCACTTGTATGACACTAGTGCCCTTAATGACATATACATGTATTGAAATTCATGTATAATTAGGACTGTAATACAAGTATTAGACACTGTCATTCTGCTTGACCCCAATGTGTAATGCAATTTTATCTTCCATCTATTGTCTATACTTAATAACTCTGTAGAAAATTTTGCTTCACGACTGATGGTTATTCTTCCTGACACAATATACCATACGCTCAATGCAGGTATGTGATCTGCTCAGATCTGGGTTTGAATGCCCCACCTTTCTTGAAAAGTTAGAGTGTGCCCAGGCATCAATTTCACTGAATACAACTGGTACACGTCCAAATAGAACTCCTGTCTTGAACATGTTGCTTATGACATTACAAAGTGTTTTATTATTCATATTTAGGTTGAAAACATTCGTATCCTTGAAGTTGTGGAAGCTGTTCTCTTTGATGTTTTAATTTTAGAATACTAAGAAAGTTTATTGGGTTATGACAGATGAAGGAAATTCTTGGGATGTGGTCAGTGAAAATGATCTATGGGAAGGTGCAGATATTGTCTCAGACCAAGATGATTATGTTCTTGTTAGACAAGAAGATATAGCAGAGGGCATTGCTTGCTTCATGGCCGCATATATGCTATCCCTTAAGGAAATTAAGGTAGTTGTTTGTCCTGTTACTTCTGAGGTTTTACACTTTTTTCCTTTAATAATAATGATATTCTTTTGTAATAATATGAAAAATTGGAAACCATGAAAATTCAAATATTTTGGCTTTAAAGTACATTCTGATTTGCCAAGTTGAACTGTAAGAATTGGCTTCATGAAGTGTAAGCTTCTAATATTTAGTTGCTGTACAGAATTGTCCACTTAAAAGGCTGGTAATGTTTGAATGTCAGGAAATAAGGAGTCACAACTTACTGTAAATATGATATGAACAAGAACTAATAAAAACTCAGATAGAGAAGGCAAGAAAATTGTGATGCAGAGAATTGATGCAATGACCAGATTTTGTTTGTAGATAGCAATCTTATGTTGCACTGCTTCTGAAAAGACACAGAATCTTTTCTCATGCAATCATGCTTCATAGCCTGACAATCACTTTTGTGCTGGTGAAGAATGTGGTTTATTAATGTTACCACGATTAATGACAGTAAGCATATTGTACAGAACATTGTTGAAGTTTATGCTTTCTCTCACATACATTTGTTGCACATTTTGCAGGATTTGACTCCTAATCAACTTCAGGAAGGTGAGTTTGATTGCTTCCTTCCTAGAATGATAAATTACCTTTGTTATTTATCCATATATTCCTTTGGAAAGCAAGGACTAAATTAACTCTTTTGTGCCTACCCTCTCCATTCGAGATGGATTTTTTTGCTCTACTTGTGACACTTGTATGAATGGTAAAGGACTTCAGAGTTCTGACTTTTTGTTTTGTTGGTATCAGCACTCAGAAAGACATTTTCAGTAAAAAAGAAGCAAGGAAAGCTTCAAAAGGCATGGGCCGGCAGCAAAGTTATTTACAATGTTGCATCCTGGGGGGCTACAGCCATTGGGTAAGAGGTTATACCCCCTCTCATTCTCTCTCTCTCTCTCTCTCTCTCTCTCTCTCCCCTTTAAAAATTAAATAAATTAATTAGTAGGTAGATTGGTGTTGATCTCCAAGGCAGGGCTCACTGCTATTGATAATGTCAATTCTTGATTGATACCTGGTCAAGTTAGTTTATCATGTTTTCTATTGACTTCACATTGAAGTCCCAATTGGAGGGGTCATTAACAGGTTAACGAGCCTTATCTAGTCCAACAAGCACTTGTTAACTGTTTTCTGTGTTTGGATTAATTTATTAAGCACTTTAATGCTTCTGTAAGCCGATTTTAGCTTAGCTTGTTCTCAGAGAATTGAAATTTAAAATAAGGTCCTGCAAAAGTTTGAAATAGGTTAGCTGCAAACTGTTTATACAATAAATTTTGGTAAAACTGTCTTTATTGATTTTTCAACTATTTAAGAAGTGTCTATCCGATCATAAACAAGCTTATTTTAGACTGCACTTGTGTCTATCTAATCACAAATTATCTTTAGATCACAGTTATGGAGTTCTTAGGTGCATATAGTGCACTATGTCATTTCTGTATTGAGTATTGACGAATGATATTCTTCACATTTCACTCTAAAGGACTCACATGATAAATAAAATAATAATAAATAGTTTAGTTTTAGTGGTCAATTTATAAATGAGGTGGTACAGCATGTGCACTTCAGAATTTTTTCACAATTATGAACAATAGAGCTTATTTGATTAGCTTTCTTGACTAAGCACTTGTTTAGGCTAATTATCAACAGGATTTTAGTATATCAGGAGAAAGTCGTTGTACAAAAATGAGTCCCTCCCTTTTTTCAGCTATTAGACTCAATTTAATGACCATCTCATTTGGCTTCTGTGACAGGATATATCAAAACCCTGTTATTCTAAGTGCCGCAACAAAAGCATTCTGGACATCTTGTCGTGTTATATCAAAGCTTCTCTGATATGCTAAATTGCCAATGCAGCGTGGTGAGAAGTCTGATGTGTGCTGCAATTCAGCTTGGTTTTCCGCATGTAAAAATTCAATTCGTTTGCACCGTGGATCAGTTGTAAATATCTTTTTTCTTCAAAGTTTAGTGCAATGCAAATTCTTATTCACAAAAGTATAACTTCTCCCCCAATTAAAAAAAAATTAAATTGATTTAGAGTCTATTTGAACATTATTTTGTTCTTTTGTCTTTAGAACTTTTATAAAATTATTTTTAAAAATTCATATTAATATTTTTTTTATCAATTTATATACATGCTATTAATAGAAAATTTATTTTTTATATTTCTTTCGTTTTAAAAAATTCGAGTTTAGGATATCTAAGTTATTCTGTTTTTTGTTTCTAAAATATATTTTATTTTATTATTTTGAAGAAAATAATTATTTAAATTTGTTTTTATTTTTATATTTTTAAATTACAATCAAATAGGTCAAGTTATCCCACCCTCCCCCATTTTCTTTAAACCATAAATTCCAAAATTTTAATACCACCTCTTCGTCAGATCCTACATGATGTTTAAATTGAGGTAAAGTAGTATGTGACGATTGGTTAAGACCACGTATATTTGATGTTGCAGCCTCCGATGTTATTGAATTGCAAGTTACGAACTACCAAAACAATGAACAAAAACTAAGGCAAACCAATAACAGAATAGAAGAAGCGCAGAGATGTTGAAAATGTGATCATGCTAAGAATACGTGGGTATTTTACTGTATCTACCATTACCATTGCTTGACAAGTAGGTATTGTCATCTAAGGAGTATAATTTTTTCAAGAGCGGCTGAGTTGCTTGCTCTTGTTACAAAATTGGTGACCCTCCCTTGATATTATTATATACTCAATTATGGCTTGGTGAAAACTAATAACTTCTCTCCACCATCTAACAAACCAGCAAGGTCATGCCGGCATGCTGACATTAACTGCGTATTCCTCTATTCCTATGTACAAGTCTGAACTTAATAGTAGAATGTGTTGTTTTTGAAATTGGGAGCATCTTTGCAGAGCATGGAACGAACTTCCATGATGGATCTAGGAGGCTCTAGGTCTTTCTCATGCAATGCATTTCCCAGAAGCTGCTGCATCTGTGAGGCAAAGGTATCATCCAGGATCTGCACAGACAACTTCAGGTAAGAAATAGAATGAATGTGAACGATTTACGTCTACAATCTACTGATAGCAAGTTTTTCAAGGAAGGGAAAAAGGACATTTGCTGTTTTCTATAATTATATCCAAGTACACCGCCAAGTGCTTCATAGTTGAAAAAAGTAGGCTAAAGTTCTCATATATCACAGCTCACTCATCAATGTATGGTGTAAGAAATACTGTAATGGGACAGTTCAAATTTGCCTAAATTCACCACAATTATGTTTAAATGGTTCTTTCTAAAGGACAAATCGAGGAAACACTGTTACGGAAGAGCAAACAGGCTACGAAACTTTCTCACAAGTAGATTTTAAAAAGTAAGCCTTCCTAGTTAACTCGCAGAACTCTCTTGGTTTAAGGCTAGAGAACCTGCAAAGCTGGCTTCCATACCAAATTTAACTAAGATCCTATATACCAAATATTTAGGAGAAAATATGGTGGATCAGGTGAATAGCCATTCAGATATTCTTCATTAACTATCCTGCAATAAATCTGAAGCAATGTCCTATGACACCTCCCCTAGAGCCATGGACAGACAGAGAAGCTTGTACATTTCTGTATTTTATAATTCAACTAACAAAAACCCAACATCTCTCCCATGCGTCCCAACTATGCACAGTTAAAAATATAAATTATGTTTGGCCAAAAAAATATTGGAAATTCTGTATACATTTCCATATAAGTTGATAGACGACTACTTACAGATACTGCAACTGTTGAACCTTTATACCATGATCTATTTTCTTTTCTGTTCTCCAAGAAACTTAAAATTTCCTGTTAAAATAAGGAATCCCACAAACAATATGAAATTATTAGCCTACAGTTAAGTTTTCTTGCTCATTGCAGGTAAATAAAACCCAGATGAAAATAAACTTACCTGCCCAATACGATCCCAATAACCTCGACAGATGGCAGTGAAGACTTGAGTCTCAAAGATAGTGTGAAGGTGACTAATAGTATTAGCCAGCTGGTCTTTCAGTGGTTGCATTCTCCCTCTTACATCAGATTCTATCACAGTTTCCTTTGAATCTTGGAGAATTTTTTTTAGTTTTGTCACATTCTGTAACTTTGTCTGGAATAACATAAAAAATGCATATCAGGGACACATGTTAATATGGCATCAAGTGCATTATTGCTCAATGTTCCTAAATATATCTCCTACTATGGGATTCAGAGATTACCAATGCCATCAACATATCTTAGGCTTATAAACTCAATAAGAAACTTATTACTTTCAATGACACTAACATTTTCTGCAAGTTTCTCCACAATAACTTGAAGGTAGTTCCTGAACTTTGCTCTCAGCATCACTGTCACTTCACTAAGTCGCTCGCCAGGTGCTGTGTTTCCAACATGTGGCAAACAAGAACCCCATGACTTGAACTGTGATTCTACCCTGGGACGCAAGACATCAAGCATTCTCTTCATGGAATTCAAAAGAATTCCTAGCTGAAAGCAGTAACTTAAGTTCAGACAACAACATAAACATGTCATAACATTGCAAACTTGGAAATTCTAGTCACCTCATCAGGAACCACATAGGGGCATGCAGGTCGTTTGGCAAGCTTTTGGACATACTTAAGACCAAATCTCTTAGGAGTCATGCTTTCCTTGAGAGGAGACAACACATCTGCATACTGTTTGTCTAAAGCTTCCACTATTGCCTTTTCAACATCAGCAATGGCCTATTGTAAAAGAGAAAAATGGTCCTTTCAAAACTCACATATGACAGCAAGAGGCTGTGTGATCCTATAACAAATTTAGCAACAAGAAAACAAATCCCTATACACCAGAAAAACTTCACAGAAAAAAAATTACAAGTGACATAACCCAATTAATAAAATGCTACTCCACAAGATGGATGATTGGAGATTTGTGGGAGAGATGATCAATAGGAAAGGTGCTGAAATACTAACTTAAAATGGATTAATAACTCCACTACAAGTCAGTGCTATGGTTCATATAGTTCAACCTACTACTAGTACTAAGAGCCTCCCTACTTCTAAAACCTCCCCAAACAAAAGAGAAGTACAACCTTGTGGCAAATAATGCAACTAATGAGGTAGACGATGACCATTCAAATAATAAAACGATTTTGACCCTGGATCTCATTGTAGCACCAATATTTCACTTCAAATTAAACTACGTTATTATGTATTAAAAGTTAATTAAGCAATGATGCTTATCAGTAGCAAATCACAGGCAGAAGAAAAATCAAAATGGGAACTGATTGGATCCTACTTTAGCTCTAATTTGTGGGGTAAAAGGAAAAAAAAGATATAGGATGAGCAAAGATAAAAATAAGATCCATTCTAACATACATTCTCTAGAACAAAGGTGTATTCTGGCCAGCGGCAAATGATGACCTCATAGTTTGTCAATGTTTCCTTCAGTCGTTCATACATGTCATCAACAAAAGGAGTTGTAGAATGTTGTGTTCTAACTCCTGACCATTTCACCTGCAAGAGCAAATCTTTTAGACAATTGTGTCGCATAACGCAACTTCTTACTAAAAATTTACACATGATCAATTTGAAAGCATCCTTCAAAAGATTCTTCAAAACACTACAACAGGTGAGAAGCAAAACCAATCTGTACGTAAAGTCCAGAAGGACAGGGAATATCACATGATAGCAGTGTTGAAAACAAGCACCTTATCTAGTTTGCATGATTCAAGCAATGATAGGCGTTTATCTTGGATCCAGACAAGGATATACAAGTGGAACAATTCTTTTGCATCCACTCCACCTTTGACAGGACTGAAAAGGAAATGAAACAACTTAGAATTATGCTGAGTAGCAGAAATTCATTCTTTGACAATAGAAATAAGGCTATATTAATACCAAGAGCATTTACCTAATATTCCAGCTGATAAGATCCCTCTGAAAATCTGATGTTGCAATAACAAGTTCTGCTACTGGAGGGGAAGGGCCTGTTGGTGGGCAAGTAATGAGGAAAGCTCGTAATCTACTACAAAGCTCGGTGCTGTATATGGATGCAGACAGATTTGGTAGGTCCACAAAGCTGTGGAAGAACACATAAGTAACAGTATTAGAACCTTGAACTGACATTAACAGCTGGACATACTTCCAGAAAGGAGCATAAGCATGCAAGGAATCGGAAAATTTGAAATGCCTACTGAGTGATACAAGGGATGATTTCTGTTCAAGGGTCAAGGCTCCCAAAAGAAAGAAAAGAAAAAGGAATCATGACACCCAAGATAAATTTGCCATCAGATATGTGAATTTGTTGTTAATATAGTATATGTTAGTAAATATGCAATAAGCAGAACTGAGGAAAAAAAAAAAAAAAGGAAGCAGCTATGGTGCATTCAAATTTGAGATCAAATAATAAATAATTCCTATATCCTTCCTTCTGCTCTGTTGCTATTTAGATTTTATGAACTATATAAGCCAGTGTTAGTGACTATCAGCTTGTTATGTTCTTATCATCTATGGTGCTGGGCTGCTAGTTTTACTTTTGTTAGACAACTTTAGTTTTGCCAAACTAATTTTTTAATCGAGATGGACTCCAGTAAAATTTACCGGACTAGTTAGCAACAAAATACTACTTTGTTATCATCCAAGTTAATATGGCATTAGTCATTTAAATATTTTCAAGCTCAGGTACTGACTTCTGTTTAAAGAAAGAAGTGATAGTGAATTAACAGCAACTACATTGAATTTCTTTTTGTTTTAAATCAAAGTAGCCTGTCCTAACAGTCTTAACAGACGTACATACATATCCTATTGTGTATCAGTGATTTTTAAAGAATAAAATATTTATACACAGGCATTTCTAGTAGGAGATGAACTCAAGCATTTTTTAACTAGTCATAAATGCCAGTCCTGAACACATAAATGAAAAAAAATTTGCAAATAAATAGCCGCCATGTTCCCAGTAACTATTCAATTGTCATTTATTAACTACTAGTTTTGACAAACAAGATAATTCATAACAGGTATATCTCAAGAGGAAGTGAAAATATCTGATTCGATATTGAAGGTCAATCACCTCATGGAATGTTTTTTCAATATTTGAACACACCAGAAACTAAAGTGTGACAATACAAGACATGATTATCAACTGTGAATATTCCAACAAAACTCAAGCTCCAGCATTGGAATTTATACTAAAATTCCAACAAATTGGATATATAAAAGATTATTAAAAAAAAAAAATTAATATACCTGGGAAGTATATTTTGATTATGAATCTCAATATCAGTGCAGATCTCATTCCTCAGATTTGTGCATAGGGTTTTCATCTTCTGGTAAGCAGTAGACATGGTCATGCTGTCCATCAGACTACCTTCATTATTGTTTGTAATATATTCATCCGTTTCACTCAGGTGCCTTCTAGACCTCTTTTTTGCAGCAACCTAAGGAGATACTAGCAGTTAGTGAAATAAGTATGTCAATTTACTTGGTAGGCCTCGTCATGAAGATCTCAGATGTCTCTAACCTGAAAGTAATGACAGAAAGCAGTTTGAGCTTCAGGAGATAAGATGTCATGAAGCAGCTTGTAGAGTTTAACAGCAGGCTCCAGTGCAGGTGCTGCAAGACCAGATGCAGGTCTGAAAACCTCTGTGACACCAGAGAAGGATGATTCATCCAGTGACTTGTAATTTTCAAAAACAAGAGTAAGTATCTGTTCAATTTGATCCTTAGTTTCTCCTAGCATCCGGTTCTGGAGAAAATAACCATATGTCATACTGTGTTAGACAAGACAAAAAGATCCATCGAACTGTTGGAAAGAAAAAATGCTATCACAAGACAACCAATTCATATTAAATATATACAGTCAATGTTACAACAGAAATACTAGGAAAAACTAGAAAAGTTGATTGCACTAACAGTTTAAATTACATAGCTCAACTCTAGTTTCAATAGTACCTCCTGGTGGCTCAACGATGTCTTGTCATTGCCCTTCATGATAACAGGTGTTAGCAGATTATACACCAAGTTGAGGCAATCTGCTGTTGGTGTAGCCACATCCATGACATAAGAGAGATACCTATTTACAGAGAAAATTAGGAATGCATAAATAATAGAATAAAGTAAGAAAAATCACATTTAATATATTAAAGATTTAACAGAAAAAAAGAGAATCATAGTCACATTACCTTAACTTGGTATATATCTCAGATACCCCATAATATGATGCAAACTCTGATAAAAGCCATTTCCATGGACCATGCAATATTAGGTTCCTTTGCTGAAAGCCTTGAACTTTCATTGCAACTTCTAAGACTAAGTCATAGGCAACTGTCTCTGCCACAGAACCACACTGAAGCGACAAGAAAGAGGCAATAATGTCTAAATGTGTGAGGTCCAATGCAATAGAGAACTCAAAACATTTAGATAAGAATGCATCTCAGCAAATGTTAACTCTTAACTCAACACTTGATAATAAATTATCTATTTTCCCTTTTCTGATACGTTGTCTCATACTATTATGTTATCCACAGTTCTTTCCTTCCTTTTCCAGTTTTCTGTTGTATTAGAGTCTGGTCAAATTAGTCATGTAATTAATATATGAGATAAAAGTGAATACACTTCAACAAAAGGCGATAGTTAATGCTTCTCAATGTTATTCATGTAAATTCACACCTAGAGATCTTAGCACAGCTTCTAATAATAACTTTTAAAGGATATATATACTAGATGCCCTAAAGAATTATCATGAGTGAATATTTCCTTTCAATATTAGGCAGTTCCTCAGTTACTGTTTTCTTGGAAAATATTCGAAGGTAAAAGTAAAATACCAAGTTTACTATGTGCCCAAGATAGCAAGATTAGGGTTTAAGACAGAACAGCTAACAAGAATTTAAACTCTTAAAACTATAGATAATATAAACACTAATTATAACTTCATGTTCATAGTACATCTCACCTTGGGATTACTACGGTCATCTAAACTTGTTGAATAAGTAATATAGAGTTGTATCTTGCCCACTAGCTCGTGGTCCGGTTCATGATAAATAGGCCACCAGTGCAATTTGTCAGCCTGCATTCATATTAAATATGAACTCTACCATACTAGACATCAATTATTGCAAGCAATAATAACTGCCAGGAAAAATTGCAGGAGAAAGTCTTACCGAATCATCAACAATATTAGCCACTTGGACAAGAGCACGACCTAATTGCTTCCCCGTTGGATCTTGGACTTCAACAATCAAACCATCTCCTAAGCTATCTGGAAAACTGTAAAGTAGTCAGAATTAGACAGTACATTCATAAAACATTTAAATGACAACAATACTTACAACATATGAGTTTCACTAGATCCAGGTTGCATTCTGATGGTGTCTTCTTCAATCGAGCTTTTCAGTCTTAACAAACAGGGGTATGTCTCTGATCAAACACACAGCCAGAAAAGTTTATAGAATGAAAAAAAAGGCTCAAGCAAAAATCTAAATAAGAAAAGTGAAAATAAAGCAGGTAAGGTTTTTTATATACCCTCTCAACTTATAAATAATAAACTTGTAAGGACATTGTAAAAGTGAGTCAAGGATCCCTAAAAACGCCAAAAAATGGTTATGAAACAAAAAAAAAAAAATTTGACAAAACAATTGTTACTCCAAGGTGCAACACATGCCATGGGCTTGTCCGACAACACCTATGAAACAACTACACTTTTTTTCTCAAAAACCATGAACAGCTCTGAAGGGATGATGATGAAAAATTAGACAAGAAATTTACATTTAGTGACTCCTAACTGTCTGAGTTCTGCATTTAATCATTAAATTTTCAGACAAGCATAAATATTTAAATCTGTTGCTTCACATATAAGCCTATACCAGCATCAGAATAGTTGGCAGCTTGAGTATTAAGTATGCTAAGTAAGCATAAATTTCTTGATTCTTTAACTCTGACTTCTAAGAAGTAAACACTCATCAGAGAAGGATAACGGGTCGAGAGTTGCGATAGAGTGCACTATTGTAGAAAAATTGCCAAACTCAATGAAGCCAAATCACCTCTTTCTTAAAGTTAAGCACATAACTACATTTCTCACACACTATCCCCTTTATCTTTCAGAGAACTTATATCACAACCACCACAGGCTTCAAGCAGAGACATGTATTCTTCAAAACATAATGACATCAAGCAAGAATGTTAGGTTGCAATATAATGGATGGAAGTTGAATTTTCACATACCTTGCACAACTTCATAAGATGATGAACTATTCCGAAGAGTAGTCACACCAGATTTCAGGAGTCCAGACACCTGCTGTATATACCGGGTGCTGGCATGCATATATGACAAGCTTTGCCGTGCCAGTGAGCCATTTGCAGGAATACGTGGTACAAACCGAATTCTTTTAAAGGCTTTCCATCCAGAAAAGAATGTTGACTGCAAATTGGATAAGTGATGTCTCACAAATTCCATTTTGATTTTAGGCGCCCTTATAGACGAAATGCTACAGCCAGTAGTAGGGGCTTCCTCGGTCATTTTGACTTTACGTACTGCAAAGTGCAGAACATCTCAACAAATACTCGCAAAAGAGTAGATGGTTAAATGGTAAAAACCAACATGAAAATATACCTTGCACCTTCATTTTGCCAATAAGTTTTTTGGGTTTTGGAGCAACACCCTCTCTAGAAGGCTCTGAGTTGTGCTTCACCATTAGTTCCTCCTCTGACTGTAATAGTACCTTCCTCAATCTATTTTGAAAGAAATAGAATTCTGATTAGATTGGAAGAGAAAACAATGCATAAAAGAGAAATTTGAGACAAAAAGTGTATAAGAGAAATAGTAGCTGAATAGTATTTTTAAAAGAATCAGTTACATAAGGAGAAAAGAGAGCGAGGAAGGAGTAGAGAAGAATCTAAACTCACCCAAATGCTTCCCTTAGTAAAGCACATTCATTTTCAAGAAACATTGGAGCTTCCATGCATTGCATTGCCCAAGCATGAAGGCAAAGACGCACACAAGCATCATATGCAATCACAGAATGCCATGGCCCAAGAGCGCTGAAATGTTATTTACATACCATATAAGCACATATTTAATTAACAAGAAAACCAGGAGAAATTCTTGGTTAGATTATCAGCACAATCACCAGTATGATACCTAGCATGAAAGGTTGGAAGGCGAGCAGGATATGACCTTGAAGATGCATTAGCCTCTGAACCGGCAACAGTTCTGTGAACATATACTCATCAAAATTAAGATGATACAAGATTTATATATGGCTGTTTGTGTAGAGTGACAAGAAATTCCATGTATTTTGGAAGAGATTAAGTACTCAAGTGTCTTGCGACAAACTCCTCTTTCTTTTGCTTGAGTCATACACTTTTATATTGAATATACTTACCTAACATATTGGTCAGGGGTCTTATTTCCACTATCGATCTCTTTCTTATCTTTAGCCATAGAATTTATTGTATTCGATTCATTTCTAGTAGAAAACTCTTGTGTGTCTGCCTTGTGTGGAGTAGTATGCTCTCTAGAAGCTGGAGTCTCAGGTGTTTGTCTGATCTCTTGAGCAGAACCGCCAAAGGGTGGTGCACTGGGAATGTCTTCTTCATCATCATCATCTTCAGAAAATCTTCCTTCCTGTGGAGTTTCAAAGCAAAAATCATTCAATTATGCTGATTTCAGCGATAACAGATAATATAGTTATACAGGGTAAGCACTTGAAAGCAAAAGATTTGGAAACTCTTAGGGTGTGCTAGATTTGAGTGAAATGGAATGGTAGAAAATGGAAATTAATCGAATGTCCATAATTCAAATAAATTGCAATTCTCCAATTCAATATTTTCTACCAGTACAACTTTAGGTGCTGTATAGTACATGGGGAAATTAAATTTCCCAAGCGCCTAGAAATCCATTTATACGATGTTTGGATATAAAAAATATGAAAATTTTTAAGATTTATGTGTTATATATTAAATTTTTATAAATAGGTGTCCAAGTAGTTGGCAAATTAGGATACATATATACCAGCAGCCATCTTATGGAAATAATATGGAGAAGGAAGAAAGAGGTACACTACAGAAAGTGTAATTTGCAGTAAGCAGCAGTTTGCTTGGTCAAATTTGTATTAGCTGGTAAAGAAAGTTACCTATGCTAACGATAGTCTGAGGAAAAAAATTGCTAATCTCCTTGTACTTTAGTTTACATAGAATATTTAATCAATAATTATATAACCTAGAATCAAATAATTACTTTCACTTATTTTCACCATCATGGAAGTCCTATATATGTTAAAGTAACACGTGTACAAGATTTAACCAGCCAAATGCAATTTTATGCCTAGTCTAGGATTCTTAAAATATTATTTAATTAGTTTCTAGGCACATTCATCCTCGAAGGCACGTTGTAAGTTCTGTAAGATATATTAACTAATTCAAACCTTTTCAGCTGCACATTGCACATTCATCCTTGAAGGTAGACTTGAAGCATACCCCCCTGAAACATAAGCTCTAGTCCTTGGCACAGTACTATCGATACTCCCTCTTTGAGTGGTAGAGAATTCAGAACTAGCAGCAGAATCCGATGAGTCATCCTCGGTTAAACCATTCTGCCTCACATTCCCATTCCCTCTCATCAGCGGGTCCCTCATAACACCGGGTCTCCCAACCAGTGTTTCCCTTGAAGAACTGACCTCAGAGTAGGAATAGTCACTAGTGTATCGAGGTCGCCTTTGTGTGAGGTTCCTATATCTCTGAGCTGTACCATTGGGGACTCTAATGTCTGAGGGCGACGAATCCACTGAATACCTCCCACCATAAGCCCCATCCTCCGAATCAGTGCTTCCATCATTGCCGGAATCAGAACCGCTATCATCCATTTCACCTGGTATAATAGATACTGGGATGGCATTTGAAGGAAGATGTCCACTTGCGAATTTCGCAGGCGGCGGTAATCTGAATCCTCTACCGCTTCCACTCTTTGTCCCACTAATAGGATCAATCCGTGATCTCAAACCAGAAGTTGAGAATGGAACTTCCTTCTGATCACCAACAAAAGCCAGAAGTTACAAACGTTAATATACATTCTCAGCAAAGCAAATAATTCATTACAAAACACAGATTCTACACATGTAAAAATATGAAATGAAACAGTGAGGCTGACCTCTCTAACCCACCGAAGTGCATTCTTGTCAAGCCCTTCAGTGAACATAATTGGGGCTGCGTCTTTACCTCCAAATAGTCCAAAACGTCGACGCTCAAATTAAGAAAAGTAAGGGGCTTACATAAAAGATGAAGTTTGACCAAAAGAACAATACTATATGGACAAACACACAATAATTCTGGTGTTGCAGTTAGACTTATGAACCAAAACTGAGGATGTCGGTTTTCACGGCGGCGGAAGCCAAACAAGATCAATGCTAAAGAAAGCTTTGAGAGAGAATCAGCTTAGAAACACTAAATACTTAAACTGCCCGATATTTGAGGGAGAAAACAGGTTTGCTTCCGCAAAAAGTTTCTTTGTTCAGCACTCACAGACTGAAGAGACAAACAAAAGCCTCTCTGCAACTCTTTGGTGGGTTCCTACTTTTGAATTTCGATTCTCTTTGTAAAAATATATTTTTGTTTCCTAAAATTTTACCAATTTCTTTTGTTTGCTTAGGGGTTTGAAGTAAAACGACGACGTACGTCACAATAAGCGGATTGCACGACGTCGTTGTGTACCGCAAAAGGCTGTACTGCCATCACCTATGAAGTAGGGAATCCCCGACGTGTCGGAATATGAAGGCCACCAAGTAAGTTTATATTTTGTCAAAATAACGGGAAGTCTGACGTGGCAAAGCGTGATCCTGACCTACTCAACAAATCATCTAATTTGAAATATTAAATAAAACTCGAACGTTGGAGTGGGGACGCTTTATTGTCTTGTATACTGTTATTTCCCGCCTGCAATTGAAAAAGGAATAATAATAAATAATACAAAGGCACATGGTGATGGTCCCACTTAATGGCTATTTCTCCTCTGCCTGAAACCAAACTGGGATTTCACCTATTTTGTTTTGATTTGAGGATTCTAGAGTCACGGGGGATGATGAAGTCGTTTAGTGAATATTAATGTCGTCAAGGAAGATCTAAGGGCTGAGAGAGCAGCTGTGAGGAATATTGTTGTCACAGAAGGGCAACAATCATAAAGCGTCAAGACGTGAAAAGGAACTTTAATTTGAATAAATTTGAATGTCCCCTAATAACAATAAGGACGGGCTTTTATTATATTAATTATGCCATCATTGACGCATGAATCCTTCGGCATTAAGCTTGAATCGACCCGAATTCTTTATTGCCCGATAGAAACAGGTTGAAAGGGACAATTTGGGTGCTGATATATCTACTTTGTCGCATTCCTTGGCACTCCTTTTCAATAAGCCCGTTAGATTCTCTCTCCATCTCGCTCTCTGAAACGACAGAGCCCGAAGTCAACAAATTGAAAACAAGTGGCTGCACCCTCGAAAAGGAACCAGGCTCTGTTGCGGCAACCCTCTTACGTACTGTTTTGACTAACCACATGATGCCCCCGGATATTTTACAACAAAGCAAAAGTTCGTCGACAATTCTTATTGACAAACTTTTGGTATTGGCCAATGTAGGACTTGAATAAATATTACAACTGCGATGTTCTAATGTAAAGTTTATATAAACCTTAAACTCAACTACCTTTCTTGAAAATGGTTCTTCTATAAGTTCATATCAATGGTATTAGAGATTTTAATTGTACTCTCTCCTCTTGCTCTCTTTCATGTAGTATGATATAAACCTTGAACTCTACAGGCAAACTTTTGGGTCATGACTCCTTCAGTTTCGTATCACCACCATACCAGGTAATTCAATAGTCACATACTACAGAGTTCCACATTTTGGTACTATATGACGACATTTTTTTCGGGGTCAGAATATATTATACGATATTCAAATGTAGTTAATACAGCTCCATTTCAGATTAAAACCCAACCAGTTTCAAGTTTCACAGACAAAAATCTCCATCTCATTATTAACATATGCGATCATCTAACAACAAGAAGAAGCAATTTATTGCAGGATGCTTCCTTTCTTTCGATGGCAATTCAAACCCATCTACAACATATGCAACGTGAATTTCATTAATCTAACTCATTCATACAATTCATCAACATTACACTCCCCAAGAAAAATCTTTAAGCTCCAAGGTGAACCGCAACTGCCTTCAGCAATAAGTGCTCTGTCGTTGGCAGCCATATGAGCAACAATCTTGTAAATCATTTCAATCTGCAAAGTAAGGTAAATATGTTAGTAAAGCTTAAGTTTTGGTCACTTCTGATAGAACTAGTAAATTTCCTGGCAAGAATTGATAGGCTAGGCATTGTACGTACATCGTCAGGAGCATGACAACGTTCAGCTACTTCGTCAAGCGTTAATGGCTCAACAGGATCTTTGCAGCTGAAAACAGAAACATATATGCAGTAGTTAGTATTAGAAGTAAATAGACAATAAAGTTACAAGGATGCTAAGCAGATTTAGGTATCTTTATAAGTCTTTTTGAGGAGGAGATAATTGCAAATATTTAGCAAGATGCACAATAACATTATTGGAATTTGGAATTTGAGCCCCTGGTAGAATAGTTTATTTGAGTTGATAACAATGATATCTTCAAACACTTGAAGTCCAACAGTTCTTTCTAAAATTTAAAATTAAAACCACGAGAAGACTTTCAGAACTCATGCTTTCACAAGGAATTAAAATAACCTAATCTGCATTCATTGAAACCCAGCTACAACAAAAAGAACCTGGTACATCTCTAAAGGTCATATCATACCTTGCTTCATTCAGCACTGCCAAGACCCGCTTCTGAAGAGCTAATACTTCACCTGCTGCTTTTTTGCCAGCTTCCACACCTAAGATAATAATCAGAATTCAAGAGTTAAATGATAATGAAGAAACTAACAGAATTCCGTACGGATAAGTAATTCATCAAACATGATTTGAACTTTCCAAACATAATAAATCACTGAACCCAAAACATAACAGGGTAAAGAACAATTTTATTTCTTTATCTCAAATCCGGAAAATTTTATGTTTGGGCCTAAGAGATATATGTCACCTGGTTGATGATAAGCATTTATGTTGACAAGTGAGGCATAAATCCCAACTGCTCGTTCATAAAGTGCAATAAGAGCACCAGCGGATCTGGGTGTTACTTCTTGCACAGTGACTGTAATGGACTCCCGGTCATTAGCATACAGTGCTGACCTTGTTCCCTGTAGAAATAAGTTTTAGAACCACATGAAAAGAAAAACTAACCACAAACTGATTTAAACTAGGATAAGAAAATTAGCCTGAATTATAAGTCACACCTGTAGCATACCGAACAGGTAGTCCCCACATGTCACACCAGGTTCAAGCTCCCAATCATGACCAGGAGGTCTATCACGTAGCACCTCAATGAATGTCACAAAGAAATTGTGTACACCTTCCCTCAGTTGCTGAATATAGCTGTTGGAGGCAAAAATTCATTAGATTTACTCAAATCAACAAGTATATAAAAGCAACTTCTAACTAGAATGAAAACCTACGCATGCTGGTCTGTGCTTCCTTTGTTTCCATAGACAGAAATTCCTTGATTAACCTGTGGAATCCAAAAGTCAGATTCAGATCACACAATAAGTCAACATCTTCACATAAAATGAATGGTGACACTTAGAATATATGATATAACATGAAGTACGAAAGCATCCACCATCCCAGAATGACAATACATGCTGGGACCCCTCATTGAGGATGTTGATACAGGTGAACTCCAACTCATCTCATAGATTAAGACAGAAACCATAAACCATAAATCTTGGGAGTCCATTCGACTATTTCCTGATACATGAAACTGTGGAGTGATGAACTTTATCACCCAAGATGAAGGAATTCAATCTGATTTGTTGCACATACCCGATTGCCGTCCAAGTCAAACTCCTTGCCTAAAGATTCCATGACCAGCTGCTGCAAGTATCTGCTAAATAATAAAAGGCTGTCCTTGTATGGAAGGATAACCATATCCTAGAAAATATAGAAAAAAAGAGACGAAACAGCAATAAGCAATAGAGAAATGAAATGGAAGAAGAGTGTATGCTAATCATCCATAAGCATGTAATTTGCACCTTGGACCCCACTCCATCTGTAGCCCAATACCAACATAATGCTAGCATTGCTGCAGGATTATTCCTTAACTGCAGAGTAGTAATTATTGGAGCAAGGTTAATCAGATAGGACAGCAAACTACAACATAAAAAGGAAGGAACTAGAGAAGAGGTACTTCACAAGTTGGATCAAACTCCAAAGGCTACAATGGAAAAAAGTACGGGAGCTGGATAAGTTGAAAAGAAAAGTTTCTTGGCCAATGAAACTTGATGAATATGATCTAAAGATGGCATGTTTACTCTTTAACCATCAAGACAACTTAGCTTCACAATTGTTAGTGCATCCGCAATATGATCTAAAGATGGCATGTTTTCCGAATTACTAACAAACATATCACTTGTTCAACCAAGAGAGTGTATATAATTATTAGCAATATAGTAGAGGCAGTCATTTACAATCACATAATTTTCACTTAAAGAGTGCATTATTTATATATGCCCTAAAGTCAGTCTTCACAACTATCATTATTCATTTTCAAGTAGATACTGGGACAAATTTAAGCTTCAAAAAGCTCAACTGCAACTGTTTACCACTCTCTAACGTAATTGACTTGATCCTAAAAATACACTCCTGCATGATCAACTGATCTGGGACACCAAATCCAAAACCAGGGAGAAGTGATTATGATACAAACCAAATCCAGCAATACTATAGGAGAAGGAAGGGATCTAGAAATGAGAAGGAGGGGAGCAGGGCGGTAATGCAAGTTTACTCTAGAAGGAATAAGAGAGGTGAGCTGGCAGAAGGAGGGGTGAAAGGAAATGATATATCTAACTGACTTGTGGGGTCCACTGGACTTGGGGAGAGAGTATTTTACGGGCAATTGGGATTGAGGACGGGTATCTTGGAAAGTAAGGAATTGGGAGAGAGCTAGCCTCTCGAAAGCTAGCATCCATTTCTGTTTTCTGATCTTTTTGCTTGGCTATTTTATCTACTCTGTGCTGTACTGTGAGTGAAGAGTTCTGTGGAAGGAGTATTTGTAATTATTATATCCTACTCTTAAGGTACTTGTACCTCTAAGGGAAGGAATCCCTTATTAGATAATACTAGTGCACTATTCAGTATAAGGATTGCTGTTTCAGGGCTCTATCAGATTATTATGTTCAGTCTTTAGATCAACTATACTAGATGATACCATGTGGACCTAGATGCCAATTGCTTTCAATTTTTCCAATTCCAAAACAGCTCTGTATATCATTATATTCCTGATAGTTATATTGAGTGAGGCTAGTCACAAGATATGATGAATGTAACATTTGAATTAGAAGAATGCTCTATGTAAGAAGTAATATAAATATATCACTATATGAAGCAGCGACTAGTTTCAAGCCAAATGCTTCACACATAGACACCTTACATGTATTTGGAACAGCTGATAGTGTTCTTGAAAAATAGTTTAAAGAAAATTAAAAAAACTGATGCATACCACAGTAGTTCTATTAGCCTCGTCCATCAAAGATGCACCAGCAAGCATTTCTCTAACATCAATCCCCTGAAGCAAGAAATACTTTAATATCAACTGCAAAAGAAAGAAACACTAAAGTATAGACACATTAAATTTCAAATTAGGATCATTTACCTGAAGAGCTGCTGGCAGCAGGCCAACTGCTGACATCTCTGATGTTCTGCCTCCCACCCAATCAAACATGGGAAATCTTGCTAACCATCCTTCAATTCTTGCAGTATTATCCAGCAAAGAATTTTCTTGTGTAATAGCAACACCCTGAATTGTAGCATGCATCAGAAAATTATCACAATCCACAAACTGACAGCAAGCAGGCAAGTTATACAGGGAAATTCATAAAAGTGGTACTGCAACCAAAAAGAAATTGACCAGTACAGCAAGATAGTTACTTGAAAGTTGAAACAAAGGCTATCTTTAATATTAGTAAATAAGGTAGTTTTCCACAATTCAAAAATATTTAAAACCAAAATTGCTCTTTAGTTGAACAGTAAAATAGATCCAGAAGCAGCAGTTTGGTCAATATTGCTACCAATTATGAAGCATGATATTATAGATATTTAAACCAAGCTTTTTAAAATATCAGTAAACGAGGTAACTTTCCACAATTCAAAGATACTTAATACCATGATTTCTCTTCAGTTGAACAGTAAAATAGATACTGTTGAACTCAGATAACAAATATATTAAATTAAAAGGCATTGAGGTAACCAAAATGGGAATTTGGTATATCTTCACACTAACAAGGAAAAACCAATTTATTGATTGGCGATTGCTAGCTTGTTGAACCTCAAAAAACTATCAATCACTATTCTTGCTTGAAAGAACACCAAAATTTAGACTATATTGTTTTATGTTATATGTAACAGGCAGGGAAATTTTAAAAATAATAATAATAATAATAATGAAAGATGAAACCTGAGGCTAAACCTGTTTTGGAAAATCCAAGCCTGCTTCACGGAAGGCTTTTTGTACTTCTAATAAACCGTTCCTAGTTTCAGGGGTACCTCCACTCTGAAGAGTATTGAAATCTTCAAGTCAACTACATACTTTGTGTACCAATGAGGGAATAACAATATAAACAAATAAGAAAGGAATTATCTGCATGCAGACCTTTGAAATCACTATTACAAGTGTTGAAGCTAACTCTGATCCTAGTTGTGCAATCTGATGATCAATTCCAGCAGGATCCGTGTTGTCAATAAATCTTATCTGCCAAAAGTCCAAGTAAGCAATTTGCACAATTTAGGGAGGACCAAACAAACAAACATTTTCATGTTTAATAACACTAGTGCTCAGATATTTTGAATATAACAAGAAGTAATAAGACTATAAGACCGTTGTAGACTCATCAGAAACCCAAGATACCCTATGAGATCACGAGTCAGCACCATTCTCCAAGAACTGAAACTACAGAATATGAGCTATTGTATAAAAGTAAGAGCAAATAGCACAATTCGGATCCCACAACGGAGGAGAATTATATGATTTCCTGCTGAATTTCAAATAAAATGTAAGACATTATAATTTCCTGATAAAATTGATTTGCGTTTTAGGTAAAGATTATATGATTTTGGAATGGCAATCCGACAACAGAGGAGTGAATTCGCATGCATAGCCAAAAAAAAAAAAAAGCACTCCTTAGTCCTTCTCTTGCAATCAGCATAATAAAAGGACTTGCACGCGTCGTCGAATACCTTGAGAGGAGGATTATCAGGAGCCAATGCCTCTGCAACAAACTGTGGTCCCAGAGCAGAACCGCCAATTCCAATAGAGAGTATATGCGTAAATCGACCCTCCGGAGACGAAGGAGGCTTAATCTGCGAACACATATATTGACATATAGGCAGAATTTGTCAAAAGCAATCTAGGATAAAATTCGAGACACAACTAACAAAAAATTGGCATTAAGAACCCGAAACTTCAATATGAACTGACCTTACCACTGACGATGTCATTTGCAAAGTTGCACAAGGCTTCGAGAGTATTCTCAATCTGCGTCTTGAGGAACGAGGTGGGTGCGCGTTTAGGATCCCTCAACCAATAATGACCGACCATGCGACCCTCATCGGGATTCGCAATCGCACCCTTTTCCAGCTCCTCCATAGCTCGGAACGCCGCTTCGAAACGGGGCTCCATCTCCTTCACGAACTCTTCCGTGAATCCGACCCGACTTACATCGAGGTAAAGCCCCAGCTCCTTGTGCTGGTACAGCCAGTCAACGTATCTACGCCACAGAGCATGGGGATCTTTCTCCAAACCTGTCTTCTGCTTTGCAACGGCAGCATCGTTGACCTTGGACAACTCCGCCGGGATCTCCCGCGCCACAGACTGAGTAGACACGAGACTCCAGCTCCGATCAGCGGTGGCGAGATTGGGACGAGCAGGAAATGCGACCAATTGTTTGCGCAGAATGCTGGTTAACCTAGGAGATTGGTTTTGGAGTTTGAGAGTAGGGGAAGATAAGCAAATACCTGAGATTGACGCCATGAGAATCTAAGAGCAACCAGCGATCACGAGGAAGTGGTGAAAGGCTTGGCCTCGCTTACTCCGCCATGCCCGTGGTAGAAGCTTCTTTTGTGAGTGAGGCTTGATAATTGATATTTTGAACCCAAAATTGATGTTTGTTGGTGGGAGCGTTAAGGAACGGGTTATGGGTAGCGCCGTAGTGGTGTGGTTTTGTTGTATTTAGCTGAACCACTTAGCTCAAGTGAGTCACTTCATACTTCACACCTGGACGGTGACGGACCTGTGGGTTAGTTCTGGCGGCGAGGTTCCGCAGTCACACGTTGATTGGTTGGCGGCACATCTGTTGGCTTACCGAAATCGGTCTCAATCTTTTGCTATATTACGCGAATGCCCTTCCCATTCGCATATTCCTCCATGTCCTAATATTCGAATGCCTTTTTTTTCTTTTATTTAAGTGGGGAGGAATCATAATTAACTTCTTTTTTTATTATTAAAACTTCTCAGCGTTGAGTCTTGAGAACATCGTAGCGATGATTACGACGAGTACCTTTATTTCTTTAATTGGAATCTTCAAAGATATCATATAATCAGACTTCAATTTGAACTCTTCGAATATGTAGCACCCTAAATTCCACTTCTTGAACTAGGGGGTGGGTGGTAACTGGTAGGTGCACTTGCATTGTGATGATCTACCACAATACGTCCTAATTAATTAGGGCAGGTTCTGCTACTTCGAATAAGTTGTTTCATCACTCCATCTTCATACCTTTATCATACTTGGCAAGTATGAAAAGCTGCGTTGCCTTTAACTGATTTGTGGCTCTTAACCTCTATCAGAGGCCAATTTTTCAAATATGCTAACTAAAATTTTGAATTTATTTGTTCAACGATTCCTTAATTGTAATAAAAAAATAATGGTCATGCCAGTTTATTTTTTTTTTATGGTTTAATAATTGCTTATTTGGTTGCTTTCTCAAATCTCTATGAATGTGCATTTTCTGAACAACCAGTTCTAGCCTAACAAATATCTCATGTCCTTCACCGTGTTTACATTTGAGTCTTAAAAAGTATAATAACGCTCGCTGTTCTTGATACTTAATGATAGTAGTAACTAGTCATAATTCGTTAAATGGGTTTTAAAATCTGCAGATGTTATAATTTTGAGTCAGCTGATATTACACTTCAATTCTAAAAGGTTTATTTTTATACATTTCTCATCCCTAAAATTGCATTAGACAAAATTTTCGGCCTAAATATATGTTCGGTTGCCTTGTAAGACACTAACAAGTAGATAATAGCATGTCAATGAACACGTTAGAAAATGATATCATCTTTTGAACAACACTATTGACTTTTAAGACCAAGTTTACAGTTTTACCATTTTTTTACTCAATAATAATAATTTTTTTTTTTGGAGTTTGGACCAGAGAAAATGGAATATTCCAAGACAAAATAGGTTTGGGCTACACTGTTGTATAGATCACAATAAGTAAACCAAAGGCAATTACAGCCCATTAACCATTGTAGCTGACATTTTGGCCCAAAAGAAAACCATTTTAGGAACGCTGAACCCTAACATGCGGGGATGATTAAATATTATCTAAATTTTATTTGTTAAATATGGCTTTAAACCTGGGAGGCTGGTACTCACCCTAACTTCAGATTCATATATTTATTAAGGTTTTATATTGATTATATGCTTAAAATTTATACAATATAATAAATATAATTTGTAAAAAAATTTAAAAGTTATATATACATGAGTCATAATTTAATTAAAAATTTGCTAATTTTAAAATTTGTCTAGGTAAACGTGTTTGTTTGAATTTAGAGATTCAAAAAACATATAATTTTACCTTCATACTCCTAATCCAACGATTTTTATTACCAAATTTAATATAACTTGAAAAAGCCTTTTGGTTGAAAGGCTTGCTAAGCAAAATTTTTCAACCGGAGAAAGATGAATCCGTAGGCAGTGAGCCCAATTAAAATTGATTATGCATCCCAATATCGATTCACCCTTGAGAGTTAGGAACAAAGCGGTTGGTAAATATGGAAACCATGATGTGATGGTTGACTGAATTTTGGATCTTGTCTATTTTTTTTTTTTTACAATAAAAGATATAAAAAATTAAAGTATTCGTATTACCAGAATTATCTTAAATATATTAAAAACTAAATTTTTTATTTTTTTATTATAAAAATATATCAAATTTTAACTACATATGTTCCACACTTGGTTTAATGATAAAACTTTTTAGTCATAGCCAATTAGCATTGAGGTCTGTTTCACAATTCATATAATTAAAATTGCTGTTGTGCGTGACGATGCTCATTCGCATTTTTAGTGGAGATTCCACCTTAAGCTTTTGGCATAGCACCAACAACTTTAGCAACTACAAGCATTTGGAATGTAATTTAATTCAACAACAGAGTCATTTATCAATGAAGTGTAAGATTTAATCTAGTTGAATGTATTGAAAGGGACAGAATCTCAACATTTGAAAACAAACTAGAAAATAAGTCACTAGATGTGATTGTGGTTAAAGGCATGTGTAGTTATAGGTTGAAATCCTCGCTTGAAATTAATACCAGAAATAAAAGAACTAGAAATTAAACATCAAAGTACTAGTACAATTAGGTTAGGTATCTCATTAATTTTTTTAACAGAAATACAGGAAAGACATTTAATACTCGAGTAATGAGTGGATCTCACCGATTGCTTTCTTGGGTGCGAGGTAATTCCAAGTGTGAAGAACATGCAGAAACTAACAGTAGTAGCAACAAAATTTGGCAACGGCCAAAAAATTAAAATAAGCAAGATTAATCCTTAATTAAATATAGTCTACAAAAATTAAAATAATTTACAGAAAGTTTTAAATTTATTTTTTGGGTGGTGAAGAGCAATGAATGAAGATGGAGAAAAACCAAAGGCAGGCAGGCAGGCATGAGTTGGCCCCATAAGGCCATAAGTTAAAGTTTACACAAATGCCTTCATTGGGTTCTCTGAGGCACAGGATCTCCATGTCTGCCTGCTCGGCATTATCACATTAATTTTCTTTAATTGTCTTCAATGTTAATTGCTAACTACTATTATAAATTAATTAATTAAGCATCCATGGCGTCCACTATCGGCCTTCAATTTTCTGGGTTTAATTTGATGAATAATAGCTGTAAAACCCCATGAATTTAATTACCTTATTTGCGAGGATTTTGATGAAGACAGAGGTTGAGACAACACCAAGCAAAGCAATGCAAGAAAAAGCTTAAGAGACTTGGCCTCCTCAGACTTTCTCCTAATTAACCCATTATAATAATGATGATGATGATAATAATAATAACTTCAATTACAAGGATATTTGGAAAGAGACTCAATGTGAAATCTGTATGTGGACCCAGTCTCAGTCTATTTTTAAAGATCTAGCAATTTTTTTTAAAAAAAAATTATTGATATTTATTAATTAGCATTGTCGTTTTTGATAATACAGTGGGTGAGGCCTAGCTAGATCGCCAATTCAACCTTACTATTACTGCCTACTGCAAACAATATTGTAGAGCCAATATGATCTTGTTTTCTAATTTTGCATCTTCGTGCTTATTTTCTTTATTATTATTTTTTTGCATAATTAGCATGTAGGGATAGCTAGTTTAATGTTGTAGTGAATCTCAAGGACTTGCTTGAGTGGCTGGAAATCATTTATAAAAAAAAAAAACAAAAAGAATAAAACTATAATATAACGTTAGCCATGTTGCCTTTAATTGCACATTCTATTCCAGGATTTATGTTAGTGATTCATTGATGTGGAACTATATATATATATTAATACTTCAATTTTTAAACACAAAATCAGAGAGGCACCGTTGATCTGATTGAGTTGATCACGTGGATTTATTAATAAATAATAAATATATATTATATAAAAGAAATCAAAATTATCGCGTGTAAAAGTTTTCTTTTCTTGATAATAAGCTAAAAGGGTAATCTACTCTCAAAATGTATCTTATTATATATTGAAGAAATTATAAATGAATTAAACAAATTTTGTACATAAGCTAGATATATAATTAAATGTGATCTGAAATTGAGATACAAAGTGAAGATTTGTAAAATGTCAAGGCAAAAAAACAAAGGGGAAATCCAAATCACAAAGACGTTGTACTAGTTAATCAAAAAACAAAAAAGAAAAGAAGAAAAAATGTAGAAACTCCAACGTCATCTTAGACATGAGATGAGATCCACTGTCATATTTGCTGGCCGCCATGTCTTGAAATATATAAGCTCAAGATGTGAAAATCTCTATAGATAAGGGAATCCAATAACGTTAATTTTTCTGGTAGAGATCGAGAGAAGACTTTTACAAGTAAAAAGGAATTGTATTGTACACACAAACACAAACACAAACACAATGCATCTTTAATTTAATTAAAACAAGAGTACTTTGTTTTTGTTTTAGTTTTTGTTTTTTCAGAGAATGTGACAAAGCTCATAAACACCCATGTGAGGCTGAAACGTGACGATGCAAGCAAAAGCCACAGAATAACAATGCCCGTGGAACGTGTAAATATATATGATATGCAAACTGGTGCAACCAGGCATGCACAAACAAGCACAAAACCATAAACTTTGCACACGTACTTAAATATGAATGAATCATAAGTTTATATATATATACATATATATATATATCTTGAGAATTAAGAAAAGAGCTAGCTAGCTAGGCGTGAGTGTTTAACGCCACGCCTGATCTCAGTTTTTGAAAAATTTGTGTTTGGAATTCAAATTTTTATTTGCTATATATTTACATCTAATATTTATAGCCAACAATTTATTGTGAATCAGATCTCAGAGTGAAGAGTCTCTTTTTTGGAGCATGAGGGAAAAAGTCTAAGGAAGAGGGACCTCACGTACTTGTACCTCTCTAGTATAGTATTGCTTAAAATTAGAAGGGGTGAGAATACAGACTTTGAGATTTGCACTTTTTTTTTTTTTAACAAAAAAGAATGACACGAACCTTGTGAGATAAGTGTCCATGAGAGGGAAGGTGCAAAAGCGAGGAAAAAAGTTGAATTTTGGAGAGAAGAGAAAAAAGTGGGATTTTAGAGAAAGAAAGAAATAAAAAGCGAAGATTTAAACGAATAAAAGGGGTTGGAAATTTGTGTCCAAAAAGTCTCTTTTGGAAATATATGTTTTCTAGGCTTACTGAATCCAAGAAACTGGTATCCTAAGTTTAATTAAATACCAACGGGTTTAAATTTGTGGTCCAACAAATTCAAACTTGAAGTTCAAACTTCAAACCCAACAATTTTGAGCATTGAATTGAATTGAATTTTTCTAATTATTGGTCATCCAAAATGATGATTTGTGGTCAAACGGCTACAAAACAGGGGATCTTAAGAACATTTAGCAACACTTTTTTGTGTTGAAGTTGAAGAGGGATCTTGTGGAACTATTGGTCGAAGCTTTCAACATTGTAATCCCCCCTACGTTTTAATCATGATTCACCACTACATCTTAATTAACACTCATAAATTTATACATACATATATTACTTACTGGCCAAAGTACACTTGTTAATTTAACTGCTCTTCTAATGCTGCTTTTCTTTTTCTTTCGATTAAAAGCTTAAATTATTTTATATACACAAAAGCTTACCCACTTGGGTCGGTAGAGTAGAATTGAAGGATCGAAGACAAAATCATTTTGACAAGTGAATATTGTAGATAGGACCAGTTTTTTTTAACTAAATAGAAAAATAAATTTTATCAGTTAGGTTGTAGCAAGAATAATTGCGCATGTTGGAGCTACAACCACCACCCAATTATGCAATTGCAAAATGAAAACATAAAATTTCTCATGTTTAATATAAGGACACTGTTATTCATATTATGTATCGAAAATTCAAGTTACATTCTAATTTTTTTGAGCAAATAACAAATCAAGCAATCAATCAACCATATTTGTGATTTTCTTAAATTTTTATACAGTGAAAAATGTAAATAATAAGAGAAAATAGAAGAAAAAGAGGTTGTGTAATGTCTATCTAGCAAGTTCGAAGCCTGGGGTGAGGAATACGCCAAAGAATGATGAAACAAAGAGGCACACAAGCTGGCGGAGTGATCAGTGATTACCACATAAGAGGAGTGAGTGAGTGTGAGACATAAAAAGGAGAGTAAAGAAAGAGCACCGATATGATTCCAACTCAATATATATATATATGTATCAAGTTTCTTATGTTAATTATATGATGTAAATTATTCAATTCAGACAAAAACAAGCGGCAAATTATATAAAAATTGTTTGTTTTAAAATATAATATTTCATCTTCTTAAATTATTATGAAAAATAATTTGAATAAAAATGTGATCGAGTTTCAGATCGCAAGAGGAGGAATTGACAATTGAGGGAGATATCACATGATTTTTAAACTTTAATTTTTAATAAATTATATTAACAATTTGTTCCTTGTATGATTATTCTATCTTTTGTTTAGTATTTGAATAATTAAATTGTATTCTACTTAGCCTTTGAAAAATTAATATTGTACAGTTTAACTTATATAAATTGTAGAGTCTATACACATTAATATATATGAATTATAAACTTTATTATAAGCATTGTCATTTACCAATGTTAAATTATAGGAATTGACTTGTATAAAATTTAAAATTTATACGAACTAAACTATAAATATTAATGAGAATATGAGTTGACTCATTTTGTTATCTTTCATCAATGATAATTACATAGTTTGAATTTAAATTTAGATAATTTCTTGTTAATGAGTTATTTATAAATTTTTTGTAATTCTTTTTTGAATTCAAGAGTCTGCCCTCCCCATATATAAATTTTCAATCACAAAAAAACCTATAAATACTAATGTATGAATGATTAAACTGTATAATATTAATCTCTATGATGATATTTCATGTTTTAATTGAAAAAATTATTCAGTAATACCAATAAATATACTTTTTAAACAATAAAGAAGAACAAATTGAAAGAGCTATAGCTAGGAAGAAGAATTGAAAAATAGCAAAAGCAATGTATGATGATATATACAACATGTTCCCAAGGCAGGGAGGCCATACATAGATTGAAAGAAAAATAAAAGAAAAATGTGAAATAGAGAGTAGCAACGCCTAGACGAGGAGCATCTACTATAAATGAATCATAATAAAACCAAAACAGGTTGGACCGACTTTGTCCTCTAAATCTTTGTGATCGATCTCATCTCAATGCTCACTCACTCTCACAACTCATAACTCAATTCCCATCACCATATATACTTCAACGTCTCTCTTTCTATACTTAAAATAAAAGAAAAACAACACAAACAAACGCCCTTACATGTGCCATCATTGCTCTTCAAACAATACACAATGTCTTATATATATCCCTTCACCTCATGGGTCTTGTATAAAAAAACACAGTCACCTCCAACGTCTTAAATCTCCCACGCACCGATTCAACTTGTACATTTCACAAATTTTTTATTCATCATTTGCTTTTTCTTTCTGAATTCGGTTTCAATTTGATCCACCACTTACTTAGTAATTAGCAATTAAGAAGACAATAAAACAGGTCCTACTAAACTCTCAAGTACTCAATGCTTAGTGTTAACGAAAATATATATGGTACTTGTAAACCAATGTTGGCACACTAAAAGTTATGTATAAAACACAAAATTGAAGTACATAACTTTTTGCGATAACTATGCCCACCGCCACTATCTCCAAGCATAAAACACAAAATTTATACTTTTTCTCATCACGGACCATTGCAATTTGCCTCATTTTAACATTTATTAATTTTCTTCGATCTTCTTCTTTATTCCTTTGTTTTTTCTGTTCCAAAATACAATACATTACAAGCTTTATGTCCTTTTGGTGGGTGATGATAGGGAATTAGATCCTCCTTCTTATTATTATTATAATAATAATTTTTTTCTTATTCAGAGATTAAAAGATTAAAAATAAAAAAGGGTCAGCATGTCGCATGTGCCAAGAGTGCAATGTATTCAATGCATGTATAATATACCACTGTCATGCTGTACAATGGTTAAAAATCATGACATCAACAATAATAACTTTTTCAAATATTTGAGTACATGAAACTTACATCTCAACTTATAACTACAATTAATGATTGTAATTGATGATATAAAAAACTTGTATGTATAGAGAGTCCATAGCCAGAGTATAAATATAGTGAAATAGGTATACGAGTGAATCACGTCACGTAGCACAAAAAATTTTGTAATTTTCTATTATTTATATGAGTATTTTTTTATATTATTTTTTTAACAAAAAAATATAAATAAAAAATGACACTCTAATTCAAATTTAAAACATGCCTTAGATTTTTTTTTAGTTTTTTTATTGATCTTTACTTAAAATATTATCAATATTAATATGAGTATCTAAACATTTATAAATAATTTATCAAAAATTGGTAAAATTTAAATTTAAATTATACAATTATTGTAAAAAAATACAATGACGGGAGTCAACTCTCATTAGGTAAAGCAGATTAAAAATAATAATGTTTTGTGTGTTTTAGATTTTACAAGAGAAAAATGTTTTTTAAAATAGATTCTTTTTATTTAATTTTAATTTGGCGGTTTTTTTTGGCGGGTAAGGAAAAGCAAAGAGGAGGGAAATGACAGGACATCTAGTGTAGTAAGCTATGTTATGTATAAGAGAGAGAGACAGAGAGAGATGTGACTTCAGATTTCAGAACGAAACGGACGCTTCCAGTCATCGCCGGATGTCAGCGAAGTACACGTGTCAGCACGGGATAATCACGACACACACACTATGCTACACGTCCCATTGGTCCCTCCTTTATATTTACGCTTTTGTCCTTCATTTTTTTGTAAAACGTTTCTCACAAACTATAGTTCAGTAAAACCAAATGAAGGATATGTATTATGCCATATAAATGTTAGGGAAATTTGCAATTTATCATTATTTATTATAGGGATGTTTATTTATATTATTGACCAACACTCACCCTCTCCTATAATTTTAGAGACTGCATTATTGAGTTATGCTTTATTTTTCATTACTCAAATAAGGCATTGTTTAAAAAAAATAAATGAAATTTGGTGCTCGTCAATTAATTCAAGCATTTGGTAAATTAACGCTGCCGCAAAAAGTGTATAAAATTTTGGATAATAAGCTCAGAAATTAACAATTAATCATTATTGACCTTCCTTATATCTTTGCACGCGTAAATTTGGAATTTAAGATTATTAACCTTAATTTTTCACGTACCTTTTCAAAGCGTCTCTATGTAACAAATTTTTGTCCTCTCTAATTTTTTAAAATCTCAATTTAGTTTTTTAGTTCAACCTAATTACTCTTGTTATTTTTTAAAACAAAAGAAAAAAACTAAGATACAACTTTTATATACTTCTTATTATGTTATTTAATAAAAATATGATAAATAATTCTTTTACTTTAGCATTTTAAAATTAAATAGTTTAAACTTTTTTTTTCATATAACAAAATTCTAATTATAAAATATAAAAAGTGCATGTATTTAAACTTTGACACTCACACACGCGACACAAAATGGTAATTACACATATTTGAATTGTATGAAATTCTGAAATTCTAACTCAACACTCTCTCTCTTCTCTCTGCCTTTTACCCTAAAAAGGAGCGTTCGTTTTCCTACATAAGCCCCTCTCCCGCGGCTGTCTTTTCAGCGCCACTTCGAAAGAACGAAGAGAGTGAGAGAGAGAGACGCATACAATAGATAAAGGACTGCTTCTTGTGGGCTCTACGCTGCTCTTCTTCCTCTTATTTCCACGCATTTTCATTTGCGATTTTCATCCATTCATAACAAGATCTCTACATCTACATCTAAAACACCCAATCCGTTTCTTTTTTTCTCTGTGAAATTGGTCTTCTGATTGAAGGGAGAGAGGTTTTGCGCTCTAGCAATGGCACCCAGTTTTGATTGTGTTTCAAGTCTTCTTTGTGCAGAAGACAACATCATTTTCGATGATAACGATTACGGGGGTTCCATGGGGGTGGGGCTGTTGGAGGATACATGGCATCACAGATACCATGGACTCCATAATCCAAGCCAGGACGACGTCAATGGGTTGCCTTTGCAGAGTGATGAGGGTTTGGCGTTAATGGTGGAGAAGGAATACCAGCATATACCTGCTGGCGATTACTTGAATAGGCTACGCAGTGGGGATTTGGACTCGGGGGCTAGGAAGGAGGCCATTGATTGGATTGAAAAGGTGGGTTCAAATTCAACGGTGTTTGATTTTGCTTTTTTGTTTCTAAAGAATGGCCGTTCTCTGTTTATCCTTGTGCCATTGTAGCCTTGGAATAATTTCTTTATTTTGAAACCGGTGTTTCTGAATTTCAACAGAGAACACCCATTTTGAAATATATTGAAAATTAAAAAAGATCTCTTGTCTGCGAATGGATTGTACCTCGTTCTGTGTTTGATGGTGATATCATCATTAAGTTTGAGCTGTTTGGATGAAATTTCTGGATTTTCCTTATGTTCTAAGGTAGATTGGATGGATTCTGCTGTTTTCTTCATGTGATCCCACTGTTCTTCGATATCGTTTCATTGATCAACAATTGCACCTGTTGAATAGGTTCGACTGCATTTCCGTTTTGGACCTCTCTGTGCATATCTGTCCATAAACTACTTGGATCGCTTCCTTTCTGCATATGAATTACCAGTAAGCCAATAACTATAAAGCAAACAAACTGCTTCTTTCTCATTATGATCTTAAATGGTTTTGATCTACTATTTCCACACACAGAAGGGAAAAGCTTGGTCAATGCAATTGTTAGCTGTGGCATGCTTATCTCTCGCAGCCAAACTAGAGGAGACTGAAGTTCCTATGTGTATTGATTTGCAGGTCGAATTAGAAACCCATATTTATAATAATTGGTACTTGTCAAGTCAATGTTTTGACCTTAGATGTGCTGATCCTTTGCCTTTCCTGCAGGTGGGTGAATCAAAGTTTATATTTGAAGCTAGAACTATACAGAGGATGGAGCTTCTAATACTTAGCACACTTAGGTGGAGAATGCAGGCAATTACCCCTTTCTCCTTCATAGACTATTTCCTTTGCAAGATCAATGAAGATCAAAGTCTACTAAGAACTTCAATTTCACAATCCATCCAACTTATATTGAACACTATAAGAGGTATCCTTCTGTTTTCATCCTTAACTCTATATTGCACAAAAGGGGGGTTATACTTATTCCTCCACCTACTATAGTCAAATCTGCAATAACTAAAGATAATAAATTAACTTGGTGGATGGAAATTGAATGCAGGGATAGACTCATTGGAATTCAGGCCATCAGAAATAGCAGCAGCTGTGGCAATATTTGTTGTGGGGGAAACCCAAACAGTTAACACAGAGAAAGCAATCTCAATTCTGATTCAACATGTAGAAAAGGTAAAGCTGCTGGTGGTGGTCCAGTAACAAAAGGAAGTGAATGTGAAATGATATGATGGTTTTCCATTCTCACTCTTATCATTTTGGAGTTGATTACTTGTAATTAATTGCTGATCAAAATTCAATCTTATTAATTGATTTCATGTCATATGTGGCAGGAGAGAGTCTTGAAGTGCATTAAAATGGTGCAAGACTTGTCATCAAACAGCAGCATCAGCAGCTCTTCTAGTGCTTCTTCTGTGCCCCAAAGCCCAATAGGGGTGTTAGATGCAGCATGCTTGAGCTATAAAAGTGATGACATAAATGATGGTTCATGTGCAAATTCTTCACATAATAATAGCCCAGATGCTAAAAGGAGGAAGCTAAACAAAACCTGTGGAGTAGAACTATTATAATCATGCTTTTCTTAAATGGGAATTTTTGTGCGCTTTATGGAAGGTGCTCCTCTTCCCCTTCAACAGGAAAAGCTAATCAAGAAGCACAAAGAAATGAATAGATAAGAAAAGAAAGAAAAAGTTAGAGCATGAAGGAAGGTACCCAAAAAATAAAAGGTAGCTCATGGGTTGAAGATGGGAGATAAAAGGAATAGAATCAATGAATCAAATATAGTTCATGCTCTTAGCATTAAGGTGAGCAGCTGTTAAATATTTAGACCTCTTAACAGCTACTGAAGGAGCCAAGGAGGGGAATAAATAAGAAACTGAGTTTTGTTTGTGCAAGTACAGATTTTATTTTAGGTCCCAGCTCTTTTACTTGTTCAATTTTAAAGGAAACATTCCAGGAAAAAAAAAACGAAGCATAGGGCTACCATCATAATATGTTGAGATATATTTTCGGAGAATTATTTTATTAACTAATTTTATTATGGCCTATAATTCTAATTTCTTTACTCCCACATCTTTATATAAGGCTTTAATTTATTTTTTTGTTGTTATTAATTAATGTACTTTTTTTCTAATCAAATGATGTTAATTATATATTAAATTCATGTAAAATTATATTTCAGTGTTTCAAAAATGTTGATACATTTTATATATGATTTTAATGTATATGTATAGATGATACTTGATTAAAAGAAATTGTATTAATTAATTAAAAATAAAAAAATTAAAGAATAAAATTAAAGCTTTATATAAAATTAACTAATTAAGAAGAAAAAATTAAATGGAATAATACATTTAGTGTTACTATACGGATCCTGCACAGAGGGATGAGAACGTGTCAACAATCTGGTTTGACTCTTTGACTGCGTGACTGACTGGTTAGATCCTCGAGGTTGTTTCATGGCCAATAAAATAGAATGTTAAACTTCATTCCAACTGTTTGGGTCAGTACAAAAGAAATTTTCTTATATAAAATGTTAATTTTCATTTTTTACTAACTAACCCACCACCATTTGTATTGGTACACATTGATTTGGATCTACTTTTTAGTCGTTAACTCTTTTCACAACCCAAAAAAAAAACCACGTTGTTTTGTATCTATTTTCTTCTACATTGTGGATCCACAATTGAACATTTGGTCTGGATATGGAGCTTATATTCTATGTTGTTATAATTCTTAGTGAAAAAGATGAAGAAAAAATTTTAGATGGGGTTTAACATTCTTTTTATATGCAATGGACGTTATGATATCGAATGAGAATATGTGAATATTAAACATTAAGATTTTAACTCATAAAAATCTCAAATCTTCGAACCTCTAAAGACACCCCTTACATCACACCACCAAGGGAAAAAGTAAGAAACTGTCCAAAGATTATAACAATCTCATCCTTGCATTGGAAGTATTGTCAACTCTTGCAGAATACGCAACGTTTTATTTGATCATTAGCTCTCAAATGGCATATCAATTATGAAAGTTTAGAAAGTAAGAAAATTATTGGGTTAGGTAAGATGACAGAACTATTGCCACAATCAATGTTAAGACAGTAAGAAGTGAGGTTAAATTGAATACATGGCAGTGCAATGGCTGTATTGTGTGCTCCGAACTTAAGAAGAGTATTTTAGTGAGCTTGATCAATCACATAGGATCCATCTCAGTTAAGGAGTAACCACTTATGCGCCATATTTATGCCTATAAGTTTGAATTTAAGTTATTTTTTATTTAGAGATGAATTTAATATTTAAAAATACATAACAAAACTTACAAATAATAGATACTAATGGACTTAACATGTACATATTAATGTTTTTAAAATATAATTTTAAATATAAGTAAAAAATTAAATAACTTCATACTTTTCCATATCTTCTTACTGTTTTATATATTCACTATATCTATATTATATATGGTTTGAAAGATAGAGAAGAAAAAGAATATGTCAAAGCTATTATTATTACTGTAAATAAGAAATAAGCCTAAGCTCAAGTTTGTGTGGGTAGCATTTGGACCCAATAAACCGTTTTTTATCAGCGACCCATTCAATGTGGAATCTAACCATTTCAGAAAACCATAAGCCCAAAGGCCCAATTGGGTCGCTTAGTCGGGCCTCTCCAAATGGACAAATGCCATGAAGATAAGACAACGTTGCAAAGAAGCGCACTTTGGGCCCATGAAAAGCAAAGCTCACTATTTCTTCTCTACAGAGAGTATTCGATAAGTGTCGCGCGTGATGAAAGAAAAATCTTATGCGTGTAATCGGATTCTTTTCCTTTTAAAAGAAATGACACAAGAAACATCGTGGGTTCACTGCATTTCAAGTTATATTTTGAAACAAAATTATTGGGTGTACTTATAAAATAGGTAGAACTGTTAGTTATGAATGACAAAACTTATATCTTGATACTTTATAAAATATAAATGAAATAGCATAGCAATTTACAAATTTTGTAAAATTGAACACCACTAATTTTTTAATATTAAATCTGCACACCTTAAGAAAAGTTGCTGTTATTTTATTTGTGAACTTGAGATCAATATATTTTCCTGAGTTTTTTATCTATGTCTTTTTAAACTCTTCTTCTTTTTTTTTCATGAAATCATTATTCAATAAGAAGGAATATCTTATTTTCTTACAAAGAAATATGAGTATGCTCTACACTTATCTCATTTAAGGATTTTGTGTACCAGAAAATATTAGTCTCTAAGGATCTTTCCAGATCTAGCCCTAATTTATATTGATAATAATAGGAGAAGCTAAATTCAAGCAAATAAAGCTATAAAACATACAAGGCCTTGACTTCTTTGATGCCTTAAGAGATGGTTTGTTATGATCGGTCATACCTTGTTCAGAATTGAAAGCTTAAATTTTAGCAAAAACTTATGATCCTCGATGTACATGCTTTGCTAGCTCTGAAATGGTATTAGAGCATTATATTCTTATTAAGACAAGGAAATTGATTACCCTTTCTTATTGAAAGTGAGAGTAAGGAAGAAAATTCTTAGATATGGAATCTCACGAAATTCTTACCAGACAATCATCTTCTTTCTCCTCTTTAGATTCATTCTCTATTCCTGAATCTTGTAGATCTATCATTTTTAATCATATAGATAATCTTATAGAAATTACTCATCTTGAAGACCCTCTTAATCTCTGAAAAATTCCTCCTATCCTTAATCCTTATGGATATTACCATCGCCAACCTATTGCCACTACTAAAAGAATTCATTTAATCATTTCCGGCCCTTCTAATCCTATTCGAGAGTATGTTCAGGGAACCAAGCTATATCAAAGTTTTATTCCAGCCACAGAAGAAGAGCTTTATTATCTCCTACATATTTCTCCTTATTTAATTCACTTTTGGCAAAAAAAAGAATTATACCCATTTTCACTACGATGCTATTAGACTTGCCCTGACCTACCATGGCAGAAAAGGAAATCTTGTAATTGTAAAAGTCGGAATCATTGGTACCAACTGCATAAAGTATTCTAAAGCACTTATTTGAGTTGTGATTACCACCTTGAATGCAGAAAGTACCATGTTTACAATATTTATAGACTTTGTTACCAACTTGGCATATCCATATTTGCCAAATAGACTTCAGGTCCAAATTCAGATAAAAGACCATAAACATAAGCCAAGAGCTATACGTGTCACGTTACATCACCAGATGATCTATAAACTCTAAGATCATACTTGTGATTTGTAGCTTCTCAACCATTCAGAAAAAACATTTATGATCAGATCTGAGGCAAACATTGAAGCCACAATCATCAACATTCCAAAGCAAATCCCTAAAGAAGACCTTCTTCAATTGATGCTGATGGAATGGTTGATTGACTATGGAAAAAAGTTAGAATAACAGAAACCTGTCCATACAGTAGAAGTACCCATTTTAGTCACCCAGACTAATGAGAGCATAAAGACAATTTTTAAAAGACCAGGACAGACAAATCCTCTAGTAAGATTCATAACATCAAGCTTAACAGCATTCACTACTCCATCATCCATCTTTTCCACAATCAACATGATGCAGCCTATTGATGATCATGACTCTCAGGTCATATTAGTTACTACTGACATGAAAAGAAAAAGCAAAAGAGAAAAGTTGCCCATTCATTCAATTTATCTAGATGTCTCGATCTTCTATGTGTCTCACCTCAATGAACATTTTATTTGGGATATAGATCCTTCCATATGTGTAGAAGATTGTGACTGCTCTACAGAGTATGGAGAACTTGAACCACAGGTCTCTCTTCTTAAACCTTCCAAGAAAAGATGTTGTTCAACCTCCTCACATAATAATAAAAAAGAGGACTCTGATCAAGATTCTTCTACTTCATTTGTTGAAAAGTAGAAAACACCTTCAATATCAGCAAGGTTACGATTTAGCATCAAAATTGTTGAAGCTGAAGCATTACTTCAAGAGCAACGACTCCTTCATGAGACGAAAATTCAAACACTCAAAGCAGAAGTGCAAAGAGAGAAATTCTTTTCTCTCATCAATCAACAGAGAAAAAAGGATTAGTACAAGAAAGAAAATCTAATTCCTCCGAGAACATTTACATCTTAGAATTTCCAAGAAGATTTTCCTCCTCTTGAAAGGAAAGTTAACTCCACTAGAAGAATTCCTGCTCAGCCTTTCGTCTCTACAACAAAAGTTTCTCCAACTGGTATTATGCATTTAAACGCAGCTGAAGAAGTCATAAATTGGCAAAGCCAAAATTCTAAAGCTCAAAATTGTGTTATGAAAAAGATAGATACAAAATTTGATCATCTATCTACTTCTTCTCAACATCTACACACAAGAGTAGATGAAGTTTTTGCTCAAATCCAACAGATGTATGAAAGTATACTCAGTAGAATCAGCAAACTTGATGCTGAGTTACGACAATTTTTTGCTACAAATTTTTACAATCCAATCTTTGTTAACAAAGAAATGGAACTCAGACAACTGAGAACTTAGGTGCAATAAATAGAAGCAAATCTCTTGAGAAAACATCAAAAGGAAGCTATCCATAGAAGCTACTTACCCTCATCTATACTATCATCACTATCATATTCCTCCTAGCTCAGATATTCCTATCCCTCATCTAATGGCTACTCCAGATATTACTAGATGACTTCTGATATCTTCAAAAAAATTCAGCCCAAAAAGACCATTCAAACTCCATAAAGAAATCTAAGACCTCCACAGAGACTACCTTATGGAAGTTCTAAAATAAGCTCTTAAAAGCCCCTTAAAAAAACTTCCTCCCCTCGTTTCACATCCTCTACTCAATCATCTCCTAACCCTTCATTAGGAATCAAATTCAATCACCAGAAAAATCTATTCCCCTTGAGAATTCTAGTCAATCCCAAAAAGATAAACAACCAGCTATCAACTTTCTTCATCCTTTTCCTTCAAGTTCAGATAATTTTCTATCTGATGCTTCCAGTACCATCTCTCTTGAAGAAACTACTTCTATCTCCACTGATGTTCTCTCTGAAGAATCCTATGATCAGTTTGCTAATATAACATCCATACTCATGATGAATCCTGAAGAACATACTGAAAACCCAGGGTAGATAATCTTGATGATGATGAAGAAGAAGGAACTGAAACATCTCATAGTAATCCAACCCATACAGCTCATACTTACTTCTCGAAACCTATAAATGGTCAATGGTTTACAATTGATGACATGCCTTCAGAAAAATGGAAAGACAAATTCCTAGAATTCAGAGTATGGTTAGATCTGCAACTAACCAAGGAAAATGTTGAATTAAGGGATATCCTGAGAGAATTCTTCTCCAGGCTCACTAGAACACTGTGAGAATGGTTTCTTAAACTTGGTGAGAATAGGCAGCTTCAACTCATATAACTTTCTAACCAAGCTGAACTTTCAGGTCTCCTTCATCAGAATTTTCTTAGAGATCATCAACAAGTTAAAAAACAAGTTAGACAAGAATATTTCTAGATAAAATATTGCTCTTTAAAAAAGAAAGACCTTAAAAGACATTATGAAAGCATGAACAACAAATTTTACATGCTTGGAGGACATGATCAACCGAGTCTTAAACAAGTTTTCATTGCCTCTCTTACCTGATGAAGTGCAACTAGAACTCTAAAGAGCTTTTAATGCTCTTAACAAAGAACTCTCTTAGACTACTTTGAGCGAAATGTACCAGCTATCCTTATCAATAGTAGACAAGCTTTGTAAGTAACATAAATTTCTTTCTCAACTTCTGAAGCAGAATCTAAAGTTCAATAAAATCTGCAACAAGTCTTATCTGCAAATTAAATGTGAAAAGAAAGAATGCCAATACTCCTCAAGGTATTCTCGAAAGAAAAAGCATCACTTCAAATATCCATATTTAGAACAGAAGATTAACAAAAGGTTAAAGAATTGTTTCTTCAAAAGAAAATCCTCTATAAAGAAGTCCATAGATAGGTGTTATATCTGCTGGAAGAAAGACCATTTTGCAAAAAACTATTTCAAGAATAAAAAGAAACCAAAAGTTTACCAGCAGATCAACATGATCTTTTCTGAAGATAACCTTAAAGCAAATTTATAGTCCTTATACTCTGAACAAAATAAACCAGACGATGATATAATTTTTACAATACCTGATTCTGACTCTGAAGAAGAATTATCAGAAGAAGAGACAAAATCTTCCATCAAAGAAACATATGATATCTTTTACTTACAACCTGAACCAAACATCAAGCCTTATAGTCTCATGCAGATCTCATCAAAGAAAATTATTCCACAACCATATGTTCGCATGGGAATCTTATTGTCTCAATATGATAGGTCAATTCCTGTCATCTCACTAATAGATACTGGAGAAGGCAAAACCATTATAAATCCTAAAGTTCTTCCACCATCAAAATAGAAAGAACACAATGAATGGTTTTAGATAGCAAATCACCAAACCTTTAATACTAGTCTGATATCTAAAAGAAAAATAGGATTCAAGTTCTTTTCTGACTGTATCATCTGGACAAAAGTGATTGGCTCTTCCCTGCCTGATAAAGATGTTCTCATAGGCATGGATGGTTCATCCCAAGCTCATGGATTATTTATTAGAGCCACAGGTATAAAGTTCAAAAATTAGTTTTTGAATTTTACCACTATCCCTAAGCTCTATAAACTCCACAATGCTCCTGCCCAGTATGAGCACATTAAATATCAGCTCTTGAAATTTTGTCCTGAATCTTATGCACAGTTCAATTATCCTTCCCCATCGTGGAAGAATTAAGAATTTTTCATCGAAATTCCTTTCAAGATGGATGAAGATATCGATCCTACCAAAGCTACTCATCCGAGAATGAATCCAACTAACATAACTTTAGCTCATGAAGAATGTTCTAGGCTTTTAGAATAAGGACTCATTGAACCTACCAACTCAGAATGGGCGTGTTAAGCCTTTTATGTTGAAAAAATATCTGAAGTTAAAAGAGGAAAAAAGAGGTTAATAATTGATTATACTCCTCTTAACAAGTTCCTTAAAGATGATAAATTTTCTCTTCCAAGGATGGATTCTCAACTTAGCCTTCTCAAATGAGCTCAGTACTTCTCAAAGTTTGACCTTAAAGTAGGATTTTGGCAATTAGGAATTAAGCTTTCAGACAGCCAAAAAACTATCTTTTGTATTCCTAACGGCCATTATCAATGGACTGTAATGCCATTCGAGTTAAAAACTGCTTCATCATTATTCCAGAAGGCCATGACAAAAATCCTAAAGCCCATCCTTTATAGTGCATTGGTCTACATTAATGATATTCTTCTTTTCTCAAAAATTGAAGATGATCACATAAGCCTTTTAAAGTAATTTGAAGCCTTCGTTAAGCAATGTGGGCCCACGCTCTCATCCTCCAAAAGCAGTTTGGGCCAAACCCAAATTAAGTTTCTCGGGCTTAAGATCACCAATGGACACCATCAGCCTGGACTACATTTGACTGAAGAACTTTTAAATTTTCCTAATAACAACTTAACAAGACGACAAATTCAATAGTTTTTGGACATAGTGAATTATGTCAGAAACTATATCCCCATGTGGTAACCCATACCAATGTCATGTCTGGCTTGCTTAAGAAGAATTCTCTTGAATTGAATCCAAATCATACCTAAGCAGTGAAAAAGCTGAAAGAGATCTCAAAAAATCCTCTCCCACTAAAAATTCCTCATAACGGTAAAAGAATCTTATAGACTAACGTTAGTGATGAACATTGGGGAGCAATCTTTATCGAAGAAGATAAATGTAAAAGATATTATTATGGATATGGTAGTAGACAATTCAAAGACTCTGAAAAGCGTTACCGTACCATTTACAATGAGATATTGGCAGTAAAAAAGGGCATTGAAAATTTTGTTTTATCTCACTTATTGTCATTTCCTAATCCAGATGGATAACTCTTCCTTTTCACGTATGCTAGATTTCAAAAAAAAAAATATTCCTAATAAACAATTGCTTTAGTGAAAAGATTGGTTCCTTCGATATGAGTTCACAATTTCTCATATAAAAGGAACCCACAATGTCCTTGCAGACTTACTATCCAAACCCTCAGATTTACTTGCTCACTTCCTCAAAGCCAATTCATTTCATTTGTATCATGAATGTCATTCCTCCATCTCCTCCTAACCTATAATTGACAGCAGGAAAACCTTTGTAATTTCCTCCTTCTGATTTTACTCCTATAAACCCTTTTATAATTTTACACTTTGTCAGGAATAAAACATTTTACTACATATTCAAATTCTGGCCACTCCAAAATAACCCTGATACTCCTTATTACAATCTTATCCGGGTTAATGAACACTTCAAAGAAGAATAAATGTGGTATATTTGGTGTGTCTCCACACAATACTGCATAGCTATAGAATTTGACCCACTTAAAGACTTACAAATATCTCTGCGTATCTAGCTTCAAAAATACCACTGTCTGGACTATGTTAGAATGGTTTAATCCCCTTATTGTCTGGAGAAAAAAACTTAGGGACATCATCACGACTCATGAGGCTTAAAACAATAGACTCGTCTTTCGAGATAACCCTCATTCCATATCTTTCATTTTCATTGTTCACAAACCTTATCAGCTTATCAATACCCCCGAAGGTTATCAAACCATGACCTTTGAAACTTAGCAAATGCAGGAATTGATGACCACAAAAAACTTTTTTGTTCAAATTGAAGAAATTCAAAGAAAATTAAGGTTTTTTTTTTATGTCAGATTAATAATTATGATCCTTTTAAGACAATTTACAGTACTGCTTTTGGACCTAGACCAGGAGAGTTTATCCCAGGTGAACCAAGGTTATCAAAATTTGACACTGGTCCTGATCCTATAGAAGAATAAGACAACTCTTTCTAAAGTTTATCGCATAGTAGACTAGTAAAAAAGAAAAGAACTATTGACCATTACCCAGAGTGTCGGTGCTGACATTGTTTCTTAGACTCCCAAGATTCTGATCTTGATATCGAAAAGAACATTGAAGAACTTCATGCTAAGTGGATGGCAGATTATGGCTCAAGGGATTCCCCAAAACCAAACTTATCCCTTTCTCACGAGCAAATCTCATCTAGAAATAAAAATTAAAGTCTTATGTTGACAAGGCAAAATAAAGGAGGTTGTCGACAGTTTTTTTTTTTTAAAAAAACATGCTTGTTAGTGTGCTTGCTTTTTAACTATAAAGATATGTATATAATTAAATTTTGTCTACTAGCTTACTTGTATTATTAAAATTTGTATGTCGTTTTGTAAAGGGTTTCTTTTATAAAAACCCGCTTCTTCTTCAATTGTAGGCAGAGTGAAATTGGAAGTCAATATATTTTGCTGAATTTCCTATCTATGTCTTTCTAAATTCCTCTTTCTTTCTTCTTGAAATCATTTTTCAATAAAAAAGATATTTTATTTTCTTATAGAAAAATATGAGTATGCTCTACACTTATCTCATTTGAGGATCCTGTGTATTAGAAAATATTAACCTCTAAAGATCCTTCTAGGTCTTGCACTGGTTTATATTAACGATAATAGGTAAAGCTAAATTCAAGTAAATAATGTTCTAAAACATAACAGAGTCTTGACCTCTTTAATGTCTCAGGAGAGAGTTTGTTATGGTCAATCATACATTGTTCAAAATTAAAAATTTGAGTTTTAGCAAAAACTTATAATCTTCGATGTATATGTTTTGCTAGCTCTGAAATGAGTGGAGGATGTGAAAGGAGGGGAAGAAAAAATAGTTTGAAAACTTTTTGGTTGTAAAGATTAGGACAATAAACTTAAACTAAATTAGCTGAGCCTAATAAATTTTTAAATATTAATAATTATAATAATAAATATTATTTTTTAAGATTAACTCATACAAATTTTTTAAAAAATTGTATAATTAGGATTGCAAAAAATGTTCTTTTTGACACAATTTTAGAGATGCGTTGTTCCACATTTAATTTATGCATTGAGTATTTTATTCACCAAATTATTTCTTTGTGATTAGTAAAGAATCATATTATCTTTCGTCAATTTAATTAATCTTTTGAATAAGAACAAAGTTGATCGTAAATTTAAAAAAATAAAAGTATGAATAAAACTAAAAGTGGAAAATAGTAAAACGGTAAAAAAAAAAATTCAAGAGCCAAAGAGATCAATCTGAACAAAGGCCATACCATACGAAAAAACAGATGAAAACACGCGTCAACAGCCGAAGAGTCACCGCAAAATAAGCAGACAAAAAAAAGAGAGTACACAAAACTCCAATTAACACACGCCTGAAAGCACGTCGGTCACCCATTGCGTCCGCAATAGCCGCTGATAAGCGGACCCACACGCACCCACGCGTCCTCCACCCATTGGCTCCAACCCCCAACCCACACCACTAGTAAAACCTAGCGCGTGGGTGTGGGGCCGTACGAGAGTTAGGACTTAGGTAGAGAGAGAGAGAGAGAGAGACAGGTCGCGTGCTAGGTGATGGGTCTAGCCCATTTAACAATAGTTTGACCCAACTCACTCACTCTCTCATCGAACCACGAGCCGAAGCTTGCGCCAATGCATGCCTCCTGCCTCCTCCTCTGTAAGATCCCGACGGTGATACTGATGCGGTGCGTATCGATGCAGATACCACGCTCATCATTTCCTGATCTCGCCACGTGTGCCACACTTCCTGTGCGTTCGATCCTCATCACACGGGTGGGATAACAGATCTGGGACTGCCATCTGTGAGAGAGAGAAGGGGTTACAAAAAGTTAAAAAAGATAAAGACGGCGTGAGACTTTTTTTAAAAAAGAAAAGAAGAAAATTTTATTTTATTTTTCTTACTGCACACTGCTGCTTCTCACTGTGCCGGAGATTTTGCGGTCGGAGATTGCAAGATTTTCTTCCTTTTTTTTAATAATTAAAGAAATAGTCTCATTTCGTGCTGTTCATTATTTTAATCATTATTTTCCGTGATTTAATAATGTCGGGGTAAACAGAGGGAATTATTAAATTTGAATGCGTACGGTATCAAATTACAACGTTCAAGTACAGAAAATTACTGTTTTAGCCCACGTTCACCACTGGCGTGCTTCTTTCTTTTCTTTCCTTTGCCGTTGCTGCTAATTATTATAGTGTGGAAATAAAATATTTTCGGATAAAGAGCATCGTAAATTATGTTTTTGATGACGTTCGAAATTTTACGTTTGATTAGAATTCCAATATTTTTCCTTCAAGAAAAAATGAAGTTGTTTGCGATAAACTTCTTAGACAATGAAAGCTTTTATATTATTTGATATATATCGCCATATGGTATTTAAATAATTTATTTTTGTATCCAACACAAAAGCAAGCCGTTGATCATTTTGTGGTGCACATGATCACTCTAATTACAACCCTACTCCCTAATATCCCTTCTAATCATATCACTGCTACTTGCCATTAATTATTTTAAAAGTGCTTAGTGACAAAACACGCCATTGTCATTTGTCATTAAGGTTGGGTTTGATTCTTCAATTTGTTTTTTTTTTTTTAAGTAGGCACTTTTTGTATGAGTCAACACAATAATTAGATTACTATTACAGGTGGATAATTTTGACTTGGTAATGCAAGTTAAGAATAAACAAAAGCATGGTAACCGATAACTTAACTGTAGTGGTTGAAGGAATAGTGAAATCTAATAATGGCATACGCCTTGCTTGCTAACAAATAACAAGCCCCCTTTTCCCTTCTACATAAATATATCTAAACTAATTTTATAATGTACATTAAATATTTAAACATTACATCGGTTCACTTAATAAACATGATTTATAAATTTTTAAAAATACTTATAGGTGATTGTAATTTTTTTATTATCAAAATTTATTTTACATTAAAGATATCTATTTAATTATTATTCATTGTATATAACACGATAGTAAAAATATAAAATTAATATATATTTTAAAAAAAGTTTTTATTATAATTTTAAAAAATATTATCAACATATTAAAATTACTAAGTATACACTATTAATATATTTTAAGAGTTAAATTACACTCTTTATTTTATTTTAAAAATGTATACTCATTCATTTTGAGATAAGAAAATCAAAATTTTATGCATTTTGATTAAAATACTATTATTTCTATTATTTATATAATTAAATAAGTGTCTAACTAACATTAAAAATTATTTTTTAAAATTTAAAATAAGTTAAGTTTACTATTTTTAATTCAAAATAAATTACAATAAAGTACTAATTTTTAAAATATAATTTTTAAATTAAATATTCGAATTAAGGGTATTTTTATTTTTATTAGAATTAATAAAATTATAAGTTCTTAAATATTTCACTAGATGAGAGAAAAAAAAAGTGCACTTTACTTTATATTTTATTTATATTGAAGACGCCATCTCATTATTAGTGGAATTAGCCACGCTTTTATATGGCCACACGGTGCAACTCATTACATTAGAAAAAATTTACAAGTCTTTCGTCATTACCACCCCCTCAACATAATGTGTTGTCCACTATGTGTTCAATTGCCCAACACATTATTAATGTTATAATAACTTTTATATATGAGATCCACATTACATTACATATCCCATCCCAGTTTCTTTTCTTCACGTGTGATTGCAAATTAATAAACGTCTAGATCATCACATCTTTTCAATACTTCTTTACCTTAATTAATCTGTCTTATATTTCCTTCCAAGTTTTTTTTTTTGTTTTTCACAAATTTTAGCTTAATTAAAATACAAAGCCAAAGTCTTAGGTATATATTAATTTTCATATATTATTCACAGTGTTTTCTTTTATTTGGTTAACTGTGAAATTGATATATGAATATTTTAAATAGTAAAATATATTGATATACCTTATCGCGATATGTTTCAGTTGTGAAATAGTTGTCTTAAAAATATATAATTCTATATACTAGTGTTAATTTTTTAAAAGAAAAAATATTTTTGAGTGTTGGACGAGATACGACGCCCTGTGAAATATTATTTTAAAATACAATCCTTTACGATGGATTTTTTTCTACATACTAATCAGTTATTGAATTTTAGAAAGAGCGATGAAATGGAAGATTGAGTTCCAGACCTTCTCTTATTCTATCGAACTTTCTCTTATTTAATAAAAAGAACACTTAAAAACATAATAATATTTTTTTAAAAAATGAACTAATATAATTATCAAAGGTTGAGCTTAAACACTCATCAAAATACTTATAGGAGAATATAAGCAAAAATATTTTAACTAACGATCGAAAGGAAGAAATAATATTTATCTAACGAGACGAATGAAAGAGGAAGATGCCAGTTCCACTGAGGTTACGTGGGGGCAAAATGGGTAAAAATTATGAGTCATCTATAGTACAAAATTTAATAAAATGATAAAATAAAAAAAAATACAAGTAGATTATAATTTATTTATAATAAATCCTTAATTTATTTTTATTTTTTTTCTCTCTACACTTAATCACTTTATTAAAATTTACATTAAAATTATAATCGTAAAAAAATGTTGCTTATAATAATTTGGCTCTAACTCTTTCTTCAAAATGAACAAAGACAAACTAGTTAATATATACGTTTCATTTTGGCTCCCCAAAAAAAAACCTAGTTAATACGTATATGTTGAAGCGTAGGGCTTCGCTTACATATGGAAGTGCATAGTTGGTCAGTGTCTCAGTGATGGTGGAAGTGCATAGTTGGTTAGTGTTGGTCACACGCACACGTATATCTATATGGAAGCACTATTGTGGGTTGACTTACTGGGAAAAAAAATGGTGGGTATGTATATATATAATTTTATATAGACACGGAGTCTTAGTGTGCACCAATCCAACGAATTTGGGAGTGAAATGATGATTTTAACAATTCAAAAACCGTATGATTCTTCAGAAAAGGCAAAGTCACTCTCTCTCCCACGTACGTACCACCTTGTTCAATGCCTCACTCATGGTGGAATGCATCTCAAGTTATGTGTTGCTTCTAATATCACATCTCTTTAACATTTCCTTCTCAAGATTTCTCCTTCCCCTTTTCTTCCCATCTAAGCCATACTAATTACCTACGTGCATATTCGCACAACCACATCTTTTTTTATTTATAGTGATTTTGGTGTTTCTTCTTAGATATATTAAATTATATAATATATAGAATTATAATTACAAAAATAAAAAAATATTTATTTTTTTACTTTTTATTTTATTTAAAATTAAATTTTAAAATAACTATCATACAATCTAATATATGTCAAATATATATGCAAGTCTATACCATATTACATAATTTTAGACATTTTAATTGTTAGGTCTTTCAAACCAAATAATATATATGTAAAAGAATAGATAATTATGAAAATAAGAAATTATTTAAATTTATACTTGTCTTTACAATTAAAATTTTAAAAATTGAAAAATATCAAATTCAGTAGTATATATATTTCATATGTACAACAATAAAATATATATAATTGGTAATGTCATGAATAAATAAATATAAACGTGGTTAAAATCAAAGCAGGGTTGGACGTGTTTGATGATGGAAATCACTAAACAAACGAAACGCTAAAGATATTTATATACATAATTGCATAAACTTGCCATTTTAACCAACATCAATATATTCCATTTAAATTAAGGAAACCAAGTGGTAATTTTACTTTTATTAAAAAAAAAAAAGGTATACATAATTAAGGAGTGGATGAAAATTGTAAGTAATATGGAGCCGAAGAAGAGTAACTAGGTGTGAGATAAAAGTCTAAAAGAAAGTGGGCAGTATTTATTTAGTATAGCAAATATAAAATATAATATAAGGGAAGAAAGGGAGGTTGGCTTTTGGTGTACCTTTTTTATTGGGTTTGTAGGTGCGTGCTTTAGTATAGAAAAAGATATCAAAGAAAGAAAGGTTTGGCTTAATATATGTATACACACTTTAAAGTGCGCAATGGCTGGTGGAGAGAGAGTGTATTGTTATATAATATTATATCATTGTATTAATTAGCTTTACAAGCGTGGGATGTTTTTGTTGGAGAATCCACAACCATAACCATAACCATAACCATTTTGGCTCCATCGTCTTATGTCCCAAGCCCCCACCATGCACCATACTCATTTCCACCTTAATGAACCTCCTTAATTTCCAAGTTAATCTTATATTTCATTAATATATATACAATGTCTCGTTTCAATGGTCTACAAAATGTATATTTTGTTTTTAATTGTCTTCAACTTATAATTCGTAGATATATATATATATATATATATATAATGTGATTGTTATCTATATATCACTAAATGTTTTATGACAAAACACCAAAGTTATGATTTTGGAATTTCTATAAATTTAATTACCTTGTATTTAAAGAATGACATATGAATATGCATTAGTGAAAAGAAGACTATAAAATTAATTAGAAAAAAGAGAAATAAATATTCATCGGATGTGCCTTCTCACCTTGCAGGTTACAAATAAAAATGGTTGATTTACTTTAATTAATGGCCCCACGCAGTTTGGTTTTCTTTGTAGGTGCGATCATGAGAGGGTTTTGCATCATAAATATATGCATTAGTGCCAGAAAACATGGAAAACCATGTTTAACTAATCACTTTCTTTCTTTTCTCATCCTTGTGCACCACGTCTCCTTTTTCTTTCTTTATTCTTTTCATTTGAAAAATCCCAATAATAATAATAAATATTATATTTTTACAAATTCTACTCTCCTCTATTTCTTAATATTCACAGCTTGTAATTAACTCCGTTTTCATATTACAACGTAGAAAGATATATAGGTACGACTAGCATAAGACAGAAAACTTAGGCTGGAAAACACTTCATTGTATTTAGTGCATAGAGTCGAAGACTTTTTGTTCATTTACTTTAAATGAAGTATTAGAAAATGGAAAGAATCTCATTTTAATTGTGCAAGGGGTCTTGCTTCTCAAAAAGTAAATGACTATGGTTTAAACTATGGAGGATCAAAATTAATATCTATATTTAAGGGCATCTATAAAATTTATTGGTTAGGTTTAAATTTAGATATTAAAAGTTTAAATTTAAAAAATTTAATATTATACTCAAATTAAGACTCGCTCTATATAAATTATTTAAATATTATATTTATATTATGAATATATATTAAATTTATTATATTAAATAAATTATGCATATAAATTATGTCATTTATTTCAATTTCATTAATAAAATAGTTTGAATTTAATATAAATTTATAAATTATTAAATTTAATAATTTTATAAGGATAATTTTATTAAAATTTTATACTGATTATATATTTAAAATTTATATAATATAATTGATGTAATTTATATATTTTTTTATAAATTTATATTTAAAAAGTCATAATTTTTAAAAAATAATTATTTTAAATTTGTTTCAAATAAATAAATTTAGATATTCAAAATTTTTACAAGTACACGCACAAAAATTATAGTCCCCAAATCATGATTATCCCTAGTTAAACACCTTAGATCTCTGCGTAGATTGGTTAAACAAATAGTAATGAAGATGAAGGACAAAGCATAAAAGAAAATTGATATGATAACTCCCTTATTATCAATATTATTATTATTTTTTCAGTACGTAAAAAAAACTGACTTAATTAATTAACTCTCTTTCTCCCTACACCAACCACTTTTTGGCGTTCTTTCTATTTGTTTATACATTGAAACCTCATATTCTGACGTATTGGTAATGTCAATGGAAGCAAGCACTTGAATATCTCCTCATGTATTTCATAATTAAGCATGTTCTATGAAGCCATGCTTGCATCACATTCAAAGGAAAAATAAATAAATAAAATAGAAGCCAAATTAGAAAAATAAAATTGACTTGTTTAATTTGTACTCCTCCATCCATAACCATGCCTAACCATTTTGTCTTTCTTTCTTCCTTTCACGTATATATATATATATATATATATATTTTAAATTAAATTTTTGTCGTTATCAACATTTGTTTAAACTTTGAAACTAATCTGACATATTGGTAACGTTGATGGAAGCACTCAGATAATTGATATGCATTTGTGAAACCATGCTGGCATCACAGTATGGAACCAGTGAAGAAGATCAGAAGAGTGGGTAAAACAAACGGTGTTTACATCATATTTTTCATTCATATATATATAAAATATAGATAATGACAGGTCCAAACTAAAGTACACGTACTCTTAATGGTAAGAAGAGATTTTTTTGAATATTTCGTCTATTAGAGATAAATAATTATAAAAAAAATAAATTTTAATGATAAACATCACACATCAAAGTTTTTTTTTCTTGCTCTTGGTGGTTAGTCACCAGAAAAGCTTGAGAAAGACTTTGAGGATTTGATATATATTACTAATTAGGTGGTCCACAAGCACTAACCTCGAGTCATTGCGAATGTACGTCTTATTGGGTCAATTGACATGATATTGAAGAACCCATAAAAAAAATAAAGTGCAATATTTTAAAGAAATTTGGTGAATAAAGTGAACATGATGATAAAATAACACACAGACGTGGGAATAGAAATATTGTTTATTTAATAGACTAGCTTATCTATATGTTACTATTTTTGCAATATTAAAAAATGAATAAAGGAATTGTTGCTTTACATCTCAATCGTTATGTGGTGTAGTTGTTTTAATTAGTGCCACCAAAAGCGTAGACCTAATGGGATTGGGAAGAGATTTAAATGGGGTTTGTTTATTGTTCCCTCCACTCCAAACAAGAGGGCATGAATTAAAGTATGCATATTAATTATTTTTGAATTTAATAAGTTTTTAGTGTCTATGAATTTGGGTGCCTATGGATCTTCTTATCTGTGCATAAGATCTCTTTCAGGTGATAAAATCATGGGTCACACCCTTTGTATTTTCTTATTGGGGCACTACCATACCCTGTCTATTCACATGTATATGAATATATGTGCATGCCTTTCTCTTTTCAGTACTTTTTTTTTATTTACTTAATTATTCATTTAGCCACTTTAGTTAAGGTTCTGTTTGGTAGGTTTGGTTTTCAATTGAAGCTGATCTGTAAGAATTGCATACACCAATAGTGAAGATCTATATAGAGAGGAACAGGAATATCAAAATTAAAATTTTTATTTTAATACATACAAAAAGAAATCTTCACCCTAATTAATCCAAGTCATTTTCATGATTTCATCAAAGCGTATATGTACGGTTCATATAATTGCATCACATATAACTCCTGGGTTCTTCACTGTTTTAAGCCAGTTGTACTCCGACGCAAATTGAAAATATATAAAAAAAAATTGAATTTGTAATAAATTAAAAAAGCAAAGAATCTAAATAAAAGATATAAGTTTTGCCTTTCGTGGGATGATAGATCAAAACAAAAAGGACAACAAGGTTGGCTGTAAAAAGTTGTAGTCAGTGTACAAACACAAACAAAAGAAAAGTGAGTGAATAGTGTAAGAATTAAGAACAAAAACAAATCGCAAAGCATCTACCAATCAGTGTACAAAGTGTTGGGAAACAATGTTCGAACATTTGGCGTGCATATATACAAATTAAACAACGCTAAATTAATTAATTACCCTATGTGAATTGGAAAGAGATATATAAATGGTCTTTTGCTTTTATCATGTATGTGCATTTTAGCATAGATGTATATATGAGTAGAATTAATAGAAATAATGGTTAATTATGAAACAAATATGATGGAAATGAATGAAGGGAAGGAGATAGAAGCATTGACGAGGATTTTGATGGGCAATGCACAATTGAACATCCATAGATATATATCACATCAGTGAAAAGTATAATTGTACTGTGTGGAGGGTCCAATGGGTATGAAGCTTTTAACCCTAAAAAAACCCTAAAGTGTTTGTGCGTTGATGGTTAATAAGGAGAGATAGAGTGTCAGGTGGTGGAGTGAGGGAGCTTCAGATATGATATAGCATAGCATTTTCTGATGAGCGGGTCCCTTGAAGCTTAAATCTGTATAATTCATGCTTTGAATGGTCAAGCTACACATTATTGATGTTCCATTGGATACCTTCAATTCTCTTTTTACCCTCTATTCATTCTATTCTAATATATAATATTCCTCTTCCTCTTCCTATCCTTCTCTTTGCATGTTCCTACGTTTCTGTTTATCACCCTTCTAGCAATTCCTAAGGATCTTGTTTTTGAAATATCATCATTGAGTAACAACAATAAGCAACATGATGATAAATTGAAGGTTCATCAATTGGTATTTCATTTGGTAGTTATTTTAGGATGTTTAAGAAAAAAATCTATTAGCATCTGAATGTTGGATTTAAGAAGAAAAATACTAATTTTATTGTTATTTGAATATTGGATTTGGTTATTGGTATGGTAGGAAGAGAATTTTTTTGTAGGGTATTCATTTCTCAAATATTGTAAAATTTATTGTTGGAGGTCGCCCTCTTATGGAATAATGTTTCTTTTTTTTTTTTTTTAATCTTTAGATGATTGAACTCGAAAGTCAATTGTTAAAAAAATACAGACTCTTTATCATTTGTATAAATTGCAACGATAGACGAAAACAAATATAAATTAGAGCAAATTAAATTATTTTATAAATTACATTTAATATTTTTGAAATTATTTAAACTTTATGACATTTAATATATATTATAAAAAATTAATATTTGAAACTTAATAAATCTTTAAGGAATATTAGTATGACTAGTTGCCTGGCATATATGTATTAAAGTGTATGTTAAAATTTTAAAATAAAAATACAAAATTTACTATATTTTGAAATAATAAAATTAAATAATTAAAGTTTATTTTATTTTTTACTTTTTTTGGATCTCTTTTAAACAATGAGATTTAAATACTACCAATCACATGATTTTAAAGGCATTATAACATGAGTAGTTACTCTGTGTTTAGACTAATTAAGTTAGGTAAAAAAGTGGGATTATGATGGAAGGTGAGGGGTTATTGGGTAATTCATATACGGAAGCACATGGTGATGGGATTAGGGGTTGGGACTTGGGAGGACGTAGATTCGTCCAGGGAAACGGGGACAAGGGCATGCCCAACGAAACCACACTAACCATTAACCAAACTGTGTGGTTAGTTTCATTGTAAACCTGACCCAAGGACCTGGTCAACCCAACCCTGAGTTAAATAAAAAAGAAAGGATCACAAGGTCATGATACAACCACCCACGGAGTCACCGAGATAAAGAGTAATGCTTCTCTGTGTGCTTCATCATTGTACACTTATATACCCTTGCGTGCACTCGTCACGCACGCACCCACGTATGAATCAAATCAAACTCATTTTTTCTTTGTCAATAATAAACTATTATTAATTATTATTATTTGATCCACTTCAATCAAAGGGCATATATGTCAATGTATTTTCTATATAATTCAACTCCCGTGCTCCTTTCTGGTTTGAGTCTCCACATTGACTGTAGCCATTCACGCTTCCTCTGTTCTCTGTCCTTTCCCCTCTCCAACGCCTTACCTTTTCAGCCTCCCGGTGTTCTTGCTCTTGCTCTCTCTTTCTCTCTCTCTGTTTTCAGATTTGCCTGCAATTTCAATCTTTTCTCTCTTCTGTAAGTTCTCGCTGGCTTCGTCTCATGCTGCTCTTTGCCTATCTTCCGTGATTCGTTCATTTTTTGTGACTATTTAAGCCATTGGTCAGGGATTTATATTCTTGTGGCTGAATCTCTATAATTTCATTAGAAGAGTTCATGTGGAAATTGTTTCCTTTCGTTCCTCAATCTAGTCTTTGCGGAGTTTTGCTTGTTTATTTTTGCTTTCTGCTCTGTCATTTTGTGTTCATTTCAAGGGTAATTACATATATTCTTTTTCAAAGTTTTTTTGTGTGGCTCATATTAGTTCTATATTACATAGACCGAGCTTAAATAGAATGAAAATCCAGCTGGGATTTCTTTGTTTATTTGGTACAAATGAAACATAATCAAAATTGGCTTCTGTTTCGAATCTGTTCAAGTTGTGAAACGATGTCTGATGTTAAAATTTTGTTTCAGGTTACTAAGTAGGTTTGGCTGAAGCGGTGGTAGTTGTCTCTTTGTGGATAAGGATACAGCAGCATGCGGTGGTGGCTTAGTCTGTCTGTTGATGTATTTCGCAAAGTTATTTCCCTGAACCTGTATTGCAAAGTGATTCTGTAATTTGTACCATTTGATAAAAGACCTTCCAATTTCCTCGGCCTCTTGCTACTTGCTCTTGTTTTCCATGGGATCCAATTTCTTCGTTGTTGTTCCTTGCTACGTCCGTCAGATCAGCTGAAGGATAGCAGCCCCATCTCGTAAATTCTTTTGTTTAGCTAGGTCTTCTTTTATTTGTCGTTATAATCTATTTAGTTGCTGTTTCCATTTGTGTCATTAGCCATTGCATTTACTCTAGGAGATTACCAGTCTCATTGATATCTGTATTTGGGTATTCTTCAATTCTTCAAACAATAGTTCACTTGTGTGGGGGTGTCAAGACTCTGGAAGATTGTAGTTCTATCATTTTGAAAGGGTTGGAAAGTAGTTATGGTGTGCCAAGCAGCGAGTCAAACGAGATTTCGGGCATTGAAACATGAAAATGGAACTGCTGGGAGCTCCATCATTATAGTTAGAGTTATAGCATGCTTTCAACCTCTCCGAGAATGCCAGGTATGTGACGAAGGATTAAGAAAGATAAAGAGAATGTTAGAAAACATTACTTTGCTAAATTATATTCTGAGTTGTTAGCATGATGTTCAAGGAAAAAATCAACATGTATTGATTTTTATTTATGGTTGTTTCCCAGGCTGAATACTTCCGTCATTTGCTCAAACCTGTCACGTAGAATAGTTTTGCCTTTTTCTTTCTGGGTTAAGCTGGTGCTAGTTGTTTTCCTTATTCGTGAAAGAAAAGATATTAGTAGGTAGCTCGTTTTCGGAAATCGTTTTTCTTCAGGTATATTCTACATTGTTATTCATTCTTTGGCATTTGCTTTTGACTACTATTCATATATTAAACAAGTTGTTGATCTTATTGTAATTTTCTTTTTTAAAAAAAAATCTTTAGGTGATCGTTCTTGTTGAATGGCAGAAGATTGTGGAACCTGGATACCGCGGCTGCATTTTGGTTGGCAATCACCCAATTTGAGTTCCTTTGGTGCTTCCCTTGATGTGGAGAGGCAAAATGATATTTCTTCATTTATGAACTCTGGCATTAATATGGTGTCCAGAAATGCTACCATGCCAGATTATGCGCCTTCCGTCCTACCACGATTGCAGTTAGGACAGTCTAATGAACCTCATGGTTGGTCCTACTGTCTGCCTCGCTTTAGACAGGCCTTTATGCCTGCTCCAAACTTTGTGGTCGAGGATAAACTCCCTGATGACCAAGGAAAAGGTTTTAGGGAGGAAATTGCACCCAATGGGATATCGGGTTTCCCTCAGAAGCAATTCATTGTTATTGACCAGACTTTCAATCAAACAACATTCGTTTATAGTTCTAGGTTTGGGAGTCCCATTGAGTGCCTTGCTTCTTGGCAGTCAAAATTGCATGGTCCTAACTATATGAATGGGAATGAACCCTCTTTAAGAAGAGATTTGAATAATCTGAAAGGAGGACCAACTTTGACTGATGAAGTTGATGAAAATCAGGGAACTGAGGTCCAAAGTGAGATGCATGAAGACACAGAAGAAATCAATGCATTGCTTTACTCTGATAGTGACGGTTATTCCACTGAGGATGATGAAGTTACTAGCACAGGGCATTCTCCCAGTACAATGACCGGTCATGATAACCAATACATCTTTTGGGGAAGCAACGAGGAAGTTGCTAGCTCCGCTGGAAAAACAAAGAAGCGAAAGCTCTCAGATGATGGGGCTTATGATGGCATACAACTAGTGGACAGTGCCAATTCTCAGAATCCAAACAGATCCTTTGACAATGGAGATGATGCGGAATCAAGATGTTCTAGTTGCAACATTCAAGGATCAGGTAATAAGAAGATGAGAAAAGAGAGGATACGAGATGTTCTGAATATTCTGCAAACCATAATTCCTGGTGGAAAAGAACGGGATCCAATTGGGCTTCTTGATGAAGCAATACGTTGCTTGAAATCCTTGAAACTCAAGGCTAGAGCTCTCGGGCTCCATGACTTGTAAGTTGAAGAAATATTAGCCACTTGCGTTATTACATAAGTGGCATGTTACTATTAGATGATCATTTCTAGTCTGTTTTTAGCTGTTAATGGAGCCTGCAGAATAAAGGTGAAAGTGGGGATATGTTTGGAGTTAGCATTGAGCACAAGAGATGTGAAGCGTGAACTGATTATGGTGGGAATGAGAGTGTGAACTCCACTCTTTTGAAGCCCTTTTCGTCAATGATTGAGTTGGAAATCAGGTGGTTTGGGCGGTGTAATTCATGTATAGTGTGTAAAGGAAGCGGGAGGTGCTCAGCATATTATGGCGCAATAAAGGAAATGTGAATCATTAGTCTATGTCTTGGGGTTTAGAGAAAGTAATAGCACTCACACAAGGGCGTGGGCTATGAGCTGTTTTGAATGAAAGACTGGTTATTCCAGAAAAGGACCCAAAAATGAGAGTGCACGCCTCTCGGCTTATATGGGACCCAGTTTTACTCCCCCCTTTTTGTATTCTTGTCATGTTTAATCCTTTGTGGGTTTACCTTTTCTCTGATGTACAAATTCTCACTAGCTAAGTTCCTTCCCCTTTTACGAGGCATCTTGGGGAGGGACCCCCATCCACAAAAATTCCACTTTGATAGTACTGTTATGTAACTCGTCTGTGGGAAGTGCTGATATTTGTGTTTGATCTTGTATTGTTATTGTTACTAATTTATTAAATATGGCCTACTGTTGTGTGTATTGTATTTTGCCTATTTGTAATTGGTGTACGGTTAAAGATTGGTTTGATGATCTTGGTTGGATGTAATTCATTATGGTTGGTGTTACTGTTGTCATTTTGCCTGTGTAGTTACGTAGCATGCACGCATTTATGATATGAGAAAGCGATGTGCTTCAATTTCCCATTTTACTTTTATAACAAAATTCATCTGGATGACTCCCGAGTCCTGACCGGAGTTGATAAAAACTTTTCCCTTTCTCCGTAGAGATAGTGTGGGGAGAAGGGCCTGAAGGGAAAGGGACCACAGAGTTGAATTATTAAGTAGGAGGAGGAGGAGGAGGAGATGCACACATACCGTATGTGTGCATATTGGAGAGGCACGGGCCTGGATGTTTCGATGAGTAGGTATCAAACGAAACAGAATCTAGCAGTGTTTGTATTGAAGCTTCATTCATCTACTTCCACTGTGCAAGTTCAACTCAACCTTTTCAAATGATTTTATTGTGTTTTCCCTTTTTTCTTTTGGGTGGTTTACAGATAGCTTGGGCTCAACTTCTCTTCATTTTCTTTTAGGTCTTTGACTCCCAATCCCAAGTCAAAATCTTTGTTATTCAAGCACGCACTAGACCTTCTGAACTGAATACTCGTTGAAAATTTTGATTAGCTTTTAACATGTACATATATCTGCTGCTTTTGTTTCAAAGTATAAGCATGTGGATGTGGGGCTTGATGGATGGGTATGTCTTTATTCTCCAGATGAACAGTCTGATAGGTGGGACTGGCACGAATGAGAGGTGGTAAAGATGGAGATGCATGCTTTTGGTTTTGAAAATTTCTTAGATACACTAGTTATATTATCTCATATTCTCATCTGTACATTAATTAATTGAATTTAACAATTTTTTTATTTTATATATTATGTGAGTCATTTATTTGGAAATAAAAAAATTTCATGAATTTAATATATAGATGAAATGGTAGAATTTATGCATCTAAAATTAATTTTCTTTTGAGGAAAGTGTGGTTGGTCTGAATATTTATAGCCATTTCATCCCTCAAAGACAGCAATTTCATCTATTTAATTTCAATGGTTAAGTATTAAGCAATTGAATCAAACACTAAAATAGGATGACGAAGGGGAATATGTGGATGAAAAAAGTCAAGTGGCTATTGCTCAACCCATGCCCATACCGGATTCTGATTCCCAGTCTCTCTCCTCTCTTCCCACCCTTTCGTTTTTGTTAAGAAAGCCTCGACTTAGGTCGTAGGGGAGACTAGGAGTAGATAATGGGGACAACATAACATAAATACATATTCAACTTTCTATATCAAACTTTTATTGTATAAGAGACTATTAGCTCAAGAACAATAAGATAGGTGGAATTCTTTAGAGGTACCTACTGTCAGATTTTTCAAGTGACTTTCTTTTTATTAAAATAAATAGTAAAATACTAAATTATGGATAATGATGGCGAAAATCAAAGAAAGTTTGAGCCAATTCTACTCAATCCATTTCTTAAAAACATAATTAATGTAAGACTACGATAAAAGGACTTAAAAGTAGTATTTATTATTTCTTTTTTTGGTGAAAAAGTGATTCGTTTGTCCAAAACATAAATATAGCTAACATTTACAAAATTAATGTGCTTGTTGCATATATATAATAGGATTAGAATTAGGCAAATGAATCGAAATTAATGTTCAAATATTAAATTTATACGACCTTCATCAATTTTTAAATAATGTGAAACAAGCCGAGCCGAAGTGATTTTTTTTTTTTTGTTTTTCGGGTCCATATGTCTTAATTTTGTTCATATTGTCATCCGTACAATAATTGGGACATTAGAATCGATCCCTTTTACCTTTGGGTCAACAACTTTAAAATTAATCTAATCTTTAAATTCATTGATGCAAATAGACTGAGCCTAGTTTCTTTTGGGCTGGATTTTCAGCCCATGTTTTACATGCTAAGTGTAGTATTTGATGGGCCAGGCTGGTCCAGAATCCTTGAGGCCGACAAAAAGAATTTGACAAGCGCGATAGATATATGGCTCACAATTTGATTTCTGCTTGCGTTACTAGAATACTTCATGAAGGGTCTTCAATGTGTCACCCCTCTTAAGAATGAGATAATTATTCCTCCTTTTTGTGCGGTTAGGGCACATCTAATCTGATATCAAGCTTGAGGGACTACTGTTAATGGCGACAGTCCCTCTCCCTTTTCTTTTATTTATATGCTTTAGCTTTTATTTTTGTTTCTTTCTCTCCTTTTGTGTATGATTTTTTTCTTTTTTTGAGAAGATTTTTTACTTTATTCATGAAAGATTTCACCTATTCTATAAAAGATATGTGTGTGTATATATATATATGTATGTATATATTTGAGTTTAATTGTTTAAAGTAAAAAGCTTGAAAATTTGTAATAAAATTTATCAAATTTACAACTAAGACTTTAGAATTTGAATGAATAAGATAAAAGATGACATAATTCTTTAAGAGGATCGAGACTTATAATTTTTTTATAATTTTTATAATTATATTTTTGTATTATTTAAGTTACATTTTTGTTATAAAAAGTACTGTAAAAATGTAATGTCTTTCATTTTGTTATTGTGTTTCGTTGCAAAATAGTGGACATAATCTTAATCTAATATTATGTTTGCCGTGCACATACTTGGTTTTGGTTTATATGACTTAATGTTTTGTTGAATGAATGAAAAATTTGTTGTCCAAAAAAATCTAGTACTATATTTCCTCGTAATTTTAATTTTTTTAAATTAATCACAAAAAAATTTATGTAAGTTATGCATGCATCAATTCTCGATTGAAGAACTCCGTCTAAAAATTACATCCAAATTTTTTCATATCATCGGGGGGATCTTACGTTGTGACCCCACCAAGAATGAAGAATCTAACGGTACAACTTGCTCCAACTTCACATTATAAATCATTCTGAAGTCATAAGTCATAACTGGTGAAAGGATCAGAGGCGCTTAGATATTACGCAACATGGGGTTGATGTACTCCTTCACCTACAATAACATAGCCCATTCACTACGATGTCATTATAAATTTCTTTCTTTCGTGTTTCTACACCCCTCCACTCTACTCTCCACACGGCGATTATAAATATTAAATATCAATAAGAAAAAAAAAAGGTACCAAACATTGTTAAAATACTGACGAAGCGAACAAAATTGCGTTGAGTACAGGACAGGATGATGAGTTTGTAACCGCCTTAGCTGCTATTGATCACTGCGATTTTTCGAGTCGATCGCGTTTGGTTTCACTTTCGGAGATTCCACACTGCTTCTGCAATGGACTCGATTCCTTTTCACGATGGCAACATATACAGTTTGCTCGAGACACGAAGCCTCGACACTCGCCTAGTATTTTTCTTTTTCTTACTTCACTTTCTCTTCTTTTCTGAATTTCGAAAGTATTTTTCAGCTCGAAATTGGCATGTGATTTTTAATTTACAATCTGGTGGATAAATTTAGACGTGTGGATCATCAGGATGGGTTCTTCTTGGTGCTCTGGCTATCAAATTGAGAAATATGGTGTTCGTCTGAATTATTTCGGTCGATGCTTATCCGAAATATGCATGTATCGTTTTTCTTTGGGGTTAAAGGGGAAGGAACGGGATTGTTGCTAGAGTGAGTGCCCAGCTTAAACCAAGAAGCGTTTCGAATCTCCCTTGGTATTTTTCACTTTTCTTGAAAAAAAAAAAGATTTACAAGTTTTGCTGTTAATAATTTGCAAAATTCCGTTAGAGAATTTAGTAGCCATTTTGGCATAGAAGGTTGAGGTAGTGAAGTGGAATGCGGTTGATCGTAATTCAGGGCCAGCTTTTGGAGTGCCTTATAAAAGCGTCCGAAAATATATGAATCTCTTGCTTAGAAGGCTGACTGTCTGTGATGGGCTTGAATAGGTCTTTTTCCGGGTTTGAATGAACTATGCAACTTTTGAGGAAATGTGACTATAGATTTAGGAGTACTATATATATTTTTTTCGAAAGTACACATTCTTTCTTTGACACTCTGGGTGAGACCTGAATGTTCTACGTCTCAAAACCTGTCCATCTGACCTGTGAGCAATTATATAGACATTAGGAATAATGGTTAGTCCATGAATTATTGCTATTCATGATTTCTTTTTCTGATCATATAATGTGATAATGTGTTATGTCATGTACGGTTTTGACAGTGGCAGTTCTAAGACATTGATTTTGTTGTTTGTTTAGGATGTTAATCATAGTTTGCAGATGCACTCGTCGTTGATTCGGAGGCTTTCTCAAGAAAGAGAATTAGAGGTTAGTATGATGCTTATTTTATTAGAATATTAACAAACTTAGTGAAATCCCAGGGAAGATTCTAACTATGTATTATTTATCACATATATGTAAGAGATACAGTAAGTACTTGAAAGTAAGATGCATATATTTAAACTAGGTCTGTCCAAAATGGGTTGAATCGATGAGGCTATACTTCATCTTCAGTTATTACACACACACATGATTTGTCACTCCTTCTGACCTGAATTTTATGACTGGGTAATTGTAAAGCCCTAGTTATCATACTGGTATGCAAAGATCAAGAATTTTTTAGATTGGATAAAGCCTATATGGGACACTTGTTGTATCATTGACTCTCTTCCAGTGCTTTTAGCATTTTGAAGCATGTTATGTGCATTTTATTTCATGATTTTCATGAGCTGGGTATCCTTTTGCTTGTTATTCAAACAGGGCCATCGTGGTTGTGTTAATGCAGTGGCTTGGAATTCCACCGGTTCACTACTGATATCTGGATCAGATGACACGAAGGTATGGTAAAATTTTTTAGATTGTAATCAGTACTGAATCTCATGAACTTGATAGTAGTTTAAAATTGTGCAGGAATTCTTGAAATCAAGCTATCTTCTCTGGAATGTACATTTAATATCATAATGGCAGAGTAAAGTAAATAAATTGGTTCCCTTTAATGAACTATTGAGTTGAGACTCTTTTGTTAAAATAAAAATCATAGTAATTAGGGGAGGCGGGGGTGTTATTATCTGATATGTATTATTATTTAAAATAATTCATAAATAGTTTGATGATTTCATCTTGTAAAGACAGAAAGTAGGCTAGTATAGCAAATGATGCAAGTTTTTGTTTTCTCTAGCTGCAAGTTAGTGTTGACTGTTGACCTTGTGGCAGTAGGCATTGAATTGTTTTTGTGGAATCTTGCAGATCAATATTTGGAGCTATTCTGGTCGAAAACTTTTGCATTCAATTGACACTGGACACACTGCAAATATATTCTGTACTAAATTTGTACCTGAAACTTCTGATGAGCTTGTGGTGTCTGGGGCTGGAGATGCTGAGGTAATGTTATGATGATGCATTAAATTTTGTGGTCTATGCCATTTTGATTCTTATATTCATATTTTGTTTTGGCAGGTTCGATTATTTAATTTATCTCACTTAAGTGAGAGTGGAGATAATGCCATTGCTTCATCAGGGCTTTATCAGTGTCACACTAGAAGAGTCAAGAAGTTGGCTGTAAGTCATCTGGTCTAATAAAATCCCAAAATAGCATAATTTCAATATGTTTCATAAGTTGGGGTGAAGGAAATCGGGCATAACGTAATTCATGTTGGAATACCAAAGTTGATCAGCATCCTTCAAGTTCTGATGTCTTCTATGTACCTTTTATTTTAGGTTGAAAACGGAAACCCAAATGTGGTATGGAGTGCCAGTGAAGATGGGACCCTGAGACAGCATGACTTTCGGGAAGGCACCTCTTGTCCTCCGGCAGGGTCACCCCACCAAGAGTGTCGTAATGTTCTAGTAAGTGGTTTAATTCAGGTTTAGTCATGCATCCCTGCCTGTTTATTTTTTACTGTAGTTAAATCTTCAGTACTATATGAACAGATTGATTGTAAACTTGAAATATCCGATAATTACCTAGTAATATAATTGTTCAAGTGTATGTGGATTAATATTTAAAAAATGAGTTTCCGCATTATCTATAGTATCTGAAGTTGTCAATAAAAACTTCAGTTGTTCCTTTTGATAAGTGGTTTATTGACTATCTTTCTGCTTTATTGGCTCTATACATTGTGAGGTTAGTTGATCTGACTGTTTGAGCTGTATCTATTATATTGAAATTGCTATTAAAGTATTCTCGGAGAAGAGTTTGAGTGATTCTGTAAGTTGCCTCAATTGATGGTGTCTTGTTGTTTGCCAATAATATTCTTTTTATTATAGAATAACTTTGCAAGCTGGAGGAATATTTTAAAAAATGTTTGTTTAGCCATTTATCATTTGTGCATTTTGTAAAGTAAATGATCTGCTTACGTTACTTTTGCATGGTGAAAAAATATACAAACTTCATTTGAATGTTCATGTCAAATTGCTGAGAATTTGAAGTGTTTTCTTCAACCTTTTTATCTCCTCATTGTTTAAATGATCATAGGTGGTTTATGTTAGATATTATAATGAAACTAATTAATGGACTTTCAGTTAATATTTTGAGATTTTGACTTGAAGTGGTTAGGAATTTGATTGTTGCCACCTGCATTTATAGGTTAAAAATTAAGTTTTAACACAGTATGATGGGTTAGAGATTATAATAAAATTATTCATGGGCCTTTACTAAGCTGTTTAAACTTGAGTTTTAACACAGCATGTTGCTGTGTTTGTTTGTCGTTGCCATGGGAACTCTGACTAATAATTTTTATGAGAAATCAATGATGAGACCTTCACCAACAGCTCTATGCTTGAGATCAAGAGTTTTTGCATTTTCAGTTTTATAATATTCTTATTATTGTCACCTCTTAAACCTTCTGGACTTTAAATTGCTATTAGATCGATGAAAGTTAGGGTTTCAAATTTTCAGTAGTCTGTCTTGAATGTAGTTCTTTGGTCTTTACTTTTTTCACTGAAAGTTAGTAAGCAAAATTATAGATTATTCGTCATTGTTTGCTAAAACTAGATTCCTTGGAAAATGTTTCACCGATGTTGTTTTTCAATGCTTAATATCAGCTTGACTTGCGGAGTGGTGCCAAAAAGTCACTTGCTGATCCTCCTAAACAAGTTCTTGCTCTAAAATCTTGCGATATTAGTTATACTAGGCCACATTTGCTCCTTGTTGGTGGGAGGTAAAGCTTCTGGTGATTTTTGTTTTTGTTATTTAATCCCATTTTTCTATTTCAAATTGATATCCATTCCTCTATTGCTTGCAGCGATGCCTTTGCACGTTTATATGATAGAAGGATGCTACCACCTCTGAGCTCCTGTCGGAAGAGAATGTCACCTCCTCCTTGTGTCAATTATTTCTGTCCAATGCATCTTTCTGATCGTGTTAGTCCTTTGCTTCACTAATTTCTTATCTATGTTTCCCAGTCTTATTGTTACTTTGATGAATATTGGGAATATTATTCCAGGAAATTACTAAACTAAATGCTCCTTGTTTCCCATGTTTCTACTGTTTTGTTGTTTGTTTAGGAAACTTCGTTTTTCTTTGGAAATTGTTTAGAAAACATTTATTGTTCCCTGAAAATCTTTGTTTTTAATAAAATTTTGAGTCTTTTATTTCTGGGGCATCTTTTAGGACCTTCTTCCCCTTGCCTAGGTTTGTATTGAAGTACTAAATCTTATTTACATCGTTTTATCTCAGTCTATATTATTTAATTAATATGTACTCACTTCCTGCAGTCAATAAGTTCATAGCCTCCTTTTGTCCTTTGTGCAGTGACTTTTCTTTGTTTCTTCACTTATGCAAAACAAAGGAATAAATAGAAGTTTTCTTTATCTTTTTTAACAATAAACATTTGATTAGGTTCTATTTATGATTAAACTATGATACTTGCGCAAGGTGTTGGTGTTTGTGTGTGTTATGATACGTATAAACCTTATCAATAGCTTTTCAGGTATTAAAGTCATATATACATCTCTTCTTTGGCTTAATTATGGTCTATATGGCACATGATTTATCTTGTCCTCTTACCCAATTTTGTTTTTGACGTGTTATGCACTTGTAAGTCTTTCTGATACTTTAAGCTGCAAGTAATGATGTAGCTAAAAATATGTCTTCTTTCTTATAGGGACATCCAAGCTTGCACTTGACACACGTTACATTCAGTCCTGATGGAGAGGAGGTTCTCCTCAGCTATAGTGGAGAGCATTGTTACCTAATGAATGTAAATCATGGTATAGTGTTTACTTTGAACCTGTCCTTGTTTAACCAAATGTTTTGCACAGTATTACTGAACGTGTTTTCTGTTCAAATTTGTTTGGGAAAAATTAGAAGTACTTTAATTACTGTCAAACTGAGTGAAGGATTGCCAAAGGAAGGGGAATAAATTGTTTTTGCATGATATCATCTTATTCACTTTACCATGCTTTTTATTATTTTAATCTTTAAGTCACATATAAGGTTAGAAAAGAAAAAAAAAAAGGGCCATGTATTTTTAAGAAATGTTGGTTATGTGGTGAACAAAATTTGAAGTGGCACTTTTTTCTTTTTTCTTTTTCTGGTTTGAACTGGTCTTAAAAAGGTCAATTAAATCATTTTTCTCCAATAGATGGCTTCCATTGTCTAATCTCTTTTGGATATGTTGTGAGTTCTGACTTAATTCTTTTCTGTTTGTATGTCTTCATGCATATTTTTGCAACCCTAAGTAGTCATGTTTAGCATTTTAATTCCTATATAAAAATACCCTAAATGGTAATGGAAACCCCCTTCCTGAAACAATATCTTTTTCTATGCATTTATCCTTTTTCCCCTGCCGTTATGCTTGCTTTGATGAACTGATATATTATATTATAGACTAGGAACCGAATAGGGTTGATACATTAGCAAATTCTATTCAGCTGGTTTCTTGTTACTGTTTGTTTAGACTATAGAAATTGTTGAGAACATACGTAACTATAATATGCAGCTGGAGAGAATGCAATGCAATATACTTCAGGAGACAATTTAAAGCTAATGAGTTACTCCCCAACAATTGATGGGGTCAAAGTGCAGCCTCCTGTCTTCCCAAATGGTTTTCCTTTTAGAAAGAATGTTGCTGCAAAGGTATCTAGTTGATGCTTGTCGGAATTGTTTTAGGAATATGTTCAGAATAAAATGTGGTGGGGAATATGATCTAAATAAGAATATGATGCTGTATTTTCCTTGCATCTTACTTGGTTGACTAATTGGGTTTTGCAGCTTGACAAGTGCAGGGAACTAATTCAATTTGCCAAAAAATCCTTGGAGGAGGAGAAATCTTATTATGGAATTGAAGCATGTAATGAAGTTTTGGACGTCCACGGTTCTATCGTTGGTCCTGCACTCAAACATGAATGCCTGTGTACCCGTGCTGCATTGCTGCTCAAGGTTCTTATTAATTATGTTAAGCTCTGTCTTGCCCTTTTCTTTTTCCCATTGACTTCTTGATGTAAAATGTTTTATACTTTCCTTTCCTATCCAGAGGAAGTGGAAAAATGATGCTCATATGGCCTTAAGGGACTGCTATAATGCTAGAAAAATTGATAATTCATCCTATAGAGCTCTTTACTGCGCTTCAGAAGCATTGTCACAGGTAATATGCTTGTATGTACTGCAGGTTTAGAGTAATATTAGTTTGAATCTCTACAGTGTCATGTTTCAGATTTTCTCTGCACATTAAGCTTCATATTAAAATAAGACATGGTAGTGGAGTTATATAAATAATGTTAAGATAGATGAATGCATGTTTAGATTGGATGCCAGTATCTGGTTTTTGTGGATCTGGTGTGGTTGTGAAAATGGAGTGGGAGCTGAAGCAGGAGTGCCTGTTAATTGCATTGGTTCTTATTCTTGCCTTCTATGAGTTTTCTTAATTAATTAAATATTTAAATGGGCCATTTATGTTGGATTCTTGTTGAATTCTTAGACTGTATTTTTTAGCATTGGGGTTTGGAGCAAAATAGTCAAGTCAGCACTTTGAAAATTAAGTGCAGATAGGAAAATTTAATATACCCAGGAGCCATTCGCTTCAAGTAACTGCTTTTTCAGCATCCTGATTGGTGATTATGTTACATTACTAACATATGTTAGTATTTAGAGGTATTAAGAGTTATGAAAGCCTTGTTGATTACAAGATTTTCTTGTAGTGCACCCAAAGTAAAGCGTGTGACGTGAGTGTCTTTTTATGGCCATAGTATACCTTACTGTATAAATAGAGGTTGAGAGGTCATTTTTGTACACCCATCTTTACTGAATCTCTTATTACTACATTTTGTTCTATTCGTTCTTTTCTTCCCTAACTGTTGCTTTCTCTATTTTGTCAACAATTGGGATAATCATGGTCCAGGCATTTTATTCATTACTACTTCTTTACTTGACTTTATCTACTATTTGTGCAGTTGTTCCCTGCCGTCAGGCGGGCGATGGGATGGGCAGTAGAAAAAGAAAACCCTAACTCCTAACTTAAAACTCAAACTAAACTCTAACCTTTTCTTGCTGGCAGAGAGCGAAGTGCCCCATCAATATGGGGCACGAGCTATAGAGGGCTTGCTAAAATGTGTGTATGCAGTGAGCATTTATGAGTGTTAGTTCAGATTTTTAGGTTTTTTTAGTATTGGTCTAGGACTGGAGGACATGCAGTCCAGTCTCTTTAGATGTCATCTAGTTTTTAGAAGATGATTGACCTTTTTTTTTGGGCCTAAGAAGATGGTTGACAATGAAAATTAAGTTAATTCATTTAAGAAATTTTATTAGAGACAGGTTATTGAAGTGCAATGACAGAGGGACCCTAGGTCATATTTATTTAATTAGTAGATTTTCAGGCCATTCATTTGCATCAAGCATGCTTTTTGACTGTAAAACCCACCCCATTTATTGTTACTCATTTAAACACATTATAGTTTGCTCCTAATGTTATTTATTTCATTGTCTCATTGCAGTTGGGTAGACACAAAGAAGCCTTGGATTTTGCTATCTCTGCTCACTTGTTGGCCCCGTCTATATCTGAAGTTGCAGAAAGAGTGGAGAATGTAAAGAAGGATATAGCTTCAGGTGTTAAGATTGTCTTGTATTTGAAATTATAAAGAACTTCGTGTGCATGCAAAGTTGTTGATATCTCAATTCTGCTCTTACTTTAGTTTGTAATGAAACTTGAGTGACCCCCAGCAAAAAAAAAAAAAAAAAAGTTGTCACATCAATAGTAATATTGTGCAGGGCTAGGGGTATTAGGTAAATATATGTCCAATTGTATTTCACAATAATGTTGCTCATGCGTAGTGCACATAATTTGTGCAGTCACTCTTTCTGAGCTATTTGCAACATGGGATAAATTCAGAGTGGCACAATAACTTAATGACGAAGATAATTGGCAATAGCAATGAGAAATTGGCAAGTTGGATAAAAACTAGACTATGAAGATAGTGGTGTATTTAGAGATAGTGATTTGATTCAGGTTAATGGCTAAAGCTAGTGAAGTTGAGGTCTTGTTGTCCTTCCCATCTATTTAGAATGATCCAGTTCGACCACTGCAATTCTGTTGCTAGAAGAGGGTAGTAGCATTCTCCTCCTTGTCTTACTGATGAAGAGAATGCAAAAACAGAAACTGAAGATAAATCCCAAGACAAAAAGAGGATAACATTTAGATTTATTTATAATATGCATAGAGCCTTAGAAATGAGCCAAGATAGAACATGTTAGTGTTGCTTGATCCATGTAGTCGAACCCACCTAGTAAGAAAAGACTTTGTTTGTTGTTGTATACATAGAGCCTTAAGACTCCTAAACTTATTTAAACTTGACATATTTTTTTGATATTGTTTTTATAATTCAACACATTTGGATTTTGGATGATTCTTGGAGTTTCTATGACTATGAGTTATGTTAAGTAAGAAATATAATTGTTTTATTTTTATATTACTGTTATTTTAAATTTAAATATATTAATGGTTTTTAATTGTGATGTGTACTGTGCATCAATATTGCCCTGCTCAGTGCACCTTTTTACCGTGATCCCTTGAATCAACAGTGCAATCTGTGCCATAGATAACCATGCATCAAGTTCAGTGAAACATAATCCTCTATTTTATGAAGGTCATTCATATTAGAGGCAAAACAGCAAGAAATTTAATGTACAAAGAATAATTTCAAGGTTGCTTTTAATTTTTAAGTATAAAATGCCATTTTTTTTCTTTCTATTTTTTTTTTTTATTTTGTTTGGATCTAATTTAACCAGCTGAAGCTGAAAAAAATAACAAGACAAATGATGGAGCATCAAGGTTTGAAAGTCGAGGTGCAAGAATATTTTCATTGAGTGACATACTCTATCGATCAGAAGCTAATAGTGATGCTTCACAAGATGGTCCAAGATCTGAGAGAGATGATTCTGATTATGATGAGGAATTGGACTTGGACTTTGAAACATCAATATTAGGTGATGAGGGACGTGATGTTGAATCCAATATTGTTCATGGGAGTTTAAATCTTAGAATTCATCGAAGAGGTGACTCCAGAGAAAATGCTGGTGTAAATGGCTCATGTGAATCACCCTCATCTTCATCACAGAATGACAGTGCATCTTATCAGGTTTATGGTCATGTCTTCCTTTTTAAACTGATAATTTCTTTGTCATCAACGTGATTTTTAAAAAGTGACATTCTTTTTTGTTTTGTTTAATTGGTTGGTGGCTTTATTTTATTTTTTATTTCTTTTGGCTTCTTTTCTATTGGTTCCACCGACAGCATAGTCCTTGACTGAAATTTTATGTGGGAAAGGGCAGAAGAGACCAACCTTAAGGTTGTGAATGCTTTAGAACCTAGCTGGCTAAGATCTTTTTATTGGACTTTAGATATAGGTTTTGTTTCTAAGCCCGTTTAATGCTTCATATAGGCACCTCTTACTGTTAGGTTGCCCTATTTTTGTTGTTTTACTTTATAAATTATTTTTTCCATTCTGGCTCATTTTTACGCTTTTGTTAATAAATCAGCCTGAAGCAGCTATTGATATGAAGCAGAGATTTGTTGGCCATTGTAATGTTGGAACTGACATAAAACAGGCCAGTTTCCTGGGTCAAAGAGGTATGTTCCTTTATAATTTATTTTATGAACGTGAGGATTGCCTGTGAGAAATTTTCAATCATAGTTTATTAGGGAAATTAGTTTCTTTCTCTTTTCTATTGCTCTATTATTTTCACATGGTTTTTATACCAGAAATTTATAGTTGGCGTTGAATACCAGCTGCCGCAGTTTTATTTTTTATTTATGAATCGCTTTTTCTTGTTTATTTATAGGTGAATATGTTGCTAGTGGAAGTGATGATGGAAGATGGTTTATTTGGGAAAAGCAGACTGGTAGACTCATAAAAATGCTCAACGGTGATGAAGCTGGTAATGTTGTTTTCCCTACTGAAAGGTTTGGGATATTAGTATTCTCCCCTCATATGGTTCTGAGGTAATTTGTTTCTCCCTCCAACAGTTGTAAATTGTGTACAGTGCCATCCATATGATTTTGTTGTGGCAACCAGTGGTATTGATAGCACCATAAAGGTGAGAATGATGGCTCTTTCATGGATGATATCTTCTTGGTTGACTTTCTTGATCTCTGAAACTTCCTGGTGGTGCATTTTTTAAGATATGGACTCCATCTGCTCCTGTTCCATCTTCCGTGGCTGGTGGGTCAACAGGACCAGAAACTGCTGATGTGTTGGTTGCCATGGAGAACAATCAACGGAAGTTACGCCGTAATCGTGATTCTATCCTGTATGGCTCACTGAATCTTCTCTTTAACATAGTAATATTAGCGATATTTTTATGTGACTATGTTGATGTTCTGGTAGTTTACTTAGAAGTGTGTCGCGTTGAAAGTCTGTTTGAAAAGAAATCAATGGTAACAGTGTCTGTTTATAAATCTGATTTTAATATCAGTAGAGTTAATTTATCATTCCACTCTTAATATTGGAAGCCATACTCTTACATGAACACTTTTATGGATTGCCAAATTTCATCAACGCTTCTTGATTCAATGCAATCTTGTCATGTGGACCACAATATTTTTCTTGACAGTGATTTTGGTTGATACTTGTGTAATTGATTAAGGGTATGAAAATGATTTTGTTGCTGCCACTTGTTGATTTAATTGACTACTTGTCCTCTTCAGTGAACTGGATTTGCTAAGTTAATCTAACCTTTATTCTCTGTTTTTACACTACCTTGATATGTTATATATAACTAGCCTCTCCCTTGATGCCTCTATAGCCCTTCATGGGTGACAACCTGTTCAGGATATAATTTATCTTGAAATTTTTGTGTTTTGTGCAGACCATTTGAGCTTTTGGAGCCATTTAGAATGCATGAGTTTCCTGAAGGATCATTGCGATTGCGTCCATTTGAATGTGCCCAAAGCTAATTGTTCTTTGGTTCAGACCAGTTGGTAAGTCCTGCTCTTTTTCTTCTTTCTTGCATGTGGTAATGTTCACATTTCTTCTGTAAGTATATCAGTGGATCTGTTAATATCACAAGTAATCCAAAAGTGGGTTCCTTTGGGATGAGAATAAAATTTTGATCCAAAGATGTTAGTCCTGTGCATGTGTGTGAGAGAGAGAATCGTGATGGCATTGATCTGCTTTGAAGTTTATAATGAATATTAAGGCTTAAATTGGATACTTAAAAATCAAATGCTGGCAGAATACAGATCTTGCAAAATTGTTTTACCGAAATTTGATGCATTTTCCTTTGTTGGACTGGACATCGAAATTGAATGTCTCCTATTTGGTGAATATTGGAAAATGAAATGATGGGACAAGTACTGTACCTGTTATGGTTTTGTTACAATGACTTGGGAGCTTTTTAAAATGCACAATACTTATGCTAACACTTAACAATCCATAGTTTGCAAATATGTATGTTTTTTCTGATTAATTTTGTGCCAATCTTTTATTTGATTAAAAGGTTAAGACGTTACCTTTCTCAAGCTTTTTTCTCTTGCTGCATGGACCTGATTTCAGGTATAAGAGAAGAAACTGTTTCTGTTTCTTAAATTAGTAGTGCACTAGTGCTTCATGTAAAAACTCTTTTGTGATATTATTCCTGATTTAAATTTTAAAAGAAACAAAAAAAAAAGCTGAACTTAATAGGTAGATGAAATTATTCAGATAAATCTTAAAAAATTTTCTTATTTATGGGATCAATCTACTTTAGTCATGAGAATTGTAGGTACACATCAATAAAATAAAAAATTAGAAAACTACAGAACAGTGGTAAACTTCTTGTGAAGACTCTGCAAGGAGACAGATCCTATCTTGTGACTCTTAGCTGGGTTCAGAGGCTCGTTTTGTGTTTGTTTGTCACTGTGTGAGAGAGATGGTGATGAGAGCTGAGAGCTCTTGGAAGACGTTGCAGCTACATTCTTGCCAGCATATGGAGACTTTGGCATTCACAAGGCATTGTCTTAGGGTTTTGTCAAAGCTGAATTGCATTGGCTGGAAATGACTTCCAGTTCCAAGAAATACGTTTTTTTTTTTCAAAACCAGATAAGTTACTTTCTTTCCTACTTTCTTTCCTTAAGGCGCCTTGGCATCCCAAAACACCAGAATATTAACTAATGTTGCAAAATTCACTTGGAATTTGAGAATGGGATGCTTAGTTTGTTGGTTTAAAACTATGGCTGCTTGGCCGAATGTTTAATTGTAGCTGATTCCAAAATGTTGGGAAAGTAAGGTTGATTTTGACATATTGAACCGAACTATGTTGCCTTTCCAAATATTGAACTTATTCTGCCTTTTCAAAGAGGTTCCTATGTTCTAGGCTTTTGATAGGTAGAATTTCTTTTGTCTGTTTATGTTTTTCTATGATCAGATTAAAATCTCACCTTTGTCCTATGTTTTGCACCGTCACAGGTGCAACATGTTACCATGGAGCTTTACTGATTTGTGAGCAGAAGGGAGATAAGAGGTGATCATTGGTGGAAGGAACTTCAACCATGCGAGGAATTTTGAAGGATTGAGAATAAATCATGGGTTTGTTCCATGTTCCGGGATTTATTTCGTAGTATTTATTATTATTTTTTAAATTTGGTATAAATGTATTAGTCCTCATGGCTGCTGATGTTAAATGTTTTTGTATAGTATAAGGCGGTCTCGGTATTGGAAAGTTTCATTCCCTGTATATTAGACGAGTCAGAGAACTGGTTTTGGAATTTTATTAAAAAGATGTTGAACATAAAATGAATGTTCTTGTCCCAAAGCCTTCTCACTCTAGAAGTTTCTTATCATATTTAAATACCGCTTGTTCTGGAAGTAGTAGTCCCCCAATGCTTGGGTATCAGGAGAAAATACTTATTTGCTAGAGCGTGTGATTTCATTTTGGACTAAATTTAAATATAGTTGTTTCTAGTTTTGTTATTTAATCAAAATTAAATGTTAAAAAATTTTAAAAAGACTAATAGCGTTTAATTTTCAAAAACAGTTTGTTGTCATTTTTTAATTAAAAAATTTGATAATTAATATATAAAAATTGTATGTGAAAAAAAAAAGGTGTTCGGACACTCGTTTGCTGTTAGTAAGCAAATCATAATATCAGGTTGTACTCTCGGCCTCGCCAATTGCGTATCTTTAAAAACTGCTGGCGTAAGTGTATTTCAATTAAGTTGCGAATGGTTTGAATGCTCAAATGATTGTAGCTATACAAAAAGAAGTCGTGGATTAAGGATCCATGATCCACTTGACCACTAAAAGACGCATTCGTTGTATTATTATGTTGAGCTTGACTTCCAGGATATCATGTATCAGATGTTGATTAATATATTAAAAAAAATTGGAGTGGTATTTCATACCAATTAAAAATATGAGAAATTATATATATATATGTATTGACTTTTATAATATGTATCTTTTGTATAATAATTTTTAATTATCATATAAAATATAAAAAATTAAATACTATAGTACTGTATATTTGCTTGAGAAGGAAAATAATAAAAGTTGTGCTCAACTCTGAAAAAATTTAGGATAAGAGACTTGTATGATTTGTGCATAAGAATTCAATGAACACGGGCGATGAATGAAGTTCCCAAATTGAAAAAACAAAAAGGAAGGCAAATCTTGAAGATATGATTTAGGCTTGTACATTCCGTGAATGTGATTTGGGGGGAAAACAAGATGGTAAGGAAGCCTTCATAGTGTTTGCTACAATTTCAAGTGTAGGAGTTGACAATATGACGTGCTTGTGAGTTGGCCCTCTTCTTTCTGAACAAGAATGGTAACTTGAAAAATACCACGTGCTCTTCTGGGCAGACAGTGGTTCGTGGGAGCCATTCTTTAGTTTATAACGTTTCACAACGTGCTTGTTCTTCTTTTGTTTCCTTCTTTTTTTTTCTCTTTTTTGTAGTTATTTTATGAGGATCAAACTAGCTATAATGAACAGGAGGGTGTGCTAGCCTTTTAATTGAAATTACGTCCTTATGCGACTATTTGGGTTACTTACCTTTACTGCTTTACATGCACATGTAGAAGAATCTGTTAAACCCGCTTTACCTATTTGGTAAGATATAATATAATCCTCTTTTGAGAGTCTGATACCCACAAACAGAAAGGTAACAGTGGAATATATTTATTGTAAAGGAAATAAATATTATTGTTTTTCATATTTTGAAATGAAAATAATTCTTACCTCAAATTTAACATCTAATTCAATTAAGATTTAAAATAAATTACGAGAAAAAAATATTTAAATTACATAATAACTATGAAGTAACTACAAGAATATGAAAAATGATGAAAACTCAGGTTGGAGCTTGGAGGGGAAATGAGATCAAGCAATGATAGTTATGATAATAAGAAGGGCAATTGTTACTCTGTATTGTATTGTATTTTGTGGCTTATTTTGAGCCGTAGAATTATGGTCAAGATGAGTTAGATACTCTTAATTATTGACCGTATAATGTGGAAATTGTGGTGGCTTCCATACCCTATAGCTAGATAAGGTTCTCCTTAATTCCACCTACAATTTTTATTCATTAGGCATTCCATAAACTTGATGTACCATTGTGTTAAGTCTTAACCATGAATGAGCCTCCTTGGATGAGTAGGATCCTAATAATAATTAGATTTTTAAAGCAAGAATGTTGTTGCAGTTGCAGCGTGTGGTGTAATTATTAATTATTAAAACTTATAAGCGACAGAAAATAGCGATTTGTATATAAAAACAAACTTCCCAAACACGGCCACACGGTCCACTCATGTCCATCTCCATCATCTATTTATATCCCACGCAATCAAACGCCCTTCACTACTTGCTTTTGTGTGGCCATCAGTATTCCTCTATTTATCAATTATCATCATTTCGTTTCAATAACAAACGCATACACACACTCTTTCTCTCTCTCTCTCTCTCTCTCAATGAGACACAAAACAACATGAACACCAAAGCAAGTGACGCAGCAGTACAAGCCAACGCAGAGTGTTGCATGTGCGGGGATCGTGGCTTCTCTGACGAACTTGTTCAGTGCAAACTCTGTCATTTCAGATCTCAACACAGGTGCCTTGCAATTTCTTACCTTTTCACTCTTTTCTTATTTTCGATTTCAATTTTATTGCTTCCTCTGTTCTGTTCTGTTCTGTTTTAATTCCAAGCTTTTGGATTTCGCAGATACTGCAGCAACCTATACCCGAAAGCCCAGTCTTACGGAACCTGCAATTGGTGTTTGATTCAGAAGGACGAAATCACAGAGAAGTCACCCAACTCTTCAAATTCCTCATCATCTCTTAAGAACAACAACGGCAACGCCCATGACGACACCAGAAACAAGAGAATCAAGAACCCTGCTCTCCAACTGAACAAGCCCGTCAAGAAACAGAGGTCGCCGGAGGCACCATCGCCGCCGCCCACATCACCGCCTGTACTGGTGTCAACCCGCAAGAGGATCGTCACTAATGGTGCTTTACAGGAGAGGCTTAGGAGGACCAATTCAGAGAATAACATATCAAACAGAAATGGGATCACAAAGCAGGTGTTTAGGAACAAGGTCAGAAGGTATAAGCTTCTGGACGAGGTTATCAGCTAAAGCAACAATAACTTTCACAAAAAAGAGTTTTTGCAAGAGATTTTACTTCTTTTTTTTGTTTTTTTGAATCTTTCTTTCTTCGAACTTGTGCCCTTGTATACAATGTACAGAACACACAGTTGAAATGAAATGAACCTGTCCGTTTTTCTTCGGATGTGAAGGAAACGAAGAATCCAATCAGCGAATTCACTGGTTTTTCAGTTTTGGTATAAATTTGAGAGTATAGAGTTGAGATGAAGTAAAGGAAACATAGAGAAGAGAAGCATGGTTAGCAAGAATAATTAAAGTTTTTAAATTTAATAATTTGTTATTAGAAGGAGATATTTTATTGTCGTAGTTGATGCGGAAATAGACATAGAATTTGATTGCCCAGGAAACACGTCTTTGCATGCCCAAAAAGTCCAAAGGAGAGCGTCTTCCTCAATCCTGACTTCGCTCGAAGTTTCTAGGCAACTTGACTTGTGCACACGCTTTCAAGTGCACATTTTTGTACTTAAAAATGATTTTTTTTTAATTTTAAGAGATAAATAAAAAAATATTATTTAGTTCGTAATTTATTTAAAATATATTTTTATTAATATAAATTTTTTTATATATTTTAAATATAGAAAAATATATTATTTTTTAAATAAAATTTATTATTTTTCAAATTGAGATGATGCAAAATCTTCAACAAGTGTATTCAAACACACATTCACATACCTTCACTCACTCAGTTCAACTTCTCTCCATTTTCATTTTGCTTTCCTATTCACGTTTTTGGCTGTCTTTGTATTCCTACCAAAATTATATTACAAACATGCTTCTAATTACTAAGTTTATGTCTCATTAACAAAACAAGCAATATATTCATTACATTATGTTGACTTCCAAAAAAAAGAGGATCAAATTCACGTATATTAAAACTTTTTATAATTGTAAATCAATTACCATTTGCACGGGATATTAATATTTGATTTCACGCAATCCCATGCCTTGCTTTGCTTTTTCAATGTGAGTGCAATTACAATTGGCTAATTCAATTTGCGTTAAACTAACTTTAATGTGCAAGTTGGCACGCGGATTTACATTATACGTTTGTTTGTTTTAGTAATTAATTAAAATAAATAAATTGAATCAATTTAGTATTTCTCTATTTCTTACACATTAAGTGGCTGACTGATATTTGTCGCCGTTTGAGTTCACACACGCAACAACTATGATATTGTGATGATCTACATAAGTTTAATTTTTTGAGTTGATTACTTTGCATATATTATTAACTTTTTTTTTTTTTGCTGGGTTACATAATTAAACTTGATAATGAGGTTAATTTTAAAATATTGTAATGAGCTGTTTTCGAGCTGCTTTTTATCGCACAGGTTCTTGGTAGTGAGCTGTTAAATGATAATTCCAGCCGCAAAACATCTATCCGTACAGGAATAATAATAATACCAGTACCGTTCGTAACTGGAAACCAATGATTTTTTTAAAAGGAACTAACTAAACCCATGAGTGGGTAATTTAATTATACATATCTCTAAGTGATTCAACTCCAAGTGGATTGAATCAAGACGTCATATTAGTGGAAATGTAGGTAATTAATTTGTATTTGCATTACATGGCGAATTTACAAGGTTGGTAATCACAACGAACAAAAAGGAAACGCTAAATAAAAATGGAGGACAGAATATGTTATAATTTTGTATTGTTGACAGCAATATCTAAAATTGATCTTCCGCCGTCCACAATAATCTCATTGTGAGGGCTTCCTGTAATATATTATTTATTATTATTGCAAATTTGCAATGATGTGATACCATAGAAAACAACACATGGGCGCCAATAAATTATAGCAAATACATGGGTTAATTTAAGATGTCATCACGTTCGTTCTAAATTCCATTAATCTTAAATAATGAAAAGAATGGTACTTAGAATCTATCATATGTTTATATTATATGATCAGCACTTCAATTTGTTAGAGTGAATCTACATTCACTTTTTTTTGTCGTCAATAGCTCCAATAAAAATTCAAATTGTGTTGAATAGTTGGGCCTACGAAGTATCAAAAGCCCGAGTAAGTTACCAACTCTTATATAAAACACCTTTTGGATTTTTGAAAATAGCTGAAGATAATTGTTTTGGTTTCAGAAAGCCCATATCATATTTGTTTTAAAAAAAGGAGCTCACACCTTTTTTAATGACCAAAATTGAGAAATAAAAATAGAGAGCTACTGTATCTTCTTCTGGACGGAAATCTCACCTGGCCTAGCTAAAGTAGTCCGATTCGGCATTGGATTGAAGGAACTATGAGCATATGCTATAATATCGATTTGGAACTTACGTGTAAGGTGTATGTAATTTTATTTAAGTGGTAGATTTTTCCTGAATAATGTGTTTATTCTCTCCTTATATTGTTAGATGAATTACTTATATAAGAAGATTCTGCGAATGTTGAATTCTTCTTTAATTTGGTCATGCATTGAAAATTTTAACCAAGTTACTAGAATAAAACTAATCATGATAAAGTCATAAAATTTTGATTACCTGTATAATCTTTAAGATATTTTGAAGGAAGTGAAAGAAATGGAGTCCAACAGAAGAAAACCCCATTAAGAAATTTACATAGATAATCACAGTACAAGAAATTTAAAATTGGAGTTTCCTACTTTCCTTAAGTATTTTTAAAAAATAATGTTAAAGAGAGAATTTATTATTATTATTTTTTTTAAATGGTGGCACCTGGGATGAAACCCACATAAGTATCCTTCCTCTGTTTCTCTATTATTCTCTAACTTTAAAGTAGTCTAAAATTCCATTTGTGAAAAAAAAAAAAAAAAAAACTCTGATGGGGTTTGGGAAAAAGTCCAACTGACGAGTGCAATGAGATAACATCATTGACAAGACCTTGAAGATGAAGTTAGCGGCCATAATTCATAGTTAATTTCATGCCTCATCGATTCAGTATTCAGCACATTCTATTTCTATTTCCACAAAACATTGAATCTCCTCAATTCAATTTACAATGATGTCTTTATAGAATAACACGAGGCGAAAATGAAGTCTCATGGAACACTAAAACGTAGTTAACTCTAATTCATACGCAACTTGAGACAACAAATACGGATCCACTATATGTTCTATTATATGGTCCAAACCTGAAAGTAGGAGAACCAAGAAGACAGCTTTCTGCACACAATTATTTGCATCAATTACCGATGTCTGCGTTTAAATAATGTATTTGTCCATACGAGCAGCGGCAAATTAGGAACAGCTTGGAATATGATGACAACGATATATATATAGTTATTTTTAACATTCTTGATGAAACGTGGAATGGATGAGTAGAGTGTAGAACGGTGATCAATTGTATACAGTGAAAAAAATAAAGAAATACGAAGAAAAAGTGACATCAATTATAAATTTGATGTTAAAGTATTAAAAAGTTATTTATTATTTATAAAATGTTAAGTTGATTATAAATACTTAAGATAATTAGACATTTGGTAAGTGTCTCTTAATTTTAGACGGAACCTTGATCTAAACAAGTCAGGCATGAGAGTGGAATAAGCGCCCATCAATTATCAAATATTTTTTTTTTCTTTAATAATTTGTATCAACCCTGTAGTCTCGGATGTTTTAAATTCCTAATCTCCTTAATTCATTATAATACCAAATCTATAAACAAAAGTAAATTATAGCATATTTTTAGGTAGTGCGGAACCCTGAAATCAGATTTCGGAATCTAATCTCAGAATTTTCAATGCGTTGATCCAGGTTTTGATTGAACACTTGAGATAAAAATAAATATTATTACTATTATTATTATTAGCGTATGATGAATTTGAAATCATGCGAACATCATTTGGAGGCATCTCCGTGTTTATAATGTCATAGGTTTTGGAGGAACGATAAGTCAAAAGTAAGCATAATTACACACTCCATCACCCATTCACCTGACATGATTTATAATTAGTGGATTTAATCAAACAGGGTTAGCATTATATATGGCCCCGCAGATACAGATCTTCTAGAATAAAAATACTGGCAGTGTCACATGTTCAGGTTGCTTCTTCAACAGAGTTCTTGGCAGCTAGCTCGTTGGACGCATTAGCTAATAACTACGCTATACCAGGTAACCACATCCATATGAATATAATGTTGGACTGTTTAGGAAGTCGAAATTATTAAAAACAATTTTATTTAACGTATTCTCAAATATTAAATAGAGAGACTTGTGTTTGCTAGTGTTTTAGTTTAATTGTTTAAAAGGTTGGAACTCTGATTTGAATTGGGAAAATCTAAGTTAGTGTAGTTATGGAGAGATCCAAAGAAGTAGGCAGTCAAAACTCAAAAGTAGAGGGAGGGTGGCTCCACTTCCCATTTCTCAAAGTTGCAAAACAAAAGCAACCAACAGATTCTGCCCCCACGATTCGCAGTGTCGTTTACTGCCTAGTGCCTACCCAGTAGCCACTCACGCCACTGTGACTGTGTTTCTGTCGTCTGCACTCACTTTGTGGGAAGATGGGAAGGGATGGATGGGATCCCACATTAGCCATTATCACTAAAAAGAATGATTTGACCTTATTATAATTATACTCAACTTTATTTTCATTATTACCAACATCTTATCTTGTTCCCTTCTTCTCTTCACAAATATTTTTTACTTTCTTCTTTTTCTGCTTTTTGACTCCCACTACTATTGTATCCTACTTTTATTCTCCATCACATATAACACTGTATTTGTATTTTATACTCTCTAATGAAAGCAAGATGTGAGCTGTTCCCTCTTAATTAAATCAAATTATTCTGGTTGCATGGATTCTCTCTTAATTTTTTATTATTGAATTCTTCATCTCTCTTTGCTTCTCTATGCTCATACTAATTAAATGAAATTTAAATTTAAACCTAGCGGATACGTTATTAATTAGTGCTCAGCTAGTGATGCTGATGCATGGTTAGTGTTCATCATGTGTCCCACAATAAATTGAATTATATATAATTTAATCAATTGTTCCACTTTGTCGCATTAAGTTGTAATATATGTCTTATTATTAGGCTTTACTTACCCATGCTAGAAGCGAAAATATTGATTGAGGTGTCCCTACCTATTACGAATCTGATGGGTAACACGTAGGGACCAACATTGGATCAATTTATGGTTATTTCAAATTTTGGGAATTAATTCAGGTTCGAAAATAGTCAAGAAGGGTTAGGTATGTATCCAACAAAGTTAAAAGCGCCAGAGAAAACGCCACCAGTTGCAAATATTGAAATTTATTTATTACTTTTTTATCTTGAGGTTATTCTTTGTTCAGTCCAAATTAATTTAATTAGACTATGACGAAAATGAGGCTTCATTTCAAATTACTATCCGAAGCAATTCAATTTTCATTCATAAAATTAATATTAAATTAAAAAAGAAAGAGGGCCCGAACTTTGCAGAGAAAAGAGAGAGAGAGAAAATAAAATGGAGAAATGGTTCGAGGTATGGATGCCCCCCCAATATTACTTGGATTCATTTATTTGAAGGAAAAAGAAAAAGTCGACAAGTTGGCACGCCTTTGCATGCAGGAAGGAAACATTAAAAAATTGGAAAGCACATTTCAAAAGATTTGGGCGTCCAATCTATGATCGAAGGGAATTCAGTATTCACAACTTCCTCCCAAAGTTGTAAATCATTGACGACTTTTCAGCCTCCTATCATAATTCATAACTCTATACCCTTGCTCTGTAGTTATGGCTCTTGCCACTGTCTCTTTCATTTCCCACTCCTTCTCATTTCCTTTCTCACACGCAACTTCAATCCACTCACCTCAATAATCATGGGCTACCTCTCTTGCAATGCTGAGTCTGCCATCGCCACCTGCGATTCCCACTATTGGGATCTCAAAAAGAAGAATTCCACCCGATCCAGAACAAGAACAAAATCCCATAACCATAATAAGCTCGTAGATATCAGGAAGTTTCACTACTCCGAGCTTCTTGCCGCCACCAATGGCTTCTCTGCAGATAGCTTCTTAGGCAAAGGCAGCCATGGTAGTGTCTACAGAGCCACCCTCGACGACGGCAAGCTCATCGCCGCCGTCAAAATAACTAAGTTCTCGAAACCTTATGCCACCAACCTCCGCAACCATTCAACCAACTGTACCGGCTGTGCCAACTGTACTAGCCCAGCGGAGAACGAGATCGAGATTCTCTCCAGAGTTCGAAATCCTCGCCGTTTCGTCAACCTAATTGGGTTCAGCACTGACTCCAACGACAACCAATTGATTGTCGTGGAGTACATGCCCAACGGTTCGCTCTACGATGCCTTACACTCCACCACCAGACCGCCCGGTTGGAGCAGGCGGGTCCGGTTCGCTTCGCAGGTGGCGAAAGCGGTTCAGGCTCTCCACTCTTCGAACCCCCCGGTGATTCATCGCGACATAAAGTCGTCCAACGTTTTGATCGACGAGAAAGGGAAGGCGAGGCTGGGTGATTTCGGTCTGGCACTGAGGGGACACGTGGAGGACGTTCGCGTGAAGTGCACGCCACCCGCGGGGACGTTGGGATACCTGGACCCCTGCTATCTTGCGCCGGGGGATCTAAGCACCAAGAGCGACGTGTTCAGCTTCGGGATCTTATTGTTGGAGATCATCAGTGGCAGGAACGCTATCGATTTGAATTACAGCCCGCCCTCGGTGGTGGAGTGGGCCGTGCCGTTGATAAAGCGCGGGGAATTTGTGAGTATATGTGACCGAAGGGTTGGGAGGCCGTCGGACACGGCGGTGATGCGGCAGTTGGCGGTGGTGGCGGCGAGGTGTGTGAGGTCGACGGCGGAGAAGAGGCCGTCGATGTGGGAGGTAGTGGAATGGCTTGAACAAGTGAAGAGGAGGATCCATGGTACGGCCATATGGAGTGGCCTGAGGCGGCGGGTGGTGGGGCAGCAAGACAATGCGCAGGTGTGTGATAGGAATAGGATGGTAAAAGTGGCAAGCAGAAGGAACCGGAAAGTATCCAGTGTGGAGGGTGTACAGCATCAGAGTGAAAGCAAGATCATTGGATTTGGAGTGGCGAGGTCGAGATCTATGAGTTGTGGTAATGGTGAGAACAAATTAATGGAATGGGAATGGGACCCAAATCCAAATGCGAAGTTGAACAAGTCCAGGTCTTTGGGGGGTCTCCAAAGTCAACTCCTTTTCTATCAAAATGCATAGAATAGATCGATGATGGAAATTTTAGTCTTTCAAATTCACAAACAATTAATGCTACTGATTGAAGCTAGAATACATGAGATTGGCCGTCGGAAATATGATTCTGGGGAGGAACAATATTTATATTTGTGCTACTGCGTCTTCCTCTCAACTCTCAAGCATGCTCATACTGTGTTTATTGATTGTACAACTCCTAGTTTTACTGCACAAGTCACAATGTAATGTACACATATTTATGAATGCCATGTGAGCCTATGCTGTTTTTCTATTGGTTGTGGCAATAATGGCATCCATGCCTGTTACGTGAATTCCTTAGAATGCAATTGCTATCTGATGTCGCCTACGTGTGGCTTCCCTTTTAGTGAAGAAAAGGAGTTTGTTATTTAAAACGCTTGATAATGGGTTGGGTGCTGAGTGAGTCTAATAATTCAACAATCTACAAAGCGTAATCTTTTACATTAACATAGTATATTTATAATTTTATTTTTGAAGCATTTCTTGGAGATTGATTTTCTCATTTTCGTGTAACAAGATTAGGCACATATATAGCCATCTATCCCAAACTGGTGTGCGTTATTCAGTACTCACGCTCTAAATATCTTTATCCTCCTTTTCCCCCCCTTGGGTCGATTGTCTTCAGTTTGTTTTTTGGTCGAGATTATTTGGATAAAAATAGGCCCATAAGGATAATGTACTGTAGTGCACTGAACAGCGTGAAACAGTTTAGCCCAATTGCCCAGAGTCATAGGCTTAACATACTCAAGATCCATAAAAAGAAAATTTACATTTCTTTTTCGTCGATAAAAAAACGTTAACTTTGAATGTAGAGAAGTGGATTAAGCAAGGAAGCAACTAATATTTCCCACTATTGTTATGAGCTCTTATTTGCTGAAAAACGTACATTACGTACGTGATTATATGATTAAGTACTATTATCTATATTGTCTTTGGCAATAAAATTGCCTTTCAATGAATAATGAAAGAAAACTTTAGAATAGCTAAGGATCATAATCACTTTGGAAGCAAATTGATTCCGTTTCGGATGTTGGAAAGTTTTTTTTTTTTTTTTAAAAAAAGAATAACTCAGTAAGTGGTCATCCCTACTTAATGGTTCTAAATTTTCAAACATGTTGGTTAATTGAGAGGAGAGATATAGTTCAATGGCAGAAAATTACTAAACAGAAATGCTAAATTAAGTTTTTAATATATAATTTGTTTTATTGTTGATGATTATATGTTAAAAGTAGCAAGGCAGACAAGAATCAAAAGCATATAAACAGCAGCGCAAAAGAGAAAAAGAGGAAATCTTGGCACATGAAATGGGGATGATAGTGTCAAAGAGTGGGATCAAAGGGAAGGTATACAATGATGCCCACATCAATGAATAATACTTGTCTTGATCTAAAACAGAAATTTGGAATTATCCGAAATTCTGAGTACCCAAAAGATGATAATGGACAAGAACCCTCATTACATGGAGAGTGTAGGATCACGTGGCTATCATACAAACACAAGGGAATTACAAGGGAATGAAACCAACCTTGGATACAGGAAGAGTGTTGTAATTACCTAAATGGCCTCAAATTTGTTGATATAGCTGTAAGCATGAAAATTTTATGTTATGCATTAAATATAAATATATAGGAAAGTATATACTCATTACATTACGTAAAACCTTGTAAGATTAAAGATAAAGGAAGGAGGTGGACTGAAATTTGAAAGATTGAAGATGATAAGATTATATAAAATTTTCAAAACAAATGAAATAATGAGATATTTGTATTGTACCCCTAAAAAATTGAATTGTCCCTAAAATTGTGTTACAAAACAAACATGGGTGATGGGAGAGAAAGTGGGGGCCAAAGAGAGAAATAAAATAATAGAGAATATACAAAAAATTCTTAAATACATATATTACATCACTTATTTGTGTATTAATTAATATTTTTATTTTATATTTATGGATTCACATAGCATAAAAAAATAATTAACTTAATATGACTAATTAATGCATAAATGATAGATGAAAAGAAGAAAGGAAGGAAGGAGGTTGGGTTGGCTGCATGCATATAGTAGAGAAGAAAGGCTGCCGCCTGCCAATGACATAAGAAGCATGGAATTGGAAGAACCAATCTCAGAGGCTCAGCACCCCCATCCCTCACTCCTCGTCTTGTCACTATGCATGTTCCCTTCCCTTCTTTTTATTTTTTTACTCCACTCTCACTCTCACTTACATTACCCTTCTCTACCTTTTTTTTTTTTAATGTCTTCCAACAACTATCTATTATATCTTTGCAATAAGAAAATTCAGTATAATTATTATTTATATTTTGAAGCCTATTTTGGAGAGAATCATCAACGCTGGAAGTCTCAAAATAATTTACAGAATGTAATACAACATATTCTTTATATATCCACTGTTTTTTCCTTCTTAATTAGTATCTAGAGAGCTACTCAAAATAATATTGTCTCTTCAACAAGTTCCTCAATACAGTGTCATGCTCACTTGCTGACAATATTTTGACTCGGATATTATAAGGGACTCATGAGGTGGGTTTTATTGCTCAAACCATAATAGATCACGAATGGATCGCACATATACAGCATTTTACCTAAGATTATTTCACAAACATACTTCTTTTGACTTTAAAGCTCGAAAATAATTTCTATAAATTTTCACCTTTCAGATATTATATATACTTCTAAATGTTCTAAATACAAGTCCATAAAAATAAAATATGTGTCTTTTGTAAGAACATGAGTATTGAAATTAAATGATTTGTTTTTTGTGTGTGTGTGTGTGTATATATATATATATCAATTGCTTATGTATATATTAGAATTTGTTGGTAATTAAGTAATTATAAATATGTATGGTATAAGAAATTTGCACCTGAAGCTTCTAAAGATGCAACCAAATGATACATAAGTTCTTAGTATGAATTATTTTCAACATGTGTTGGCGGGTCAGGGTCTGTGCACTCTGTCTACAACAATAATGCTTTTCATAATTGTTTTCTTTGTTGCTATATTCACAATGCAGAATCATGTTTTTATTAATTTGTTTCACATGCACCTTGAGACGAGGAGGGAATATATACATGAATTAGTGAAATACAGTAATAGATATGTAATTGTAATATAAAAGAAATGAAAAGACGGTATAGTTGGGTGGTAATTAATAATATATATTATAAAATGAAGAAGGGAGATGAATTGGATTGTTAATTGATTGTAGAGATAGGGAAGTCACATGTGGCATGGCATGGTTGATAAGATAAGGCCTTGGGAAAAGGCAAAGCTCAGTGCTCACATCACATGGAAGTGGGTGAAGTGAAGGTGAATGGAGATAGAGTATAGAGAAAATAGATGAGGAAATGGTAAACGCACGGACCGTGGAGTAGCTTCACCGTACCTAAGGGACAAATTAAGAATGAAAGGAAAGGAGGGTAATCCCGAATTCCCGATCCCGTATGAATATGATAAGAAGAGAGAACAAAAACGGAAGCGTGGGGAGGGGAGTGAGTGACGTCACATCTTGTCGTGTCGGAGAAGGAGGGCACGTAGGCAGCTCCTATAAATGCCGACAGATTAATTTTTCCGATGTAAACTAAACTACTCTCCTGTCTTTTGTTTCTGCTTCCCCTCCCCACACCCACTTAATTTCTCTTCCAATTATATATCAACTTCTTTATTCTCTATTAATTAATTACGTTGCTACAAACTTGTCTAGTGTACGAAATAAAAAGAAAAAAGTAGTTATAGTGTAAAATACAAAAGGGTAAGGCAAGAAATTAAAAGGGTAGGCGGTCAAAGTAAAAAAGTGAACAAGCTGAACAACACAGACACATACAGATTAAATGGAAAGTATTTGTGAGACTTTCCGGAGAAAGACACCACTCCTTACTCCTCATCACCACATACTCTTCACTCTTCAATCTTTCTCCTCACTCTCTTATGTCTTATCTTCTCCTTCAAGCTCAAACAAATATATTTAATATATATATATATATATATATTTTATTACCACCTTATTCATGACTACTCTCCTCTTCTCACCATCAACCTATTTATCGTTTAGAAAATATAACTATATATAGTATTTTTAAAATTTTCATTATTACGGATATTTGTTCCCTTTTATTTTAAGAATAAAAATTAGACAGAGAGACGAATATGAGAATTGAATTAATTACATCTTTTTATAAATACAATCTTAGTTATTTCCCCCAGGGTGAAACTGCTACTCTTTTGGGTCACCCGTCGAGTAGATCTTCCCCCATCGGAAGCAGAAAGCAAATTCCAACTAAAACACAAACAGTTTGAAAGGAAATTATTAAAAAAGACAAAAAAGTGCAGGCGGAGATGGAATTTGACGAGGTCGAAGAGCAAGAGGAGGATATGGGGATCCCGGCCTCGCCGCCCGGTTATGACTCGCTCGGCAATTCGGGGACAAGGTCCAAAATGGGTGTCTCCATCGTCGGAACCGAGGGAGGTGCGTCCACCGGCATAGTTGGAAGGAAAGTAGGGCCCACAGTAATGGCCAGGTACAGAGAATGCCAAAAGAACCATGCCGTCAGCCTAGGCGCCCACACCGTGGACGGCTGTGGAGAGTTCATCGCGGCGGGAGAAGAAGGTACTCTGGACGGGCTAAAATGCGCCGCCTGTAACTGTCACCGCAATTTTCACCGCAAGGAGATGGAGGGTGGGGAAATGATCTCGTACGAGCACCCGCACCCGCACCCGCACCATCCGTACCACCAACAGTTCCTACCTTACTATCGAGCACCGCCGCCTGCTGGGTACCTACACCACCATCTAGCGGCTCAGCCGATGGCGCAGCAGAGGCCGTTAGCCCTTCCGGTGGCGGCGTGGGGAGGAACGTCCAGTAGAGACGAGGAGGATATCTCGAATCCGAGCAGCGGCGGCGACGGAGGAAGTGGTGGCGGGGGAAGGAAGAAAAGGAATAGGACGAAGTTCACGCAGGAGCAGAAGGAGAAGATGCTGGCATTTGCGGAGCGGGTGGGGTGGAGGATCCAGAAGCATGACGAAGCTGCGGTGGAGCAATTCTGTGCGGAGACTTGTGTGAAGAGACATGTGCTCAAGGTTTGGATGCACAATAACAAGAACACTCTTGGTAAGAAACCCTAATTTCAATTCTTTGTTCTTCTCAATTCTTAGGTCAAGATGGTTGGTTTGGTTGAGGCATTTTGTTATCATCATCCCCTCGATTCTAATTACAAACGTACACTGGATTTTAGCATCAACTGGAAGAGAGAAAAAGAGAGTGAACCAAAAAGATGGGCCAAAGTTGTATTAAATTGTGAAATATCAATGGAGATCTAGCTAGCTAGGGTTCTTTGTTAATTCTCCTTTCCTTAATTATTCAACTTCATTTGGGTCGGATATAATTTTAGTTTGATATCGGTCAATTCCCAACGTTGTGCAACACCTCACGCTTGCAGCTGACATTTTAGCTAGAGCGAAATGATTAATGGTTAACACTATGAACTCTACATTAATAATAAACGTAATTATAGATATTAATTAATGCACAAAATACGATGCGTAGGTTTTTACATCTATCATACTATATGATATAAAGTTAATTTCATTGAAATCTGTCATCATCAACTGCTTTAATTTCCTCCCTGATCATCGCATCAGCTTAATGTTCTCATTTCTTATTCATACGCGAAAATCTCACATTCTCAATTACCAATATTAATTATATCTGGGTATTCTGGGTGCCACCTGAACTTCAAAACCTGACTATTTCAAGAGATTTATGATCCAAGTGTGACACCATTTTATGTTCCTTTTACCCTCACTTCCGCTTATTCTTATGTAGTAGTATGTACTTGTTGAAGAAGAGATACCTCGTCCTTCATTGATTGTTCAATGCACTCTCGGTTTATTGATCTTCCTTTTTTGTGTTGGGTCGCTGTTACTTCATTTTTCTCAACAAAAAAAAAACCCTTAAATTTCATTTTATGAAATATGAATCCAATAAAAGTTTATTGGTGGTATGAAATGCGAGAAAGTTGTGAAGAAAGAAGATAAGAGGTGAAGTTCACAAATAAAAAGCACTGGATGTTCACGCGGCAACAAGCCCGTACACTGTTTCCCTGTAGCATCACAGTTAACAGACTGAGAGTGTTGCAGGATGTACAGACTTTTTCTGATTATGATGAACAACGCGTTAATGCTTATTCCACATTTACTTTACTAGATTATTTTTATAATCCTCGTTAACTAAGTAAAGACGATTAGGTTTATTCTCAAATGTTATTATTCAGTGGGGCCTTCTGTGTCTGAATAATGTATATCTATTATCGTTTCTTTGTTTTGGTGAACCATATACCAGTATTTCTACTGCACCAGCATGGTAATAATCTGTCTTCAGTTGAACTGAACATATAGGAGCTAGGGAGTTTGTATGTTTCTCTGGCTTATTAGCTTTTGCTACTTCATTCTAATTAACCATCAATCCTTCAATATTCAGTCATCATCTCTTGATCGACTCATGATTTTGAGTTAGCCTTTAACTATTCTTTCTCTAGTTCATTTTTTAATTTATGGCATACGTGTTCAGTGTTGGAATTTACTACATATCCATATGAATATATGTATGTGTACACATGATCTTGTTTAGGACTACGATGTATAAAGTTTTGCAAATTACGATTTATGACACTACCATATGCATGCAATTGGACCACTTATAATTAAGGATACTTCCTGATCATCTCAGTATCATACATGAGATAACGTTTACAAAATTTGCTAGTGTTGGCCCTATATTTAATATCTTGGGTTTTAGTTAATTTTTTATCATACATATTCATATAATTCACGGGTGGAAGTTGTAATATATGGATTTGCAGGAACAACAAAAAATGAATCCGTTCTTTGAAAATATCATTACCTATATTTTCTTCGTTTTTTTTTTTAACTGTTTCCTACTCAATCCCAGATAGTAAATCACATAAATTTGGGAGCTTTTTAACTCTCAAAGTTACTATTACTTTTTACAAAAAGAAAAAGAAGTCTTGTGGCTCTGTATATAATTCTTTCAAAATTCTTATTTGGACTTTTTAATATATAATATAGCTGAAAGTGGTAAATGAGTTATAGAGAAGGAGTGACTTCCTAGTTGAACATTGAATTAATCATCGTTATTAATTTCCTAGTTGAAAGTTAGTACTAAAATTGCTGTAAATTGAGATTCTTTTGAGTTTCCAACAATAAAAAACTGGTATTACTTTTATTTGCTTTTAAAAAAAATGCAATAAAGATTTAACGCGATATAAAAGCGATATTTATACAGTCACAACAGACATGTGCATTTGTATCAAAGTTGCTGATCACATAAAGGGATATGGATTTGGAAGCTGAAACTTGTTAGTACATTTCGAGTAACTTGAACATACGACAACATTTAAACGAACAAAAATCAGTTACAAATTGTTGTATGAAATTAAGTATTGTCTGACTGGCGTAATAATTTGAAGCGAATTAGGTGTTGTATCCAGACAGAATATATGTACTTCATAAACAATAAACCAAACAATTTCATGTAACTAAATTAAAATATTATAAGTAATTACAAGGCTCACAACTTAAACAATGTGCAAAGCTTCTTCTATTGCCAGATTTTATTTTATACTACGTACCAAAAGGAGATAAATAAATTGACCAAATGCTGAATTAGAGAGAGAGGGAGACTTAGCTTGATGGAGATTTTATGATACTAAATATATGAATAAGATTGAAAGAAAGGTTGCATATCCACTATAACATTATGAAAATTTCTAGGATATATTTTTATGTACATGATCTCTTTCATACATATGAAACTCACATATAGATAAAATTTTTATCATTTCACGTATACATGTAATATATAGAAAAATTTCTCTAACATTGTCTGCCAGCGTTTTGCAGAGAAACAACAGACAAGATTCTCGCCGATACCGGTGGCATCTTTTGGGGAGAAGTTGAAGGTCAGAAGAAAAATCACGAAGGAAAAAGAACAAAACGGATAAGATAGCATAAGACTAGGGATAATATTATTGGTGAAATTATCATAATAAAAATTATAAAAATTTGTATTAAATTAATTAATAGGTTTGCATCTAAAAATGACTTATACTAGAATTTGTGGCACGAATAGTGTTGCTTTGACTTTGTTTTATAGGAAGTCAAAACTTATGGGTTGTGGTCCAAATGATTGTGTATGGGAGCACAACACTGTTTGGTGGTGTCTTCATTAGGTTAACACATACTAAACTAAATTGCGTCTTAATACGCGTACTGTCCAAGGTGTGGTCCCTACTCTGTTTAATGTACCTAATTAAATCTATGCTTTCAAAATCAGCAACTAAATTTTGTTGAGGTGGATATGAAACTGTCTGATAAATTAAAATAAAAGGAACTAATTAATACAAAGGAAATTAGAAACAGCTAGTCTTATCAAACATAATTAATATGGAATTAGGGAAAGTATTATCTATTTTATATTAGTGCTCTTTGTTATTTCCCTTAGATTCTAAATTTTGCGAAGAATATGCAATCGTGATACTTGTTATAAAGACAGGACAGGATTGCTTGGTCGATGAGTAACCAATAGGGAGAATGGGCCAAATGGGCCCTACTTGATTCCAAATGTTAATGTTTCATTGTGGGCCTACAACAGTACTGATGAACTGTAAGTTAGAATTGGGCGATGTATGTTTGGGTTATTTACACATCCCCTCATGGACCACCCTTCGTCTTTAAAACTAAGTAGGGACCATGTGAGTATGACAACGGTTCTTCACCGCACCTTTTTTCTTTTTAATATAAATTTACTGCGAAAGAAGGACAAGCTTTTTCGATTCATCTGTCTCCTTGGCGCCTGCTGGCAGAAAACACCTACGCTTTGGGGGTTAATTAAGAATTTTGTTGAGGTAATGGTTCAAGTTTACAGAGCTCACTTTAATTAGATCAAGAAAGGATGGGGTGGTGGTTTTACAAATTCAAAGCAAACTTCTTCCTAGAAAAAAGAAAAAAAATTGGTCTCATTTAATTGGTTTGCAATGACTATTAATGATTTGCAATTGACCCCTTTTGCATACTTTTGACCTCATGATTACCGCGGAAATTTGAAACATAATTAATTGTACACTCTAATGCATTAATTTTATAATACAATAAATCAGAAGTTTGAACTCTTAAACACATCTGGTGTTCCGACATACAGATCATGCTCATTACAATAACCATTCAACTTAGAATAATAAATGAATTGTTTACTGGTACCTCTCTTATAAACAATTTTGAATCAACTCATACCACAAACACTACCAATTACCGTGATCTTCAATATTGTAACATGTCTACAAATTAGACCTTCAGTGGACTAATTCAGCCGAAAACTTCCACACTTCTTCGGTCAAGGAAAGTTTTATAAACACAAACTTGGTCTTCTGTGAAACCATACAAGTTGGGGGGCTTTTCAATATTATGCTATGCACATTAGTGAGGCTGCAATGCGCTTAGAATATTTTTAACAGCACTATCATATTGCACAAAGCCCATAAACCAAAATTCATGGTTGTCAACAGAAATCATCTGTATATATTTCTCAGATGGTTTTATTTTGCTTGTTGATGGAATCACTGCTTTCAGCTGACGCAATGGAATAACCACCTATTTACCCATGAGAAGCAAATTATGCATCGTATAGAAAAGCAAAACATAATAGAAAATGGAAACAAATAAAGAACAAAGAATACAGACAGAGAAAGACTTCTAGTTTCAAAAATAAACACTCGTCAATCTTGGGAAAACAACTATAAGCCAGGTTAAACTATTCTTCGTCGAATTATAATTTATAAGCAAACCAGAATTAGTCATAGATTGACTTGCTGGTGTAATTATGCAAGTAATCTCGTGAGATTCATTTCCTTAGAATCTTAAAATACAAGTAAAGCACACAAACATGGCAGGCCAACAGTGTAAAAATCGACTCAACTTGTTTCAGGACAAACAAGGCACACAGCTTAACTAAAATTTTGCAACTGCCCTAAGTAAGTGAATTATATAAGCCTACTTAAACTGAACTGTTTTCTAAAATAGCACACATTACAGGATGAATGATCTTTCTTATAATTATTTCAGTTCAGTTAGAAATTACAACATATATAAACGATTAATAAATAAATATGCCAACTAAAGGTATTCAAAGACCATGTCAGTGTCACCAAATCAGTTTTCACTTTGTATAAAAGATATTTTATATTAGAGGATCATAACAGGCATAACGCCTCCACCATACCTTATAATAACTCCATTGCGTCTGCTCACCCATTTTGTAAGAGAGTGGATTGTCACTACAAAATGCCAGCTTTGCTGTTGACAAATATAAAACTCCCATTACAGGTCCAGCCGAAGTGGACAGGTAGCATGCATATGTTTTTAGAAGCTGCTCCTCTGGAACCGTCTGAAAAGTTTGTCTAAAAATCTTCTCATAGCCACCTTCTGCAAGAACTTTTGTTCCTTGAGCTATTCTCCCCACAGCAGCATCAGCAAAACTAGGGCCCGTTCTCACTGTTTCTTAGAAAATCAACATAAACATAAGGGTTGCACAGGAACTGCTGAAAAGCAGTAGGGCCAACGGAAAAAAATAATAATAAAGAAGAGGAAACAAATTATAAAAATAAAATAAGCACCTAAAAACTGTCAATTATCAAAAGAATCAAAACCTAGAAGCACCAGCATCTTAGAAGATAAATTTTCGAAGCAGTCTAAATAAAGAGAGATGAAGCGCAGAAAAGACATGATTTACCAATAATGCCTGCGTCCAACTGAAATTATCATAACTGAGGATTCACCCAGGCCATACCCAATGAGGACAAGAAAAAACTATTTACTCAAAATCCATTGGACATTCAAATTTTACTAGCCAACCAACCAACAACTCCAAATGCCGTCATTTCCTTGTATTTCCAGAATCGCCTTGCTTTTGACAAAGCTGACTAATTATGGACAAAGAAGCATATGGATTAAGGAAAAATAAAAGCCCATGGACGATAGTAGTTCAAAAAGAACAAATGATCAACACGCATACAAAAATTTCTGAGAATTGATACTAATGATGCCAAAACGAGGAACATAACAATAGGGACAATGCATACAGTGCTGCCACATATTCCCAGCAAGATCCTCGGCCTTCTTAGTAGCCTCTGCTGCTTTTTTTCCCCATTTTCCAAGAACACCTTTCACTGAACCTAAAGTATCTGCACATAAACAACACTTTCAACCCCTCTGAACAAGCGCAAACTCCAAACTTACAAATGGACAGGTGTATCAGTGAACATAGTATACATAGTCAGGGATAAGAATACTAACTCTTGGCAGAAGACGTCGGTGCCGTCGCCTGCGCGGGATATACGTAAGGATTGGACTCCTTAGGCATGGTAGTAGAAGCGTCGGCGGAACCGGAAGTCAAATTTTGGTGAGGTGGAAGTGGGGATGAAGCAACATCGTTGGGGTGGAATTTAGGATATGCAGCGTAACCGGAGGAAACAGATTGTTTGGGTTGAGGTTGGGGATCGGATTGTGAATGTAATGCCTCGGGGTAGTGGAGTTGATCATTACTCATATTTCGCCTATTTTAGGTTTCTGCTTCAGAATTCAGATTTCAGATACTTACTCTATATGCGGGCAGACGATGCTGATGCTCAAACCACAATTGGGGATTTTTCCTTTCTTGTTCGTGAATTGCGATGCGTTGCAACGGAAGGAATCTTCAAGATCCTTTTTTTCCTCGGAGAAAACGAACCAGTGCAGTGGGAGAAGGAAAATAAAATAAAAAATTAGCAAACGTCGTAACGTACTGCGAGGGACTTCAAATTTCAAAATCACAGTCGGATTCGGGTCGGTCCAAATCAAATGGTTTTCTGGATCTGGCCGTTTTTCTTCGGACCTGCCTAATATCGGGCCTGACCCATGTAAATATCGAGTGGGCCTACGCCCAAATATATAATATTAAATACAACTTTTTATCCATTAGATACACTTCATTTTAGTGAAATTTAAGTAAAAACAAATATTGAACTATAGATAACCCACCCAATTTAAAAGACCACCATTTACATTTAGTGCAAGATTTATGAATATAATAAAACACTCTAAAACAAATGACATTTGACAAAGGTACTTGCAAACTATTTCCTAGCTCTTTCACTTCTCTTTGATACCTTTTAACAGTGTGGAATCGATATCACTACTCATAACAAAATGATGGAGCAACAATAGCATAAAATAGATGCAAAATAATAGTGATGAGAAGAGAAATCAGAATGGTTTTCCAAATTCATAGGGTTTTCTAGTATTGGGTTAAATATATAGTAAGGAAATAATAAGATATAGAAGAACTAGCTAGCCTCCAATATATTTCAAAGATTCTTATCCTTTGGCCTTTGCACTTTTCGAGTGAAATTTGTCGCTGTACATGACAAAAAAATTGGGCCCTCATGCCCCAAAATTATGGGGATACATGCATGTTGCGAACTATAAAAGATGCCTTTAATGATTTCCCCTCTTTTATTCAAAACTGAGAGGGCGTCTCAGAGTTTCAAGCTCCCAAAGTACTCAAGCTTTAATTAAAATAATAACAAACGTTACCATCACTCAACTTCATATAATTGTAAAACCAATCAATAAGTTTTACTGCCTAGCTAATAATTTAATCATCTCTTTTAAAATTCATTTGGAGTTATATAGAAATTTTCACTCAGAGAGTAAAGACTTCCTCCATTTCAGGACTCGAATTTGTCTGGTTATCCTTTTCGCCATTCTTCGAGTGTGGAAGTAGGTCCTGTGATTTGCTACCATATAAAGCTTGAAAGTTGAAAGACTAGTCTATGCCCTAAAAGCATGGCTTCAATTAATGTTGCCTTTTTCTCATTTCAAAGTTCAATGCCTTTACTCCTCGTGCTGCATGATCAGCCATTAAAACTTGTCCATATATAAGTGGGGATCAAATCATTAAAGAGAAGCCTCTTCAGTCTTCCAGAATTGAGACTTCATTAGCTTAGAAGATCTATGTATGATGTATTAAGTTTCATCTTGTTCCCAAGAAAAATACGACGATGAACAGTCATAAATTCGGTGGCACAGAAAAATATTTGATGAACGTTGGCATTAATTACATATATATCTGAATGAATGAATTATGGGTAGATTTTTTTAGGCTTACTTTCATATATATCTGAATGAATGAATTGTCCGGGTTAGATGGATTTTGCAATGTCTTCTGTTTACTGATTGATACATGCTTTAGTTTTCATTGGCACAAATGACAGAAAGATTATATTTCTATGTCAGCCAAAGAAACAACAAATTTTGCAGCAATGCATGTAGCTGTCTCGCCCAAGGTCGGTGGCCTATTTAAATCGGAAATTTACGTGGCATAAGAATTAGGGAAAGAAAAATACATATAATTTTAGTGCTTTTTACAAGTTTAATTTCCTCCCACCCCCCCACCCTCTCTTTTTTTAAAAAAAATCTTTTTTTTTTGTCAGGTTTTTCTAAAATCTTTAAAGGAAGCTTGCTTAATTCAAGATGGATATGACATTGAAACCAGAAAAGATTCTCAAATTAAAGACATAAAGATTAAAGACCCATGTGAGAATCTCGAATCTTTTTCTCTTTCCCTACCCAACCCCATCGCCCCCTTTACCTTATGATTATTTTTTTTTTAACCCCTCTCACTTGGCTTTGGAGATTGACGTCTTTGGCAAAAAATACTTACATGAATAGAGCTTTCTCAATTAATTACCATTTCTGGAAGCAATATATATTATATATATTGCACTTTATATGATCTTGTTGCCGTTTAAGACGTTGACTAGTTGAGCTTATTATAAACCCCAGTTTAAGGATGTTTGACATTTGAATCTTTTAATTAGACCTTCATTTTCAATGTGTTGCAAGACTAGTTAATGAATAGTATGTGACTATATATACACATCCCAGGAAGACATGCAGTGGCTTTGCTGAATCCTCGGATGGAGATCCATTTACTTATTTGGTATAGAAGACGTAAAATAATTTTTGAACTTAATTGTTAAGAAAAGTAAATTGCTAAAATCTCTAGTATATATGAAAAACACAAAACTCCCTCTGGTAATTAAGGCATATGAAGACACAGAAAAATGGACCCATCAGAAATTTGCAGATCTAAGAAATTCAATGGACAATCAGAATGGTTGGATGAAAATAGAGATAGCAAGCCATCTTTTCCAACAAACCTGGTTTTAGCAGTTTCACTTCACATGGGTTGTCCACACAGCACGCGTAGTCTTCATCCCAATATATTCAGGACTTGTGTCATTCTTCTTTTTCTCATTCACATTTATATATGTATTTCTCCAAATCCTTCGCTTCCTTCCAAATTCATGTGTGTGAGTGAAACTAATAAATATTGTCTTCATACTAAAAAAGGATTAGGGGGATGAGTCCTAAAAATGAAAAAAGTAAAGTGAAAAATGAAAAATGAAAATGCATGCACCAATATGTTTTAAGAATTCACCTTCACAGTAATTCAGTGATTCAAAGAAAGTTATCTCGTATGGTTTTCAGGGAAAAAAATAGTTTTGTTCAGAGAAATAATTTAGGATATGATTTTTTTATTAATATTAATACTTTTTCATTTACACTAGTTATTAAAAATTTACATCTGAACATGAATGGGATGAGTCCAAACGGAACACCAAAGGCGCATGTATGAATGTACTTATACAATTTAAAATCACATACATTTATAAAGGGAAAGAGATTAGATCTGATCATATGAATGAGAAAGTACTGTGGAGTGGATGTACTGGAGTCAAAAAGAAGCATGTACTTACGAATCATCTTTCAATTGTCTATCACCATAATTTTGGGGAAAAAAATCTATTTTACAAGTTGCTACCTTTCTCATACGCAGCATTCAGCAAGTGTGGATGTTGAAAAAAAATAAAAGAATAATGAAATGTTAGGGATTTAATATTTTATAAACTTGTAGGGTTTACAGAAGATTACTAATTTGCCCAGCAATGCTTATTTGGTTGCTCCTAGTTGTGCATTAAAAATTGGCAGTGATGTCGGAAGAAAATAAAACGTTATGGTGTCATGATTTGTTTTTACTGTACTATGCATGATAAATATGAGTGGTGTGTTGACTGTTGGGTAACTGCGCGTTTGAAATATTAATTAGAAATCACTTTTTGGATAAGAAAAGATACAAAAATGGTTAAATTTAGAAAAGATACATGACATATATATAGAGGATACTGAAGGAGGGTGTGAGTAGCAGAATTAAGAAAGTTAAGGATAAACTGTGAAAGTGGGAGTTAAGTTTTGGGCATTGGGGAAAGAAAACTAGGTATAAAAAGCTCAAAATCAAGGGGCACTTGTACAATCTTACTGGAATGGAAAACTGCAAGTGTAAAAGAATTAAAAGGAAAACAATTTAAAAAAAAGTACCAAGTTTGTAAAGGTAAAGGGGAAGCCCACAAATAATGAAGTATAAGTGTGGAGAGCCATTGGATGTATATTTGTTTGTGATGTGAGGGAGAGAGAGAGAAGAAATGGAGAATCCCAATGCTAAGAGACAGAGACAGAGACAGCAGAGCTTACTGTTGTCACTCTGTGCTGTGGTGAGTGGTGACCAATTAAAATAAACACCCCAAGTCCCAACCTGCCATTCCCACATACCATAAGTTCCATAACATAACATACCATACCATACTTACCATCTTTCTCACAAATCAAACAAGCCCACAAATCCTATACCCTCTCATAACTCAAACTCCAATCCATGGAGCAATCAAAGATTCGATCTTTTTGATAAAAAGTTAAGAATCAAAAGTCCCAACCAACCCAGATCAGCAGAGAGAGTGTGTCGTATGAGGGTTAATCAGGTCGAAACCTCCAAAGACGACCACCGATCGTCGCTTCTGGATCTTGGGAGGGCGGACATCACTGAAACGTCCAGCAAGACCCGAAACTGCGCAGCTTCTCCGGGTTCGGGTGGCGGGTCAGGGTCCGGGTCAATGGAGTTTCAGTCGCCGTATCCGGACCAAGTCCTCGAGAATGTCCTGGAAAACGTCCTCCACTTCCTCACCTCCCGCCGCGACCGCAACGCTGCCTCATTGGTCTGCAAGTCATGGTACCGTGCCGAGGCTCTCACCCGATCCGAACTCTTCATCGGAAACTGCTACGCGGTGGCGGCGCGTCGCGCCACAGCCCGCTTCACCAGGGTCCGTTCCATCGCGATTAAGGGGAAGCCGAGGTTCGCCGACTTCGATCTGATGCCGCTCCACTGGGGGGGCCACTTCTCGCCATGGGTCACTGCCATGGCTAAGGCTTATCCCTGGCTCGAGAAGGTTTACCTGAAGCGCATGTCTGTGACAGACCACGATCTGATGGTTCTGGCTGAGTCCTTTCCCTGCTTCAAAGAGCTTGTCCTCGTATGTTGCGCAGGGTTTGGGACCAGTGGACTGGCCGCGGTTGCTAGCAAGTGCAGGTAATTTCTTCATGGATAATTTACGATATTTAGAATCAGATACTGGGACTTCTCATTATCAAAAAGAAGGGTATAATTGGATCTTGTTTAGTTGATTACTTTGGGTATTGATTGTTTTCACTTAATCGTTCATGAGATTAGTTTAATGATCTAATTTGTGTTTAGGTAAGAAAATTTCTAATATTAATGGGGTTTCTGGGTATGCTTTCCAGCATTCACGGCATTGTTTGGTGTTATGGTTTGGAAATCACAGTAAAGTGGGCTAGCATTCCGTCTTTTAACTTTCTAAAATTAATTGGATTGATGACTTGAATTGGAGACATTTGATGGGCTGTAAAAAGAGCGATGAACTTGTTTATTGTGGGTTGATTTTTTTTTGTTTTTCCTTTCTTGTTTCAGACAGCTGAGGGTACTTGATCTTGTTGAATCTGAGGTTGAAGACGATGAAGTGGAATGGCTATCCTTGTTTCCGGAAAGTCAAACCCATTTGGAATCTCTTGTTTTTGACTGCTTAGATTGCGCAGTGAATTTCGATGCTCTGGAGAGGCTAGTGACTAGGTCACCTTCATTAAAGAAACTTAGGTTGAATGGTTATGTTACCATCTCTCAGCTATACCGCCTGATTATTCGAGCTCCGCAGCTCACACATCTTGGAACTGGGTCATTCAGTGCATCAGAGGCTGTAGCTACTGGTGATCAGGAACCGGATTATGCCTCTGCATTTGCAGCCTGCAAGTCCCTAGTTTGTCTTTCTGGATTCAGGGACATTGGGTCAGATTACCTGCCTGCCATCTATCCAGTTTGCGCAAATCTTACATCTCTGAATTTCAGTTATGCCAATATTAATGCTGAACAACTCAAATCAGTCATTTGCCACTGTCATAAACTCCAGACACTCTGGGTAAGTGTTTTTCTGTGTCATTCTGAGTGCATTGTTATGATATTGGGGTTTGAATCTTACTTTTGATTTTATTATGCAGCTTCTGGATTCAATATGTGATGAAGGCCTTCAAGCAGTGGCTGCAACTTGCAAGAATCTACGTGAGCTTCGAGTTTTCCCTGTAAATGCTAATGAGGATACTGAGGGACCAGTTTCTGAAGTAGGCCTTCAAGCAATTTCTGAGGGTTGTAATAAATTACAATCAATTTTATATTTCTGCCAAAGAATGACAAATGCGGCTGTAGTAGCTATGTCAAGAAACTGCCCAGATCTAGTAGTGTTTCGTCTTTGTATCATTGGTCGATACCGGCCTGATCCTGAGACTGGAGAACCCATGGATGAGGGCTTTGGTGCTATTGTTATGAACTGCAAGAAGCTCACCCGACTTGCTGTATCAGGTTTACTGACTGATCGAGCCTTTGATTACATTGGGAGGTATGGGAAACTGATTCGGACACTGTCAGTTGCATTTGCTGGAAACACTGACATGGGCCTTAAATATCTTCTAGAGGGATGCCCTAATCTGCAAAAACTTGAAATCAGGGACAGTCCATTTGGGGATGAAGCTTTGCGTTCTGGGTTGCATCATTACTACAACATGAGGTTTCTCTGGATGTCATCTTGTAGACTCACACGCCAAGCTTGCCAAGAAGTTGCACGAGCATTGCCCCACCTGGTAGTGGAAGTGATTAGTTATGAAGAGGAGAGAAATGTGGATGATAGTGTTGACATATTGTACATGTATCGGTCTCTTGATGGACCAAGAGACGATGCTCCAAGTTCTGTTACCATCCTGTAGTAGACTTTTAAATTCAAGAAGTTGCTAGCTTCTTTTTATTGTGGCTGCAGAGTGAAATTGTAGAGCAGGAAATTTTTATATAATCCTGCCAGAAGATTCATGTTATCAATGTCAAGCAAAACTGAGCTAGCAATTTCTGATCTTGGTCTGGGATACTGCGATGGCATGCCATGAAGAGGCTATTGTGGGAATTTCATTTCACTTTTTGCATTATCGTTTGTCGCATGGGACTCGGGCAGGGGCAATAAAAATTGGGAGAGGGTGGGGGAAGACAATGCAGAAGATGAATATCTGCAGGTATTGGACCATCTGATGTTGTATCGCCACACTTTAAATTTATGCCTTTTTCCTTTTATATTCATTTGATCATAAAGGAAGACTGGCAGAAGAGGGGAAGGGAGGGATTGCCACTTTGCCAAAGCTGCTGAGGATTGGTTACTTATAATCAAAATTCATCTTCTCAAATAGATTGTCCTATGAGAAGCAGATGCAGAAGGATCAAAATTGAAGGTTTGGAGAGGTGACATCCTCTAACTTTTCCACCATAGCAGTAGAGAATCAAAAGTATTCACTTTGTAAGAACTTTAGTCTGTTTATGTCGATTCAAATGATAGTTAGTTTTAGTTTAAGCAGTAGCCAGTGAAAACTACATCCCCAGATCGAAAATACATATCTCGGTCTCCCTTTTTCTCAACGTTTGTTTTTTTTTTTCTTTTTGTTTATTTTTCCAGATGTGTTTCTGTAGCACCTGACTGTTGAATTTATTATTATTGTTAGCGATTGTGAGATGGTTAATAAATGCCAGATTATGCATGGACCATATATTATACCATTCACCTAATGACTGCGCCTATGCCTTTCCTTTTCTGAATGTGGAATGATCAATTGCTCTTTCATTATGTACGGCAAATGTTGTACAAGTACACGTCGCAGGACCCCCATTCTTCCCCGTATGCTGTGAACATCCCTTTTGGCTTATGTTCCTTAATCTCTATCAGAACCTTGTGAAGATCATGCTGGCTCTTTTCGTCATTCAATAACCTCACACAAGCTCCCCAAGTCATTCGAATATTTGGTTTCCTTATAGGGACTGAGGTTGATATATCAACTTCAGTCTACTTGTAGGAACCTTCTGGTATAAGGATGTGGCTTCCAGTGATTTGTAGATCGTTAGGTTGATTTAATTTATAATAAATAGATTAATCTAATTATAAAACACGTAAACATGCGAGGAACATTTATATATAAGATATATATATCGATGGAAATTTATATAAAAAACAAATATTCCCCCTTTTTATGTTTAGCGTGATTTACTTAATTTTTATAGATGGAAATGGCTTAGTCCAACAAGAGCCTCACTCATTATTAGGAGGGAAATCTTGTTGGTATCATTCTGGCAGGACGCAAGAGGGTAAAAGCAAAGTTATCATCAAAGTGGGATCTGACTGTGCAATTGAATAAGTGATGGGAAGCAAAGCTTTGGCTTCTCTTTCTTTCTTCTCCAACCGTTTGCAAGTGGACATTTTCTCTTAATTTCTCTCTGACCCTCGCCTTCTCTATCTATAATGAATCAGAATCAGATTGCTGAAAGAAGGAACACTCAGTTTCTGAACTCTGATCACTAGGCTTATCCATATTGGTTATGGTGGGATAGTCCTCTAGATGGCCATTACCATGGAATAGTAGTCTTCGGCTTTGCTTTTCAGATCACTGTCCCCTGAGGAAAAATGAAAACGAGAAATTTTGATAATGACCTTACAGAAGGACAATCTTCCTCATCCTTCAATTATGGCCGTCAGATACGTTCAAATTACCAGACCCTATTGATGGTCCTGTCTTACCTACTGGGCAGACCAATTCATCACTTTTTGAATAGAAAAATTCATCAAAATACATGGTCCTGAATGGAACAAGCACAAATTGATTTGGTTATCACATGCATTATACTGTTTGCTAAGCACACACACATAATGATAATAACAATAATAATTATAATGAGTTGCAAATGCCAAAAAGTTGAGGCTGGTTTGGATTGATTGGTGAAGACCCATCTAAGGTGTGGCCCACCACTGATCATTTGAGTATGTGGGCCACGTGTACGGTATTGGGGGTGGGATACATTAATGACTTTGTGCACATTAAGATATTATATAATCATGCATTTATTTATTAATAATGATATCGTGGTTGATAAATATAATGGTGGAGACGCAGAATGCTGAAGCTAACGTACAAAATAACAAACAAGGAAAACCAACAAGTATATCTATATGAAGTGGAAGTGGGTGGTGGTGTTGGTGGAGGTTAAAGCAAAATTTAAAAGCTGGGTGAACCAAAGAATAGGGTAAATTTTTAGTTTTTCGCTTTTTAGTTTTTTTTTTTTTTTTTTTACTTGTGTTGGCTCTGTTAACCACAATTCATGGCTGATCTAAGCACCAGGTCAACCACTAAACTAGGCTTCCATGTGCTATACCACTGGATTAAACTCTTCCACTGTTGCAAATATATATTTTTTTAAGAAAAGAGTAATAATAATTAATAATGCATTATTTCCAAGCACTATTTCCAGGATTGATCTTCGCTTTTTCCCAAGTGAACCCAAGTCTCATTTTGCAAGTTATAGTGATCTTTAATAATTATTTTCTCCTTGATCTTCGTACTGACATTTCAAAATGTGCAGATAGCAGAGAGAGAAGTGTTATTTGGAGGCTCTCTTTCGGAAATCCAATTTGCTTTTAACAGAAATCCATGAGGCCATGATAACGTATAACAAAGATTGAATAATTTAAACCTTGCCAACACCATTAGTTTAGATGTCGCCCATTCAAAGGATGAGACATCCACTAATGTAAAGGGCTTTTGTCCATAAATCATCATCCATAGGACACCAGTCAAGTCATATTAATTGTTCCATTTTTTTAAGATAAGTTGGTAATTTAGCTCCTCCAAAAGCTAATCATAATACATATAACCATTAAAAAAAGAATTTAAGAAGAAAAACTATCATTCTTCTACTTCAGTATCTTTGTCCATCCCTACCATGATTTCGAATTGTGAGATGACCGTTATTTGTGCCATATGCTATACTCATACGGTCTTTCATTTTATTTTCGTAGTAGATTAAAAAGTTTAAAAATAAATAAGTTGTTCTAACTCTAAAATAAAATATACTAACAAACCGAATAACATAACTCCATCCTCTGAATTAAAATAAGTATTTATTGACTATTTATGGTGTTTGTACCTACAAACAGTAAAAGCAAATATATCTTTGAGATTTAGAATGGCATTAAGGCTCCTCAACTTGATAGATATGGGGGGCCCACTACCCAGTACAAATCGACAAATGGGTGATCCAGCTCCATGAAAGGTTGGTCTCAGTCACAGACTATGATATTGATGTCATTTTGTGTCAAATAGCTCTTTATACAGAACCATTAAATTGTTATATCCCAAGAGTTCGATCAAACAGCTTTCCCCACTCGTGGAATCAAGAACGGAGGCTTCAAAGCCTCAGAACTTGAAATCCATGGATTGGGTTATACGCTTTCGATTTTTTTTTTCAAAAAAAGAAATTATTACTATTATTTTCTTTTTGGGTTGACATGATTTGAAAGAGAAAGAGAGAATCTTCCAATCATATCTGCTTTAGAACTCTTTGAAAATAATCCCATCCCATCTCAACTTCTTATGAGCTTTCAAGAGTGACATGTAACAACTGTGGCCTGGGTGGCCTTTGAATTTGGATCTCAAATTCTGAATCTGAGGAGTGAAGGCCAGGCTTTGAGAAAAGAAAGAGAGCGGTTGGTTTGGTTAGCGGAAAACCTTGAACCAAATAAATGGCTATCAGTCAGATAAAGCAGAGTATCAAGTTACAGCTTCGACTTGGTCAAAAGGAACCTTAAAAGAAATTTGCTGGTTTTTAATTCATGGTGGTCCCCAGTTTGGCACCATCCACTTCATCAACCAAACCGATAATAAAATATATCTACAAGCGTCCACTGATTGAAAAGAAATGGAACAATTAATACTATTTCCCCTTGTATTTCAGCAACACCCACATCTGGTGTTCGCTGTCCATCAGTACACAGATGCAGCCTATTCAAATACACACACACACACACACTTCATGTAACCCTTCAACCAAAATACCCATCCATGATGGGCTATAAGATCAGTCTTTGATCATCTTGATTACAGAAAATTAGATCCATCCAATAAAGCTTCCTACCATTAGAACAAAGGTATTAATATTATTTAACAGATAGTCACAAGTGTGGAATTCATATCTCATCATTTAGATGAACGGAAGCTTGTTTTGCAGAAGTTCAGAGACAGGAATCACAAATCTTAGAATTTTCTAGAATTGATACTTCTGGTTCATGCATAACCAAGGGACTCAGAAGGTTCACAGAGAACATGAAGTTGCAAATAAAATACCATATCAGTAGTGAATACACCCCCCACCCCCCGGGGCCCCAAAAAAAAGATTTATCAACAATCTTAAGGGAGTATCCACCTCAGTTGCAGAACATGACAAATTGCAAGTTGGGGAAGGAATAGTCTGGACAGTCTAATAGATAATTTTATAGCTGTTCCGTCATATGAATGTCTGCTTTTGTTTAATTGTATATGTCAATTCATAAAAAGTTGACTGATCATTGATTTCTGATCGTGAATAGCCACCATGGCCACAGAGGTGTTCGAGTATTAAGTAATCCTGTACCCTCTCCGAGATCAAAGTTGGACCATAGTTGGCATGGGTTACTATGATTCAGCAAGCAGAGTCACTCTTGAAGATCTCAAATAACATAGAAACAAAAATACAATGTTGACATTCACATTATCGTTACCATTTACAGAATATAGCCATCTGGACCATGGCTAACCTTTTATACTTGCCATTAAATGAATAAAATTCAGGTCACTGGTTGAAGATATCATGATATCAAATGACTTAATAATTTTTGCGATTAGCATGTACACAGTATCTTGCAATATTCTATTGAAACGGCACGTCCCCATCTACCATTGCATTATTTGTTTGTCCTCTAATTTACGTATCATGATGGAAATGAACACCGCGAATAATAGAACACTGTGTTCATGTGTTTCACGTATGAGATGTTGAAATAACATAATCAGGGGGCCAACCGCTCAATCTTCCATGCTCGTTGTCCATTGATATCAAGGGGAGAATAGCGCAACCTGTCAGTAAAACATCCACAACGAATCCATAAGGAGTTCTTATGGGGAATTGTACTTACACTGTATGTGAATACAATAGCTTCTAATAAAAACTGCGTCTGTATACAGAAGAATAAGCAACTACTAACAGCCAAGAAATAGATTCAAGAAACAAACCAAATTCTCTCTTTTTTTATTAAATGGCTCGGGGTGAAGCCCAAGATCAATGGTTTTGTAATAAATGTGAAAAATCAATTTATAATTTCGCACCTACTGTTTGTCCAAGTTATAACAATAAAGTAACCTGTCAGAAACGGGGAAACAATCACCTGTCATGCAAGCGAGATGGCTGTCCTTGCCAAAACTCAAAAAGTTGTGGTGTCAGCCTGTATCCTCCCCAATTTTTAGGTTTAGGGATCAAACTTCTGCAATCAGTAAAATTAAAGAATTATTTCCCAACTCAACGGAAATTAACAAATGGAAGAATGCATTGTTAAACAACAGTGCACTATTTGAGACATGACACAGATTACTTGTCAAGGAAAAGAGGGCAGAAACTTTCATGGGGATTCTACTATGTATCTTGAACAGAATACTAAAACTATCGGTCTGTTTGGAAAAAAGAAAGAGAAGTGGAAGGAAATGGAAGAAATGAAAGTTGACATCGAATCTAGGCATTAGATATGACTTCATACATGGCCAATTATTCACTCTCCTTTTTTTTTTTTTTTCTGTTGTCCTCTATTTAAATTTCCTAAACAAAGATAAAAAACAAAAAACATATGTTAATTAACTTACCCATCAGCATATTTTTGCTCCAAGTCTTTATATTCCTGATGAAGAACATGTCTTCCAGGCACCACTGTACTCTAAAGGTCAGGGAATTGCATAAAGATCATTTCTGTATTCAAGAACTATTAGAATTTAGAACAAATGAAGTGCAGAATACCTGCTTGCTAACTAAAGCCCCAAGCTGACTTCCTCTAGGACGGCTATGGAAATACTGTTCTGATTCCTCATCAGAGACTTTCTGAACAGATCCCTCCACTCGTACCTAGGAAAAGGGAAAAATAACAACAGGAAAGTTTTAGAAATGGTCCTCAACTCCTCATCCAGGAAGGTGATCATAGAGTTATGTGGTATGCCTTTATAGAGCGGCATTATATGCAGTTCAGGTTATTTCAACTGGAGACCTGATATAAATCATCATTACAAAAACCACCACTGCTTCAGCTTTGTTGACTTGCAATAAAAACCAATTAACAATCATTGCCACTTTACAGCAAACCTTTGTAACAAGTAGTAACACTTAATTTTTTCTTCCAATTACATTCTCAGATGAGCTTTAATTACAATATGTAAATACATTCTTTTAACTTTGTAACATGAATCAATAAATACAAAGGTCAACATCAAAATGAAGCTTAGGATAACCAATTTGTAGCTTATATATACATATGTTCATACTAACCTACCCCACTAAGTGGAAAAAGACTTTGTTTGTTGTTTGTTTAATATACATATATTCATACTCACTCACTTCAAATCATCTTAAAATATATCTCACGTAGTACCTAAATAAAAAAAAAACATTTAAAAAAAACAAAAACATATCACTCTCTGTCAAAGTAGTTGGTAGTTCTAAATACTTGAAGACAGTTTTCATTGTTACAGAAAAGAAGATAGAGCAACATTGGATTCTCATCAAGAATTTCCAATGTAATCTCCAACCAATCAAAATAAAACTGCACGAAAAGTTCATGGATTAGGCTCTCCAACTGTCTGAAATAAGAGTGGCTTATATAGAAACATAATTTTGCATATAGGGAAGAGAAAATGATGGGCCCTATGAACAGGAGGGTGGTTATGCAACTGTTCTGGGTAGCTTTTAGGCAGTCTCGATTGTTGTGGGCTGTTATGTAACTGTTTTGGAGGAGTTTTGGGAGTCATTCTTTTCTACGTGAGGTTTAAAAGGGTGAAGAAAGCGAGATATGAGGATTGGTGTGCAAGAATTCTGGAGGTGTTGGGGAGATTTCTAGCATCTCGAATAGTTCAAGGGAATTTCTTATTTTGCTATTGATTTTCTGTCGTAAGAACTATTATGTTTATTTCATATAAATTCCCAGTTCTCTGTTCTGGTCTCCATCAGAAAACTGTTAGTTTAAACCTAAAAAGAAACAATTGAAAAGAAGGTATACTAATGACCAAATAAATCCAGCATCAAATTCGCCAAAAAGTCCTCTAGAGCTAGTAAGCTGATAGAACATTAGAACCTCAACAACAAAACAAAATATGCTGCTGAAATATCTGATATTAAGGGAAAATCAGGCAAGGAATTGCCTTACATCAGAAAAACACAACCAAAAATAAACCAGAAAAGAAAACAGGCACACAACTCCTAGCTATTCGAGATGCTAGGCCTCTCCACACACTTCACACTCCACACTTAGCATAACTAACTCTGCACCCTTCCCTTAGTCCATAATACCAAATCCCACTACCCCTTCACGTGTGTGACTCAGTACCAAAAACCACTACCCACTGCCCACCTCATCATTCCTCTTTTGTTTAGGCCTCCTAGAATACACTTTAGTAATTGGAGGGCCATCATGAGCCTCTGCGTAGGTCTAAGTAAGGGCCAATGAAAGGAATGGGAAAGAAAGCAAAAATGGGCTTTTGAAGTTAAGTTCCTGATTTTTGCATTTCTATGTTTCTTCTTTCCCTAGACATATCTCAGAATCCTTGTTTTGACACCCTTCATGAATGTTTTAGATATTAGATTGATAAAGTTGTTAATCCACTAAGTTAGAGCTGGATTTTAATCATCCACGTGTTATATTTCACTCCATATATCAATTAGTGTATTTTTCCTAATTTTTTCTTAGGGAATTACATGCTGCCATGCAGTTGAATTACCTTCCAAGAAAAGGGCATGATACTTCCTTGCATGAAAAAGGAACATGCACTATCAAATCCATGAAAGAACAAAAATCAATCTGAAGCTTAGGCTGACAAAAAGAAAGTAATAATAAATAAGTCACCTGTCGGTTTAGACCTTCCCAGAAGAAAAGAAGTGATGCATGTGGATTTTCAGATAGTTCATGTGCCTTTTGGCTTTCATAGTTTGTGTACCTGAACAAATCAATTACAGCAAGTGGAAATTAATAGTTATTTTCCAAATAGCATTGTCAAAATCATTTGAGTAGAAAAACAGATTATTTCGGACCACACAAAGCCATCCTTGTCCACACCCTTAAGCAATACCATTCTTGATGAGCTGCAGCCAAATAAAATAGAGTCAATTGAAAATTAAGTTCAGTTATGCAACATAGTATGTATTTACGTTTGTTCAGTATACATTACATTCATTCAGAAGAATCCACCGACCTATAGATGAAGACTGGCAAAAGAAAAAGAAACATAAACAATAGAGAAGCTGATCTTACGGTTTTCCATTCTTCCCTACTGTTGACAAAGCCATAGCATTTGGTTCCCTCAAGCCAGCAGCCAATGCATCATCAAACCATTTACAAAACTGCAGGTAATGAAGGACACAATTATCTAACATAAGAAAAATGATTGAAAAGTAGTCATAACCATTAAAATCTCTGTTTTACGAAATACCGAAAGATTATTAATCTAAAATAAATTAAGGTAAGGTGGTAAACCAGATGGTGAACCTCGAAACAAAGGTAAGGTTGTTGTCATGTGACTTGAAGGTCACAGGTTTAAATCCTAAAAACAACCTCTCTGCTTGAAAGGGTAAAACTACATCCATCTAACCCTCCCTAGACTCTGGGAGCCTTGTGCACTAGGCTGCCCTTTAAAGTGGTAAACCACAAAAGGACAAAAAAGAAGTGAAAAATTTTACAAAGTATTATTTTACATGAACTTTACCTGATTGATGGGGTCTGCCTCCACCTGCTCTTCAAGAAACTCTGGAGAGATATAGTTCTCTCTTAAGGCTGAAATATCAACTTGATGAGGCTTGCCAATTCGAACACACATGGAAGTTCCAGGATATGGAGGAAGATGAAGCTTATATCTTTCTGCAATAACAGGTGGAACAAATCTACCTCCTAGAAAGTGATGAGGACCACTAAACTTCTTTGCACATAATTTTGGGGCTGTCAGAGAAACCTACAAGAAACTTAAATCACATTAATGAAATTCCACTTGATAGAAATACAACTTATGCTTGTGAGAATATATAAAGAATATTATAGATAAATTCCATATTTTGGAGTAAGGAACAATGAAATAGATGTCTCTGAGAATCATACCAACATATCAGGTTTTATGCCTTTACCATCAACATCTCCTTCTTCTACATGCCACCCAGAGGGAATATCTATAGAGACTATAACGGGTCTTTTCTGACCACTCTGATTAAGATTACATAAAGTGACAAGCCTTTGGATCAGATCATCGAAAGGAGGCCTTGGAGCACCTGAAAATTTTTTAATTTTACTTATTCAGATAAATTGCAATAAATGAGGTCATGCACTAATAATAGAGAAAGTGTAATAATCTCACAAATATGTGAAGTGAGTCAAAATTTCAGAAAAGAACTAGCCAAAGTTGGTCAATAGGATCATATTTATAAATAAAGAATAATTGTGGCAGTTCTTGCCTTGCCACCATGGCCCTATTTATTTTGTAGGCCAGAAATGTAAAACTAGTTTTGATGATTGATATAATCAGTCCTTTTGAAAAATAAAATGATCTGAAAAACGAAGATACCAACTTGCTTCCTAATTTCATTTTTTTTTTTTTGTAATTCTAGTAATCAATGTGCCATTATAAGTTTGTGTAACAAAAAAAGGAAAATCATTCTGCAGTTGCATGCGATTTCTATGAGGGACAACAATGTAGACATGTATGATTGACAAACAATATTTAAAAAATAAACTGTAAATTACCATGGAAAGAGAATCCAAACATTGCATCTACTAGAACGTCAAAGTCCTTTGATAAGTCCGATTGTAGATCTTCCACTGATAAGAATGGGATTGATAGTGATTCAAGCTACACCATCAGTATTTCAAATGAGACTAGCAGCAATTCATAACACGCCGCCAAGCCAAATAAAAAATTGGCAGGGACGTACAAGATTACAAATGAGTGTTTCAAAAGTTTCTGAGCTGGAGTTCCTTCCTACCTGAGTAACTAATCCAGTATAAAGAGGCTTGGGGGTTCGCTTGGGGTAGCAGATAAAGGTCTTATATCCAAAGTGATGTAGGTGTCGGGCAGCCACCAGACCATCACCACCATTATTCCCAGGTCCACAGATAGTAAGAACACGACCATGCTCACTTGGTTTGTAAACCTGTGAAAGAAATTGAGCACAAATGTTCCACAGTACTAGTAGGCAGACATCCACAGAGAACACGATTCTGTTTGGTATAGCAAACGATAGAGTCGCAGAACAAAAGGTCAATATATTCTATTTGCAGAAAATTGATGAGTAAATTATAGAATGCGTGGCCTGTACTATAACTAACTATCAGGCTTAGTTACTTTAAGCTGCATACTTGAATTTTCGTCTTTACTTATTCAATTTATGTCCCGAACGAAATGAGTAGTATAACAAGGTAAACCAAACAGATAACTAAAACACCTAATAAGTAATTACCTGAGCAATAGACGTGGCAACGCTCAAACCAGCCAATTCCTACAGTTAGAAATGCACAAAGAAATCAAATCGAAACCGATAAGCATGGACCAGAAACGTAATTATACGAGAGACGGAGAAGTAGAGAAGCAAGCGCTACGATGAAGATTCACCATCAACTGGTCGACACTAAATCCAAGAGGACCCATGAGGGTCTCATCGATCTCGGCAGCTTCGCGTTGAGCGAGGTACGAAATAGAGTCATGGCTCCCCATGGTTTGTCCCAATACAGCGGCACTGGAGTTGGAACCAAATGCACAAATTCCCGAGGTGCGAATTGGGTTTGGAAATCGAAGCCCCTGAAATAAAAGGCAAAACGCTTTTAATTTGCCGAATAGTAGTTTGAAGAGTGTAGGGAGAAACTGGGATAAAGACATGGATGAAGTGAAGAAAGAAATGTCTTACGGAGAAGGGTTTAGAAGGAGAAGGAAAAGAAATGGAGGGTGTGTGGATGCCGGCGTAAGAGAGAGCCTTATGAGTATGAGTGAGTGAGCGGGTAAGGTATAGGCAGAGACATGTCATCGTCCTTCCCTTCCGCACAAGTGAACGCATTGCTTCGCCCTTTCTGACATTTTTCTACATTGCCATGCCTGAAGCTTCTGGATCATTTTCGTCTTATCGTCTTTTGTTTTACGCTAACATTAATAGCTACTTAAAGTTTTCAGTAAGAGGATAAAACGTTTATTATTAAAACTAATAAGTAAGGAGTTAAAAATGTTTAGAATTTAATCATACTAGATGATTCGCATATATAAAAATATACGCAATTTTTTTAAAAATTTTGATATATTAAACAATCTACTTTTTACATTATGTATTAAAAATTTTAATATTTAATATTTAAAATGTCATTTAATATTTAAAAAAAATGATATATCTATATTAATTAATGGAGTATCAATTAATAATTACTTGAGTATGAAATCTGATCTTAAGAATTTTATATTAATTATTAAATAGATATTTAGCATGTACAAAAGTGTATATATATATATATATATATATATATATTTTAATTTTTTAAATATAATATAAAATAATATTTATTAGATGTTAAAATAATAAATTAAATAGTGTAAAGATAATTAGTTTCTTACTATTTTGTTATAATTTTATACTATCTTTATTTTTTCTCTCTTCTCTTTTTATATTAAATATTTTATTTTATATTTTATATTTTATATTTTATATTATATAATATATACTTTATTAGACCAAAAACCAAAAAATCTTAGAGTAATTATAATATAAATATATTAGTTTTACATGCACAAATATTTTTTTTATATTTAAAATATAATATAAAATAATTATTATTATTATTTTAAAATAATAAATTAAATAATATAAAATTATCTTATCCACTTATTTTTAGTAATTTTTTTATTATCTTTATTTTTTTATATCTTCACATTATATATTTTATTTTTTAATTTATATTATAAAATATGTCATGTATGAGACCATTGATTAAAATAATCTAAAATTATTATAATATAAATATTTCTAAAATTAAAAGTTATAAAACAATATATTTGTCTCAAGCTTAAAAAAATTAACCATGACTCACATAATCAACTAAAGTCAACAAAGTCATAATACTCATCCAAGATTCAACCAAAAAATTTAGATTGGGTTGGGCCAACTTATAATTTATCTAATAATTTATTTATCTTACTTTTTTTATATGAGATATTTTATTTTTTATGAATCAATTTGAGAGAATTTATATTTATAAAAATTAAATTATTAATTTATTCAATATTTTTTTGTAGTAAAGATTTAATTACAATTTTAATACTTTAATTTTAAAAGGTGAAAATATTACTAAAAATATATAAAATATTCACTTTAGATATTATTTAACATATAAGTGTTTTACATTAACTAAATCAATGAATTTATATTAATTTTCATATGAATTTTTGTATATAATAATAATGAATAAATTTTGTATAAAATATTAATTTTACTGGTAAAAATAAATTATAAGAAAAATCTATATAACATTATATTGACTAGGGAAGGAGAAGCAAAAGGGTAAGGACACAATTGCTTTGCGTGGATTGAAATAAGCTTATGTATATTGGGTATTTGGGTTGAAACGAAGCTTCTGAAAAAATAAAGCTAGTTCCATATAATTAAATTGTAAACTTAGTATTTATATAAATATATTTAAGAGTTATTATTTTGTTAAAATATCTATTATAATATATTAAATTTTGACATAATTTTACAATGTGACATGAGACATGATTTAATTAATAAAATTAATTAAAAAATTTGTATAAAAAATTTAATAATAATTTATAGTTATAAGATTTAGATTAAATTTAAATTTATTACTAAGTTTATATATTGATAAATTAATTGGTGAGTTGAGTTTAACTCTTAATTAATAGATCATGATTCATTTATAATTTATTTTTAAAAATAAATATGAATAATAAATAATTAATTGAGTCATTAATAATATACTCATATATAACCTAACTCAAACTTATTCATTTTGTCATCCTTAAATTTTGCCATCATAGTTATTTAAAGATGGTGATCAACTAGATCATTAGGTCATCGGTTTAACTCTACATTTATATAAACAAATACTTGAAAAAATAAAGAAATTTGTTCAGTTCATGGCTTGATTCACTGGTTGAATTGTTTGATCAATTCAGTTCAACTAAAAAGGACAATTTTTTTTAAACAAATTAAACTAGTTCACTAATTAATTTATTGGTTAAATCAATTGGATCGATCCAATTCATATAACTGTGATTAGTATTAGTAAGTAATTCATTTCAAAATTATTAGGTTCATTGAAAACGTTGAGGTGAAATCCATGAAAATGAGAAAACTGAAATCTTATCGTGTTATGTAACCTCAATTTCTATTTTCTTCATGTCTGAATTACGATGAACGATTGAAGAACAAACGTAAAATGATTTTTTTTTTTTTGTTTTATTTCGACAGAACAAGAATTTGAATTTTGGACTTCTTTTTAACAATTGTAGAACAATTCTTTGGGAATGTGAAAGTATAATAGTATTAGTTTATAATTATAACAAAGACAAAGAAAAGTAACTTAACTATTTGATATATATATATATATATATATATAAACTTCATTATATTTAAAAAAAAAAAAATTGGCGCGGCATAAGCTTTGGCTCGTCTAAATGCTTTGCTCAATCTCGCACACTTTCTGAACTCTTTCGATAAAACTCATCACGGTCTTCAAATTCTCTTCATCTGAAAGGAAAAGTAAAGAGAAAACTACATTCATGAACAACTCATACACGCGTAGCACCGTTTGGGGAAGAAGGAAATAGTAGAAAACCTATAATACAAGCAGAGGTTGGAGGAAGAGATAATATTTTTGTTTAAAAAAAAAGACTTGAATTATCATTTTCGATTGAAAATAAAAAATATAATATGTATTTTAAAAATAAAAAATATAAAACAATTAAAAATTATTTTAAAAATTACTTTTTAAAACAAAAAAATACAAAAAAAAGGCGTCCGGATTCCCTGGGCCCTGCTGGGCGCTGTTGAGCGTTTTAGCAGCGATTTTTTCCGTTGCTAAAGTTTTTTGCAACAAATATTATTGTCACTATAACTTTTGTTAAATTAATTATTTAAATAAAAGTTATAGCAGCAATAATATTCGTTGCAATAATATTAAAACACACTTTAGCGACGGATAAAACCGCCGCTAAAAAGCCCATCAGGGACAACAGAGAACGCCCAGCAGGGGATCCAAAAACAAAAAAAAGTTTAGTAGAATGTCCATAGATACATAAAAATAATACTAATATAACTTTTTAAAATTAATTTCATAAAATAATCTTAAAAAATAAAAAATAAATAAAAGAGCATTCAAATAGACGTCATATTTACCTAGTCTTGGAATTGTGTGGCCTTTGGGATGACGAACTACTACCGGTGCAGCACACGATTCTATTAGTTCAAGTCCATACGGTCTCAAGAAATCCGTCTCTCCTGCACCAAAAAATGTTTATTGTTTTATCAATTTCCTTGGTGCCTTTGTGTATAATAAATTAAAACGTAGTTTAAGTTTGAACCGGAGCTAAATTTTTAAATAAGTATGTTATTTATCTCACAGAGTCATGTGTGATGCTACATTATATATTTCCATCATTAGAATTAAAGAACATGTAATGTACTTTTATTCATTTAATTTTGAATCAAATTTTAGTTTTATCTTTTAAATTTGATTAGTTTTAATTGAATCTTTTAATTTTAAAAAATTAATTTTTTTTTAATTCTTAACATCATTAATTTATTTAACAAAAAAATCAAGTTAGAGCTAATTTTTATATTATTATGCTATATTATTATTATATTATTAGCCTATTAATTTTAAATATAAAAAATAACAAATATTTAAATTTAAACTTTGAAATCCAAACTAAATATTCATTAAACTTAAATTTAAATGTAGTGTTTTCTCTAAATTTATATTTTTTTGTATATATAAAATTAATAAATTAATAATATTAATAATAATAATATATTATAGAGATATTAAAATTGATTCAAACTCAACAGTTTCTATTAAATAAATTAATAGAGTTAGGAGTTAAAAAAATTTTGATTAATTTTTTAAGAGTTAAAAAATTAAAGTAAAATCAATCAAATTTAGAAGACGAAATAAAAATTTGAGCCAAAATTAAATAACTAAAAGTATTTTTCTACTTGAAGAATATTAAGAAAAGCCATTATAATAAACATCTTTTAAAACTTTGTGAGCTTTAATAATTTTTTAAAATTATTTTAAAGGCTAAAAATAAACTTTAACCTAAATAAACTATTGTAACATATCAATTAGGAGTAGTTAGTAAGATTGAATTGATTGGTTAATTTAGAAAATTCAATGCATTTAAACCTCCAATTTAACTAATGTATTCCAAATTTTATTTTAATAATGCTCTCTGAAAAGTCTAACTCATATTAAAATAGAACAAAAAATATTATTTTATCAATTAAACAACTCTTTAAAAAAATAATAATTTTTTTATATGACGTTAAATAATTTATTCATGTTAAAACTTTGGAATGACCCTGCTTATTCGACTATACTATACTACTGAGAATTTGAGTATTGGCCAGATGACAATATAAATATAAAGTTGAAAGGAAGGGAAAATATAAATAATTATAATAAATAAAAATAAAAAATTTAGACACAATTTTTATATTTTTATTATAAATTTTTTTAATTAAAGATTGAAATTTATATAATTTATTTTTTAAAAAAATTCTAGTCCTAGATATAAAGGGAGCAACGGAAATACCTAGAAAGTGGAGGGAAGGACAGGAAATTGGGGCAGAATATGCTTTGTCAGCCACCGAAGGTGCCTTGAACTTAGCCCCTCCTATTATGATTAAGAATTTCACTTTGGGAACCTTGGTTAGTGCCACGGCCTGCACAAAGATGAAGCATAACACAAATACATAACTATTTTGAAATTCAATTCAACATATCCCAATCCCAAATACCACAGTTCATTTCTTCAGTTTCCGCGTACCTTCTCCTGAAGACCCGGCATGCCACCTGACAAGATCGCCCCCTATATTCCCAAATTCAAACACTTGAATTATTTCAATCGCTTAACAGCTATTTCAATTCCAATAGTCAATTCCGGGAAATTCATCATTAGAACATGATCAATAACGAATTAAATGAATTGGTTACCTGTGAGAAACCAAGAAGGCCATCAAATGGCCCGTGCTTGATCATGTAATCCTCTATATATTTCAGGCATTCATCAAAGTTGGTGTACTCTGTGAATTCCTATCAAGAAAAGAAATGCAAAAAATGAAATTATTACAATTGAACAACCTTTAAACTTGTTATTGGATCGCCAAAGAAAGGAGATGAATAATAATAAGAACCTTGTTAAACTGGAACCACTCGTAATAAGGAGGATCGAAAATGCCCTCGACGTCGGATTTACCCTGGGAGGGAAAAGGAGCATCTAGGAAAACGAGATCCAGCTTGTGCAACACGGATTCGGGCCACTTGTATATCTGTTTCTTCAGGATTTCCGCACTGGTTCTGAAGCCATGAAGGCACAGGACTCTTGGCTTCCTCGCGGTGATTCCATTTGCGTTGGTACCTCGGCTTCCCATATCGCTATCGATTCTTCTTTCTTCGTCAGTGATAATAGTAAGTAATAACTGACTAAAGAGGGATCAGGAGATGGAAGAAAACGATGAATATAGCTTATAGAACGAACGATAGAATGTTGTGGCCGTATTGCGATGACGAGTTGAATTTATAGGCGTGGTTGGGAGTCAAAAAAGGTTCTGTTGTGTGGACCTCAACCATTTGATTCTAATTCCATTTTGGCTGCTTCCCGTTTTATTTAAGAGGGCTTGTTGGAGTGCAAAGTTGAGGTCATGTGAAACGATGACGTTTAATAATGAATAGAAAGTATAAGTAGACTCAGTTTCTTATTTTTATTTATCACGTGTGTATAGAAGAGGACAAAGCTGGTTCATTTCTCGCCACTGAAGGAGCCGCGTCCTCGTCGGTGAATCATGCTGTTGTTCTGGACGAAAATGAGGTTCTCCTTTCTCACATTTTTTTAAGAGATACAATATTTAATTTGATTGTGTTTTATTTTTTAATCTATTTTTTCCTATAAATCAACTTTTTAAAAATTTATAATTTATTACACACATATACTAAATTAGTCATTCAAAGTAAAAGAAATATAATTTAATTTAATTAAAAACTTTAAACAAATATATGATATAAGAACTACCGTGAGTAATTTTTAAAAAATAAAGTAATAGTGATGTTTTATTACAAAATATCAAATTTGGAAGAGAGAACAGAAAAAAGATAGATCACGTATTCAAACACAATCACCAAAAAATTCCCCAGTATTTGTAAGGGTGCATTCAATAGAGAACATGATTCTGGGGAAAAAGGTTTGGTATAGCAACTGTAGAGTTGGAGAACAAATTAAGCGTCAATATAATATATTTTCTCATTGCAGAAAATTGACGAGTGAATTATAGAATTAATACATGATTTATGCTATAAAGAAGAGAATGAGAAATAAAGAAAGAAGCGCAAGGAGGTGGCATCATATACGATGAAAATTGAACATCAATTGGTGAAGCCAATGTTGGTCCCAAGTCAACAACAGTGGAATTGGCACCAATTATAGGGGTTCGGATTCATATACCCAACTCTGTTTAGTCCTCCTATAGATGTACAGCAGTATTCTTCATTGGACTGGATTCTCCCAAATTTGTCCTATTTTAGTTTTGTAATTAAGACGTAGAGAAGAGTAAGAAAGGTAACTTATATATTAAAAGAAAAGATGATTAATGAATTAACAAAATAGTTTTCATTTCCATCCATATTGAATTTTAAAATTTTTAATTTCATTTACTCAAAAGTTTTTAAATTGAATAAATTTATTTCAAATTAAGAAACATTAATATAAGATTTATTCATATAAAATAACAAAAAAAGATATCACAACCATTATATTATTCAAATTTCAGAACAAACATTTAACGCGAAGGTCGAACAAGTTCTTGGGTACACAAGTATCAAACATAACTTTCCTATAAATATTACAAGCTAATCTTTTTACGGATACTCCATAAACCCGAAGCCAAATTTCATTTATTTAATACTCGTGTACTTAAAACTCCACGGAAATTTTGATCATCCTTGGTCTAAATTCATTTCTCAGTTTCAGTCTCAGTCTCACACAACTTGGTAACTTTTTCGACAAAACTGGTGACGGTGGGCAATGTATCGTCCACTGAAAGGAAAACAACAATAGTTAATAACTGAAACGCGCAAGAGAAGCGTTTAGCAAAGAAATTAAGAGAGAAAACGTTTGCGAGTAGTCAGTGACGTACTTATTCTTGGAACCATGTGGCCTTTGGGATGATGAATCACCACTGGATCAACACAATGTTCTAGAAGTTTAAGCCCATAAGGCTTCACGTAGTCATTCTCTCCTACAGAAATTGAAATTCCATTATTTGGTTTGCAGTTCGTACTAGCAGATTTGATATTTAAAAAGGGATAGCAAGGGAAATACCTAGAAAGTGGAGGGTGGGCTGGGTAATTGGGGCAGCATATGCCTTTTCAGCTGCGGGAGGGTGCCTCACCATAGCTGCGCTAATCAGTATTGCGAATTTCAATTTGGGAACCTTGGTTAGTGCTACTCCCTACACGTCACCATCGCATCCACAGCAAACGGATTTGTTAACTACTTTGAAACTGAATTTATTTAATTACTTACAAGTTAATTAATTTCTTCCGTTTCCACTTACCCTTTCCTGAAGGCCTATCAGTCCACATGCCAAAGTGGCTCCCTGTATTCTCAAATTCAAAACACTTTCTTATTATTTTCAATTCCAACAACATCGATTTCAAATTCATTACAACAAAATGAAATTACCAGTGAGAAACCCAGAAAACCGTCAAATGGTCCGTGCTCCACCATGTAATCCTCCACGTATTTCACGCATTCGTCGAAGTTTTGGTACTCGGGAGAATCCTATTACAGTAAAACATACAAAATATGAATGAACATATTAAATCACAATCGAAAAACTCAAACACACTTTATAATTATAAGAACCTTGCTGTATTGGAACCACTCGAAGTAGGGAGGATCGAAAATGCCTTCTACATCAGATTTACCCTGTGCGGGAAAGGGACCATCGAGAAAAACGAGATCCAGATTCTTCACCACCGGTTCTGGCCACCTGTATATCTGTTTCTTAAAGATTGCCCCACTGGTTCTGAACGCATGGAAGCATAGCACTCTTGGTTTCTTCACCTTGATTTCACTTCCATCTTCAACTTGGCTTCCCATGTCGCTCTTCTTCTTCTTCTTGTACTTAGTGATTATAGTAACCTATAGATTATAGTACTACGGATGATTCTTGTGGGTGTTGCCGAGTTCAATTTATAGTGTGCTTGGCTAGTTGTTTTAATTCAACGAAGTTGATCTTAACCGATCTTTCTATAAATGAAAATTTTATTTTTATTTCATTTATTTATTCCTTCGATATGATATATATTAAAGACAAAAAATTAGTAACATAGTTGGATTTAGAAAATATTCTACATGTATATATAGATTTTATTCCTACATGTAAAATTACATACAAATAAAATTTTTATCATTACATATATATATAATGTAACTTTATTAAATTTAGTAGATTGGAGAGTAAACAAAATAAAAAATTTTCATTAAAAAAAATATTTATATTTAATATATAATACTTTTTAAATAAAAATATCTTTAATAAATAATATATATATATATATACACACACATAAAAACTATATAATTGTGTCTTTTTCTAAATAAATTTAAGAGTATATGTTCACCTTAGACAGTGGGAAATTAATTTCTTAGGATACGATCATTGTCTGAATGGGGACCCACCCAATAAGAATTGTCAATTGTATAACAAAGAATACATAAGCGACAAGTGAAGGCCACCGGAAATAGTTTTAAACTACGTTTTTTTAAATAAAATATATAATGTAAGAGTGTGAAAAAAAGATAAAATTTTTAAGAAATAAATAAATTAAATAATTTTTGTCATTTTAAAATTATAATAAGTATTATTATTTTATATTATATTTTAAAAAAAAAACAAGATGTACACAAGTGATGTCATTATCCATGTTGCTTGATTTCTTGCCCCACTCATTAAGAAACTTAATAGATCTTGGATGAATAATAAATAATTTAATGCAAGAACTATATTCTACTGCTTTTTAATTTAAAAATTTTATTTATAAGGTTGATCTTAACCCACTTTTCAATTAAATATTGATATTGCTTTTTTTATTAATGTGGTTATGCGTAAATCTTGGATATATACAAAAAATTTCTTATCACTGTACATTAATTAGTTAGTTTTCCTCACATCACATCTTTGAAATTATCCAATTTACATTATCTTTTTAATTATTAATATACTTTTTCAAGCCTTGAATGAATTATGGGTGATTTAATTTATAAATTTAATCTTACTTATTTTTCAATCACGTCACATTTCGCTATGATTGAATATAAATATTTGACATTTAAATGTTTTTTAATTGGTTGTAAATTATATTGAGTTTTTGAATTTTAAATATTTTTCTCTTTCTTATACCTAGTTCAATTCACTAGACTTTGTTGACAATTCTAAATTCTTTCAATCTTATATATATATATATATATATATATATATATATATATTTTTTTTTAAAAATATTTCAAGATCTTCAAAGAATTATGCAAATCTTAATATAAAGAGTATTTTTCAAGTTTTAATATCACATTAACTTATTTTTTTCAACAATAGAGATATAACAGTAAATCTTTGATATTTACAAAATTATTGTTTATGTATTAGTATTATATATGTAGGATTAATTAGCTCATGTCAAAAAGTCAAAACATCTTGTTTAAGGTTCTCAAATTTGCTTTTTTTTTTTTTTTCCAATTATCAAGATACTTTCCAAGTTTTGGTGAATTGTTTTAATATAATAAATATTTCTTCAACATTTAGTTCAGTCAACTTTTTTGTAAAGTTGATCTTAACCTAATTTAAAATTATGTAGATCTCGCCCATAATATTGTGATGGGATGTCGATTGTTGACACTTGACATTTAGATGCTTTTCTTTTTTTCGTGATAGACATTTAGATGCTTTCTAATTTAACGTAAATCAGATTGAGTCTTTTGATTTTTAAAGCTTTTAATCTTGCATCATTTCTTAAAATTGCTTCACGTAATTAACAGTTCTTTCCATTAATAATATATTTTAAAAAAATCAAAATATAGTTATGCTTAAAAAAGTTTAGAATATCAATTTATATCCTTATTTATTTATTTCTTTTCTCAATCATCAAGATACATTTTAAATCTTAAATAATGCATTATAGACAATCGAATGCAAAGAGTGTTTCCTTAACTTTTAATTTAAGTAATTTATTTGTATGGTTAATCTTAACTTATTTTTCCAATCATATAAAGATATTACTTTTATAGTGTAATAAGATGTAAATCATTCATATTTACAAATATTTTGAAAGCCTTAGATGAAATATGAGATGTAGGGTTGAGATTACTTAATCTGTTTATTTTTAAATTACTTATTCTCAAATAGAATTTTAAAAAAAGTTGTGTGAGAGATATAATTTGTGTTAAAAAAATTTGTATAAAAAAATAATTTTGATTATTAAATTATCAAAAAGAATATGTTGTTGCTATTAATTAATATTATTTAAATAGATAAATATAAATATTTATTATTATTAATTTTATTAATTAAATAAAATATAAAATATAACATTTTAATTAGTTTATTATTTAAATAATTTATTTTTATTAATTAAATAAATTATTAATTTTAATTAATACAATTTCATTAGATATTATTGTATTTTTATTAACTAAATGTTGATTAAATTGGATAGGAGAAGAGTACTGAAAAAGAGTGTTGTCAAAATATAAAAGGATATAATAGTAAATATAAAATTTAATAATGACAGTTTAGTATTAAAATATTTAATTTTTAACATTTATTTTTACCCAGAAGCAAAATTTTAATTTTTAACTTATTCTTCAAAACTAAAAAAATACTTTTGTTATTGTCCAAATATATTTTTTAAACTTTGTCAAACACCCTCAAATTTAAAAATAAGTATTTCTTAACAAAAAAACTTCTTTCTTAATAAAAACTTTCATGTATTATATCATTTAATTTGTACATTAATCAATTATATTTAATAATTTTTTTATTTTTTTATTTTTTTTATTTTGTAAGTATATCAATAAAAAATAAAAAAGTTAATTAAATATTATTAATTAATATATAAATAAAATAATATATGTATATTTAAAAATCTCTCTTACAAAGAGAATAACTTCAACCTCAAATTCAAATTTGATTCTGATGAAAAAGATAAAACCCTTAAATTAAAATAATTTATTTACAAGTTCAATCTTAACCTCTTTTTTAATTATGAAAATATTGCTGATTGTGGTTGAAATCAAATATTTAATATCACAAAACTTCTGTATAACTATTCAGCTCGCGTCAAATCACGTCTTTAAATTCTCCAACTCGCATTATTTTTACCGTCGAATTATCAAGATAGTTTTTAAGTTTTAGATGAATTATGGACTATTTAATGTAATAAGTCTTTTCTTAAGTCTTTAACTTAAATAGTTTATTTATAATGTCAATCTTAACTTATTTTTCAATCGTTGAAATCTTGTTTTTGTTGTAATTAAATGTGATTTGTTTTATATATTTAAATTATAGGAGTGATTAATATTAATTTTTAATAGAATATATATCCATTAGCCACAGAGCTTTGTCATTGTCAAGTTTGAATATGAGTATTAAATAAAACAGATGTGAAAATTTTTCGGAGATTTTTTATAAGTTTGAATTTTTTTTATTTTTTATTTTTGGGATGGCAGTACGCATCTCGATTCCATACTTGCAGTATATAAATAAAATTGATTAATTGTATTTACATGTAAGTTGTTATGTTTGATACGTAGTAATTGGATGTATTTGTTAAATTTTTATATATTAACTGTGTATTTGAATTTTGGATGAGAGAATAGAGTGGTGAATCATTTTCTTCTTTTATGACTTGTTGAGAATAAATTTAATATAAACAAGTCTTAATTAAAAAAATATTTATTTTAAATTTTTTTAAAATAAATAGGTTTGAAAATTTAGGAATTCAAGAGGGAAGGTGATCTGTATTGGTTTTATTACTCACTCAAGTAAGTGTTCATGTTTGAAGAAAATGAAAATATATTTTTTACAAGTTCAAAAAGATAAAAATTACGGTAGCAGAGTAGCTTATCTATTGTCATCTTTATTACATGCTTTATAACACAATATAAATAAGATAAAGTCTTTGAAATTTAAAATATTTCCTTCTTGCATGGTTTTAAAAAATTGATCCACATAATTAATTATCATTCATTAAATCTAACATATCTATTAAAAAAATACTTATAATAGTCAAGTTTCATATTAAAATAAAAACAATAAGATTATATATTAAAGAAACTTACATATAATTTTTTATATATTTGTTATCAAATTTTTAATAAAAAAGATAGATAAGTGTTTTTCCACAACTTAATATTAGATTTATTTTTTAAATTTGTTTATATATTTTATATTATTAAAAAATTAATAATAAAAATATAAAAAAATTATATCTAAATTTAATACTTAAATTAATCACGAAAAATATAAGAATGTCATTATTGTTATTATTGTAAGCAATATTATAACAAACTAAAGATATGTTCAATACAAGAGTAAACTTAGTTAAAATTTTGTAGGTATTTTTTATGATGATTTTTAATAAAAAAAATAACATATGGAGAGATTTATTTTTAAGAACCGATTATATAATGTTAAGTTGTAAAAAAAAAAATTCACTTATCATATTTTTTATTTAACATCTCAATAGTAAATATTTAAAAACATCATCTAAATTTTATCTTCAATATACACATTTACACCCTTATTCACAAACAAAAAATACTAATATATAGATTTTTTATTAAAAATTAATTAACCACCTACTTATGTATTTTATTTTCTCTAAAAATAAATTAAGAATATATACAATCACAAATTGAAGTATGAATTCTATATTACGGAAAAAAAAAGAATTATATACCTTATCCAATAGTACAATGAACAGGTGGTGAGTTGCCTATTCCCAAAGTGACACCTGTAATTCACTGCCGCTGGAGCAGAAAAAGGAACGGTGGTTATCATTTTAATAGATTTTCAAATATATACATATTAATCATTTTATTTATACATTAATTAATAATATTTAATTATTTTATATTTTATATTGATAAATTTATATAATATAAAAAATAAAAATTTAATTAAATATAGATGATTAATATATAAATAAAGTAATGCTATGCATGCATTTTAAAAAAAATTATTTTAAAACACATATCATGACTCAAATTGAACACGAATCAATACAAATGTTAAGAAAAATTTCATCACCCATAAATATAAATGGAAAACATAACTATTATACATCACAAATAAATTTTAAAAACTTTTAACTCTACAAACATTTACATTAATACAATTCTTGTTAAAAAACTATGAAAGTGTTGCTCTTAATATTCTAATATTCAAATAAATAACCAATCAATTTTTGAAGTCAATGGAACTACATCTATAATCCTAACAACCATCAAGTGAAAAGTAAAATTGCGCTCATAAACCTTTGTTCAACTTCCCAACTCCTACTTGAAAAAGAGTTTGGATTCGCGGCCATTATTTTTGTTGGCCTGCCATTACTTTTAGCGGCGGTATTTTGCGTTGCTAAATATTATTGCAACGAAAATTATTGCTGTTATAATTAATTATTTAAACAAAATTTATAGCAGCAATACTTTTCGTTGCAATAATATTAAAAACATTTTAGCAACGCAAAAAACCGCTGCTAAAAGTCATGACAGGCTAATAACACCAAAAGTAATGGCAGCAGATCCAAAGGCCTTGAAAAACACAATACAAAAGAAGCAAACTTGAGCGCGCATGTTTTTCATCATATATTACTTACAAAAATTTAACTATTAGAATATTCTGTATTAATTTTCTTTTCCATAAGCTTACAAAAAAATATATCAAAAATATAATTAAAAAAGTATGTTAATAAAATCAAATAGAACATAAGTAAGAACAAAGTTCATAGAACGACTAACTACATAAAAAAACTTACAATTCATTAAGGTAACTAGCTGTAAAAAAGTTTATGACTTATTATAATTCAAAGAAATATTTTACTTATATAATTCAAATGAATATCTTGCTCATATAATTCAGACAGATTCAATCTATGTGTTGGCGAATACACAAAACTAACAACACCCTTGCTTAATAGGGTATTCAATATGCACAAATGGTTAAAAAATATTGTCGTTAGCTATAGAGTTTTGTTTCAAATATTTTTTTATAAAATATTCTAAATACATCTTAATTTAAATTCATTAAATCATTTCACATCTCCATAAATCATATAGCCAAATTTATCAAAAAAACTACATACTCACAATTCATCACTTATATTAAAATGAATTTTCTCTAATTAACAGTTATTATCAAATATATCCAAACAACAAAATTTTAGATAAATTTCACATCAATTGATTTACTTCAAGTAAAAGTGAAAGAAAATTTAACTAATATAATTAAATAATCAAAATACGAGAAAATATCTTAGAGAATAATAATTTTACGACCTGAAGATAAAATTAAAGTTTAAATATATTGTCATATTATAAATAATATTTATAAAAAAATAATTATCAAAATATTAATCATTTATACAGAGTTCATCAATAAGAGAATAAAAGATATATAAAATTATAAAAATTTAATTTGTTCTTCGTGCTAAGCTAATAGATTAAAATTCATCAGAAGTACAAAAATTTAAATAAAAAAATAAAAGTGTGCATAGTATACATTATCCACTCACCACGATGTTGACGTATTTGGATGACTCTACCAATTCTTCAAATTTGAGTTTGACCATAAAGTTATTCTCAAGAGTCCTTATAAAATGACTAAAGTATGACATATATTTAATTATTTACTTAACAAGATCATATTTTAAAACTTCAATAAAATTAATCTCCAACACTTATTTTAATTAAATTTCTATTATTTTTGACATAACCCACTCAACGTATTATGATAAATGTGCGTGTGTATATTCTCCATCATTCAATTTTCTACTTCAAAAATTCAATCCAAAATGTCATTTATCTCATTCAATGATTTCTAAGTACAAATAATTTCTAACATAACAAATTTCAAATACTAAATCACACTGAAAATTATCAATTTTAAAATTTCAGCTTAAGGATTATTTTGGAAGATAAATACTTTGGTTTTGAGTTATGAATCTTTGAAATATAAGTTTGATTAAATCAATTTATAACATATTAAAAAACCCCCCAATTTACTTAGAATATTGAAGAGACCACTATAAGAATCAAAAGAAGAAAGTTATAAGCAATCATTTCTAAAATAAAAGACTTCAAAATGATAAAAAAGAAGAAGTAACAATTTATTAAACCAAACTACAACTTAGCACCAAAATTTTCCTCCATTCACTCGAGAAGAAAGAGAGGAAGAGGGAGAGATACCTTGGTCTCCCTCACCCATGGTGGTCATCTGACGAAGGAAAAGCGACGGCTAAGTCAGGTAGTGGGTGGTGGATGCATGGCGACAGAGAGAATGAGACAAGAAAATAAAAGAAATAAGGGGGGAAAGAAAAATAAGAACGAAGAGCAAATGAATACAAATGCTCCAGGAAAGAAAGAAAACCAAGTTCTATATGTTTAATTTAATTTGAAAAAAATATAACTAATAAAAAATTTCTTTCAATCAAGTCCCTACAATATTTCAGTCAAGTTCTTCATTCCTTTTTTTAATCTTTATATACTTAAATATTATATATATATATTATTCTAAAAATTCTTTATAAACTTAAATAATATTTTTTTATCGACACATAAATTTTAGATTTACATCCAATTTTATTAGTCAAACTATAAATTACTTTTAAAAATTAGGGTCATTACAAAATATTTCTTTTGATTCCACTTTTTTCACTTGCACTTCATATGACATAGTTATTCATAAATCATAATATTATATGTGTATATATAAATTTAAACCTATCTTCAACATGTGATATGTCTCAAAACTAAAATGATACCAGAGCTTGGTTGCACAATATAGATGGAAGTTTGACTTTCAATCAGTTTACCATATTGCAACACAAATAAAAGGCCATAACACAAATAATATGCATTTAAAGTGGTCTTGGAAAGTAAATTGCCATAACCATTACAAGGTGTTCTATGGCTCTGTCTTAATGATAGTATTCCAACTAAATTCAATCTCAAAGGGCGTGGAATGAATCTAGATCCCAGTTGCCCCCTGTGTTCACAGAGTCAAGAGGATTTGTTACATCTCTTTCGTGACTGCCATTACTCTCGAGGGATCTGGACAGTAGCGGAGAGGTACTTTAAATTATATAATTCAGATGATCTTGTCGATTGGCTTAAATACAATACAGTTAGAAAGGAGGCTTCCTGGTTAAATATCCTAGCAGAAACCTTCTTTATTTACATCATTTGGCATACAGGGACAGGTTGGAACAAAGTTGTCTTTGAATCACAAGCTTTCAAGAAATATATGATTTTCAAGAGAGCAATGTCAAAAGTTGCTGAATTCATTTTTCTAGTTGGAGGTAACAACAAAAAACACCCTCAAAGTATCTCCTACCACAACTCGGGGTGGTGGAAACTCAATACAAATGGTTTCAATTTGGGGAAATTGGGTTTGATAGTTGCTGCCGGTCTCATTCGAGATCACAACGAAAATTAGATTTAGGGGTTCTCTCAAAATATTGGAATAGGAATTATTCTTGTTGAACTTTGGGCATTACACACAGGACTGAAGATGGCTAACTCCCAAATTGCCTTGACTCGCATTAACAGCTCTAACATTCCTCCCTTCCATCATTACTTACCTTTAAATGATAAATGCAGGTCATATTTGAGAGGTTCTTCCCAGGTGACGATTAACCATATCTACAGGGAAAAGAATTTGTGTACTGATGGGCTTGCTAGCAACTCCAACTTCTTGGAACCTTTAAATGTTTTCTATTCTGTACCAAACTTTTTGTCTAACGCTTTTTTGGTTGATCTCTTGAGAATTTCATTCCCACGGAAAATTGATATTGGCTAGTTGTAATTCTGGTTTTATTTAATAAAGCTCATCCTTTATGAAAAAAAAAAGTCCCAATATTTGTTATTTTATGACCGCCTTTCTTGTAGAGTATAATTTCTATACACCTTGCACTGTTAGAGTATTACTTACAAAAACAGTTTTTTAAAAAACTTAACAGAAATAGCCATGAACAAGAAATAGAAATTAAATTTTTTATGTAAATGATCAATCAGTTTGTTTTTAAGTGAATCTTTAAAAGATAAAAAGATGAGAAAAAAGTGAGATATTTTTTTGAAGAATATTACTAGTAGGAAGAGTCGATCGAAGAGATGAAAGGAAGAAGCATCAACTTCAACATTTCAAATGTTAGGACTCATACTCTAACGTCAGCAGTATACGAATCTTAATAGTAGACATAGTACTTTCAGTTTAGCTACTTTTTTCAGGATATGTTGTTTTGTGTTTCGTTGTTTGAGCAAATTTTGTGTATTTCTAATGTACATGTAATAAAGGATAATGGAGGGTTAAGATTAAATTTTTATAGTATAAAATTTTATTTCAACCTTTTATTAGTATATTATAATATACACAAAAATTCTTAATATTGCTGCAAAAACACTTACTAAGAGAGGAGGCTAAGGTTTTGTTTAATTGTAATTTTTAAAAATTGATTCTAATTTTTAAAAATAAAAAATAAAAAAAATATTTAAATAACTATTTTCAACAAAAAATAAATAATAAAATTTTTGTTTTAAGAATAAAAAATATGAAATAATTAAAAGTTATTTTAAATTTTAAATTTTTAAAATAAAAAAATAATTTTTTATCAATAATCTGAATATAAATATATAAAAATAATACTAAAATTAATTTTATAAAATAATTTTTTTAAAAATAAAACAACATCCTTAGGGCTAATTCATTTCTTGCACCTGGAGGTACGGCGTCGTGTTAGATGTTGTTTCTGTCTTTCTGACGTCAGTGAGCTTTTCACACTTCTTTCTAAGATGAATATGTAAGTCGATTCTAAGGTATATATTTCTTCATACTGTATTTCTTAATTTATTCTTTTATATAAAATATTTCCTAAAATTTACAATTTATTATACACATATATTAAACTAATAATTTAAAATAGAATACATTATAATTTAGTATAATTAAAAGTTTAAAACATAACAAATTAAAAATTATAAAAAAACTATTACGTAGAGATCTAAATTTAAAGAGACTATTAACATGTGTATTCATTTGTTGTTAATGATAACAAATTGGTCATATTTTATTAAGAAAAATCAAAATTTAGAATAGAGAGCTCAAGAAGGTAGATCACCTATTCAAACACAATCACCAAAGAATTCCCCAGGTTTTTAGCTAAAATACGAGCAACCAAACTGACTTATCTAGGAGCATATGAACAAAAAACTGAAAAAGCATTGTTTAAAGTAAAACCTATGACATTCAATCTTAGAAAAGTCATTATATTTATTAAATTCGTAATTAGGTCAGAGTCAGGCATACACTATGAAAAAAACTCTTTAAAGTAATTTACAAGATGAAATTCTCAAAATTAAAAAAAATAAATAAACGATAAATAAAAAATTTACTGTAGATGAATTAAAGTTTAAGTTTTTTTATATATTTATTTTTATTTTACGAATTTTATGTCTCTCTTGTATTCCAGAATCTAAATCCGTGAGTCTTAATGTTTTATGTGATTTCTAAAAAAAAATCCACGAAATACTTTTATGTGTTACCACCTACTAAAGAAAAGCTGTTTGAAGTAAATAAACTGGTGAAAATAATTAACAATAACAAATATTATTCTCACGCTAATTTGAAGGTATATTATGAGTGTGTGAAATTACAGGTCCGTCCCGTTGCTTTGGCGTCAGATGGTCAAATATAAAAATGGACGGTGGATTTGTGTTGGGACAACGTCACTGGCATTAGCGTGTGAAACGAAAACGCGTTGTGGCTTGCTTCGAATTAGACAACACCTCAACTCTGATTTGATTTCGCTGCTCGCCGGTGTTGTCTTTTTGTTCCTTCTCCTACCATCGTTTCGGTTCGTCTCACCCTTCCCTTTCATTTTAGAATTTCTATTTTTTCCTCTTCTTCAATGGCGGCCAATTCGCATAGAGGTGGTTCTTTCTACGGCGTCGCGGCTCCGTACCGATCCAGGTACTACTTCTGTGCATCATACCCTCTTGGTTTCTCTCTATACCTCCTCCGTTTTGTGACGAGAGATTCGATTGTTGAAAATTGTTGTTCCTTCTGGTTGTTTACGATATATTGGGATGCAGAGAGGGGCTTAGCACGAGGTCGGTTGCTGGTTCCGATGAAATTCAATTGAGCATCGATCCGATGAACTTAGACGATGAGATCAACGGTCTTCACGGTCAAGTTAGAAGGTTGAGACATGTATGTTTTCTAATTTTCAGGTTCTCTTTCTGTAGTTTTTTTATTTTTTCTTTTCAATTGATTTTGTGATAAATTCGGTTAAAATGCTTGATGACGTATCAAAACCATGTATTAGAATTCGTGTGTAATGCCATGCTCCTCGTTTGATTGGCGGTATAATGACGAATGTGCAGTTCCAATTATTCAAATGGACGAGCAAACCATCTTTTTAAAATCGTGTGAGTAGGGTTCTTCGGGACTACAGAGGAGAAGAATTTTATTTATTTTTAGATTAAGGAGTTGAGAGAACTGAACTATTTTATAATTAATTTCTATTGAGAAAGCTTCCAAAGATCTATGGGTTGAGAGATCAGGAAAGGTTTTTCCATTGATGTGCCAACTATTAACACTTACCGTCACTTTCATATGGTGATTCTAGATTTTCTTTTTGTTCCTTCAACTTGTAGGTTGTCATCCATTGGGCTAATAAATGTTTGTTGTATGCATGTCTGCCAAATGAAAAATTTTCCCCTACCACGGAATATTAGATAGAATCTTTGGTAATTGATGCTTGTATGAGGTAATTGTGGGAATATGAAGCTGAATGTTCGACTTAACAGTGTCTTGGCAGTTGACAGCTTGACATATTTTTGAGTACCATCCTGCTTGTTATTCCATTTGATTGGATTTAGTTTAATGAGACTTATGATATTCTAAAGCTTTTATTCCCCTTCTGCATCCTTATATTCTCATACAACTTCATATTTTCTAGTGCAGGTTGCTGAGGAGATAGGGACAGAAGTGAAATACCAGAAAGACTTTTTGGAACAGCTGGTATATCATCTATCCGAGAACACCTCTGTTTGACATATTTTTCATTATGTGTTGCTCCAACTGAAGATTTATTACACATTTCAATTCTTGGTGGAGGGAATAAGGACTACAAATTTTAATGTGTGTTGAGATTTTGAAAAGTAAAACCTCTAACCATGGCAGGAAATGTATTACTGCCCTCATTTCAGGTCTCTTATTCTTCTTCTGGGTTTTCCAAACATTTTTAGTCACTCAATGTTTGACATGACCCTGTAGTTTTTTCCTAACTAATAATGCTTGCCCTGGTCTTAACTTTGTCCAAGTCTACGTTGGATCCCTTATCTCAATATCCAGTACACCCTTTAATTGTTAACAAACCCCCTGAATTTTCTTATTGCCCACCACTTAATAATGTTGATGATAATTTATCTCTTTTTGTTTATTTGGATGGTTTCTGTCATCTAATATCTGAGTTTGATTTTACGCATTTGGATTGAGTATATAGTTTTATCTAAAATGTGGTGAGATGTTTCATCGTTTATTGCATGATGGAATACATAACATAATCTGTTTTCTTATGTTGGTTTATTTAATTATTTGTGCTAAACTTCAATGTTGCAATGGGCAATGCAGTCAACTGTGTGCCATGGCTCCAAGAGCTCTTTTTGTAACAATGTGCAACACATTTTTTACAACTAGGGGTGAATTGAAGTACTTTCCTTTAAAAGATGAGTTAAAAAAATCCTTTAGCTTGATTTATCGTTGGGTTTTGGGTGTCATGTCTTTGTAATCAAATCACATTCATTGTTTTGCACCTTGTTAGAAGAGAAATGGTTAACTGTCTTGCTAACATTTTGGTTGTATGTTTTTCAATGCAGCAAATGACAATGATAAAGGCTCAAGCTGGGGTGAAAAATAATTTGAGGAGATTGAACAAGAGCATCATACAAAATGGTTCAAATCATATAGTTCATGTCATTGTTTTTGCGTTAGTCTGTTTCTTTATAGTGTACCTATGGTCCAAAATGTCCAGAAAATGAGGACTGAAGGGGCTGCCCAGCTTCCGCGTTGCAAGGGCTGCTACTTCAGGGCTTCTTTGGTCCACACACATGATGACCAATTCTGTTGTAAAGATTAGCTCCTTCATCCTTGAGTTCATGTATCTAACTCTTTTTTCGTTTGGATTATTGGAGATATCGTAGTTAAAGTCATTGGTTCTTCGTGAAATCAATGAAATGTCTTGCTTTCTTTCGTTCTGAGAATATTTTTACGCTTCTTTGTTAGCTACCACCGTAGGAATAGTTTATGTTCGGTTTTCCTCTATCATGCATATTTTTCCCATGTTTCATCGACTTTAAAATTCTTCACGCCCAACAAATAATTGCTGCCTTTTTCAACGAGTGTACGTCAAGTTTACATTAGAATAAAGTTTAGCTAAGCCTAACGAATAAAAATTTAGATATACTCTTTACGTGGTGTTGTGGTTGTTTGATAAACTCGTAATACGTGGAAATTTTTAATTCACCAAGACCATAGTTGACAAGAAAATTTTACATTATATTACAAATTTATATTACATTAAACTCTGAATTAAAAATAGTTCATGGGAACTTTGGATAAAAAATCCGCTAAGAATATAATATTTATATAATTTTATATCAATACATCCTTGTTTAACAGCCTATTAATTTATCTCAAGGGTATCTTGATTACATAATTCTTACTATCAAAATTATTTAAAGTTTAACGTATAAAATTAAAATAATAATTACTTTTAATGTAATAGTTACATAAACAAAATTCTTATAAGTTTTTATAGTATGCAAATAAAAGATTTTACAGAAGATTCAAATTGAGAAAAATATAAATTCTAAGCATTTGAAATTTTATAAAATATTATACAACACAATACAAACAGAACGTTGAAGAGTTTAAGATGTTGCCATGTCACGTATGAGGCATCAAGCTCGTGCCACCTCGCGTAAAAAAAGTTAGATTGCCTCGTGGGAAGCACATATTATGCTTCCCAATCGCAGCAGAAGCAAAGCCAACCAGTGATATATTAACAATCTATTTACATATATGATGTACAGCTATCTGAGTTTTCTCAGTTAATTATTAGGCTAAATGAGTAAAGGGGTAGCACATACAATATTGCAATTAGATTCCACACTAAAGAAACTAGTGAGAAAATGGCTCCCAGGCCAACACGAAGGGTGATGTCAGGTCAGCAAGTAATCCACTTTCCCACAAAAGCTTGAACTGGAGAACGCGTATTTTAAAATCCCAGCTAAAAGCAGTCGAGATAGTGGTAATATGGTGTCAGCCTGTCAGTAGGTCGGTCAAAATGCTTTACAGAGGTTGTTAGCCTTCATGTTAGATGAACCTTGCTGATCTATTGGACCTGTTGGACCACACAACCTGCTCCTCTTTGGTTCAGATATTCTCACATGTGAAATTGCAGAGGCTAGCACATCAATCAACACGCAATCATCCTGATCTTCTGAATTGCAACTCTGGGAGGATGAAAGCGGGCTTGAAACTTCACTAAGGGAGCCATCGTCTATCCTGTTTACCCCTGACCCAGGTTCAGGTGCAACAAACGGGCGGCAGGAAGCTCCAATTTGGTGCTTCAATTTTGTTTTGACGGGCAGACTTTTTAATGTAGGTTCTGTGTAGAACAATATCCATGGATGCCCTGAAATAAGCTCACAGAATGTCAAATTGACATGCAAACAACCTAAAGACTTCCACTATCAAACACTCCTCTTTTTCTTTCACTTTTTTTTAGGCGTCATCAATGTTTAAGCATATAAAAAAATAATAAAAATTAAAAGGGTTGAAGATACATCATATGCCAGTGGATAACCGTGTCACACTTTCCTGGAAAGACATACACAAATGTATTTGGGGAGAAGGGTATAATTATCAACCAGGAAAGCTTGTTAGAAAACTTAACAATCTCATACTAAGAATCATTTAGACATGTAGAGATCATTTTCTAGAGAGCTTGTAAACATTCTTGACTACTCCAATTTAACATATAATTCAGATTATAATATAATAAATTACTAGTACAAGCATTATCAAGAAGACAGATAAAGCAGGCAACAAATTCATATTATCATAAACTTACTAAGTACTTCGTCAGCTGTAATCCTTGCTGAGACATCCCTTGTCAGCATCCTCCCAACAAGATCTCGAGCAGGCTTAGATATCAAGTCCCACATCCCTTTATGGAAATCCAGTTTGACATTCTTAATAGCCTCAAAGACTGCTTCCAATGAATTTCCTTGAAATGGAAGAGTGCCAACTAACAGAGCATGCAGGAGAACTCCAGCACTCCATATATCCACCTTCTCAGAATAGCTACCTGACAATACCTCTGGGGCAACATATGCAGGGCTTCCAGCTAAACCAGCCAAGTCCTGACCTGAAATATGAATCTTCAACAAATGAGCTATAAAGATGCTTTGATAACATAATAGACTTGAATACCAATTGAAAACAATAATGTCGATTGCATTACTTAATGTAGCTACTGTTGGAAGGAGTACTTTCAAACCTATACAAGCGTTCTTCTTCCTAGGACCTCTCACACTCAGATTGCAAGCACACACAAATGAAAGGTAAAGAGAAGAAAATGCATCTCAAATACTCATTTACACAGACAATTTAAGAGAGAGAACCATTTGGACTCCATCAACTTTTACTCCCGTGGTCAGGTCAGCATATGAATTGAGACAACAGTAAACCAATGTCCCCAGGAAAGCAAAGAGTGCATTTCTTTCTAAAATGTAATTAATTTTGAATTTTATAACCGATAAAACTTCTAAATTGCACTCTGTCCATAACTGCTGTATCAGTTGAAAGCTCATTATGGTCCTTCAAAAAGTTACCAGACATCACAAATAGTCAATTTCACAAACAGATAGACATACACATAATGCAGGACATGTGAATATCTGCCAACACATTTTTTTAAACTTATTGATTCTGTAAGAATTTTAGAACAGGCAAGTTCAGAAGGGTTTTATTAATCAAGATTAAACAAAATACATGCACTGGGAAAAAAAAAATCAACAAAACAGGTTTCCCATATTACCATTAGAAATTCTCATGGCCAGGCCAAAATCTGCAAGCTTTATTTTTCCTGATGTTGTTAGCAGGATATTCTCAGGTTTGATGTCTCTGTGAACAACTCCCATATCATGACAATACTTAATGACTAACATCACTTCCTTGAGTACATTAGCAGCTCGTTGTTCTGTATATGGGCCCTCCTTTACCATCCTATCGATCAGTCGCCCCCCAGAACACAATTCCATAACAAGATGAAAGCACTCGGCTTCTTCATACACAGCTAACAGTGTCACAACGCCAGGATGTCCAGATAAGTGTTGCATTATCTCAACTTCACGATGAACTGTTTCCTCTCCCTTCCTCAGAGTCTTGCATGCATATTCTGCTCCACTAAGCCTGGACCGACACAACCAAACAGATCCAAATTTTCCTTGCCCAATTGTTTCACCAGAAACATAATCATCTTCAATCTTTTTCTTCCTGCCCATCTGGGTAGCAACATCAATGCATCCTATCTTCCTCTTGAGACCTCTTCCAGGTGTGATCAAAGATGATATCCCACAAGGTGGAGCAGTGGCAAAGCCAGCAAGCCTATTGTTACAGGACGCAACTGGTTCTGCATCAGCATCTTCTTTACACCTCTTCTTCAACCTGGAACAATCTTCTAGCGAGTAATGAGATTTCAAATTAGAGGATGGAGGCCCATGATTCCCGTGATTTGAACTCAAAATTTCAGGCATATTTGAGGATGCATCTGTCTCACTTCCTTTTCTTTTCTTCCTCATAACATCTGTTCTTGAATGATCAACAACTTTATACCACGAAGCTGTCCTATTTTGCCCAAGGTCGCGGGTTCGACTCTGCAGTCAAAAGCGGGTAGATCAGCTCCTCCAATCCCGTCTAATATCTTCACACCTACTCATAGATTGCCCAGAAATCAGCGTAAACCAGAAGAACACAGCAAACTATTAATATAAAACTTCCTATGCCTTCCGTACAACTCCGAGAAAGTAAATCAAAGCTAGAAACCCCTTTAGATCGTAATGGCGCCAAACAGCGCCATTACTCCAAACCAGTAGATAAAAATATTTCCTTCTCCCGATTGCACAATTACAAAGACAAAAATAAGAGGATTTCATTTGCTTTGTCAATTACAATCAATGTGGTTTCATCCTAAGCAATTCCTCTACGACCGGACGGACGGGGGTAAAAAAACTGTAACCGTTACAATCTACTTTACTCTAAACACGCACAGAAAGAATCTGACTTTTAAACACACATCCAAGACAACGTCGTAGAGAAAAGAACGAACCTTCGCAATCAACCCATGTCCTTCAAATTCCAGATATCAGGTTGATCTGTTTCCACACAAATACGAGAATGGCAAACCAAATCAAAAAACGCCGACAATGTATTAGATGTAAACGCAAAGAAAAATATGGGAAATCTGGCGCAATCGCGGAGAATTTGGGGCAATCTGGATCAGAAAACCCTAAAAATCTCCGATCAAAGATTGGGGTAAATCCCCGTGACTGTACATATTTATCTATGGATTGTCTGTGCAATAAAAAAGATAGACGGTGGCTTTATTAGTTATTATTATTATTATTATTATTATTATTTTTGGGTTTAGTAAATTAGACTTTATCTTTTACTTAGCTAACTTGTTCACTTTGCATTATAGGCTCAGCTTTCCCAATTCTTTCTTCCTTGAGGGAGTCATATGGCGTACGCATCACCATCGCGTAAATGAGTATTATTGTTTTTTGAAAATTAATTTTTAAGGACAACAAAATTAAAGACATGTTTTAATGCCGTTTTTTAAAATTATTTTTAATTTTAAAAACATAAAAACAAAAAATATCTTTAAATTAATTAAAAATAAGAAATAGAATATATATATTTTAAAAATAAAAATAATTAAAAAATATTTTAAACTTTATTTTTTAAAATAAAAAAATGCAAAAATAAATTTTTATCAATAATATATACATAAATACATAAAAATAATATTAATATAAATTTTTAGAACTCATTTTATAAAAAAATGACAAAAAAAATTCAAATAGGTCTTAACTTTTATCTTTTATTATTTTTAATTATTTAAATTGAAAAAAAAATTTAGTTACAATGATAATTATACTTTTCATATTAAAAATATTAGAACTTATATACATAATTAATGCATAAATATATATGTATATATATATAAACACATATATAAGTTATATCAATTTATGTGTGATTATGAGAATTTTAACATTTGGTTTTTATTAATATCAAATTCTTATTTGTTATGACAATCACTTTGTTTGTTTGAAACATTTAAATAAAGAGATAAATCAAATTTTTATTTCATAATGACTTCCCTGTAATAATAAGTTTGAAATATTTATTTAATTAATTTACATTAGTTATTTTTGTAAATTTCAAAGAAATATGTGATTTTTTACAAAAACTTACGTGATATTTGCGTTTTCGTTTTGTCCAAGAAACCGACAATAAAGGCGACATTGACACGTGAGTAAACACATGACACCTTGGCACTGGCAGTAGCAAGTAGGGACTTCTCTGACACTCTTACAGTTTTGCCATCTTTTTGTGCGGTGAAAAACAAAAATTTTGGTACACGATTATTAAAATAATAAATATATATTTTTAAATAGAATATTAAGTTATAATTTTTATATAAAAATATTTTTGTTAAAAAATTTTATGTTAATTTAAATTAAATTAATTAAAACTTAATTAATTTATAAATTTTAAAAATTTTTATTTTATATTATATGTATATACAGTAAAATATAATGAACGATAAAATTTAAATCCTTACACTAAAATTTATTTTAAAAATTTAATTGACTTTACTCTTTATTATATGTTAAAATATGCACTTACAGTATGCGCAAAAATTATTCAAGATTTTGGACTAAAAAAAACTTTAGGTAAAAAAGTGGCATTGCACTCCACGGTCAATTATTTCAATTTAAACTTAGGCAATTATCTTTCTGTTATTTTATACTTGATCTTTGGCGATGGCTATGGTAGATGAATCTAGTTAACACTCGGCCAATATATAATTTTGTGGATTATCCTAATGAAAACCTCCAAACTTTATACATATATAAGAATTCAAATGTAAAAAGTATATGTTTTATTAAGCATCCACTAATAAAAACTCGAGCTCTTACACTTATTTACAAATTTCTATAACATATATACTGTTGAATTCAAATAAATAGAGTCTCCCCTTATTTTAAAAAGTTACACAACCTTTATTATTTTTTAAATATAAATTACAGTACCTAATTAACTGTTCATGGATTGTGATAGGATAAAAATTAGATGGACTGGTTGACTACGTAAAAGATTATTCATTTATTACATACATTTTTTAAAATGTTGGAAAAATTTTTGCACAGATTTGTATAGTACAAGTTGTTATCTGAAAACAATGCTAAATAAGTTTAAAGCTCGTAAAAGGATTTGATACAGCGGTTAACAATTTTAGGAACAATTTTTTTTTAAATAAAACAATTTGGGAAATTATTCCGCGTAGTGAAGACGCATTGGAGTAATCAAGTGCAGCATGAGGCGTGAGCACGATTATATAGAGTTCATATTATAGACGAGGCTGAGACTCATTTTCAAGTCAGTGTGCCTGAAGAATGGGTCAGTATGTGCAGATGCTAAACCCTGCAAAAACCCACAACCCTAAAACCCTCCCCATCAATCACTCCTTTCACTCACTCTCTTCGTTTTCGTCTCCGTCCAGAATCAGTTTGAAACCACAGAACCTCTATGCGATATCTGCCTCGGTGATGAGAAATCAAAATCAAAGAGAATCTCAGCAACATTTCTCTCTGACCGAAGCTCTGCTCAATAGTAATCGCAAAGAAGAAGTTCTTGGCGACATTCGAAGATCCCTATCTAACTGCCTCTCCGAAACTAACCTTAATTTGACAATTCCTGGTCTCAAGTCCAAAACAAGGGGCAAGGTAAATCACCGATGAACCTCAAACTGTTTTGTATGTATATATGGGGAAAATGTATTTTTAAGAAAATGTGATTATGTTTTTCGTCTTGTTGGGGGGGGGGGGCTGTAGTGGTCATGACAGTTTCCAAAGAGATTTCCTTATTGAGCAGGAGAAGTTTCTGTAAAAGCAAAAAAGGAGATATAAAACTATAAACTTTGGCTCTTCTTATCGCTTCACTTATATCTTACTGGCAATTCTGAAATAGTTCAGTATATGTTGGTAGGTTAGAGATATTTATGACAGTGGAGACTTCATTGTTCTAGTGACAACTGATCGGCTGAGTGCATTTGACAGAGTTCTTGCTTCGATTCCTTTCAAAGGCCAGGTTTGATACATGTGATCTATTTTTCTTGACGAGATGCTATATGAGAAGTGTTGCTTAATTGACTGTGAATGAAAAAACTTGTGACTAGAAAGAATGCGAGGAATTTATTTCTGCCTGGTAGACAGATAATTATAAAAAAAATAACTACCGTTCGAAGTCACCCAGGAATCTGATTCGTTGGTCTCACACTTGTCAGGTTCTTAACGAGACAGGTTTGTGGTGGTTTGAAAAAACTAAGCACATAACTTCAAACGCAGTTGTATCAGCTCCTGATAAAAATGTTACAATAGCCAAAAAATGTTCGGTGTTCCCAGTTGAATTTGTTGGTGAGTATTTGCTAATTTAATGACTTGCTTGATGCTGTTTCATTGTCCGTGATTGATTTGTTTTTTCAACTTTTGTATGAACCATGTATTATGTTCTGAAAAAAAGCCTGGAAGAGCTTTTTTTCAGGAAGAGTAATATATAAATATTAGTAAAGGATCGGATCAAAACATTTGCAATCACTGTACATAATGGATTACATGTATTTTAGCTAGAGGTACCCGTGTTCTCTTTTTTGTTATTCATGTTATTTACATGGTTGTGATTATTTAAATCTTGTGAAAAGGGAGATGAGGATTCTAGCAACTATCCATTGAGACCAATGTTGCTATTTTGTAGTTAGAGGATATGTGACTGGAAGTACTGATACATCGTTATGGACAGTCTACAATAAAGGCATCCGCAACTATTGTGGCAACGTTCTTCCGGACGGTAGATTTTCTTTCCTTTTGTTTTTTGGGGGTTTCTTTTTAAAGTTTTCTGTTTTATATATAGGCTATTAATGTATGACAGGATTGGTAAAAAACGAAAAACTGTCAGAAAATATACTCACACCAACAACCAAGGCTGCAGATCATGATGTACCTGTAACTCCTGATGAGGTATTATGCCTGTAATATCACCATGAGACTGACTATCTTATTCACTGTGATTGAACTTATAGTAAGAAATGAGCTTCACAGGCAAATGAAAGGGACAAGACTGAGGCTATGTAGGAAAGAGACAATTTGGCATGCATGATCAACATAATTGTCTCTTGTAATTCCTCACCAAAATTTTCATTCTATAAGTTATTCAATGGTGTAAATGCGACATCTATTTCACTGAAGTCAATGGATATGAATATGATAAACATCAAACATGCACACACAGATACTGTGGTTAGAGGGACAATAATGGCTTTTCAACAATTGGCTAATTTCTTTCAACTTTTTTTAATATGCCAATATCTTACTTCTTTTGTGAGGAATTTCCCTTGCAGATTATAAAAAGTGGACTCATGACGCAAGCTGATTATGAAGAAGTAAGCAGAAAAGCCTTAAGCTTGTTTGAGTATGGACAGGTAAATGAGCTTCTCTTGCTAAGTTTTTGTTAGTTTTGGTGTTGGTGAACAATCGAAGTAATGAGATATTATGCCAGTAATTGAGCTTCTCTGGCTAAGTTTTTTAATGCCTTCTCTTGCTTGACTTTGCAGAGCTTGGCTTTGGAACATGGCCTCATATTGGTGGACACAAAGTATGAATTCGGGAAGGCAAATGATGGTTCAATTCTTTTGATTGATGAGGTTTAGTGCTAACCTTGAATGACATTGAATATTACCGTGCATTTATATGTTTAAGTTATGAATATGTGATAAAGTATATTGACTTGCAACTCTAGATACATACTCCTGATTCAAGTAGATATTGGATTGCCAATTCTTACATTGAACGTTTTCAAAATGGTCTTGAGCCTGAGAATGTCGACAAGGTATTTTCTATGTATCAACCTGTACTTGTTTTCTTTGGTTCAGTGCTTTGTGCTTTTATTATTAATGTACAAATTTAGTGGATTTATCAGCTAAATCTATTCCTGACAACTTTGGTCTATATGGATGAATTACATATAACAAACAATTTTCTAATGTTGAAGTATTTAATATTAGGAGTTTTTGAGATTGTGGTTCAAAAGTCATTGCAACCCCTATGAAGATGAGGTAATTTACACAGTCTAGTGCTATTGAATTAGAGTTTATACTTTAAATATATATCAAAATTTCACTGTTGGTGAATTTTGTTTAGGCTCTTCCTGATGCCCCTGAAGATCTTGTTTGTGAATTGGCTTGGCGGTATGTCTACTAGTGCTTATTCCTTTTACACTGGCTATACTTTGCTTTGAATTGAATGTTTAATTAAATGACCCAAAATATGTATTTTTAGAAGACATAATCTAATAAATAAAAATAGTTTGTTTCTATCAATATAAGATAATATATTGTGGACATTCTTTTGACTAGCATATCAAAGCTGCCGACATCCTGCCTTGTCAAAATATATTGTGATAAATGGAAGTTGGTGCTCTGGATTCTAGCTTATAGCTTTTATTCATCAAGAGTGACTTAGAAGATGTTGAGCTTTTATTTTTGTTTTAAATGTTTCAAAAACACAGGTAATTGAAATTCCAAAATTTGCTTCCTATTTTGTTCCTTGACAAAATCTATGATAGAACCTTTATTTGAAAGAGTCTACTGTCTGTTAATGTGATTTGAATAAAATTATCTTAAGTTACGCAGTACAAAATGTGATGTGCAAAAAAGTCAGATTGAGTGATTCCATATCTGGGTCTTTTGTTTGGCTCCTTGCTAGTAGGCATTAAGATGATGTGCTGATACTCAACTCAATCTGCATCGGCGCAGTTATATCACCATACATTAGCTTCTCTTCTCAAGACATGGGTGATTAATTTGGTTTTGATTGCATGACATATTTGTCATGGTAATGCTTGTGTTTACATGAATCTGCTTATTGTGAATCAACTCGTGGAAGACTTTGTTTTCACATTTTTATAGGCCGTATTCATGTGAGCGTTAACTATTTTTTGGTGGCAGATACATTTTCTTGTATGAGACTATAACAAAATCAAAATTTGATGTGCTGTCGACTGAGGTAATCTAAAATCCAATATTTTTATTATACATCGGATGCAATCAATAGGAATAAACTTAATTTTTCCTTGCAGGAACCAATACATGACCGCATATCCAGAAATGTTGCATCTGCGCTGTCATCTCTAGCGTAGCTTCGGAGTTTAGGTTAGGGCCTACTTTAGCTATAATTTAAGGGCCTTTTTCTGACAAATTTATTTGTAAGTAACAAATAACTGCTGTAATAAACTTTTTTCCAATAGCAAGGTTTTGAAATTAAAAGCTGAAAATAGAAAGAGTTACTTTCCATTTTCTTCAAGATCAAGCTTGATTTAATGTATTCATAACAAGTAGTTTTCGGACATTTTGGCATCCGGTTTATCGTTCCTATCTTTAGATGAATGAAGCTGTTTTCTGAAAGAAAGAAGCAAAGGGGTTGGTATGTATATTGCTATGTACGAGAATATAGCTGGTTCCTATGACGTGTCACTGCTATCTTGCTTGAGTTTTTACTGACTTTGTGCATCCCTCCGGCATAAATATGTTGTTTCTGGATGATAATGACCAAATGACAAACATTATTTCTTTTTTTTTTTTTCTTTTTAAAGTCACAGAAAAGAAACCTGGAGAAGGGGAAGTGGGAGTACATCATACATTAGCCTAGGAATAAGAAAAGACAACTCATGAGATGGTTGAACACGATCACCATACTGTCTAACAAGTGAAGATATATCAGTGATTAGGATTCCAACTTCATTAACCGCCTCATAGGATGAGAATTGCTGGAGGAAGGATCGAAGTACCCTTGGTAAATTCCAATTCCACGGGGGGTTCAATTTGTAAGCGACAGAGAGGACACACCTTATAAAGATCAACATTAGCAACTATGGTTATTGGGTTTACATAATACTTGGTAGAAGATATTTGCCCAAATGCTATTGAAGATAAATAAGGCATAATAGCATGTACATCCAAAGTGTTCCCCGCTGCAATAACTAACGACCGGTTAGCGAGAGTTATGGATAATGAGCCAGACTTGTGAATAGGGTAAGAAGGGGTTGGCAATGAAAGAAGTTGTTTTCTCTCTGTTTGAGCCACCACCAACTGACGAAATTGAGTCTTGGTTTGCTGCAGCACTTGTAAGGGAAGAATAACTTGGCCTTCCATCACCATTCTATTCCTAGCCATCGAAAAGTTATGCAACATATGAAATATTAATCTAATCTCATTGACCAAATGAGTTTGCTGTTGATGACAATAACCAAAATAAGAGCCAATCCTGAATTGAATGGCGAAAATCATCAAGAATTCTGACTGAGTAGTCCAGACCAAACCATAATGCCTGAGCAAAATCATAATTTAGGAACAGGTGAGATATTATTCCCTTTTTATCTTTTAATGGTTTTACTTCCCTTTTTTATCTCTTAAATCACTAAGGTATTAGGGTTCATTTCCCCGGTGTTAAATGTGCTCTGAAAGTTAAAAGGAATGCAAAACTAATAAAAGGGAGGTTCTCCTCAACAATAATCCTATCTGTGATCTTGAAGGAATAACCCTCTTAATATGAAGATGCCGGTCAGTCCTTCTACATGAGGATAAGCCCAGGTTGGAATAGCTAGTAATACTGAATATATCTTTATTAGACATGGAAGCATACTTCTCTTCTCCCACAAGACTTGCACGAATGAACTATGGCACGTTTGTGTGGAATTACCTGACAAGAACATATGAGAAGAAGAAGATACCTTGCCTGCGAACAAAAATCTTTTGAAGTATTTTTCTTGTAAAGTGTTGAAATATAATATTTTTATTCATATTAAATATTTGTTTTACATATTAATTTATATGCGAGTTAATGTATAAAAACACCATGCTTCAATACTTAAAAGGATCCATTTTCCTTGCCTGCCTAGTTCCTGTAATCTAACACAGAAAACAGACTCACGTTAACCAAAAGCGAATTTCCCAACTTATAGAGAGAACCTTAAGGTGCTATTTGGTTAAAGAAAAATTAAATTTTTAACCTTTTAAAAACTTATTTATGAAATGTTCAAATGGAGCAACCATAAAAAATTTAGAATTTATATTGTAGTATTTGATGATTATTTCATATATGTTAAGCTCAAATATTTTAGAAATAGATTTTCAATGTTTAAAAAAATTAAAACACTACTGTACCAAACAATTAAAGAATTCAACTTCGGGCGGAAAGAGCTTGCTAGTTCATTGCTATTTACTATAAAACTTATTCTTTAATTTAAGAGGTATTACAAAAACCAAAACTTTTTACCAGTGTCTACCAGAAGTTGGGGCGACGTTTGTAAAAACGGAGATGACAACATAGTCTTAACATACATTGTCACTGGATGGCTCATATGCTGATTTGGATGATGGAAGATATTGTGGACATTAACCTAATTAATATATAGTCCATGCCTCTGCTGATTATCAACATAAATGCATGCCACCTCGTGATAAACTGCTAGGGCACACAAGCGCATGCCACAGGTAGTTGACACCTGCATTATGCTTCTACTTGATCTGTGTGACTTTGCATTGCAATAAATAATAGAATTGAGCTCCACGAGCGACAAATATAATGTTGCAAAACTCTCGGTAACTCTAAGCAAGTTTTTTCCATTTTCTATGGGAAGTCACCTGCTGTGTTTGTGAAGTCTCCTTCCATGTTTCATGCAAGATATTAAATGTTGGTAATCATTGTTCTATTAGACTAAAACCCCAGAATGATCTTGATTCTCCAGTATCAAACACCTTACTTCTTCATTGATAAGAAATCAACCAATGAATGAGAGAGACTTCTGGGTAAATGCTTTGGTTCCCCATACTTGCAACCTGAGAACATCCAAAATGCAGGGAAAGAAATAAATTTGCATGTACTTCAGTAATCAAAGAGGAATAACTCTATGGAAATAATATCACCTATCCATTGAAGTTGAAGCCTCTAAGAATGGCAAGGGTCTCATTATCCATCTCAATTTTATCTTTGTCCATCATTTTAAGGATCTGAATAGGTGGTTCGTTAGCAGAAAGGTGCATTCGAAGTAATATTTTATACAATGACAAATTTGCAGGACAAAATTTATGGATCTCTGTAATATACTCATTTGCATATTCAAAATTCCCATGTTTCTCAAAATCCTCTGCAATGGCCAACACAAGTTCATGCGGAGGCCTCCAATCACAGTCTTTCAACATAGCAAAAGCTCTCTTCATGGCAATAATGGCCTTGTCCATTCTCTGGCTCTTGACATATCCTTCCATAAGAATCTCCCACGTCTTGTAATTTGGACAACCACCACTCTCCATTGTGCGGATATGTAATGATTCAGCTTTCTCCATCATTCCATTCCGCATGTATGCCCCCAAAAGAACATTTGAAACTCTAATATCATACTTTTGACAATTAGACTCCCATTCCACGAAGATCTTCTCAGCTTCCATGATCTCCCCAAGCTTAACCAAGCATGACAGGATACACATATAGTTGGCACATGTGATTCTACCACCAACAGTCTTACTAGCTTTCCATAGCCGCAAGACTCCTTCCTTTTCCTTCAAAGATGCATAAAGCGTTATGAGGAAAAAGTAACCAAGGCGGTTACAGGTAGATAGTTTCTTTTCTGCATTTCTAAGAACCAGAATGGCTTTGTCACATTGTCCTGCTTTCATGTAAACATTGGCTAAAGTAGCAAGACTGCTCCATCCCACTTCAACATTCATATCCTTTCTCATTTCTGTGAAAACCATCTCTGCAGCAGCAACTCCATATCCTTCCCTCTCACCACAAGCATTCATCCAAAGATTGTAGGAAAGAACATTGCAGGGTATTTTGTTTCGCTTCATTAGCTGGATAACAAGGGGTATTTTCTGATACTCATCTGTGACTAGATACAGTTTCATCATTTCATTATAAGGGTGAGGGCTAACAACTAGCCCCAAATCATAGAGTCTATGCATGAAAGCCTCAGCTTTACTTGTTTGTCTATTTCTTACATACCCTCTTAGAAGTCGGAGATAGGCAGCCTTCTGTGAAAATATATCGGGTAGACACACAAAATATTCTTCAGCCTCCGTCAGACCATGAATTTTTATAATTAATTCCAATTTGGCAGCATAATCCGCTGGTGACATGCGAAATCTTTTCTGGTTTTCCATCCATGTCAATATCTGTATAACAAAATAACTAGTTTAAATTTTCAATGTCAAGAAAACGCAGCATAGAGTAAGAGGAAGTCGAACCTCGAGTGCGTGGTGATAGCGCTTTGATAGGAAGAGTGCCTTGGAGATGCGTCTGAGGTCGGAAGTTGACAAATTATTGCCTTGGTCAACCCAGTTTTGAAGAACAGAAATTGGAGTTGGCTTAGAGGATTTGAGTGCTAAAATCTGTTTCTTCAGGCTGTCCTTCGGGGTGACTATGACATTGAACGCAGAAGCGCGAGAAGCTATAGGCCTCCATAGACTTTGAAAGCCGAATAGAAATTTGTAGCTGCACGAAAATCACCTTCAGTGTCAGCGCGTAAGTGCCAGAAATTGGAGGGACTCAGAAAACGCGGGCAACCTACCGTCCGAGACCGGCGAAAAGTAGGCGTTTCGCCGCCATAGAGCCCCGGCGTTCTCGATCATAGCCCATAAATAAGACAACATCACCTCCCCTCACTTTACGAAATTTAGACCGTCAACTCATGTGGGTCCCACAATGCCGACGGTCCAGATTTGCGGAAGATAGGCCTATTCAAACGACACCGTTAAATTTTCTTGAGCTCCAATGCAGGTGCACCAAGCGATTGCACTAAAACCCCTAAACCCCCAGGGCTAAGACCTAATCTGCTCTATCGGAATCTTTGAGCAAATCCGAGTTTTCCGATTATCGTTTAAATAGAATCGCCGCGTCACGTGGCTACATTTCTCTCAATTTTAAAGCTATATCCATAAGCGGTTGAGTGAATGCGAAGGTTTAGTTCGTTGACGCCGGTGAGTGTTTGTAATGCAAACATTGTCAGCGATCGAACCTTTGTTTCGTTTTCTCTGATATATTTTGATTTCATGTCCAACGCAGTATCGGCGTCAGCTGCTTTCGTCTATGGCCTCGGAAACGCTGGTTGATAAAGGGAAGTCCATTTGTAAATTATTGTCGTCTAGCCAACCGTTGTTTCTCAGACGAGGCACGTTTGAAATTTCTTTCTTTCTTACTTATTATCATTTTCGCTGCTAGTTATGCTAGTGGTTTTCCCTTTTTAATCTTAATTTTTTTGTTGTACTGTAACAGCTTTGATGAGTTGCAATTTCGCTAAGATAAATGATCAATTTGCAATTCCAAGGATAACTTTCAGACATCGTTCTATTCATGCCACAGGTTTTGAATTAAAGCAGAACCGCCACATTTTGTTCTTCATCAATACTTCTGTTGCTACTCAAATATTCGGACTTTCTTTTTATTTCCTTCTATTCCTGTGTTATTCCAGCAATTCTTTCTTCTATTGAACGAGATTACTATCAAATTCTTGGTGTTCCTGAAAATGCCAGTCAGGACGAGATAAAGAAGGCATTTCACAAAGTGAGTGCTTATTGGAAATTCCTTATCTTGTGGGGCACAAGCACTATTTGATCAAAACCAGCTTGGTAGATTTGAGTGGAAATGAGGAAGTAGAAGCATGAAGCATGTTGTAGGGAGAGAAAATCGGAAAAAAAAAAAAAATTGAAAACGGATTTCATAACAGATGTCAAAGACAATTAAGTGATGAAAAAAAAAAAAAAAAGCATTGAAGCTATTTTTAAGTTACAGTGAGAATAGTTTTAGTCTATATGACAGTATAACATAATGTCACGTGGTTTCTATATGTGAACGAGTTGATGTTAGAAGAACTTAAGACATGAAGGCTTAACAAGTTTCCATGTTATGGTCAAAATGTTATTAAGTATTTCGGTAATGAAGTTCTGTTCAGTATAACTCTTTCAACTTAGATCATATTAATAACAGTTTGCTGGAGGATTGTATTGCATTCTAATTTAATTATGTCATTCTGCAATTTTGACTACCATATTTGAAGATCTTTTAACATGTACTGCATTATAACACACTTCTCTGCCTTGTGCAGCTTGCTAAAAAGTACCATCCTGATGCAAATAAGAATAATCCATCTGCAAAGAGGAAATTTCAAGATATAAGAGAAGCTTATGAGGTCTTTATTATGGGTTTTATGGAAGTGTCATTTATTTTTCACATTCTCAGACATGTCAAAAGTAATTTATTAATTGGATGAAATTTTTGCATGCAATTTTGTAATGTGACTTCAGACCTTGAGGGATTCTAAAAGGCGTGCACAGTATGACGAGGTAGTTTTTTCTGTCCTTCTGAATTTTATTATTAGTATTTTTTGTTTTATAGTTGCTCTGATTATGAATGGTCTGGAATTTTTATTGATGGAAGCCCTTTTGAAATTCTGTAAGTCATAACCTTCATTCTTATTTATTTTGCTTAGATAACTAACTATTTCCCATCATTTCCTCTAATGAAATTCTATCTCAACTGAAGATGCGTACTTCTGGTTCAGAGAACATAGAATACAATGGAGATGATGCAGAAAGGTTTAGAAATGCTTATCGATCTCACTTTTCTGATTCATTTCATAAAGTCTTCTCTGAGGTAATTTTATTGTTCTTGCACTTAATGTTGTCATTTTTTTCTTAAATATTGATGCAAATAGCAACTTCAGCAAACAATATAAGAGAAGAAATAAGGGACAAACAGGGAATAATACTACTACCCCTACTTTAAGGGTATATTCCAGAAGAAATAAGAAGGAAAAGGGTTATGATGAGCTAGCAGGAGAAAGTGGAGGAGTAGCAACTAATTCTGCAGGAGGCTCGGCTGAGGTGGGGACCACAGAAGGACAGAAGGGACGGTTTAAGGAGGGAGGTCGTGTTGGTTAGGAGTAGAGGAAAATTTGGAAGGGACTTGGGAGAGTGCTAGCCTCTCGAAAGATAGCTTTGTCATTTTATTTTCCTTGTTCTTCTACTATTTTGGTGCTGCTGTATTTTCTGTTTTCCTGGTGTGTTTGTGCTGTTATTTTCTGTTTTCCAATGCTAGTTGCTACTGTTTTATGGTGTATTTTTCCTCTATTGAGGTTTCCTTAATACTATATCAGTATTATTCTGTCATCTAGACAGGTTCCTATCAAATACGCATGCACGTAAATGAAAATTTGTCTCATGCTTGACAGATCTTTGAAGAAGCGACCACTCATTTTGCATCAAATATTGAGGTCAACCTAATATTGTTTGTCAATAGTTTTGTTGAATAAGTTTTTAAATATTGAAGCTAAAGCATTTCCTTATTGTATTCCTAATAGGTTGAGATAGCACTTTCTTTCTCAGAAGCTGTGAAGGGGTGTACCAAACATGTTTCTTTTGATGCGATTGGTCCCTGTGATTTTTGCAGTGAGTAAAGCATATTTATATTTGGAATCAGGAAAGCCCTGATTATTTCCATGTTTTCTTTTTTTTTTGCATAAAAAATGTTTTAAAGTTGTGTTTATATACATATTGATTGCCAAGAAAGCCAAGTTAAAAATTTTGCATATTTCCATCATAATAACAAATTAAAAGCAACCCATTTCTTTTTGTGTTTAAATTTTGCCATTTCACTATCAGTACGTGTCATGTATTATAAGGGAGGGTGATTGGAAACCTCTAGGAAAGCAATCCTGTCAAACAAACCATAAATAGTTGTCTAATTGTCATCTGTCTGTAGTAATTAGTTAAGGCAGTCTGTTTCTTGTTCCCCTATACATAATTTTGTTAGATGCAGTTGAGCATTTTTTTTTTTTTAATGCAGATGGGCGAGGCCATCCGCACAATGCCAAGGCTAATGTTTGTCCAACATGTAGGGGCTTAGGTAGAGTAAGTGTTGTAAAAAATTCATATTGATGATGATTTTGGGATAAATCATATCAAAGAAGATTTGGTTGAGGCTATTCTTTTTGTATTTTCATTGCTTTTTCAAGCTATTTAAATATTCTGTTATTATTGTTGTAATGTATTTTGGCCAGATTACTATCCCCCCATTTACATCGACCTGCATTACATGTAAAGGAGCAGGCCGTGTAACTCAGGTCTTTCATTATCTTACATCAAATAATCTTGTGTGGCTGATCTCTTGCTGGAATTTTTTTTAATGTTTATCCACCTTGTGTAGGTCAAATGTAACTCGTGTGGAGGATCTGGAGTGGTTGAAGGCATCAAAGAGGTTAAAGTTACAATACCAGCAGGTTGGTTGCTAATGCTTGTGAGGAAGCTATCTGCAATTGTAGCTTGGGGGTAGAATTCATCCGGAAATTAGCCTATGGCTTATTCAAATTCAGATTTCTTTTAACTATTTTCTGTAAATCCAATTCCAACCAGCCTTTTATCCTCTGTACTCCATTTTAGGTTGATTGGTTATGAACTATACTTTATCCTCTGTACTCCAGTTTTAGGTTCCTATTATAATGTTAAGGATCTGAGTCATATAAAATTGGAGAAGTTGTATCTGGGATGCAGAATTTACTGCTTAGATTTGCTCTACCATCTGCAATTAAGAACTATTAATTGATTTTATATTAACTTTTTTCTTAATCTTATTATAATCTTCCATGAATTGTCAGGTGTGGATTCAGGAGATACAATTCATGTGCCAGAAGCTGGGCATGCTGCTGGACATGGAGGTCGGCCTGGAAGTCTATACATCAAAATTAAGGCATGCATTTTCATATTCTTTTTAATTTTTTACTTTTCAATTAATTCAGATTAATTCACAGGCTACCCTGTGCGTTCTGTCTTAGTAATCTGTAAATTTACCTGTTTCTGCATTCTTAAAAGGGGAAATACTCTCCACAATCCCATAGGTGTTTTGATTGTTGCTTAATTAGAAATATGTGACTGCAACATCAAAGAAATACTCCTTTTTCCTTGATTATACGATTATGGATGCTCAGCAAATTCATCTGTCTAGCTTGTAAAAGTGTTCTAGTTTATTTCTCAAAGGCATGTCATTTTTTGTTTCTTGTTTTTTTTTAATTTTTTGTGGATCTGACAGCAAGCTTTCTCACTAAGTCGGTCATTTATATTGTTAATGTACATGGAGGACTTCATTTTTAGAATGCATGATGTTGGCATGCTGCAATATTTTAGTTGAACAGATAGCTTCTGCTGCACTAATTTCTAATAGTAGTATAGTACAAAGTACAAACTTATAGGTTGTAGTTGATTATCTTGCAGTCATTTTTATATTGATAAAGGATTATTTTTTATTCTTATTTGAAATTTGGTTTTGGGTGATGTAGGTGGCTCAGGATCCTGTCTTTGTCAGAGATGGTGCAGATATTTATGTGGAATCTAATATCAGCTTTACACAAGTGAGAATCAAGTATTTTTTTAAGTGATCTCTCAATTGCATTTTCCTCTGGTTCGTCTGTTGGGGACCTATGAAACTGATCTTTTAGCCCAATGAAGATGAGCCCGAAGCTGCTAACACCTCTTTTACTTATTAATCCATTTCATGTTCATATTGAGTCTAATTTGGCTAAAATAATGTTGTGCCTCTCTTGTTACTTGAGGACCACTTTAACAGGCTGCAGAATTCAATTTATGTAAGGACAAGTTATGTAAAGCATGCACATAAAAAATTTACAAACATGTTATAGAGAATGAAGAAGGTGTTGAAACTTATTCCCCCCCCCCCCCCCCCCAACCCTCTCTTCCTTTAGGCTGAGAGTTAATGGATTTAAACAGATAATATGTAAAGAAGAGAACTTGTTATTAGTTGAGTTAGCTCTCTGCTCTTTGGTGCTTGTATTCTTCCTGAACCATCTAAGGTCAAATGTATTTACCATCCTTGACGCCTTATTGATCTGGGTGTCTGTGGATCCAGCTACATAGCAATTTTATTAATAGAATAAAGGTTTAATTTCTTACAGGCTATTCTTGGTGGCAAAGTTGAGGTGCCTACTTTGTTAGGGAAGACGCAAGTAAAGGTAAGACTATGATTTACTTTGTCTGTATATTCTTTTATTCCATTGTGAAATTGTAATGACAAAGAAAATTACCATGCCATTTCTCTTTCTTTTAATTGAAGAATAAATTCGTCGAAGTACAAGACTACAAACTATAAAAGAAAGACATAGTCCTATTGTTATTTATTGCATTCAAAAATCCATTTTATAATTTGTTTTCTTTGAATCTATACTATAAATATTGTATATTTTGGATGAAATCTTTTTCTATTGAAAAAAAAATGTGAATCTGGTCTGATAATGAAAATATGATGCGCAAGCTTGCCCCTTAAGGTAGTCAAGGAAGCTAAAGAAATTACAGTTTTTAGACTTGTTTACTCGGGTATTAATTATTATTGAGCGAACTGAACTCTTGATCCTAGCAAAAATGACCCGCATAATAGTACATGCAAAAGATTTCTAATCTTATGAGTCTGTTGGTGTTCAGGTTCTCTATTGAATGTGAATAGAACGTAGATGTTGCAATAAAATAATGAGGGCTGAATTTTTCAAATCCCCATATACTCAACCATGAGGAAAACAAATTATTGGATTTCCAATTTCAGAAATAAGAGATTTATCACCATTGTTTAAATTTGAATCTCCCATATTAAATTCAATATTTTTGTTTAATCATCTTTCATTGATCTTATTCATGAATTTTAGATTCATGATCTTCAAAAGGTGCATATCTCGGTGGGGAAAAGCTATCCTGATTTGCCGACATGCCTGCCATAAAAAAATTATGGCTTTAAACCTGCCACGGAAATAATTTCATATAGCTTCTAGTTGTGACCCTATTTTTTCTGTTAACTTTGTTCCTCGCAGATACCTAAGGGAGTTCAACCAGGACAGCTTCTGGTATTAAGAGGCAAAGGTATAAATGTATAATTAATAGTCCTCTTATGGAAAGTCTTGGGTAAACTCATCTTTCTATCACTTGATGCTTGAAATGTATATTTATATTTGTTCTTGTTGCAGGACTTCCGAAGCATGGATTTCTTGTAGACCATGGAGATCAGTATGTGCGCTTCCGTGTTAACTTTCCAACGTAAGTTTCCAGTGTTAGTCCCTTAAGAAATTTGTTGGTCATTATGTAAAGAAACAATGAAGGTCTCTTCCATATAATGGATTTTATTGCAAATCCTTGTCAATCTTGATTGGTATTTTTTTTTCCTGTTAGCGGTCTGCTCTTGGTATTTTGCTAAAAAGGATCATGGGCAAAAAAATCCAGTAACTGGCCAGTTAGTAGGATCATAGTGCTGCACCCCTATGGTGTTTTAAATGCAGTTATAAAGTTTCTACTTGTTAATGTTTATGGTTTTTATGTAATTTATTACTATAGGTTTGACGTTTGCTGCTTGTTATCATATTCAATTTTAAGTTCAGGAAATGATAAAATGAATTTGTCTTCAATTGATGTTTTCTGGACCATAATAAATTGGTCTTTGTATTCGAATACTCATCTTTATGCACAAGTTTTAACATGCTGACAGCTTAGTTGCATCAAACTATTTCTGATCTGCTCATCCTTTATAGTGCAATTAATGAACGGCAACGTGCCATCTTAGAAGAACTTGCAAAGGAGGAAATAAGTGAAGGATACAACTCACCAGTTGAAGGAAATTGGTATGTTTCCTCTATAAATTAGTTTGATATTGTGCACGTGTTAGTTGCCTTGTGCTTTTTTAAAATTTGACTGTTACATGACTAATTGGATGGAGGCATATCATTGGTACTAGCATACTACTGTAGATGTATAAGAATTTGCCCCTCCCTTGGTATCATTGATAATTTTGGCTATCATGCTACCTTTAATTGATTATTTCAAACTTTACTTTGTATTACTCATATCTATAATAACCTTTTCTCTGAGTAATATCGGATTGTGATGAAGATCCAAAAATGGATAACAGGCTTCACCAGCAGCTATCTACTGGTTGAACTTACAGGTGGCAGCAAATTCTTGAACAAATGACGGGTCCAAAATTTATGCTGGAACTATCCATGCTGATATTAATCCTCCTATTCATCAACAAAATGTTGAGCTGATAACTTGTTCAAAGATTTATCGCAACGGGGATACCTTGCCAAACAAATGTGATTGCTGATTCTTCATCCTTACAGATTATTTTAGGGGAAGGTCTTGAGTTTATCTCTCTTCTGATAATTCTTTACCGTAAACTCTAGCTTTTTTCTTTTTTGGTTGAATAGTTAAAGCTGATGGAGAAAGTCAAGTCCTATTTATAAGATATTCATGTGAAACGTGGAAAATTCGGAGTTCTCATATTTGATGTCATAAGTCATGACCAATATGGAGGTTTCGAATTTTCTGTATATTTTATACCCAGATGTCGTATAAATAGATTGCCCAGTACGTCAGAAATTAAATTGACCACTCGTCATACACCATTAGATATTTATCCGAGACAGCTCCACGAAAGAGCATATGTCAACTGAGTGGGCGGAAGGATAAATGCTCCTGGGTCATGTTAACCATTCTGTGACTGGTCTTAATAGCACGTCCAAATATATCTTAGTAATTGGCCTCTGTAGAGCTTTTCATTTATGAAGTTTTTAAAGAATTCATGCAGTTATAGAAAAAGAATTGTTAAATGCATATGTCAATCAAGGTTCAAGAACAACTGAACAAGCAATAGGACAAGAACGATGTTCAATTCCTCGTGTCTCTGTAATAGTTAGGCAGTTAAGCGGGAGTGGACAATTTAGCAATCTCTATAACTTCTGCTAATTATGTGCTTTGTGTTATTGCAAGCAGGGCAGGGTGAAATGGAGAAACTCAGTTGTATTTATGGCATTGAGAGAATGGATTGTAGACATCAAAGCCATTGCAGAATAATTCTATTTGTTGGCGCTCAGTCTCTTTTTCATAGTATCATCGTCAATGAGAATTGATGAAACTGGTAACCAAAAAAATAAAACAAAATAAAGAAAGGAAGAGAATTGGTGAAATTTTTTGTACTGCTTGTGCATCCATATGTTGTGATTTGGTTCACATGTTGAGGCTATGGTGGAATTCAAGTCATGGCCGCATATTTGAGAACTTCTGATTTATTTTTGTTTGACATTATAGTTATGCACTCTTGTAATTTGTTGTCTTTTTGTTTGCTTCAAGCTTTTTGCACGTACTGCTAATTAAGTCATGAAATTTAATAAAATAATTCCCACAAGAAGTGTATAAATGCGAAGTGACTGATAAAGAAAGCAAAACTTGTATGAGCGTGAGAAAAACAAAGGAAAATGTACTGAAAGCATAAATCCAGGAACTCCAGTTGCATTGCTCTAAGCAAGTTGGGAGACTTGCTTTTCTGGAGATATCATATCAAATATATTGAGATGGCAAAGCTATTGATAATGTACATGTATCCTTTAGAGTTCAATATATGTAGTAATTAGGGGAATTGACGTGGTGTTTCGCCTTTGTAGAAGGCTAGAGTTTTTAATTGAATATGAAGGCAAAATGCATGCGTGCCAATAATTTGCCATACACATCATTCATGATAGTGTACTCTAGTTGACTTTTAAGTTCCGTGCCATCACACACATATATATTATATGGGTTGGTATTCTGGAAACTAATTATCTAAAGGGCATTCCTAGGCATTAATTCTGATATGCAAACCTCGTGGTACAAATTATTCAGATTAATTTATTCAATTGAAACTCGCTATTTGTCATTTAGTTATATGTGTGATGCGCTATATAATATATGTATATATATGTGTGTGTGTGTGAAGCAACAAGTAACCGTCCTGATTCCAGGGCTTGTATAGCTGTGAATTAAGTAATTGGTCGTTCCTGAATGACGAAGAGATATACAACTAATTAGCCCATGTGATTTCCAGAATCTAACGAGTATTATATGGACTTGAAGAGACAAGATGTAACAAGTGCATAATATCCTCCACCTTCTTACTCTTTCAATTCCTAGCCAGTAACTTCTCACATATAATGACATTTGACCAGGTAATAAAAGACTGGAGGAATATGCTTATCATATCTTCCCATTCAAATTGTATATATCAATTGGTATACCTAATATTATTTTTTACATATTTGGCACGCCATTTTTGTAAAATTAAACACAGCTTTGGTGTTAATCATTAACTGGCTTTGGTGTTGCTCTATTCCTTTCGCTTCCAGCATCTTTTCTTGGGCCCTTGCTGTAACAGCCCGCATTTTATATATATATATATATATATAATGTATATGTATATATATTAAGATGAAAAAAAATGTGATGGAAATATGATTTTATTATTTCACTCTTCAAATAATAGTTTTATTATTTATTGAATAAAATAAAATAAAGATCCAAAATCAAGAGGGAGCTAATTGAAAGGATGGCAGGGACTTAAGGAAATGAATTTTTATTTTGATGGGTAAAAATTGAGATTTTGCCAAATCAACTTAAAACCCCCCAATAAGCTTTCCTTCACTCCCAGTGCGTCTTTTTCTTCCTTGAGCTTCCTCTTTTTCTTCCATTTTCGACCCTTTCTCTGTCTCTCTCTCATTCTCTTCTTCTCCATCTCCCATTTCTCTTCCATCTTAACACCCACCACCTTGCTCCTCCGTCTGACCACCGGAGCACCACCCATTCAGCCATGAAAACTTGGAAAAAGTGCAGCATAACTCTATCGTCCTCTATTCTGTTTTGACCGAGAGAGGGGTTGGGTTGGAGCTCTAACTTATGCTTCCTCTTTGGTGAGTTTCCCTTTTTCTTTTACCTTCCATTTGAGTCATTTTGGAGTTGTTATGGATGAGAATTTATGGCTGAAAATCATATGCAAATTTGCCTCTTGCATTTTGATAAAATTTGGGGATTTTGAGATACCCAGTGCAAATTATTAAATTAGTTTATTATTTCAAATGTCTATCTCCTGTAATTGAAATTTCTCTATCTTAATAGAAGGTTTGAGCTCAAATTTATGAATGGGTAATTTTAAAGTTTGGTTAGGGTTTAAAAATGGTGATAGAAGGAAGTTGGATAGTATGCAAGAATATAATACAAAATTATAAATTAGTGGATTTGATGATTGAAAACTCTTTTCTTTGCAAGTGATAATAATGATGATATTAATATTTATATTAATATTAATGATATTAACAAATACTTGTGGGTGACTAATTAGAGTTTGGGTGGTTGTGTTAATGATATTAATAATGGTTCTGGGGGATTCCACATTTGCATTGATTTCTTCCATCCAAATTATTGGATAGAGAAGAAATTGAGAGCTTCATTTTACAGAGTATAATATTTACTTTTTCTGATGGTTGGCAGTTGGCAAGCTGTTCTTTTGCCCTTCATTTCTCAATATAGAACATTAATTAGGTACAGACAGTACACTTCCTAGTCTGCTTATATGGGTGAACTTGGACAAATGCTTGTGTTTTGTAACATTATCCTGTGTCAATTTTAGCCAAACAAAAATTTAAATTCTGATGTCTCATTTTATTTTGATTTTTGTAAACTCAGCAGTATTTGTTTCTTGTTAAACTGACTGCATAAAATTCCAAGCAGCAGTAGCTAGAACAAGTAACAAGATATGGAAATGGGATAGCTTGCTCTTTTCCGGGCAAACAAGATAATAATTCAGTCGCTTGGTACATTTTGATAGCAGAATTCGACGTAGAAATAACTGATTTTGGGGTAAGGCAACCACATTGTAGCATCGATACATACATACATACATACATATATATATATATATACACACACACACCTACCACAACAATAGAAAGCCTCCCATAACGTTTGTTCTAAGGTTCTGATTCTGATACCAACTTGTGAAGCTAAATTGAGAGTTTCATGCACAGTACAGCCCATAGTTCTCCCACAACAGAATTGTAAAAAACTGTTTTTGATAGTCCATGATGCATTATTATGAAATACGATATCTCAAGTGATATTTGTTGATTAGTTTTTTGTTTACTTGGCAGGTACATAAAAAGAAAAGCAAAGAAGAGAAATTAGAATATAATAATTTTCTCTTATTGAGAGATTAAAAATTAAATAAAAAGAAATAGAAGAAAGGACAAAACAGTGCCTAGACTCCCCACACTCATAATTAATGTGCTTGATAATGGATTCACGAGTTTCTAAATTATCTCAAACCAGCTCTGATAATTAATGTATATGTCATTAGTATTGGGTTTAGGCCCTTTAAGGTGTAGTGATAGCGAACGTTTTTCCTTCAAATGATTTTGACATCATAATCAAGGGAAGGCCGATGCTTTAAATTAAATTAAAACTTATTAAATGAATTAATTGAAGAAGTTGATAAGGGTAGCGAATGAAGTAGGAGGTGCTACTACATTACTGGGCTCTCACTTGGATTTTTAATGGGATGGGTATGGGTCTTCAATCTTGGAGTGAAGATATAAATAATATTGTGTACATTTTGTAACTCTTTAATTTTTTTATAATTATTGTGTGAAGCATGGCATATGGGGTGGGACGATCCTTGGTGGAACTGCCATTCCAACGGCCATACTTGCCATAATCACAGCACGATGCGACTGTGATAAAGAGGTACCTTCACTCATCACTTGTCTATGCATAAATTAGTACTCAACAATATTGAGTAAATTATTCTTTTAGTGTCTTTAAGATATAATTTGTTTTAATTTAATTTTTAAATTATAAAAATATTTAATTTAGTTTTTAAAATATTAATTATGTTTTAATTTAATTTTTAAAAAATATTTTATGCCTTAATGTTATAAGTTTTGTATATCTTTTTATATCTCAATTTACAACTTTTAATGATTAAATTAAAATATAATGCATCTTTCAATAATTAAATTAAGAATTTTTATGATTCATAAATTAAATTAAAATAAATTATTTCTTTCAATAACTAAAACAATAATTTACTCTCACAATATTTTTGTTGTACTCTAATTGAATTCTCAGGTGGATAAAGCTATCATGAGCTAAGGAGGAGGTCAAGCTCCAACTCAAATTAATCAACAGCCAGAGGCCCTGTTTTAGCACAATATCTAGCTCATTAATTAGTTTGGTGTGCCCAAGATTACTAGCTACTATAGATCAGTCTTAATTTTCTGAAATTTTTAATTCAAATTAACTATTGTTCATTAACATATTTTATTCCTTAGTGTGAATTAATTGTTTGATTTTATTTTATTAGACTTAAGTATACTTTCTTCTATCTTCAATAAAAATAAAACATGCATCCATCTAATAAAGAATGCACTCCCATTCCTATTAATACAAGCAAAGAAATTACAAAAAGAAAAAACTCCGTGGAAATCTCCTTTGGTCATGCAGATTACAATTGTACAATTTTTGTGGAAACTATTTACACAATTCAAGAAAAATGCAACGCAGCAAAACTGAAAACTCCAAACAAGACCCAAGAGACCAGTTCTAGGTAGTAACAACTTTTTCTGAGGCCCAACCAAAAAGGGGAAGAAAAACCTGATACCTTGGCGTGGCTTGACTGAAGAATGAAGATTACCGTTGCTATCCGACCGTTGGAACAGATAGAGGTAACCGGTCCACGCTCACCCAACCCGCACCATCACCGGTTGGAACCGGAATCAATTGCCCTGCCCCTGCTTCTAGAAACGGGTTGGTAAAGCGAGTCCACTCGCTTCTCCGACTCGCTCTGACCGTCATCCACTTCCCTTCTATCTCCTCCTTCTTCGTCACCATCTTGGTCTTTGTCTGGTTGATCAAATCCCAGAACCCATCATTTCTTTTTCTGTTCACAAACAAAAGCACCAGTCTTTCTCTGCTATCTTCCAGTCTTGTCAAATAACCCACCAGCTCTGCCATCTCCCCAACGTCCAAATTCTCCACCCTATTCCCTAGTTCTTCCACCCGTACGAAAATCTCATATTGAACACTTCTATAATCTTCACCCACCAATCTCACCATTTCATAAACCAAGTCATTTCTCTGTACGTGTAAAGACTCAGGTATTCCACTTATCTGCTCTACGAAACCCACAAGACCTTCTATTTTATACAAGAGATCCGAATTGGATAGCCCCAAATGCTTTCTTTCTTGTGTACCTTTCTTGGCGGCTGAGGAAGAGCTCAGATAATAACCCAAGACCCTCGAAACCGTCAAACTCTGTTCTAAAACACCGGCGTACCATCGAACCCAGGAGGACAGCTCTAAAGCTTGGAGGTCAGAATCGTCGCGGAAGGTGGATAGGTTGAGGAAATTCTGGCCACCGTAGGAAGGGTAACAGGAGAGGAGGTCCCTGAGAGTGAAAGGCCCCCTGGCGATGACGTTGTGTAAGGTGAAAAGACACTTCAAGGCAATCGTGGCACTGCGTGTGCGATGAAGTCGGTCCATGAGAATGTTTATGCAGGCACGTGGCAGAAGGTGGGAACCATGGCCGATGGAGAGGACGGCGGCGATTCGGGCTTCCGATGGAGGGTTCGAGAGGCTGTGGGTGGTGGCACGGAGGACGGAGACGCGAACAGAAGACGCGTGGCGTTTGAGGGATAGAGTAGCTGAGACTACTGAGGCTTTGTCTTTGAGAATGTAAATGAGATTTCTTAGCCTCTTATTCTGTGTCATCGTGGAAAGAACGCGAGGGAGGGAGATGAGGAATGAGGATGGAATGTCAGAAACTCAGAAGAATATAAAGGTGTGGAGCTTTGAGGCTCTGTATTTTATTGGTAAAACACAAAGTCAATTACCCAAATTCGCGCACACAGTTACGGGTTCGGCTTCTTGATGAAATATGAAATAATGAATTTGATTAAGTAAAAATAAAATAAAATTGATGTAATTACCAGTGCGCTTACCTTGTCCTTGTCTTGTATGTTAACGCGGGGAAGCAATCGCATTTTGTTAAAGTCCATTATAGACTGACGTGTGCAAACGACATTATCCATATAATTTGAACATTTCAATATGTAGTCACCTTCGTGGAATTGATTTTGGTTTCTGCTTCTTTTTTCCAAACTTTTATTTAGTCTAGATTAAAAGCACGTGTGTCATGCTTGGATATCATTACACGGACTATTGTATCAATTAGATCAAATTAAATTTTTATTAGTATGAATTTTTTTAAACTTTAAAAAAGTTGACTATTCCTCGTTTAGAAGATCCAAAATCAAATTAATCATTGATGGATGAATGATAATTAATTAAGGTGATATACGGAGGATTGTAGTTTAGAAAACTGAAATCAAAGGCGTATAGGATCCAAGCAAGATTTGGTGTGAAGTTGATGGGCTTGCTGGAGCTGCAAGTAATCCCCTTACGAAATGGCACGATATGTTGGGGAATGATCCTGGGGAGCCAGCTCGAGGGCGGGCTCTACGATGGTGTCAAGAGGTGGTCCATGAGAAGTACCTATGGAAACTCTTGCTGCTTCGGTATTAACCATAGCTCGATGTACTACGCTCTTGTATTTCCCGTTGCTCAAAATCTGATCACAAAAACAAAAACTCAAAAACTCTTGCTGCTTCTAAGCCAAGTTTATTGAATGATGTGACACAATAGTTGTATTTAAGATTTTTTTTTATGAGTATTTCTTTCAGTAACTCCTCAACCACTTCCCTGCTCCTTTTGCAGTATTCTTCTAATACGTCACCGCAAATAATATTGGACAGAAACACAAAATCAGAATAATGTTATCATTTCTGCTCTACCTCGCTTCTAGCATGAAAATACAATTTCAATACCTCCATTTATACTTCCCCCCACCAAAAAAATAAAAACCTCCATTTATCAAGCAAGTACAACTGATATTAGATAAATGAAAGGATAAATATCACATAATTCGTTTTAATTTATAATCTCACTGGTTTGCATTTACTTATCTTTGCTTTTTTATAATTTTACAAATTTACAATATATATAATAGATGGTACTTGAAACCAGAGGGGTGAGTGGGAGCTTGGAAACGAGGATGGACATGGAGTTTAAGATAATCTCTTCAGAAAAGAGTTTTATCCACCCTCACGTGGAAACGAGGATGATGAGAAAGTATAGTATGAGTAGAGGTGGCAAAAAATTTCTACCCAATCGAAATTTTTGCGGGGACCGCTTCGCATGTGGTTTAGATGTGAAATTTTTTTTTCGCAGCCAAACTCAATTCAAATATAGAGACAGAGAGCATACTCTCCATCCCGCGAGATTCCGTCCCAGAGAGCATTTTAGTCATTTTATTAAAATGTATTTATTTTACATTAATAACTTAATATAAAGATGTTAATTTATTTTTTATTATGTTTATTTTAATAATTTTATTAAAATTATATATTTAATTTTTTGGTCTCAATTCTAAAACCTTATCAGAGTACCAAACTATCAATTCAAATTCAAAGTCATCTTCAAGCCGCCATCGCCATTCAAGGAAAGCTTCTGCCGTCCGTGTCTGTCGGTCCACGTATGTCGTTCGAGTCATTCGTCTGCATTCATCGTTTGTCATCCGCCATCCACCAGATCGCACAATCCGCCTTTGCAGTGGTCCGCCATCCGGTAGCCTCTCTCTCTTACTCTTTGCAGCTGTTGTTCTATTTTTTTAACCTTTGCAGTATTTTTTTCCTTGGTTGAATGTTTTGCTCTCTTCTTATTGTTGGATTTTTTTTCTGTATTTTTTGCTGAGTTGCTTAGTTAAACTTAATGTTTCTTTTTTATTTTAATTGATTTAGTTGCAATATTTGTTGTTTCAATTTTTTTAAAATATTTAATTTTAAATTTATCAATTTATACAATAATGTTTAATAAAAATAAATATTTTTTATTTTTATTAAATTTTTTAAAAATAAAATTAGGGTCTCCACGGAGACTTGTAAAGAGATGGGGAACAGAAATACGAGAAAAAGATTTTTCACTGTGAGCATCGAGAACGGGGACGAGGAGAACCCTACTTCCCGTCTCCATCTCGAGTGGATGCCATTTTTCAGTAATGAGTGAAAGCGAATGAAGAGTAGTGATAGTGATAGTGATAGTGATAGAACGCCCTCACTCACACATGACAGAAATGCATCTTGGTCCACAAATTTAGTTTGGTGGCCCTTGCATAAAATTAATAACATCTATATACAACTTAACACCGGGCTTGCTCTTTCATAGCTACTTAGTTACAAATACAATAAGCAACTAACTACAAAACACAACAAGGTTAGTCTTCTTGGATTTTGTTTCAGTTTTATTATAAAATTTTTTATTTTGGGTGGGACACGACGAATGGATGAATAAGATTTTTATATAGCATGATATTGATATGTGATGGTGATACTTCTTCTCAAATTTGTTTGTCCTGCTATCACACTATACTACGTATATACACACACACTTCACATTGTATTTTATTTAATTCAATAAAAATAAATTAATTAATCAAAAAATAAAATAAAAACAAAAAAATGTTTTAATTTTTAGATTTTTTATAACTTTAAAAATAAAGAAAAAATGAAAATAAAAGAAAACTAATAAAATAAAAAGCTCATATAAACAAATAAATAAGTCAAATTAAGTTCAAAGCCTAAAAAAATGTTTATGCAAAAAGTTCAAATAAAATGAAAATAAAAAACCCAAAAATCATAAACAAATGAGCCAAAAATATGTGTGAAAGTCCACCGAAGACAAAAACAAAATTAAAAAAAATAATAATACAATTATCCCCTCCCTCTCACGTATCTTCACCACCATTTTCATCTTCCAAATTTTCAAAATACGTGTGAGGATAAAGAGAATTTTTTTAAAATAAAACTAAATCACTCATTCAAAATTATTTTCCTTTTTGACATCATTTTTATGTCATTGTTTATTTCTTTCCCAAGAAAATATAAAATCATCCAATTTATCAAAGTTTTTTACTCTCCAAACTACTTAAACTTTAATCTCTATAAAGGGTACGTAATCTCTAGAATATAATCTTAGATCAAATCTAACATTCTCACATTTTACATGTTTGCATGTGTTTCTTTTAGAAGTAGATTTAGATATATATAAATTAATTGTATATTTTATATTATTAAATATTGTTAAGTGTCTAACACTTTCTTCTCGCATATCGATTCTTTAACCTATATTATTTTTATGAATTAAATCACTTTGCAAATTTTTTTAAACATTTTTTAAAATATTTTTTAAAAAAATTTAATAGCGATTCCATACTTTAAATTAGTTTTTAAAAATACTATAAAAATATTTTTTAAACTGTTTTTGAAATTTAATTCTTTTTTCATTTGTTATTTGCATCGTATTTTGGGTGTGACACTTGCTTACCGTTATTAATATATAAATTTTTTATCATCTACAAATATTTGTAGTAAAAAAGATAAGAAAAAAAAATTCACTGATTTTAAATGAATTAGAGGGCCAAATTTTTTTTTTTATCTTTTGTTTACTGCAAAAAATAAACTATTTTTATACTATAGAGAATCTAGACCCTAATATATATGTTGAGAACTATATTAAATTAAATTTAATTAAAAATAAAGTAGATATCAACTAGTTGTGCCAGCAATTAAATTTAGGATATGTTTGAATTGAAAAGAATATTAAAGGGAAAGAAAAAAATAGAGAAGATAATTTAAGAATTTTTTCTTTGGTTGGGATTTCAAATTTTAGAGAAGAAGATAACATCTGTTTTCTTTAGTTTTTTAAATGATTTAAAAGAGGGAAGAATTATATTTAAAATTTGTATACTAAAATTATCTTTCAAGAAAGATATTGGTAATTTTCCTAAATTATCTGAACATATAGCGTTTAAGGCACTTGGGACGTTTATTGGATTTAGGGCGATTTGTGTAGAGGAACGAGATCTGGATTCAGACTCATTGCGTTTTCGGCCCATTGTAGCTAGAGGTCCATTTAGCTAAACTTTGCTGGAATCCTTTATAAAATTAGGCCTCACAATTCTTGAGTCCATAATTTTTACCAAAAGATAATTATGTCTGGGATCACCCTTTATCCAAAACTCTCATTGGCCTTTTAAAAAATAAAATTAAGAACTCTTATATTATTATTTGTCTTTCCGAATATAGAAAATCTAAAACAATACTATTATTATTGCATTCTATTTCTACTAATTAGACGTTATGACCTCCATTCTAATTCTAGACTCACAGGTGTAACGGAATGATGTGATGCGAGCGTACATTTGTTTTTTTGATTGATAATGCGGGCGCACCTTTACTAATAGAGAATGCAGTCATCATTTCATTTCATACATTTAATTTGGAATTGGAAAATAGTGCAAAACTATTTGTAACTTTGAAACTAAAATATATAATCGAGAGGCATATATAAAATGGAAAAAAGGAAATCAAATACAGAAGAAGGCACACAAAAGAATGAAACAAGGAGAATATACAGACTTCTTAAATTTCCATATATTGTACAAGATTCCTCATATATATCAGCACGCATACATTCACACCAGTTGTTAACGAATAGGTGAAATGAATGTACCTAGATAGGAAGTACCTAAGGCCTAAGCTACATCTAAATCTAATCCAGGCGTTGTGCTTGTGGACATAAGCAATCAGAGGATCGTTCACCTATGTCCTCCAACTCCATTGCCACCTCTGTTTCTGAACTATCCACATTCCATGCCTTCCTTGACCTACTGATAAAAGGCGGCGTCCATGTCAACCCCACACTTCTTGTCCTGTAACCCCTTCTCTCACTATTCATTCTCCTAAACGTCACACAACTTTTCGTACGCTGCAGCGACGGCGACTTCACAAGCTCCATCCTCACCTCCTCTGGTAATCTCAGAGTGAACCTTTCCCGATTCTCCCTCGGTGACACCAGTGAGTGTCCCGTCGAGTGAGAACGTGGAAGCAACCTGCTCGCAATATTCCCAAACCCCGTTGACCTTGACCTCGCTGGACGGTTCTGATTGGTGTTCAGAAAGGTGATGATATCCCTGTCATTGTCTTGTTCTTCAGATTGCGATGTTGCGTGGGGTTGGATAAAAGAGTCGGGTATCTGAATGGCGACGAAAGAGGTGTTGTCCCTCGGTGTAGAACAGAGGTTGGCACGACAAACTGGACAGGTGGAGTGAGAGGACAACCAGAGGTCGATGCAGTGGGTATGGAAGACGTGACTGCATTCGGGGATGAAACGCAGAGTTTCGTGGTCTTGAAACTCGTTCAAGCAGACGGCGCATTCCAGCGAGCTTTTCCCAATTTTGAGGCCCTTGACGGTGGCGTAAATGAAAGTGGGAAAGGTGTGGATGATATCGGGGTCGAGGCCGCGTGGTTGGCGGTTGCTACTCCCCGCTGGGGTGGTTCGGCCGTCAGTTGCTTGGAACCATCGCTCCGCACATTGACGAGAGTAGACAGAGATAAAGCCTAAGGCGAAGAAGACAACGATGAGGATGACGAAGATGGTGGTCATGGATTTATCAAAGCGGACCTTGTAAATTGGTTCGAACTGGGGGGGCGGAGGGGGAGGAGGAGAGGGAGGGGACTGTGCGGAGGCTGGGGAAGATGAGGTGTGTAAGAGAAGAAGAAGAAGGAGAAAGAGGAGAAGGCCATAATAATCAGAAATATTGCAGAGAGAGAGAATGGCTGGAGCACGACTCTGAGTCTCCATGGAAATGGTCAGATATACCTGTGGCTGATCATCCTTATACCCCGCCTCTTCCTGAAAAGCGAGGCAAAACCAAAAGAACATATAAACATACAGTCTCACAGAGAGAAAGAAGGAGCAAGGAGATAAATTAAGGATAGAATGTAGAATGGTTGAGTTTTTGGGTTTTGACTTTGAAAAATGAAAGTGAGTCCCACGAAGAATATCATATACAAAAACTCCTTTCCCTTCTTTTTCTGTTTCTTATTGTAAAGATGAAAATGGATGTGAAAAAAAAAAAAGTTTTAAACTGATTGGTGATAATGGGACGGAATTTTCTATGCATTTACCCCTGTATGTCAAAACTATTCGTAGGTAAAGCTTTTTGCTTCCTCCCTCCGAATCATTCTTCTAGTTAATCCAAGTAAAATATTTTAAACTTCATATACGAATAAGTCTGATCATCCAAGTATTGTATAATTGTGTCGCAAATTTTCAGTGACATAAAAGTCTAATGTTATAGATTTCTAGCCGCATCATATAATTACTTAATAAAAGTCAGACCAGCAGAGAAGAGCGATGACAAAGGGAAAAAAACAGTAAGTGGTATAAATTAAGTAGCAAATAGCAATATATATCCCATTTATCTAGACCTTGTGTGTTAGTTAATTTTATATATGATACTTTCTATGACTACATATATATTGTTGAATGGTGAATGTTTTCACAATAAGTGACAACGCTTAGAAGATTGGGAAGGCTACAAAAGAAGACTCCATTGTGCTTAACGAAGGGGCAATGTTTGTGGCCTGTTACTTCTTGGAACAAGCTTCTTGGCTCACATTAATTGTTTTTAAATCAATAGTCAAGTATATATAGCAAATTAAAGAATATGTCAAATTTGTATAAGAAATGAATACGAATATGTATATGTTATGAGATAAGCTTAGAAAAATGAAGGGGGCCGGACTACAAAAGGGAAATTTATTTGAAACTTTAATTAATACTGAATATTAGAGAAGTTATAGAGTCTTTTATGTTCTATATATATTTTCCAAATGTCATTTTCAATCGCCATCTCCATCATCGGGTTCAACCCCTCTCATTTCTTAATTAAAATGGCCTTTCACTGTGATCTCGGTACAAAATCACATCCACTATTCCACCACACACCAACACCAATGTATATGCTTTAATTAAGCGCAACTAGTCAGGACATCTTATTTTGATTTATCTAATATATATTATTAAAATCAATAATAATTAAATACACAAAATACTACTTCAACAAATCATAAACAAATTATTCAACTAAGATCTATCCTTTTAAAAACTTTAAAATTACGAATATTACCTGCACCAATAAATATTGGTTTAATGGTATTAGATTTGTCTCCGAAAGTTGGGCTGTCGATAATCACATATTGAATGAGAACTTCACACATTTTGTTTGGAAGAGAAAAATGAAAGAGAAGAGAAAAAAAATTTAAAATAAAATCTCACTTTTTTTGTTATTTTATAATATGTTTCATCGAAGAAATTGATAAAATAATAATAAATAAATAACCTAAATTAAATAATTAATGAAAAATTTAAAAAAATTCCAAATAAATCGCTAAAATTAAGTTGGGTGAAATGCCCTTTTGCATTATTTGGTGTGTGCGAAGGATATTTTAAAATATGAAGTAGTTCTCATATCTTTATGTGTATGCCATTGCTATACACTTGGTATCACAGCAAATAGCTCTTTCATGAGTGTGACGAAATCTCGTTATACTAAATAAGTATCGTAAAGTCTCATATCAACAAATGTAACAAAACATAAAGTAGCACACAGGATAATGATGCGCTACCTGAATACTCTTTTAAAAAACTAGTATTGTAAAACACCTTAAAACAAATATTATCATTTGCTAATACAATAAGTAGAAGATCAGAAGTATTTCCGCTTTGTATATTAAGGGACAGATCAGCATTCATTAATATTGCCCAAATGCTGTTCAATCTATTATTTGTGTGCGCTAAAAAAGAAGCTAATCACTGATGAATTAGTCAAACTCTACTCTTCTTACACTGTTAATTACAAGTTAATTTTGTTTTTATTTTCTCTCTTAAACGCCAAAAAATCAAGTGATATATATATGCACAGTAAAGTTTTACCTATAGACTTTTCTTCCTATCATATACATATATAAAATAGAATATATATGACTCTTAAAGAGCCTCTCTCAATCTCTTGAAGTCAGAAAATAAATATAAAAGATGATTAGCGAGAATAGTTGTGTCATGAACGTCTCGAGTTATCTATCAACTGTGTCTCTGTATCCGAACTTCAAAGTCCACGCTCTCTCATGATTGATATTCGATAAGCTTATCCCAATGTATATACAATTCACAGTCGACCAGAACAAGTTATAAAAAATAATTAGTCCTTTTTAATGTTCTACTTCTTTAATGCTCAAGATAATGACAATGATTGGAAGAGCTTCACTTCTTTGTTTTTTTTTTTTTAAAATACCAACCAGATAAAATTACTTTATCTATTATTGACCTGTGTGTTTTACAACTTAGCATTCTTTTACGGATACCACTTTCATCATTGCTTTAATTCAAATAGGTCAAATTTTATATATAAATCTGTTGTGTTAAGGATAAAATTAAAAATAATATAATTTAAAAATATTTTAATATAAGTTAATTTTTTATAATTATAAATTTTAATTATATACATATTTTTCTCGATTTTTATCTATTAAATTTTTAACACAGGTCTATATATAATTTATATAAACTTCAATCCATAAAATCAGTACTACTCAGTTGGCTCTTTATTTGGTGATTGGGTAATTGCTTAGCTTTCTTGTGTTTTGTTGTTGATTTTTTTCCCGTTTGTTCTACTAAAAGAGAAGTTATTTACATATTTTCTTTTTCGGGTGGATGAAACAATAAATTTTCAGAAAAAAGAAAGACCAAGAAGTTTGATTGGACCAAGAAAAAGAAGAACATAGAGTTGACAACGGGTCTCCCAGTTGATTCATTGAGCCCATGGGACCATTCCGAAAATGAAATTGGGCCTCGGCTTTCTTGTATCTGCTTGTGCCCCTTTTAGTTTCTAGTTTGCTGTTTTGTTATTAGATGCGCCCTTGTTAATATAAGGGCTTCAGACCCCAAAAAAAAACCAAAATTAATGAAATGACTTTTCACCCAAAAAAGACAATTCTTAAACGTTCTTGTCTGGCGATTTTTTTTCAAATAATTGCGCCTTCTATTGTCACAATGTTTAGACTTTAGATATCTCATTATTTTTCTTTTTTTTTTATTCTATTATAGTTTGGAGTTCGGATTGTATTTGCTGGAATCCACAGGTTAGTAATGGCCCTAGGCAGAGTTGTTTTACTGGGGATATTTAATTGTTCTTATTGAGGAATATCGTTATATAGGGTACAGTTTACACAGAGGAAACTTTTATAATTATAATCATGGACAAAATTTTACCCATCCCTTTTTCGCCACTCGTCCCAAAAGGTAACCATTTGATACATATAAATGTTTTTTTTTTTAAATAAGAGAATGACAAAATGTACGATTGTTGGTTTTTTTAGTCTGAGTAGTATTGTTTATTTTTCTTTCACGTGTGACCAAAAATATGTATGGAAGGGGCATTAGAGGAAAAGAATAGAGGCCCATGGTTTTGGCGAAGAAGCAGTTTCGCTGCGCTGCACCGGCATTACAGAGACAAGACAAGAGAATCAAGAGAAAAGAAAAATACAAAATAAATAATTTGGACAGTAGCTATTACTATCAGACATTGATATTAGGTAGTTTAATTAGCTGTTACTATGAGATACTCCATTTGCAATTTTGCAATTTGCAAGCACGGGGACACTCGGAATGGAATGGCACTATTTCCAATTCATGTATATATTCTTGGCATCTTGTTCATCTCACCAATCTTCTTAATTTCTGAACTCAACCCTAGCTTACGTACTACACCCTTCACGTTTTTTCCTCCATATATGTGTTCGTGTAATATATGTGTGTATTGGTTTTGGCTTTTCTAAGTTATTCTAGGTCACCTCTTCAAAGTTCAAACCTCAACCTCCTCATTCTTTTGGCATTTCTATAATCTGGGCACGTCTGGTTCTGTCGTACTAGGATACGTGGCATTAATCAAAGTAGGTATTATAATTAATTCATTAATTACTCTACTTGGTTGACAATTTTCTTTTAATTGTTTTTTTCTGACAATTTAATTAATGGACGACGATAAATGTTCTCAAAACTCAAAAAAGACATGCAGAATCTGGGGGAGAGTCAGAAAATTAGCCTTGACACAGTCGAGATTAATAGTTAATGAATGGAAAACGGCAAATTGATGAGCGAAGGAAATCCCAGAAATTAAGTAGGGAACCGAATTAACAAATTCAGAATGATGATGGATGAGGGTTAATCCAAATATTTGGAGACAAAGCTATGATGTGAAATTCTGTACGTACATATATTTTTGGAAACAAAATTATGTGCCTTTTACTCTACCTTCATTTTATATATACATATATTCTCTGTATTCAACAGCTTCCTTGCTTACCCTGTCAAGGAAGATTTAATTAATTACAAAAGAAAAACCAGGCTCATTAATTAGTTTCTGGTATAATTCTCTCCATGATATATAATTCAAAAATAATATTAATAACTAAATTTCGAGAAAAGAACAATGATTGATTAATGTTCCAAATATTTTGAAAATACTAAAAAAAGTCCGAATTGCAACGATTACGCTCCTTTCAGTCCACATCACAGATGAAAATTGGAAAGCTTCTACGTACTAATTGATAAAACCTTTTATCCGAGTGGAAACGATCCATAATTAACAGGCTATATATTTAAAAAATAATTAATTAATAAAATAGATATATAGGTAGGCATGTACATACAATTTGAATGAGAGTTGTGATTTTTGGAGTTTCCTATATCTGTCGCCTTATAGATTTGGAACCCAAATTGGACATTATTTTAATATATGAAACTGAAAGTTCATTGAATTTGCATTGTGAAGGTCACAATATTTCAGCATCGCCGCCACATGCAAAGTGGCTTGTGACGTTTCCATTATGGCATTATTATTAATCTTAAGACTTTCTTAATTACTATTCTCATGCTTATAAAGATTATTCTGTCTCGCATCCAAGCCTACAAAACCTATTATCAGATTGATTAAATTTTAAACAATATTCAATTCCATTGATTCTGTCATTGTGAGACCCTTTTTTCTGAGTGTTTTCTTGGATCATATTGTGAACTGGCGAAGAGCATGGACTCAATGGCGTGTTATTAAAGAAATTGTCTTTCTGTTTAGACGGTAAGTAATAATTAATGATAGGAAATTTCAAAGGAAAAAAGAGAGTAGATTTTGACGTTGCTTTGTGGTGGCATGCACGTTTCAACAATACTGCAAGAGTCTCTAGGCTATACATATAGAGATTTTTGGGCACACTAATTAATTAAGTTAATAAAAAAAATACATACGCATATCAAGTAATTATTTTGTATGAAACTATATTCTCCTTTATTTATATCTAGTCAATTGATACTTTCATTTTAATATTAAGGTTATGCTATTCCTCTAATTCTTATTATTTTACTTAATTTTTAATTTTATCTTTATAATTTAAAATTTTATAATTCTCTACATATAGTTTTAAAAAATTATAATTTGATGGTTTAAAAAACCTCCTATTAAATTGTTAGCTGAAACCTACGGGAATAAAGAATGTGCCTGGGTTATATATTATGTAGTTAATGGACATGTTTTGTTTTTTAAAAAAGAATTTAAGAATTAGGTTAAGGAGAAGAAATTTTTGTACGACCAAATATATTTTATATTCTTTTTTTCTTTTCTCTGTTCCGTCGACACCTAACAACCTTAACCACATATTAATATAGACGGATGTTCATTTTTTATTAATAACTTATAGTGTAACTATTATTATTTTAATTTTAACTACCGTGGCTTGGAGGAAAAGATAATCATTATTGATGCTACAGCCGTAGAAAGTTGTTTTACGTTGATATAAAATATTTTAATAAATTATACTGTCAATTATCGAATATGAAAAATAAAACATTCATATTGTTAATGAATTAACATCTTTCAGAAAAATTTTACTTAACCAACCGTATTTGCTTCTTTCGTAATATTTTTTTTAATCAAGTTTTAACACATTTTATTACAAAAAACAAAAAAATAGTAATAATTTAAATAATTATTTAATAGCGCTTCAAACACTACTAATATAATATAGTGACGCTTAAACAAGTGTTATAAATTTTGGTGTCAGAATTGCGTTTCCTGACACTTTAAAGCAACCGTTGGTGTTTGCACTAATATTTTAAATTGTGGCACCTGAAAAATATCACAAACATTTTGTGACTTTTTTTAGATTTTTTTTTCATTTACTGGCGCTTGTGAAGTGCCGCTATTATTATGATGAATTTTTTAAGTTTATTTTATTATGGCGCCTTTTAAGCACCACTATATTTTTAGGTTAATTTTTTTTATTCAGAATAGCAAAAAACATAATATTTTTTGTTGTTGTGAGTCTACTGCATCAAATTTTGACATACAAAGATCATATCTACAAAATTTTTACTTAGCTTTTTTATACATATAAACAATAAGGAGCAAAACACTGAATCAACAAGAAATTTCATATTCATGCTTAATGAGCAAAACACTAATGACCAAGTGCATTTACTAGCCACAAACAGTTTACATGATCATTGCATAAGAAACAAAAGGACTAGAAAAATGCATCGCGATCTTCATCTGGCTTTTGCTCTTCATCTTTTGCATCCATTTGAAAAACGTATCACAACCTTCATCCACGTCAAACTTGATCGATTTTTTGGCACTCGATTCGCTTTGATATTCTTCTTTTGTTATCTAAGCATTGCAATTTCATCATCTGCTTCGATCTTGAACTTGGTTGGTCGGGTATCGCGATTTCATCATCTGTTTTGGTCTTCTTCTTCCAAACTTTGATCTTGATCAGCATCAATTTTCAGCGGCGGCCATCTTTATCTTCTTTCTCAGACGTCTAGTAAAGAGAAGCTTGGTCAAGAGAGAAGCAAATGATGGCGTCTAAATTTGAACACATTTGAACAAGAGGGAAGCAAAAATGAAATTTGGGGTTTTAGATTGCGCACGCCTTAATGTTTTAAAGTCACTCTGTAAAGCTTAAATAAACGTCGCTAAAATTTAAAAAAATAATTAAAATAATAGGAGAGCTTCAAAGGCATTAATAAAATGAAAAATTGTTTGATTGACAATTCTAGTACCACGCCAATAAATTTTTAAAAGTAAAAAATATATAATTTTAAATATAAGGGCGCTTTAAACATCATAATTCATTTGCAATCACTGCAAAATAAATTATTTTTTTGACACTTCTTAAAGTGACGTATTTAGTTAAGTGTGACAAACACAACTCTTTTTTGTAGTATTTTGCATTAATATTTTAAACTCTGGGCAAAAAATGATACTATTTAAAAACCTCGCAAATTGTAATTAAGTTCCAACCATGTCATCTCGATCACCCCAACGTTTTAAAATCCAGCAATATTACTACATTATATTAGAGCAAGGATTAAATTAAAATCAGATGATATTTAGTAATAACACGAAAAGATGGTAGGATTTTTTTTTTAATAAATAGAAACTATAATAGGATAAGGATATATAGACGTTAATTAGTCTCTAATTAAACACGTTTACAGTAGCGAAAACATAAGTAAAACCATATAATCCAATAAACCCTGAGTAGTTGTACACAGTACTGTTATGTAGTGAAACAGAGTAAGGTGGGCATGATTCTCAAATAGTATTCTATATTTGATATCTGATTACTTCAACATTAGAGTTTTTAGAGCGTAAAGTCCAGTTCATAATTAGTATTATAGCATTGAAAAAAAAAGCAACAAAATTGGGAGAAAGGGAAAGAAACCGCCCAAACTGTGAAAAACTTGGGTGTATGGATAAGTACTGAATATAATGTGTTGTGGTTGTGATGCATAACTGAAGATGGCACGTCAACGACTCACTCATTAACCTGTGAGTTGCCAACCTCTCTGTGAACTGTGAAGTGATATCATCAGTACTGCGATTCTATTACATATATGTGTGTGTGTATTTATTTTTACCCATATGTATGTGGAATATATTTTTACTATTCTTGCAATCTTGCTGGTTGCTGCACCTGCTACACTTGCTGTATCCCTAGCTAGTCACCGTATGATTGATTACCCATGTGACCACTTTTTCGCCTCAGTACTTCCTGCAATTCGCTTTTTCCAGTTTGTTACAATGGAGAGATTATCCACAAAATAAAAGAGAAGTATTACGTGTAATATATATAATAACAAATTAAATTTGACAAGTACGATCTTTATATTCTATGTATATGTATGAATTATATTTAATTAAGTGTAATTCTAATTAATTAATTCCTAAACCCAATTCCAAAAGAATAAGGGCATCAAAGAGCAGGGGTTGTAAGTTGTAATTAATGGAAAAATGAATTAATTGGAGAGAGACATATACAGGTGAAGAGGCATGAGGAGGGGAATCTAAACAGCAAACAAGCATATATATATATATATATATATATATAACAAGAAGCAGTGGTTCCCAGAATTTGAGGTCCCTCCAAAGGTTTGTGTTGAACAAGTCAACAAGGGTAGGGTAGGGTAGGATGGAACTTAGGCTAATATTAATTTAAACCAAATCTGTGACCAAATCAATTGGCTTAACACATTCTTGTTAAGTCTACAAAAATTACAAATTAATTAAAAAGCCCACTTGTTTATTAATTTGTGCCCGGATGCCCCGCTGAGAGTTTAGTGGTAGCGTGTTTTGTGGTGGAAGCACATGCAATGATACAATTAATTAATTAAGCAAAACTCACATCATATTTATTAATCCCGCAATAATCTGAATCACTTTGATTCTTAAATTTAGATCCTAAGATAAAATTTATGAAATAAAAGAGAAATAAGAAAATAAAATTTTAAACTCTTTCTCTTAATAATTTTTTTTTCTCATCTCCTTCATACTTCAAAAATTTCAACGAGTGAAATAGAAGATCACCTTTTCTTCTCATGTGTTCCTACACGCCACAAAAAAACACTAACATATATACATTACACACTACCTAGCTTTATATCTTCGTTACTTGTTACATCTGATCTCACATATTAATATCTATCAAACCTCTCTACTCTTTGATTCTACATAAATTCTGCCCACCTCTACAATTAAACACCATAAATATACGACAGGACAACTATATATATATATATAATTTAGGTGTTATGTTTATCAGATTCTCTTATAATAAAAAAATAAATTGTATAAAATTTATATAATCTGTTATCTCAAGTTTTATTTTTTTAAATATTTCATTTGTATTAAAAAATTTTATATATCAAAGATATAAGAAATTAAATCTAAGTATATTCTTTATACTTCTCCTACCTTGCCATTAGTTGAATCAATTTTGATCTCATCAATGGTCTTGTGAAAGTTGTTGGCTTATTTAAAATAAGAAAGAAAGAAAGAAAAAAAAAAAACTAGAAGGGCCTCCGGCCAAAAGAAAGGAAAATAAATAATTCATTCCCATTGCCACTTTCTCAAGTTGGTGTAATCAATCTATATCTAACTTATAAATAGTTGTTATTAATTGTGCTATGCATTAATTAATAATCCAAAATAATTTTGCCATTTGAATATTAAATATCATGATTATTGATTTTTAAAACCCTGTAGAGATTATATTGTAGATTACGATGTTGAATATACTTGTGATAAAATACATTTTTATAGATTTTATAAAATTATTTATATGTGTTATAAGTAGGTATATATTGAATTAATACATGTACCAGAAGACCTTTTAGTTATATACATATTAATCAAGGAAACATTTCTGTTGAATCTGTACAACTTAAAATTGATGTAATATATATGACAATATTAGGCACCAAAGATTTGAAACTCGACATGGATTATCAAACTAGTCAGAAGCCTAATAACACCTAATCAAAAGTTATTCTATGTATTCATATACAAAAAAAGACAAAGCTTTCTTTACGAGCTATTCGCTTGGCTTGGGACAGAGTGACAATTAAAAATAATTATGAGCTAATTATAATATGCATATCTTATGAGTTTGTTGGCAATTTATCCTTTAATATACCTAACAAATAATATGGATGCATCTTACATTAATTTAAGCATGCATTAATTAATTGCTATATATCTATGATGAACGCGATGGGGGCATAAATAGTGGGGAAACTAATAATATGATGAATGCACAGCTTAACTGCATCATATTCTAAATGTTTAGTTTTTCACTAATTGAAATTAGTTGTAATGCAAGGAATTAATCTAGATTTCCACTAAAACAAATTCTTATATTTAGTAATTAATAGTAAATGGAATTAGATTCACTTTGGTAGAAAATACAAGTGAAAAACAAAGGAAAAAAGGTACATTTTGTCTTTTGGGCCAATGTTCAAAAGGTTTATAGTTCATTAGGCACATGAATAAATAGTATTTGGAGAGATAGTAGATCAAATGTTAATTATGCAAGTTGCCATGTAGTTAAGACTTAAGATGTCATGGAATCTTATAAACTAGAATTCTTTCTGATACATTCAAAGGAATGCCAGTTGGGTTTGGATTTTGCTTCCTATATTAATCATATTTCTACTCGTATATCAAAGATTAGCAGTAGTTATTCATTAATTAATTAGAAGGAATAACTTAAAAACTGACTAATTAGAACAATATTAATAAACGAGTGTTTTGGTGTTAGCAATATTCCGTACAAGGGAGACCCAAGAAAAGAGGGGAGAAAAACTTAGAGGAATGTCTTATCGAGATGGGGTCAAATGGTTAATTAGTAAGTAGTAAGGTTTGTGAAACAAGTTTGTCATTGGTAAACGTAATTAAATACACATAATTAACGGGTATTGCATGACAATAGATTAAACAAAAATGTTAATATTATTGGTTTTAATTTGTTTAATGTTAATTATATAACATGGATCCAAAGAGGTAGCATTAGCATATATAGAGCATAGGGACCTCGGGAAGGGGAAGGTGAGGGGGAGGCAAGCATAGTGTTCATCGATCGTAGATGATTACAGAGTGGTCCTTTGTGTAGTCACATGGATTCCTCTGAACTCTGAACTTGTCTCGACGCCTGAACTTAGCTGTTTCGTTGTTCTTCTTTCTTTTTTTAATTATTCTTTAAATTTCATTTAATTAATTTCATGTTGATGGTTATGGTTATGTATCTTCCTTAGACTCTCTGAGTCGTCCCAAGCTTTTCGTCATCTTACTCTTTTTCATGTCCAAGTCCAACACTTAATTATTACCAAAATAAAAGCAGGGACCCATGAGAATTAATTAGTATATATATATATATATATATATATATATACAGTGTAGTAAAATATATAATAAACAACTGATTGAAGGTTAATTTAATGGTTCATTATGGAATGGTTGAATGTTGAAACAGCAGAGTTTACAGTGGAAGGACCACCTTGTCCTTGAACTTCGAAGTCTTCACTCCTCACGCTGGAGAATCTGCCCTCTTCACAACAATAGATACGCTAATTTGAGCTTCTGGTCCTCCCCTCCTTAACCAACCATTTTTCAAGTTTCACACCAAAATTAGCATATCAGTTTTTATCGTGATGCATAAGATTCAGTTGTTGGAAGTTCAAGATTATTTCATATGCTACGTGTAATTGGATCTAGTTAATCTTCTCAAATTAATTATTAGCAGGGTTTCCAATTTTAGCTTTTATATAGGACATTGCAGAATATATTAATGGATATATATAATTGATGAAGGTTAGTAATAAGTAAAATGAAAAAATATATTTAAGTTTTTAAAAATAAGACAACACACTAGAAAAAAAAAAAAGTGTGGCAGGACTGATTCAATAGTAGTGTTATGTTATGCATAAAGTAGAGAATGAACAAGTGGTAAGAGAAAACATTTTGGAAAGGAAGGTGTGGGTGTGAGTTGCGAGTCGTAGAACGAAAACTCATGTCACGTGCAACGCGGTGTAGCACATAGGGATAGGGCATGATAAAAGGCCGAGTTTGTTTGGTGTTTTGGGAATGTAGCTTTTGTGTGTGCCTATGCCAATGCCCCCTCAACTTTCTTCCTCTCATAATTAGCCCTCTCTTTCTATCTCTCTATCTATAACACTCAGTACTCTGCTTTACTCTCATCTATCTTTTTCTGTGTCTCCTTGGTGAAACTGAGGTTTTATTAATTAGTTGGTAATCAAATGGCATTAGAGGCTGAGGCTGTGGTTTTCCCACAAGATCCATTCACCTATAGCTGCAAGGATTTGTACTCCTTATTAGGAGGAGGAGGAGGTTGGAGCCAAGAGCAGGAGTATGGTTTAGAAGCACAACAAGAGAAAGGCATGGTTGGAATTCAAAACAACAAGAGAGAGCAGAGTACTACTGTGCATGCAACTTGGGATTATTACTCTTCTTCATCTGCTTCCAATTCGGTGTTGCAAAATGTGAAGGACCCTTGGGATTATTCCAATTCTTCTCCTGAGGCCTGCACGCTCTATCCCTCTGTCTCCGCAACCGCAACCATCCCTCCTTCCTCCACACCTCGCCGCAAACGACGTCGCACCAAGAGCGCCAAGAACAAGGACGAAATCGAGAACCAGAGGATGACCCACATTGCCGTCGAGCGCAATCGCCGCAAACAGATGAATGACTACCTCGCTGTCCTCCGATCCTTGATGCCTCCTTCTTATGCTCAAAGGGTCAGTTTATCTCTACCTTCATTTCCTTCTTACTCTTACAATACAAACAATAATCCTAAACACATAACAATTCCTTCCTTTCAAAAACAGGGTGATCAGGCCTCTATAATTGGGGGTGCCATTAACTTCGTCAAAGAGCTCGAACAGCTTCTGCAGTCGATGGAGGGTCAAAACAAATCCAAATCAAACTCACAACACGCTGCCCTTGTTATCTCGCCCTTTGCTCAGTTCTTCACGTTCCCACAGTACACGACAAGTTCAGCTCAGAGCAACGCAAGCTGTACGGCCACGAACGAGGCCATGATGGGACAGAACCAAAAGGAGAAGGAGTCCGGGGTAGCCGATATAGAAGTCAGCTTGGTGGACAGCCACGCAAACCTCAAGATACTCTCCAAGAAACGAGCAGGACAGCTTGTGAAGATGGTTGTTGGGCTTCAGAGTCTCAGGCTCTGCATTCTACATCTCAATGTTACTACCACTTTGGACAATATGGTCCTTTACTCCGTCAGCGTAAAGGTTGGTCGTTTCTTTTTTCCTATTTCTTCTCTGTATTACAAAATTAATTACTACATACATAATTTATCTCTCCCTTTCTGGTTTTGGAATTACTTAAGCTTTTGTTTTGGGGTTTCGAATGAATTAGGTTGAGGAAGGGTGTCTGCTGAGCACAGTGGATGAAATCGCAGGTGCTGTGAATCGACTATTGCGCAGAATTCAGGAAGAAGCATGTTTCAGCTGAAAGATGAGAAAAAAGTTCGATTTATTTTTTGGCTGAGTTTGAGTCTGTGTATTGGAGGAGTTTATAAATGTTCTTGTTTTATTCAAATGGAACCTCTAATAAGACCAAATGTGCAGAACTAAAGCATGGTGGTTGGAAGGTGTGGTCCATAATCCATATAGTCATATTTCACACTCAAGGCATGCCATGTACATGCAACTGCGTCACTAGTCTCAAGTGGCTTTCATGTTTCATGTCAATAAAATAGGATGCTTAGTGCTTAGTGTTTTTTCCTTTTTTTCTTTTAAAAAAAAATTTCCTTCCTAGCTGCCATAATTAGCCTGGGAAAGAAAAAGGAGAGAGGGGAGAACCAGTTCGTGGAGGCCCTCTTTGTGTGTAATCCGTATATATGTGAGTTACTAGCATTACTTTAAGACCGTGTTTTCAATTCCTTGGAATGAGAGTTGATTTCCTTGGTGCAATTGCATGATTGTGCTCCCACATATATTTATGTCTATGATTTTCTTTTACGAAACCCGATGAGAACTCAACATCAGTCTCATCTTTTCCTCTATGCTTTATTAGAGGAGGAAATAATTGATAGCATCATTGGCCCATAAACATGGATCCATGCCATGATGAGCAGTATTATATATCTAGACTCAAGTGACTATTTTCTCGTATCAAGAGACCTGGTATTTTGTTATCATTATCAAACATATATGACAGAAAAATTACACTTGACAAACGAGTGTCATATAGTTTAATGTTTTCATGTGAAACATTATTCTTAAAGCGGACATCTAATTAATTTCTTAAAGCTCTGTACGTGAGATGTCACACTTGTCTCATTCAATATTAAAGTTCATTGTGTACCTTCTATGAAGCTTCGCATACACGCCAAAATGGGCTTTTGTGATCCATTTCGACTTAAAAAATGCATTGAATATTGCAGCAAATCAATTATTCACAAATGAAGTCCTGATATATTTAGATATGTAGTTTCAATCAATATAGTAGTTCATTCCCATTTGTGTATGCAATGTAATTGTATATATCTTATATGCTTATGCCTTAATATTAATTTGCCAAACGTACATGGATACTCAAGTAAGATGGCGATCCCTTAATCATTGCATAGCCGCGCTACTATAAAAAGCAGCTGTGGCAACTCTTAAAGCAAGCTAGCTTTAGTTTGGACAACAATATTAATCTTGGCTCTTTCCCGGAAGATGTAGAAAAGTTGTTTGCCTTTCACTTTTAAACAAAGGAGGAAAAACATTCAGCATCGCATTAGGCTTCATATTTCTCAATAATTACTAGAATGAATCATCACAAATAGTTGACAGCAACACGCACCTTTCTTCGTGATTCATTAAATTAAAAGCATAGATGATTATACTACATATCTATACCTTCCAAATTGTCTTTCACATGTCAATATTCTCTTACACTTTTCTTTTTCATTTTTTGTGTCCGATACTTGGACACTGTATGTAATGATGAAGCGGTTTGGAATTGTGAAAAGAAGGATGGGGAGGTTCTGTGTCCTTGGAATATTAGTACAAAATCATAATCCTTTTTCTTTTTATTGGGGATCATCTGTGTCCTACACAACCAGCCAAAGTAATGTACAAACTCGATCTCTCAAGAAACGTAGCTTTGCCTGAGATTCAACAGCCATGATCATTGCCTTGCATTTTCGTACCATCCAGATCGTAAGTTTCAATGGATGCAGGATGGCGTTGCCCATTAATTAATATATATGCTCGGAGTTCAATGGTCAACTAAATGTCAAAATCCTTTCTAGTTTCTACCTTTGGAATCGTCACCCACACTTTTTCCATTGGTTGCCATCATTCAAGGTCGGAAAATATGTCATGGTAGCTAGCTATATGCCATTTGAGCCGCAGGGAATGTCCTCCTTTGCTGCTAGCTAATGATGCGTGGACAAATTGAATCACAGTAATTGGAAGAAGACTATATATATAAATTTAATTAAAAATATGTGTATATACTATATAGCATTTGCTGCTATTTGGCACTCATGTTCCGTGTGTATGATTCACCCACAAGTCATGTTTTATAAGCAATTTAATAATCTTTCACATTCAAGTCATGAAAGATCCATTAGATTTTGTTGTCACTTTAGGGAAAAAAGGAAAGAGCTATAAAGGTACACCTAGCTTGCCTTGACAAGCTTTTCAAGGGTCGACTTCTCTTATCAGAGCTTTTCCAATGCCGCTTTGCACTCATCAACACTGAGTCATTTTTAAATACCCCTTTTGAGGGTCCCATGCATATTATTTTCTTTCTTTCCCATTGTAAACTTAAACTTTCTGCGTAGGATTATGTATTATTATTCTTCTTTTTTAAGAAAGGATGGTTTTTTTGTGAGATAAGTTTAGTGATTTAACCCTGGACTGGAGGGAGAATTGGACATTAGTGTTTGATATAAAAGGTAGGTTGGGGGAAATGGATAAAGGTAAATTATAATATAATATAGCCAAGTAAAAAGCAAAATGGGGGAGATTCTTTAATGTGGTTGGTACAGGTTTGTGGGTAACATGGAAGAAGTTTCGCAAACGAAATGATGGGAATTCGAAATCATTAGGAATTTTGAAAGAGATAGCAGGTTACAGGGAAACAGTACGATATTCCCACTTCATTTTGCTCCCCCTCTAAGTGAAAATGACCCAAACCAACATTTTCAGAACAGAATGTTCGACAAAGATTTTTCGTCGCAAAATATGCACCAACTCTATTTTGATCAACCAATGAATAGTTTCTGAGCAAAGTATAAATATATTAAGTCGAAAAATGAAGAAATAGTTGCATTTTGGTGACGCCTCGCAGCAAGGAAAATATAAAAAAAGCACGGGGCTTTTTCAGGCTTCAGAACCTGCCGTCTTCATCAGCTTACAAAATTTTGAGCCATGTGAAAGCAAACCCTTCTCTTTTTGGGCCGATAGAGCCTTGAAATTGGCCTTGGATCCTTGAGCAGAAGCAGGGTTTGGCCCAAACGAACAGAAGATTGTTCAAATATGACTTCGCTCTCTCACCACAAGAGAGAGAGAGAGAGAGAGAGAGCTCTCTAGTGTGATGAGACAAAAGGTTTATTCTCAGCGGCCTAACCAAAGAGACAAGGAAAAAAAATTTAAAAATACTATCAATACAATTCTCGTATATTAACATATGAAAAGTGCGCTTTTATAATCGTTTTACAATAATCTATATTGATGCTTCTTTCGAAATTAAATTAAAGTGGAGCCATCAAATTATTATTATGGATCCACACTTGGGAACAATTTCTTGCATAATTGTCCTTCCTGAAACCTGACCTTCAAGTCATTCGAGGAACCCAAAGGTGGGCTAAGTTGTTTTACCAAACCTGGCTACTTGTTGACACTATTCTTATTTCGTGACATGGAGGATTTGGTCAAGTATTTTCTTTGACCACCTAAAAGCTCATTTCATTTTTCAATTGCTGATTTATTTATTTTGTTCTTTTGTGGTGCAGATCACACCAAAATAGTTACATATTGGGCCTTTCATGATGAGGTATAATTGCGTCAGTATCACACATCCAGAATTCCATTAGAGTGAAATATGAAGTAAGCCGTCTCTTTTATCTAAGATGCTACTTATTATTGGTGCTAAGGGTAGGCAGAGTAGGAACTATAAAATAGGTAGATAGGTAGATATGATGACTAATAACTAATACTAAACGTGGAAGTAATCATAATTTCCATTTCCACTATTATTATTATACAATTATGAAGCTTTCTCCACCTTGACCATCTATGTATAACGTATGTATCCCTGCAAAGATTGCAAAATCTTAGGTATCAAGTCAAATCTCAATTGTTAGGGTTGGACTTGGATACCGATTGCTCACACAAAATTGATAATTCTCTTCACTTGTCAAAGAACAAAATATGTTTTTAAATTGGTTATCTGAGTTACTTATTACTGTTCTGTGGAGGAAAGGGGAGCTAGGACTAAAATTCTTGCACTCAGAAATTGAAAAAAATCAAATCAAATCAAGCATTCAGAATTACACACTGCAAAACCACAAGATGAATTTGTAAAAAAATTTTACTTTCCTCCTTCTGGGATCAAAATCAAACCCGTTCAGTAATCCTGTCTCTGCAAGCGAAGGAGAGGAATTATTCTGGTCACTATCTCTGACTCTGACAATTTTGCGGTTTATACGTTCCGTACAAACAATAACGCAGACTCCAAATTTCGTAGAAACACGAAAAGCTATGTACATGTTGAATAGATCGTAAATTCTAGTAGGGAAGAGTTATTAGTAGATTTCTCCTGTAATCTCTGGCAGATAGAATCCTTCCGCTGCAAGAGAATGACCTCTTCATAGAAATAGGGCTTACGTGCAGACATTTTGCATTAGAGGAATGCCGAATTGCTTTAAACATAGCCTGGTTTTCATGTTCCGTACAAGAAGAATTTCTACTGCGAGACAGTCTAGCATCCATAGACATAGACCTAGACCTCATCCCAATCTGTGTCTCGTTGTTCAAAACTTGATGATCCTCTTTTGTTTCACTGAGCAAAACATTTACGTGCTCCTTTGAAACCAAATCATCGGTGAAGTCGTGGGCTTCCTCTGTTCCTACTCTGTTTCCAGCTGCCCCATTGTCAATTACCATCATATCGCTGCTTAAGTTTAAGTCAGCACCATTTGGCGGATTCTCTGTTTGAATCTCTTGATTCGTTCGTGAATTGCTAGAGTTTAGCTCTGTGGAAGCCAAATTTGAGACGGAATCTTCAGTGGCGACATTGTTAGAGACAATACCAGCACGACAGAGAGGACAAGTGGTATGAGAACGCAACCATGTGTCAATACAAGGGATGTGAAAGGCATGGTTGCATTTAGGCAAGAGTCTCAAGGTTTCATCTTCCCGAAAGTCGTTCAAGCACACGGAACAGTCGGTTCCTTCGATCAGCCCCTCACCCCTTTTGTACTTGCAAACTGTGATAGAATTTATAAGGGACTGTTGTAACCCAGTGGTGGTGATCAACCAGATAGGGTGATCAACTTGATTCTGGTCAAGAAACTCTTGGTCAGAGATGTCTGAGGGGGATTCATTGTGTCTCTGGCCACACCAATGAGCGTAAAACTTGGTTTTGAAAACGTAGAAACCTAGAAGAAGAAAAATGAGAGAGAAGAGAGAAACAAGGATGATGAAATAGGAGGAGATAAGTGTAGGTCGAGATGAGTGATGAGAAGCATAAATAGGAGGTGGAGGAGGTGGTGGTGGAGGGAAGTTGTAGTCTGGGAAGGAGTAGCAGTTGTAAGGACATGCAGGGTCACAAAAATCAGGACAATCTTGGGTTTGGTTTATACTGGATAGTGTTGGGAAGAGTTTTCTATGTATCCTGGCCATTCAAGTGTTTTTAGAAGAAATTTACAGACAGAATGGGAGAGTTAATTAATACTGAGATGAGTTTTGTTTGAACTAAAAGAGAGGAAATAAATTTGTTTGTTTTACTGTTTGGTGATGTTGATAACAAGTTGAAAAAAGGTTCGTGCGTGTCTGGTTTTTTCTTGGTTGGATTATGTTGAGAAAAATTAATTAATTTAGTTTGTTCACATGTCATTTTCATTGCTTAAGCTTTTTTACATTTTTCAAAGTTGTGTTCATTTTATGCTGCCCTGTGGTTTGATGTTGTTTCTCTCTCCCATTGCTCAGCCTTTTTTATAACCAAAGGGTCCAATAATTGCTTCTTAGAAATATAATGAGAATAGGAAGACAGGAGTGTGGAGTCTCCTTTCTTAAGTAATTGGTATAAAGTCCTTATCTGGATGTCTATTCAATATGTACTATCTTCAAGTTTGGTGCATTCACTAATACTCTCAAAACTCAAATCAAATGACGCTCACAAAATTAACTTAATTTTGTTCGCCATATATTTTAGTCAGAATAAATGTGTAAAACATTTTAATCAAAGTAAATATATAATATATAAAAATAAAATAGATATATTAAACTAAGCATATAAATGCAAGAGAATAAATGAGATTAAAAAAAAGGGAACTCAAGGTAAAAAATATAATGGGTAATATGGTAATTAACAATTTTGATTAAGGATACTTTTATCTTAGAAAACATAATTGTTTTTGAAACAAAAAAGTCAGAAAACAAAGGCTTTGACATGAGGTCTGACTAATGGGCCTGGCTTTTGTTACCAACTCTTATTGCTTAAAATGACAATAGAGGGAAAGAAAACTAAAATGGGCCTATTTTGGTTCTTCGCCTCCCTTCTCTCTCAACTCTCAAAAAATGTTTGGAGACTAGAAGACTTATAAAAGTTGTTCTGTCCAAAAACAAAACAGGAGATCCACTAAAAGATTACTTGACATATTCTATTGGAAATTAGTATAATTACATAATAATAGTCTATCAATTCATCCACAAATGGATTATGGATACAAAAGTCGTACGCGTACCAATTAGAGCTAGCTTTCCTGGAAGTGTCCAGCTAAGCATCGCATCACAATACAAATAGATTAATGATTAACTAAATGCCTAAAAAATAATGAAAGGTCCTATCTGTATTTTACATAATTAATAAAAATGGAGGACATTGAACAGGGGCGTCGGCGTTGGCCGTCAGTTACTCGTCTGATCTTTGGCTTGGGCAGTACTGACGTGGGTGTTTTCTTGATTAGTGGTTGACTCAAGAAACGAATCCACCGCGTTTCCCAGATCTTCTACCTGCAATTTCCATCCAAGTTAAATAATATATATATATATATATATATAGAGAGAGAGAGAGAGAGAGAGAGAGAGAGAGATGGAGTTAAAGGTGAAAAACTTAACCTTTTGTAATACATCCCCTGCTATTTCGGCGTTCTGATCGATTTGTTCGGCCACTTGTTCAACAAATTCAGCAGCGTCCTGAAGTTTCCCATCCGGAAGATGGTTAGCGGCTTCTTCTGCTGCCTCCTTCACCTTCTCAGCCACATCTTCTACGATATCTGACACTTGTTCTGCTTTTTCTATTGTTTCCTCCACTTTCTCTACTCATGTATATATATAATTAACATTAATAATTGGAATTGCCTCAACTAATATTTTATTCTAGCTAAGTTAGCTAATTAATTAGTTTCTTACCTTTCAGTTGAAGTAATGGTCCCCATTTTCCCTTGGAAATAAAGGATAAAAGTATCGTCACTGCTGTTCCAAGGATCCAAACTTTCCTGCCAGAGAATCCAACTCTTTCTGAATTTCAGATTCATTCAAAAATAAACAAATAATGAGAGATAAGATATTAAAAATTGGTAATGAGTTACTTACCAATTACCAGGAGAAGGATCAGAAGGAAAAGGGGCTTCTGGGGGCACACTGGCTGAGACGGCCACGTTCCTGCGTGATTATGATTAATGGATATTAATCTATTATATTACTTACATGTCAGAAATAGCTGGTAGCCTTGAAAAGCATATATGTGTTTTCAATAAAGCTAGTTAAGAAAACGCACATATTTCTTCTGCTGCCATAGTTCTGAACTCTGAATACAGCGCTGAAATGTGGGAGTCCCAACAGGGTGTGTTTTGGAAGGGAGAAGCCATCATATTTGAGTTTTGAGATGATTTTGGGATCAACTTTTGAAGATTCACACCTGCTTCTGCCCGATGTGTATGAGGCTATGCAAGTGAATTGTTGAGGGAAGAATATTGTTATTGCCATGGAAATGTGTATTGAAATCTGGAGATTATGTGAGACTAATGAAAATTATATAGGAATAGGACAGTGGAAAGTGGAGGTAGACAACGTATATTTGAGGACCATGACTTTTATGTAAAAAGAAATTTCCAATTGGATAGTCAGACGCGCTAATATATTATGCATTACAGACCACGTTTTAGAGAAGTCTATATCGTAAAAATTCTCCTGTATTTGTCAATTGTCAACTTTCTCCAAACGACTAAACCTATTTGCTTCACGTTATTCAATTCTTTTAATTAAATAAACGAGTTACGGAGAAATCTACGTTGTAATTATCTAGATAATATGACTTCGAACATCTAATTAATTTTTAAAAATATAATTTAAGATAAAAGGAAATTTGTATATACATATTATACTATTTTTTTTGTCAACATATTACACTTTTTTTTGGTCAACATAGAAAGTTCATTGCAAAACCAGCCCAAAGGCTATGATGAACAGAGAGGAGCTACAACAAGGCTAAGAAATAGACGTTTAAAACGCTTTTGGATTCTCTGTGGGGCGGCTGCTGGGTTTTTAGCGGCGGTTTTATCCGTCGCTAAAGTGTGCTTTAATATTTTTGCAACGAATATTATTGCTGCTATAAATTTTGTTTAAATAATTAATTTAACAAAAGTTATAGTGACAATAATATTTGTTGCAAAAAAATTTAGCAACGGAAAAAACCGCTGCTAAAACGCCCAGCAGCAAAACTCCCAGCAAAGAATCCGGACGCATTTAAAACTGCAAAGCCTGCACTCCTACGAGTAAATGAAAACGCTACTCGTTGGCAACACACCGGTAGGTAAATACATCAACGTGAATTTTTTAAAATATAAATTTTAGTAAAGTAATAAAATAAAAAATATATATAAATAAATAAATCATAATTTATACATAATAAATTTTTATTTTATTTTTTTTCTACACTTTATATTTTATCAAAATTTATATTTTAGAGAATCTATAATTGTATTATAAAATTAAATTTATATATAATTATTTATATTTCAATCAAAATACAATATTTATTTTTTAAAAAAATAAATTATAAAAAAATAAATTATATCAATTATATCAATCTCCAGTTAACTAAAAATAAATATATATAAATTGCTTTTAAAATTTTTCTTAGTAGGGAGCATATGAGCCGGAGCCAGCTTTGCCAGTGTCGGCTACTCTGTTAGCTTCTCAACATGTCACAGTTATGCCAACAAGATTTAGCTGAACTTCGAACATAAGATTATTTGAATTTATGCCATCATTCAAAAAATATTTTGACAAGAGGATTCTACCACCCAATGCAATTAATTAATCAATGTAATTCACGCAGGACAGAAAAATAGTATAGATCTATTCGGACATCGTTAATATTACTCAAGAATAGTTGCGTCCATGGATTTTGTCGATTCTCTTTCTCGTGTTCCAAAGAACTAGGACAGAAGATAGCCTATTTGTGTACGAATGCCATCTGGAATCCCTCACTTGTTTGTTTTTTTGCGTATGTGCTCTGTATATCATCATCCTGCGATATTTTAACATGTTTTTTTAACCTTTGAATTCAAAACTAACAGCCCTTTGGGCTCGTTGGCTTATTAGGATATAAGTCTAGCAGGCACGGTTATCCATTTCAAACAAGTGGGAGTTTTCTTGTTTTGACTTGTCACGGGCCAAGTAATTCACTCCATCTTCCTAATTCCTATTATTTTGACTAGTCCTCCACTTGTGAATTACCAAAAAGTATTTCTCTTTTAATCAACATAACTTGCACTAGTCGCTTTCCTCCTACCAATCACAACTTGTTTACTCAACTTTCTTATTAGGAATTTCTGAGTCAAAATAGAAACGATAAGTTCTTTTATGTGATTATCATTTAATATCTATTATCAAGGCTTTTCATATGATTTAATTTTAAGGTCAGGAGATCAAATTATGATAAAATGAAAAAGTACCTTCATTATTAATAGAATTCTGTTACTTTTTCTCTTCGCTTTTTATTTATTTTTTAAAATTCATCCTTTTATTGTATATTTATTTTCACTTGTTTTCGACAAGTTGTGCATTTTTCTTTTCTTGGGTTCATTCATTAATGTTATTCCCCAAATCGCTTATTGTGGGTTTGAAATGGATTGGGTAACAACATTAGCCCATTGGACTTATCTAGGAAAAGCCCATTCAGTAAGTCCATCCGAAGTTTAAGTCTAATAATTCCCAAGTATAAATCCTCAAAAAAAAAAAAAGTTTGACTAAAGAAAAAAAAAGTCCATGTCAGCTTATGGTGGGCCCCGCTACTTTTCGTTCAAAATCCCATTCCAACGGATAGCTAGCCCTTTCAATTTGAATCCTTTGAGCGAGAGAGACAACCAGGACTCTCAAGTCTTGATACTAACAATTAAAAACTTTTGTATTGATTTTCAGAAGAAAGCGTTTCCTCCAGATTCTTGAATTCTCAACCGTATATTGCGTTTCACTTTGAACCTAGTTTGATTCCTTTACTTCACTTATTCAAACCCTAGAATTTCTTCACAAACTTGAAGGGGCTCCTGATTTCATTCAACATCCCCCATATTCTTTTGGTTTTAACATCAAAATGGATCTACCTCGAGATATTGATCTTTATCTCAAAGAATCCATCGATGACTCCTTGGGACTTCCCATTTCGTTGCGAACTTTAGAGTCGAAGCTTCGAGCCGCCGAAGAGTCGCAACGGCTGCTACGCCACAAGCACCTTTCCCTACTCTCCAAATTGAAGGACAAAGATCAACTGATTGAGTCCGCAAAGGTCTGCCTTTCGTTTTCTCTTCTCAATCGTTTTTGGTCTGTGCGATTATTGGTTCTTAAAATTGATAGTTGGACATTCTTTTTTTCCTCCTTGTTTAATTTTTCTTTTTGAGTAGTCTGAAGCTACTATGAATGCACAAGCTCTGAAGAAGTTCGTCGAGGAGAATCAGAAATTGGCTTCCGAATGCGCAAATCTTTTAAGTCAATGTCATAAATGGGAAAGGGAATGCTCACTTTATGATCGCGACAGGGAAGCATTGATGGAATTTGGGAACGAAGCTGATGAACGGGCAAAGGAGGCGGAGTTACGTGTTCACGAGTTGGAAGAGGAGTTAGGAAAATTATTGGAAGAATTGCAGTACTACAAGCATGAGTACCATATGCGATCGGTAACGTTGCTTTACTTTTTCCATTCCATCTCCCACCCCCCCCCCCCCCCGGAAAATATATATATATATATATACACATATATACACCTTCCCTTATAATTTAATTTCTGATGACTTGTAAACTTGATAAATACATAGCTTTCCTATGTCTCTCTTTTGGCTATAATTAAGCCTTGCAACTGTACATAATTTCGTAATCTGGTAGGAATGAATTTGGAACTTAACTCACTCACCAGTTTTTGTAATAGCTACATGAACTCTTCCGTGTGTACCTTTTAACTGCATATGCTTAGTTTCATGAAATTCAATAAAGCTTTTAACATCGTTCTGTTCTCTCTTCCTATAAAGTCATATTAGATAGAGGCACCATAAGGTGGGAATTGCTTATATTTGTTAATAATTAACTGAAGCAGTGATGTATGCATGGAATGTATTGCTTCCAGTGTTTTATAGTAATAATTTTCTGATTTTGATTTCCATTTATCTCATAGAGCATTGATATTATTTTGCATGCTCAATGCTTATAGCTATGATGCATTACTGTTGATACGTGAGAATTACATCATTGACTTTTAGCTGCTGCTTATTGCTAAAGTATCATAACTTATATGTGGTTCATAGACGAATCATTAGCTCTCACTATTATTGAACCTCTGCTGCAGAAGTATTCTTTTCTCATAAATACATTTCTTTTCTTTTACTTTAATCATGAAATGGTAACCGCTATTGCAAGTTCTAGTTCCTTTGCCAGTGAATTTTAACTGACAGATATTTGTTGTTTCCTTAAAGGTTGATTCTTCTTCTGATAGCACAGCAGTGGAAGAGAATTTACTTGACTCCATTTTGGCAACGTTTACTAGTAAAGATGTTACTTCTGCATATTCGTTCTTTGAAGCAAATAGTGAAAATGAATCCTGTAAGAAGTTGCTAACAATGTGGAACTGGTGAGCCTCCACTGACTTGCTCCTCATATCTTCTTATCCTGTACCTTATGTTCCCATTATTCTTCAGGCGTTGTTATCATTTAGCCAATTTTAAACGTTACACTTTTATGCCATACAACTAAAACAGTAGTCAAGAGTGGTATATAATTGTTAGAGTCAAGCCAACTACTGTACATGATATCAATCCAGTCTTTATCAATTCATACCTAGTAACTGATTTTCATGGTTGTAGCTTAAAGCCATCAACGCGGAAAGTTTTGTCCCTTGTTGCGGAAGTCAAGTCACTTGAGAAAGATAAGGAGCATCTGAGAATTAACCTTAACAGAGCTGAAGAGGAGGTGAAGATTAATGATTGATCATATTTCTGTGAACCTTTTTCTGTTTTATGATTATTTTATTTTTGATCAATTTCTGATCCATCCTGATACAACTAGGTCAAAATACTGTTTGATGAAAATAACATTTTGGATAAGGAGAACAAAAGGCTACTGAAGGAATACAAGGAAAGGAACCATCTCGGTTCTGATGGGAAACATAGCAACAGTGCATCTGCCAAGGTGAGAAAGTTGAGATTAAAAGAAATCATGTGACGTATTGCCAATGTTGCATTGCAAGTTAATTTTCATTTCATGTCTTTTTCCACGCCTGTGATATATATTAGGTGACCTAATGATGGATGGTACAATACGTATCACCCTCATTCCTATGCTTCCTTCTCTCCTTGAATTTGTATGTGTGTGTTTGATATACTTATTTAATTGTTTGTTTGGCTTTTGCAGTCAAACAAGAGAAAGTCTAGTCCCAAGACAAGTAGCCCAATTGAGAGGAAGATTGAATTTGATGATCTAGATTCAGCAAGAACACCTTTGTCTGCTTTGCGAAATAACTCCCCTGACTCTAGAATGCATAAGAAGTAATGTGACTACTGTCATTGACAAGCCTGATCAGTTCTTCAGTAAAAATGCAGATAGTACTTTCGTTTACTGATAGAGTTGATAATGCATATTTGTTGTAAGTAAGAATGATATTGATCATTCTTTTATGGAATAGTAGCACCTCTCTTCTTTTCAATATTCTTGACATTTATATTTGAACAGTAAATCTCTAACAATGAGCGAAAAATTCATAAGTACCATGCGTTGTTGCATAATCTTATCGATAGGAATAAGTCTCCTAATCCAAAAAAATAAAAAGGAACGGAAAAAGGATCTCTTTTAAGATTACAGCTGATAAATTAGGGATAAGCAAAATAGACAGATATTATGAGTACATGTAAACTTTATTTGTTTGGTCTAAGTATGAAAATTTTTATGGGTATTTTTAAGAATCTGTATCTAGATAGTTTATATTCACCTTAACTCATACTTGAAATGTGTGTGTGTGTGTGTGTGTATTAATAATTTTTAAACAAAATTTATTTTTTGTTGTGATTTTGTAAAACAAGCTTTTATGCAAATGAATTTGAACTTAAAAAAATTGTTTTCATTTTTTTTTTTAAGGAAATGAGTTCAAGTTCAAGGATGTCTCTTCAACATTATCCAATGAATGTGGAACGATACAAAATTTAAATTTAAAGATTTAGATATTTAATAAAAATTATGAAACTCAAGTTCTCTATTTTTTAGGATACGGGTTTGAATATAAAACCTATAGTACCCATAATCATGCCTAATCCAACCATAAATGTTATGGGAAAGCAGTGCAAATTAACAAGGGCAATAGAGATTACCTCTTAATGAAAAGTTATGTGGATTTATATTGGGAGAAAAATGTAAAAATTCCCATTGAATTTTTTTTTTTCATGAAGACTAAAAAATAAGTTCCTCAATTTTTATTTTTTGAAAAAAAATATTTTGTCAATATTACTCTCAATAATATTATCTTATCCGTTATTTCAAATTTTCATATAACACTCTAATCAAGACATATTGACATTAATTCTCAACACCAATAATAACAACGGTCAGAGTTTTTTTTTTTACTAAATGGGTTCTCAATACCAACGTGTAAATTTTTTTTTTCTTGATAAGAATTTGTTTAGACAAAAGTATAATTGTGGTATGACAATATGATGGGTGTGATCTGAAGTCTAACAGGGTCATATTTTCGTCCCTATTATAATTTTGGGTATTTCTGCTTGCATTTCAGGCTCTTGTACATAATGATAGAGCTCAGCCAAGTAGCTGGACACTGCGTGTTTATGCTTTGCTCACATCACAATGACTCTAAGCAGAGTAGTAGTTGGCTATGGCTAGAAACCAAGCGACCCTACATCCCAACCAATCCAACTTTATTCTCCATTGAAAGAGAATGACATGCTTAATTTTTGTGATTTGAGTTGAAATGACTTTTGCCAATTTGGATTTATCAATGGCCTCTATGGAGAAGATGATCATGTCAGTCCTTGTGTTAGGTCCGCAGTTAAAATCAAGCTTTGTGGTCCCATTCTTCTCTATACTCCCTTCCTAAAAAAGGTGCCACCTCATCTCAACAACAAATACTCTTGTACCATATTTATATTTACCGTTCGCCACGTTTCGCTCGACTTGTTCATTTTTCCTTCCTTCTCAAGCTTCAAGGACTTTCTTTGTATGAATGTACATTACAACTATATGAAAAGCAATAAATCCCTTTTTGTTTTCTTTTTGAGGTATAATGATAACAGAGAACTATGCGAAGATCTTGTATGAGTCTCGAAAGTTTGTACGCCCGCGAATGTGTAGGGTTTAAGAAAAACATTTATTTTCAAACCTTAGTCTCGCTTTCCTAATTATATATGAAACTGAAGGACCCTCATCCAATGAATTTGACAAGTGTTTCATCGTGGATTCACACAACCTACCCAACCCATAACATCAACATATAGTTACTACTAATTTGGATCATTCATTCCCATAAAGAAAGTTGATTTTCCTTCATTTGCAATCCATCATAACAGATCATACAGGCAGATTATGTCAACGACAATGTAATCGCAACAGAATAATTTCATTCAACCACTATTTTATAATTGAGATTTGAAAAGGTTAAAAAGACTCACCTTTTCTAGACATTAGGTATGAAGTGTAACTCAAGATATCCTCATGCAATGCGAGACCAAGTGGACCTGACTCTAACAACTCCATCCCCTGCTTACAATTATATAAGCAAAACCTATTGTTCCATACTTGCTCAAACCCTTTTCTATTCTCTTCTTCTCCCTTAACCTTCCACTTCATAAAATAAAAATGGCATTCTCCATCGCCTTAATTTTGGGTGTAGTTTTAAGTTTAACAATTAACATGGTCCAACCAGCCCTGGCTACAGTGTACACCGTTGGAGACACAAATGGCTGGGCGATTGGTGGTGATTATGGCACATGGGCTAGTGATAAAACCTTCCAAGTTGGTGATTCCCTCGGTAAGTTCTCATCCCCAACAACACATAATTCTCTCTCACTCTGCTTTTAATCATTCATTCTTCTTAAAGTACCTCTTGTTCATGTACGGCTTGCAGTGTTCAACTATGGCGCCGGCCACACTGTGGACGAAGTTAAAGAGAGTGACTACAAATCCTGCACCACCGGGAATTCACTCAGTACAGACAGTAGTGGAGCCACTACCATTAGTCTCAAGACTGCTGGCACTCATTACTTCATATGTGCTATTCCTGGACATTGTAGTGGTGGCATGAAGCTTGCTGTTACTGTTAAGGCCGGAAAGGCCTCTGCTCCATCTGCTACGCCCTCCTCCGGGAAGGGCTCGCCTTCCAGTGATACTCCAGCCACCACCACCACCACCCCCTCCTCCTCCTCCTCCTCCACTACCACCACCACCACACCATCGACTAGATCAAATTCGTCTTCAGCCTCTGATGTTTCACCAATTGTTGCTCTGTTGCTTGTTTCTTGGATTTCCCACTTCGTGCTGCCAATGCTATGAGTTACGGATTAGAAATTGCTTAGTCTATTTTGCCAGGACAGAGGCAGTGCTCTCATGCTCTTTTACTTTCTCGAATTATTTGTTCATCTTCATTTTAGATTTTTTTTTTTATTTCTGCTATTTATCCTGAGTTGTGTTCCTTGTACTGATTTATCTGATATTTCTATTTCTCGAATGCTCTTTAATGATTATTCTTTTTAATAATAAGACGGAGGAAGAGTTTGAATTTAAACTAGACGCTTCAACATTAAACCACTACCAGTGGCTTAATGAAATGTTTGACTACTATACACATGGTGGTTGCTATGTGACTATCTGACTAAGGACTAATGTTTGCAGTGAAAATTTTCGATGAGTTAGATTTACTCTGTAAATGCCAAAACTGAAATGACAAGTTTGATTACAGAGATAGCAAACTTGGAGTTAGTTCATCCAAGTATGATGTTGAAGGTATTATTATTAGATTTTGAATAGTTAAAAAAGAGATAAAAGAAAACAGAGACTTCTTCTGTTAATGTAAATTTATCTTAAATAAATTAAAAATTAAATATATTTTTTATTTTTCTCCAAATGTAAAGAAAGAGAGAATTACGAGGGAGAGGGCTTGTTGTAATCCATCCCTAATTCCCGTTCAACAGGCCCTTTAATATTATAGTTGCATCATAGTGACGAGAAACAGAACAAAAAAAGTCCCGAAATGTAGGCCCAAAATCTTTTTTTTTCCTATTTAAACACTAGAAGAAGCCCAGCTCAGAACAATAATGCATAATATTAATTAAAAAATATATTATTAAAACTTTTATTTCAATATTCTAGAAAGATAAGAGTGTGATTTATTCTGTACTTTATATATATATATATATATATATTTCTGAATAATAACAATATAATTATTAAACATACTAAAAATTATTGTAGACGCAAGTATCACTCTGTTTTGCATCCTTACACAAGCTAAATCTTTTTTTTTTTTGGTTCAATTTGATAAAGAAAAACAAAAAAGGTTGTTCGTTTTAACTTTTACGAGCCCTTTTGTAGCAAAGCATGGGCAGGCCTTTTGATCCGTTAAAGGCTTAAAGCCCAGTTTACCCATTATTGGCGCCTAACTAACAACGTCAAAACTAACTTCAAGCCTCTTACAATCACAATGCATTCAATTCAAAACACAACCATATAAGCAATTCACTAATTAAGCACATTGGAACATGACGAAATTTCAACAGAAAAATCAATGAAGGTGAATGAATTATTCATAATCAGGAATGCTAATAAATAACAATAACAATAATAATAATCATCAACAATGATAGCTGCAACGTTAACCCACAGGAGCGTCCAAAACAACCACACTAACTCCGGAGTCCGTACAACAACTATCATCGTCATTCGTCCACCGCTAACATAACGAAATTTACGAAACACAAAAGAAAAAGAAACTAAAAGCAATAAAATGTCTCACTAAACGTACTCTCAATCGCACTCTTGCGTTTATACTAATTATTAATCCAAATCCTAACCCTTCCCATCTACATCACCAAGGCCACCGCCAAAGCAGCAGCCACCAGGGATCCGCCGGCGGCCACTCTGTTGAGGACGGCGCCGCTATCAGCAGGAGCACTGGCCAGTGGCGCGTCGGCGATTGGGGCGTCGGCTTGAGAAGAATCGGGAGAGACGGCAGGAGGAGCGGGAGGAGAGCCAGAGGGAACCGAAATGGGCGAGGCGGAGGAGTCGGATGGTGAAGAGACAGGGGATTGGGTCATTGAGGGAGAGGGCGGAGACGACATCTTCCGAGGAGGAGGTGCAGAATGGGATGGAGGAGGGGAAGCGTAGGCCGGAGGCTGAGTGGAAGAAGCCTTTGGAGGAGTGGCCGGAGGATGATTAGCGTGAGGTGGAGTAGCCAGCGGTGGAGAGCTCTTGGGCGATGGAGATGCAGAATGAGATGGAGATGGGGATGAGGATGAGGATGAGGAGTTAGAGGGGGAAGAGGCAGGAGGAGAGAGAGAAGGAGAAGAAGAAGGAGAGGAATTGGGAGACTCAGAGTTAGCAAGAGGAGAAGTAGCGAATAAGGCAAAGAGGAGGCTGAGGGAAACAACGTAAGCCATTTGCATTGTTTGCGTATATGAAAAACGGAGAGAAGAAGAATGAGAATGAAGGATGAAGAGAGAGAAGGGGGTGATGGGGATATATATAGGGGGACCCACGGTTCTTGGTGGGTCCTACCGAGTCAAACGCTGTCGCTGTGGATGGAGCATCAAGAAAAAAAAAAAAAAAAGAAACAAACTTTATTACTTCAATGGTCTCAACTCTGAAAGCAGGACGTTCAGTTATGTTGGAATTTTCTACAGCCAAGTATTCCATTCCATCAATTTCGGAAGTTTCTTGTTTTACGAAGGCAGGGATTGATATTACCAATTCTGCGCCTCACACTTTGATTTAATACTCTTCACTCATTTATTTAAACAAAAAAAATAATATAAATAACTAAGTGTCTTCTCATATATTCAAATATATTTTATTTTTATTCATTTTCAAATATAGAATGAAAACATAATTTTTATATTTTAAAAAACTAAAAAATAATTAATATTTTTCATTTTTATTTTATTTTATATATATTAATATATGAATTTAGAGTTAAATAATACAAATTTTAAAATTATTCTAATATAGATAATACAGATTTTTTGTTCAGGTCAGAATTTTTCTGAAAATAAATGTCAACTTTTTTACGAGAAAGTTTGCGGAAGTCCAACCTATTATTGAGAAATCATTCCTCTTTTGGTGGAGTAGTGTAGAGAGCATGATCAATTCCTTTTCTTGGATTTAATTTATCAATCATTAATGTTAATTATATAATTTTTTAATTAAATTACATTCTTATCCCTTAAAAATTAAGAGTATATTTTTGTTAACACATGCTGAACCAAAAAAAAAAAAAAGTTGAGATAGGTATATATAAATTTGAATATCATTTAACTGCTATTTGAAAAGTCATTAGTTTTACTAAAAGAAAGGCCATTAGAAAAAAAAATTTTGGTAGAATTAGAAGATTTTTAATAACAAGGGAATTAGATAGTTTACATAACGTTCTAATAATATTTTTCTACCGTTATTTATTTGTATTTTAAAAAAGATCATGTGCGGTTTCAACTCTAAGTTATATTTATAATTTCTTTAAAAAAAAAACTGCACCATCCTTCTTTAAAATTTAGCATGATGCTTATCTGTCCATTATTTGAAAGAGTCTTGCAGATTAATTGGTGGATGTGATTTCTTTTTTCTTTTTGGGGTTTAATCTATAGTAAATTAAAGTGACCCCAAAAAACTTGGTTAATCTTCGAGCCGATGGGTCCAGTAGATCAGGGAAGTTGGAAGTTCTACACATCATTGGCAATTCAGGACATAAATCGGAAATAAATTCTTGTAATTGATACTGCCAAAAGCAATTAAGCAATATAATAGAAATATCAAATATGCACCAATTAAATATGCGTTAAGAAATAAGACGTCAGATTCGTTCATTAGATTTGGACCTTTCCTGACGAAGTTTAGATATTGCGGCTCATGCTCGAGAAAACGACAAACATGCTCATTACCAAATTCTCTTGGAGAAGAAACTTTTTTTTAAAAAAAAAAAACCCTCATTATGTAAATATTTGATTATAAAACTTGTTTGACCGTAAAACACTAATTCTTTTTATTAGTACAAATGTAGAATTCCCACAATATAATTTATTTTATACAATTAGTAGTTCAATTTTATATAAACTAAAGAGTAAATTATATTAAATTATTTCATTAATTTACTTATGCTATTCCTATTTAGAAATTACAATATAATTTTGATTAATAAAATTAATTCTTTATACACTTGAAAACAACTGTGGTTTTAACTTGAAATATATTTCATTATTTTTTTTAAAAACACATTGTATAAAAAGTTGATTTCACAAACAAGTTAAAGAAAAGTTTTAATAATATATAAAATATAATTATTTCTTAAAATAATTAATCTAATTTACACTACATTTAAATATCTTCATTAATATAATATAATTACTACCTTTTCAAATTTTTGATTTTATGAAAAATTGAATACTCACCTTACTGCTGTTTTGGATTCCTTTTCCTTGTCAGTGACGAGTGGTCACGTAGAATTAGAGAAAGAGGTCTTTTGAAGTATCCTTTTTTTTGTAAAGTACCAAAGTGATTTTTGTACATTAACATATATATGCAGATTAATGTATAATGTAAAATATTTATTTTATATATTACTTGCATATAAATTAATATATAAAAATAACAAACTTTTTAATATTTTGTAAAAAATACACTTCAGAGCATTCATTCTCTAGAGGTCCAGTTTGATTAGCCAGTCATGACTTATGAACGGCTATTAGCCTAAATAGGTCATTGCTGTAAAGATCTTCTATCTCCCATGGCATCGGCTACAAATTCTTTACAGCATGAAATGGCTATATTTTTACTTGACCTACTTATAGTTCCTTTAGCTCTTCTATTTCACAGTAATGTATTAGAAAATTCAGACGAAACATAACATATTTCATGTAGAAATATACAAACCAGTCTGCTAATACATGAGTTGGTAGATAGGAGAATCTAAAATCCAACATAATATGGTTATACTTAGACACACCTATATTTCTGCACCAGGTACATCCAAGTAGTCCTGATGGATTCTGGAAATGATCCACATTTTCCTCCAATTTTATTCCCCTTGAAAAGTGTGACTAGCTACAGCAAGTTTTGTACAGATGTAGGTTTTCTTGTGGCTACGTCTTCAAGTGCTGAGCTAGAACCTGACGCCTTACTAAGTCAAGTGACGTATGGGACCTCAAACTACCTCCAGGTACCTCAAATAACAAAGTAAAACCTGTTGACTGGGATTTATGCATAGTAGAAGCTTGTGCAATCAGGGCTTCGCTTCAAGAAGAATGGAGGAGTGTGGTGCAATGTTGTAGCTATTTCCTAAGCCAGGGACACCATCAGGGACAAAGTCGTCCGGTGATTTGAGATTAGTGTCCACCTGCAAGTAGTGCCCAGAATTCAAATTAAAACCAACTGATAAGTGCATGATCAAAGTTGATGGAAATGCAAAACAAACTTCAGCTAAAATCTCTCATACTACAATGATAAGCATGGAATTTTAGCCACAGCATGTAGGGAAAAACCCTATCACTTACATTATTGATACATTTTTAGGCTCTCCTCCCTCTCTATTTCATATTCACGACGGTGGTATTGTTTCCAGTTTCCACAAATCATAATTATGCATGTAATAGTGAAAATAAATTACTATAGGATATACGCCAAAAGGAGCAGAACTAACCACACGAAACCATCCCCTCTTTGTTGGAGGTGTGGGCAATATAACTTCAACCAAAAAGTCATGAGCATTAAATGCCAGATAAATGTCTCCGCCACTTCTGTCATGAAGGCTGCATCACAAGTCATAATAAGTGTTTCCACTGATGGAATCACAAAGTCACAGTCAATGCACAATGTTTCAGCATTTCAACGTTGAGTTTAAGTCGAAGCCAAAAAGAAAAAAGTTTTGTCTGTGATAAGGCCAATCAGACCCTGCTTGTTAGTATCTTGAGATCCACTTGTAGTACAACTACTTCAGTAACACACCCATCAACTTCAACAAGAATTTTTTGTGATGACATGGCATGTTCAAGATAACAATAATCCTTCATGGAAAAGTTAGTTTTCTCATGAAAATTTCATCATGCAGTCTTCAAGTTATTGTTGGTTGAACAAATATAATCTTGATGACAATGACGACAACAACAATGCTTGTATTTTCTTACTGTTTAGGTGCTCCAGTGTTTGAAAGCATTACAAAAAATGCAATATGATTTTCCAATCTCAATACTAAATAGATATTATAAGATTCTTACGTAAATGCAAGAAATTTGCTGTCAGGATTGTCCCAATTATCTTCATGCCATGTTATGTCACTCTGCATAAATTAAAATTGCTCCATAAGAAAAAATGGCAGCAGGTATTTTCATAAAGGTTAGTGGTTACTTTGCTAAAATGTAAAGCAACAGAAATTACCTTGCCAAGAAAATTATCATGATTGAATACATTATGTGTACGCCGGAATCTTATAACGTTTGAGAAAAACCTGAAGTGATCACTCCTCCATGCTTCCAACTATTGAGCAAAAAGATCATGCTATTAAAAAAAAAAAAAACCAGAGAAAGCTGTCAAAATGAAAGTGTACATATTATAACTTACCCGTCCCCAAAGGAAATGGTTATTGGCATTGTCATGCCCATAAGTATTGTTATTTCCATAGCGAGTATGGCCATACTCATCTCCCATCACCATCATTGGAGTGCCCTGGTGATTTATTACAAAATAAAAATCACTGTTCTAGTTTAACGAGAAGCATAATGCAAGCAAATAAAATCATGCAGTAGCATCTTTTATATTTTCTTTAATAAGAAATAAGAAAAAAGTTATTCAAAAAGCTATATAGGAGAACAACGTAAACTTCATATACACCATATAGTGATTTAAAAATGCCTAATCATGTGGCTGAAATTCAACATATGAAAATTCCACTTGGGAAAGAGCAAAACAGCTAGGTAGAAGGTTCCAAAAAATGTATTTTAAAAAAATATTCAGAGCATGCAATGACGGTTTTCAAATATGTACCTGAGATATCATTAATGCCAAATGGAAGTTTTTCATTTGCCGTGACCGTAAAGCCCTTATACTAGCATCATCAGTTTCGCCTGTCATATATATATAGAGAGAGAGAGAGAGAGATAATTTAAATAGTTTGGAGTGAAAGATAGACTCAATTCTTAGACTAACAACTTTACACCTTGGTCAAGGTGACCTTAGTAGTATTCACAGGTAGACACTATCCTGAATTTTGGACAAGGGTTCAGGTTACAAGGTCCACACTGCAGGTAGCCAGTCCCTGAAAAAAGGAGGCGCACATGGCCTGCTTTTCAGACTCCTCTCATCTGCTTCTAAAATAATTCACCACCCACAGATGAAAAAAAAAAGTTATGAGCAAATATGCTCCAGCAGTGGCTAACAGTGGCTCTAACACAGTTGCTCGTGAAGGTCATTAATGGTGCAGATTTCACATTGCATACAAGGATTTATTTCCATTTTTTCTTTAGAAGGGTTTAATGAATCAAATCACTTTAGTATGATTTTTCCTTTTTTTTGAAGATCAATGCTGATTCACATGCTACAAATAATATTTTCACAATATGTTCAGTAATGCTGACATATAAAGCTTGTAAGTGCCACGGCTGGAGGAGAATGAATTCCTATCTCTAGCTATACCTGTGCACTTCTTACATTCAGACCTATAGCTTTGACATATATTTATAAATTCATGTGTGTCTTGAAACGAATTGGGTATCTAAAATAGCACTTGCTATTGCTAAACAAAGAATATGATCGCTCAACAGCAGATAAAGCATTAAAATTTGGACGCTACCTTCAAAACCACAATTCCAGCTAAAATTATCATTGGTCCCATCATTTCCACCTTCCCCATTGGCACCATTGTGCTACAAAACCAATAATCAAGGGAGATATTAGGTTCAGGTGATGAATAAAAAATTGAAAACCAGAAAGAACAAAGTACCTTGAAATTGTATGAAACAAGATCATGCAAGGTGAACCCATCGTGTGCAGTAACGAAGTTAATACTATGATAAGGCTTGCGCTTGTTCACCTGTAAAATAAATTAATGAGACAATGATCCAGTTACTATGGAATTATTTATCTGAACAAAGCAATACCAGAAAATTGGGAAGTGAACCTCAGCAAGATTAAATTTTAAATCTATGAAATCAATAAATCAATTTCTAGGAGTTTTAAAAAAATTACATGATGCATATCTACCAATTAAATAGGAAGAAGGTCAATCTCAAAATAATGGGAAGTAACCAAGAGAAGAGTCATAAAAATGATAACTACAGCATATTATAACCATGACCAGAGCAAAGATGTCATAATGCATGAAGTGCTATTATTAGTGATGCTCACTCTGTAAAGATCAGATGATCCAGCAACCCGAGTCGCAAAGCTTCCCTTCATACCAGAGTCACCCTAGAATATGTTTGGGAAAAGAGACAACAAATCAGGAATAAAAAATACAACTCATGTATTCTTCTCAGCTTATTGTATACAAAAAAAATTACAATATCCAGTAAGGTAACCCTGTGGATGTGACAGCTAGTTACAGACCCATCAAAGGTATCATATAATAATGTCACATCATAAGCCCATCTTGGTTGCCTTATAAAAGCCTACAGTACAAGCTACTATTAGCAAATAATGCTGCTTAACCAACTAAAACAAAGGTCAGTAGATGTAGGCCAATTCAAATTAGGTAAATGCTTCCTCTTAGAATTACCTTGATGAATCTTCGTATATCATCACGATATTTCCCATTCCATTCAGCCCATCTACATCAAAGACAAATAATACCTAATGGAGCAAACATGTTATCTATATAAAAATTAATAACCTTCCTCCTCAGAAGTACTAATTTCCAGAACATGTATGAGACCACCTCAGAGATTATACTATTCAAATTATCATTTCCACTCTCTAAACAAAATATATTGATGCAGTTTAGAAGCAGACTGTTTGATTATCAGCATAATTGCAGATCACCTGAGATTGAGTGACCATTTCATTCTGAAAAGCTCAAGTTCCAACAAAGCGTGTACAACAATGAATTCAATGATACAGTTCAAATCACAGTTAATTTGTGTCCAGAAACTTGCGCTTCTTCATGCTTAATCAAATACAAAGTTGATGGTGAAGATAATATTCATGAAAGAATATTAATAATAATAAAAAAAGAATATCAAATATCATGGTGGTAAGCCACTGTATCAAGAATTACACTATTAAACTGTATAGATGATAAAAATCAAAAAGATATTTGAGCAAGCATATATTTAAGAGTTTGTTCCCAGCAAGCACAATTCTTCATGGGCTTTCAAATTTTGCAGTAATGTGATAATATATTATTAATCACATAAAAATAAACCAAAAAGTGCAAAGGGAAATACCGATCCCAATTTGGGAAATGTCCAACAAGATAGAGACCACCACAGTCCCAAGGTTCTGCAATAATTTTACATCGTGATAAAGCTGCATCTTTGGCAATTGCCTGGACAAATAAATAGTGATAAGATTAGTCAACTATTTCCAAGATTTTCAACTACTCAAAAATGATTATGTCCGAAATGCCTATTTTCATGTACGTATGCAGATAATGTAAGTTACTTAACAAGTTACAACCAATAGCATATATATATATATATATATATTTGGACAATATCAGCTTTTATTAAAACCAAAAAGAGTCAAGTACAAGCCCCAGAACTGAAGGCCCAAAACACACATCAGACCAACTAATCTAAAGCAACATAAGCGAAAGAAATAAAATCACGAAACAGAACACAATCATTGTCCTCAGCCGCAGTCATTCCAGTGATTGCATATATTTTGTGCACATGTGTGCTCAGTCATTCTAGTGATTGCATGGAATAAACCAATAAAATGAAAGCGGCAAAGTTTTTACAATTATGTATGTGATTGGCTAAAATCCCACTGATATTTTTATTTTAAAAAAATGATTATTCACAATTCTCTTGCTGAGGGGACGCTCTGTTCAACAAAAATCCATCTTGAGCAAACTGTTTGAAGCAAAACGTGCTGCTACATATTAATCATTTACCCTGATAAGTGGTGGAGCATTAAGAGGGGAACCATCAGTGCCTCGACAAAGGACACTTGCAAGGTCAAATCGAAACCCATCTACATGATATTCAGAGACCCTGCAATGACATAAAACAATAGTAAACACAATTTTCATGACTCATGAGGTGAATTAGCTACTCAATGTTAAAACAGAGCATGCATGCATGCATGCATGCATACATACTTACATACATACATATATATATATAAAGCACAACATGCTATTTCCAAAAATTTGGAATTTCTCATGGCACACAAGGTTGTTATGGAATTGTCAGTACTTCCTATGGCATCAGAAAAGATAATCCATCACATAACTAACAGCAGTAAAACTAGACTGTCAAACATTATCGATTCCTCAATTATGAGGTAATTGACCGCATTGAAACAAAACCAGTCTACAGTGCTGACTAGGTAGAAAAGAGCTACGCAAAAAAGGGGTTGATATAGAGAACTTTAAGTTTTATGATTATCTAAAAGTTTAAGAGAACAAAAAATTAGAAATCCAAAATTTCCAAGTATGTAATATAAAAACAAGAAAAATCTTTAATTGTACGAATTTTCTGAGATAAATGAAGATACATGTCATTGGCAATCATATCAAAATTGATTCGATACAAGTGGTTCATACCAGTGTCTTAGGCTGTCAAGAATGAGTTCCATGACCACAGGATGATTACAGTTCAATGAATTTCCTGGGAATATACAATTACTTCAAATGAGAGGACTTCAAATATCGAATTATTTATATCAGTAAACGCAAATCTTTGTTAGATCAAAAGAGTGTCTATAAGCTATAATACTCCGAATAGTCCCACAAAGAAAGTCCTGCATATTACATGTCCTCTATACAGCAGAATGCACCACTTTATATAATGGAGCTGGCTAATATGTATTGTCCAAAAACACAAATGTGGTTTGCAAGTTACTGATAAACTTCAAAGTATATTCTTGCTGAAAATGTAGAATTCCATCAAAGATATACTTCTTATGTCTTTATGTCTGTTTGTGAAAAAGTTGAGTGACACTTTAAACACCAATGAAATTAGTTCCATTTGATTGGTATCCTCATATCATGTTTCCATTTGTACTGGTTACTAGAAATCTTGGCATCTTGCAGGGTTTCCTTTCTACTGTTGTGCCTTTTTTATAACCCAATTCAAAGGTATGGAACTTGGAGTATGGGATTTCCATGTGGGGTTTATATGGATCTTGGTCTCTCAAACCTCATGAGCTAGCTCTTGGGATGTAGTTCTCTCAAATGTTTCTATAATGCCTACTTCATGATATTTCATTGCCTACATGATTTGTGAATGTTATACCAATGCCACCTGTTATGTTTGCACATGCTGTGGTTTGAGTTCATGGTTGGCTGGTTAAGAACTTCAAAAATAATGAAATAAATTGTAACTAATTTGAATAAAGGCATGAAGAAAACATCTTAAGGGCTAAAACAATGTTATATTACCACAGCCAGAGAAGTTCAGCAATTGTCCATCATTGTCCAGCATGTAATAAACCTGTAGATGCATTTTCTTGGTAAGTCAAAAGAAAATGAAGACGGTTCAAATAGAGGAAGAGCAACTCCTTTTCAATGGTTTATAAAATTACGACAATCATAGACTAATAAGATTTTCTTCACGGATATGTGTGACCAAAGCCAAATATAGTGTTTGCTATTAACTGTGGCGGATAAGTTCTTAAGGGAGAAATTCACATGGAAACTAGCATATTACTGATTATAGTACTAACTACTCTAGAGAAAATCTTGCATATGTACTGATTATAGTACTAACTACTATATAAAAAATCTTTCAGACCATCTAGTAAGAAATTAGGCATTGGAAGCATTCCAATATGCAGATACAGAACTTCAAGTCAAATATCACCTTATTATCTATTCCACGAAATGAAGTAGTATATGGATTTGCATCATCTGCTTCATTAGTATGATTGTAGACAACATCCAAAATAACCTGTGTATAAATAAACTCATGCTGTAAGAGTTATACAAGACTTCAGATGATATAAAATCAGATAAGGAAATTGTTAGCAGTCAAAATATAAAATATGTTCACACTTCTAACTTGAGGGTTGAGTATTCATGTTACCTCTATGCCAGCACAATGTAGGGCTTTCACCATTTGCTTAAACTCCCAGGAAGCTTTAACTGGTCCTCCACCAGCACTAGCATAGCGACTCATAGGTGCAAAGAAATTTATTGTTGAATAACCCCATGAGTTGATCTTGGAAAACAAGAATAAAATAACTAAATTTCAGTAACTTTAAGGCCATTTAATAACTCAATGTTACATATATTGATGTCTTTAATAATCAAAGCCAAATCACGTAACAAATACATAATTACAAATGACTATTTAACTTTCTATGTGCCATAATGAAAAGGGCAATAAATGACAACATTATAATAATTCAACCTTGAGAATGACCAGCATAAATTTCATACACATACAATGCATAATGATTGCCTAATATCAAAAAGGAATTGAATTGTACAAAAAGATGAATATTGTGTGTGAAAAGCATACACAGTACAAAATAAAGAGCTACTGTAGCACAACTTAAAACACAGTAGATCCTAACACACTTTTAACTTACCAAGTGATCTCTAGGGTTTGGTCGCCTCTGGAATTCAAACTCGTCAAACTCAAAGACAGGTAGCAACTCGACTGCATTGATTCCAAGCTCTAGAAGGTGTGGGATCTTTCAAATGAGCAATAAAATAAATGAAAAATAAGGAAAGATAATACAAGACTTAATAAGTTAAAAGAATGTCAAAATGAAAACTGTTCTATTTTCTAAAATTCTAAGTAACTGAACTAATGGCTTTTTGACCAGTAAGAGAATAATAAAGAAACTTCTTTGATTAATAGATAGTTTAAGCAGCAGTGGTTTTCGGCAAGACATTGGTTCTGCCTAGACCATCAGAAATACATAGCGATGTAGCATCACTGCCCCCTTTCCCTTCTTAGAGCTTATACCTGACAATGATAAGTGACTAAATTTTAATCATCAAATAACAAGTAGCAATATAGAATGTTGAAGTCTATATGCCAGCTTCATCTTTTATTCCTTTTTCAATTTTGTTACTAAATATTACCAGGTGGCTCTGCTGAGATATCTAAAATTATAATTTTCCTTGTTCCATAATTGTAAGCTAGAAATCTAAAGCAGTGTACAAGCCCCAAGAATGACCACTGAAACATTGTATACAACTTCCTATTCAATCATATCATAATTCTGTCCGTGATGTGTAAAGGCTTTTCAGGATCAAGGCTTTCTTTTCTATCATGTTACCATAAACAGCAAGAATACTGTCTCTAATTAGCTACCATGAAAATACAAATTTTCTTGTGAAAATGGAGCAGTAATTTAGCATGTAGGAAATACTATGTTCATTGAACTTCATATCCTCTATCCAAGATCGTATTAAACACAAGAATATCACATTATGCCATTTGACAGACTGTATTAACATTGCCACTCTCTTCTATATCAGTCATTCACATTTTCTTATACAAATATATTCTTTATGCATGGTGTTCAAAAATTGAGCGCATTACACAGTAGTCTCACATATCAGAAAGATGTTCTATAAGCATGTTATGCTGCTATTTGGGAAGTCCATCCTATCATTTCCATTTGAGAACTAGACATTTGTATAAGTGTGATTTGAGAGACAGAGATTCTTGCTAATTGTTTTTCACCCTTCTAGCGGAAACACTTCAAAATTAGATCCTTCTGGTAGTGGGAGAAGGTAGATCTTTTATTGTTTTTGGCATAACATATATCAATTTACTTAGTCTTTGGAACAGTTACAAAACATCAACAGTTTAAAAACAAAATTCACATTAATCCATCATTCAAATCCCTGCCTCTTCCCAAAATTATAATTTTTTTATTTGTTTATCTATATTTATTGATTCCACTTCAATAGACCAAAAGAAAAAGTCCTTGAAATCCATTTTATAATATCCTAACACTAGGTTCCATTTCATCCCATTCTAGGATAGTCATAGAAGTGTTGCTACCATCTTCAAGCTATTCTCAAGTCAGGCATTAAAGAAAAGTTCAAAGGCCACAGACTAGAATATAATTGAGATTAAAACATTATTACCTTTTCAATCACACCGAGATAGCTGCCAGAAATATTATCATCCAGCTCACTAGATTCATCAATGGTAAATGCACGGACATTCATTTCATATATAACCAGATCTTTCTGCAGGACAATATAACCAGACACACAAAATTGGAGTTAGATTGTCAACCAAGCAACAGAAATGAAAATTACTTGACTCCATCTTTTAAAAGCATAAAAAGCAAAGGTAGAATATGATAGAGAGAGCTATCAGCACTCTCAAGAAAACAGCTTTGAAGCCTTAATCTAGAGAAAATATAATGGTAATTATCACTTAAGAGGAAATACAGCCATACAAGCAGGACAACTACCTCAAGAATATTAGGAAGCTTGTAGTTTTCTCCCCAGTCGAAAGGCAAGCTGTCAAAATCATATGTGCCAAGAAACTTCGACAACTTCATGCTAGCATCCCCAAAACGTTGTCGACCTTCAATTAGCTTTGCATAAGGATCAACGAGCACAATGCTGCTGTCAAACCGATGCCCCTTCCCCCAGTCTCGAGGACCATCTATACAATATCCATAGAGAACATTGCTCCGAGGAAGATCCTGTAAATCAAAATAGGGAAAATGTTGCTTTTAGTGTACCATCTGAGCAATACACAATTTAAATAAAATGGAAGGAAAATGAAGAGACACAGATTACACAGATAGAAGAAAAGGAAAGCAGTTGTAACATGTAAGTTGTAACATGTAACTTAAGAACATTTAAGCTATATTACCAGATAACTTCACTGCAATGAGCATATATAATACAACCACAAATCAATTTCAAGTTGTTCTAACATGGAATGGTTTAACTTCATAGCAATAAGGGTAATTCTCATAAAACCAGTGCAAACATCAAATATGCATAATTACATGAAGTACCTACTAACATTTCACGAACAACTGTTACTAAAAAAGAAAAATACAAATCTGGAATGAGTTCCACAAATTCAAGATCAACTAAGCTAACTGCCACCAAAACAAAAGCAAAGCCAGCAATGGCCCTATCAGACTATTAAAAGATGTTTTCCTTTCTCAACAAGCTATCTCCACCTTTCTGAAAACTCTCATCCATACAGTTGATGTCTACAAGTTTCTAATAATAATCAGATGGACATATAAATAGTGCATCAAATATAATATTGAAACTTCCATCGACACATATGTAGTACAAATGCATCAAATTTGAGACATTTATTCCGTTGCATCAAAAAGTTTCAATTAACAAAGCACATCAACACCATAGTAAATATGGGTAACTGACCCACCATGAACATTTAAATCAGTACGCCATGTACTTTACTTCTGTTGATCACTGTAAATACTTCTGTTACAAAACAGCATATGTTCAATAAATTTCATATTTTTCTGTTTAATGAGACACATCAGACACCGAATTTTGCACAGGATATTAGAAAATTTATGCAGACAGAGAAATCATTTTCTCACCTTGCAGTTAGGAAGGCCACTACAATAACAGCACAGGTATTGTATTTGTAAAGTTGCAGAACATATAAAAAAGGTGCAATTTCAACCAAGCACCCAGGCAAGGCAAGGGAGAATTTCAGGCAATCTAACAGCAGAGGTACCTCAATACATATGTGCCAAATGTCCCCTGTTTTGTTCAAATTGGGATCCAAAGCCAGCTCTATCATGCCACCATCCGGTGTGCCACTACTTCCCCTGAAAAATTTATACCAACAAAAGAAGCATGAGCAAAACTAAAGCGAAGCAGAAATGTTTAGGAATATATAGACCCATAAAATAAAAGATATAAAGGCAAAATCAAGAACCTAAGCAAAAAATTTTATAGCATGATAGCTTAGGCAAGTAACAGTCAAGAAAGTATGATTTGCAAGACACAGTCCAGTAATGTGCAAAAAAATTTTTTGGAAAAAAAAGGGACAAGAAAATTTTCTTTTTAGATGAAACTGATCAGGACAAAAGGACGGGCAAATTTACCTCTCTTCCTCAGGAAGGGCTAAACAAAGCATGACAGAAGTTGCATGCTGAGAAAAAATAGAAAAATTTATCCCATTGTCAACTTCTGATACACCCAGTGGAAATGCCTGGCCAGGGAAAATCTTCCATGATGGTTTGGTCTTCAGCAGTTGGGGAGCTTCTTCCTGCAATTGCAAAAGGTAATCCATGTATGATTACTCTTGTTACACACAAGACTAGAAGAACAATGATACTCTTAGCAACAGTTGTGTAATTTGCCATTAAATATACCGGAAAGATAGCAAAAGGCATAGAAAATGCAATTAAAATAGCAGAAAGATAGCAAAAGATGTAGCCATAAGCAAAAATATTGCTATACATAACATATCAAATTTATATCCCTTTAGAAAATCAAGAAAAGAAAAGACAGTACCAAAAAAAATTAAAACAAACCAAAACAAAAGAGAAATTATCAATGCAGAAAAACTCATGATATAAAACTTGACTTCTAAAGGCATTTCAGGTTGTTGTTTAGGAAAGAAACAGCAATAAGCAAGTGTCGTAATTGCCAAGAATATAAACAAATTTAACTGGTTCAAGAGGACAATACACCATCAACAAGCAAACTACAAAAGCTCATTAGTATAGACCATATGGCTAATCCCCAAAGTTTTTCTTTTTCCTTAAGTTTAAAGTTGGAAATAGAGTCTTTCCTTTGAATCTGCTGATTTTTAAGTGAATATTGCGCATCATACATGTTAAACAAAATGTATATGAGATTTAACCAAGATATATCAAGCTGAATCTCTTAATATCACCAAATTAAGCTTAGTCATCATGCAGAAACTATTTGCAGTCAGAGAGAATGTGACCAATTAATCTATTCAGGCTGAGCGATTACCTCTGAAATTACCAGAACCCTGACAGATTCTTGAGATGTAATGATATCTTATTGCAGCATTTTCTTCCATCTTTATTTGCTTTTCAAATAACTTTGAAGGTCATATTCTCATAATTTGGAAAAAAAAAATTAAAAAAGAAGCTAGCTTAAAATTCAAATTTAAAAATTTGATCGACCAACCCTATCACGTTGCTTTTATGTGGACACGTAAATATACAACATTAAGCTGCATTTCATACTCCCCTTGTACATATCTCTGTGCAATTACTATTCTAGTTGTTCTACACTCATCTTTTTGTTATTATAAGGATCAACGTTTCTTTTCCAAAACTTACGAAATTAACAAGAGTGACTAGGCAATGGAAAAGCCTAGTAGCGCACATACATGAATGGTATAGATACCTCAAGTACACGTTCATCAGCTCGACGACCATAAACATTAGTTGTCCTATCCTTAGCACGGTCCCTTGTCTAACCTATGCCAAAATTATAATAAACATTTACACTAGTGTCGATAGGTCTCTGTAGTACTTTAGCGCACTGCGATCACATACCAGGCTAAGAATTTTACGCCCAGTGTCTGATTTGTTTCCCGATGCTTGCCTTCTTAAGTTCAACCTGCTAAGATAAGTGAAAATCTAATAAATAAATAAAACTTGTGTAACCTTGTAAAGTCGTCAGAATTACTGACAAAATCATCTAAATAGGAAGAGTTAACCAGTTGATGCGAATATTTTAGTAAGACTGCATAAGTCCAGCATGTATACTTATTCAATGAGCATATGTACAGCACGTGCATTCCTCTTTCGTGAATATAATAACCACGTTTAATTCTATCTTTTTCACAAGTTGAATCAGAATCGAGCAATCTATGGAACATCAAATTACTGTAAAAAACAAAGTGAGTATAAATTAAGTACCTCGTTGCATGGCCAGAAACGTTGTCGGCACTACATAAAACTGAAGCAAACAATGTACACTGAGTAGAAGCTCTGGAAGCGCAGAGCAATGGGTGGTGAAGCATCTTGAATCCTTTCCGGGGAACAAAGCGAAGTAGGCTCAACAATAAAGGAAATGAAAATTGAAATAGAAAGTAGAGAATGAGAATGAAAGAGATTTTAGTTTACTTATTGTAAGGAGAGACTGGAATGGGCCTTTCAACGCTGGGCCCTGAGCACCGAGAGTACTGTTTCTGTTGCAACTTTTCGACGCTTTCTGATTTCGAGAGAGGCTTCGCGCCGGTGTGAGTTGAGATGGCTATTTCATGTCTGCCACGTGATCCAAGGGAGAGAGAGAGATAGAGATTTTGCGTGAGACGCACAGAAAGAGTCAAATCCAGCTCGACACGTGTTCGTATGCTTTTCCCAAAAATATCTAGCTCTCTCATTTCTCATCTGAGTTTATCGCGAACAAGAAATATATATTATGATACGAAATTATATTTTTTTTTGGCTAAGATACGAAATATTATATTGACCATTGTTCTCGAGGTATTAATTAAAATATTTTTAATTCATTAATAAAATATTTAATAGTTTTAAATTTATACAAAATTAATAAAATTAATAAATTTTAATATCTACAAATTTTATTAATTCTTTAAGAACGTTAATTAATAAAATATTTATTTATATATATACATTTTTTTTTTTGCATCAGAGTTCTCTCAAGCTGAGATAGGGAATCGGAAGGTTGGATTGAATCATTAATTAAGAGCTATGGCGACGCAAAATTTGATGGTGACTTAATGTGACGTATATATTTTTCTAAACTCCAGCTGCGGGGCCCCGGCCGTGGGGTTGCAGGTCCTTTAACAAAAAGAATCTTATAAATTTATATTATTTTATTTTATTTATATATTAATTAATAATATTGAATTATTTTTTATTTTATGTTAATAAAATTATTATTATAAAAATATAAAAAAAATAATTAAATATAATTCATTAATATACAAATAAAATAATTCAATATATATACCTACAAATTTTCCCATCACCGAGCCACCTCGTGGTCCTCATCGTGTGGTCTTCCCTTGATGCTAGACCGTCCATGGGTTTCATTATAGAGAATCATTAAATTAATGAAAGTTTTGTATATTTTGACGGATATTATTTTTGTCCGCTTAATAATTTTATTTTGGTTAGGACTTAGCTTTCGAAAGATTTTAATATATTTTTAAAAAATTTATAAAAGTTAACTAATTAAATTTTAAGCTATTAATTATTAATAAATTAATATAATATGTTAAATATTAAGGTATATTATAAAATGTTAATTAAATATTTTGTTAGCTTAAAATGATATATTAATAGATCCTTAAAAATTGAAAGATATATTAATTAATATTTAAAATATTAAAAAATATATTAATTGATGATATCTAAAGTACTGCAATTTATTGTATTGACTATAACACTACTATAATGGGTTAAAACTTTTTATTTCTTTAATTTTCTCTTTACTTTTATATAATTTCATGTAGTGTCTTTAGTTTTCGACACATGAACCTATGAAACCATTTTTGGTAATCTTTCATAAGAATATAGGTATTATTACCATCTGCCAATTAAATTCATCCACCACCCAGTCAAATTTAGCCCCCAACTATCAAGCTAAAGCTTTTAAGTGGTCATGTCACGAAGTTATTATCTCATAATGATCAGAAAGTTGAGTTTCACAAAGTTTCCCAATGAACTAAGTACGTATAAAGTACCTATTTTGGACATCATTTTCATTGATGTCCATTAGAATGTAATTGTGGAACGTAGTTTTTGTGAGTTAATGTGTTAGAAATAAGAGACATTTTTGTGGAAATATATAAAAATAAACGGAGAATTAAAGAAGAATAAAATTTCAACAAATTATATTACTACTATAGTTTGACCAAAAAATAAATGTAAAAGTGACCAAACGTGATGTTTTAAGAAATAATTAGCTTTTTTTAGTTCTTTTAATGATTAACTAATATATATTTTTATGATTCTTCTACATTCCATTAGTTGAGGAGTTACAAAATATTTACTTTTATTTTTTATTAAATTATACTATTTTTTTAGATATGTCAAAATTACATTCTCCTCTTTTCTATTTTAAAAATTTACATTATCCTCTCTTAAAAAATTAAAAAACTTATAATTTTATTATTATTTATTTTGATTTAAAAATAATTATTTTACTTTATTTTAAGTTAAAAATATTTTTATAGTAATCAAATACATATTTAATTATATAAATAATAAATATAAGGATAGTTTGTTTAAAATAGATAAAATTAAAAATTTGTTTATCTCTCAAGAGAGTGGAGTCTAATTTTTGAAAACAAATGGAAGAGTAGTATAATTTTGAGATTTCTCAGGAGTGAGAGCATAATTTACTATTTTTTCATGCATAAGTTTCAAAGTGGGATTTGCCAAAGAGAGAAACTCAACTTTTTAACTAATCTCTATATTTTAACTTAATGAGACATCTTGCCAATATTTAACTCATCGTAACAGTAAAGTTGGCAAAATAAATTAACTTAACTTATACGTGATGACAGCTATGAGTTGTTTGAAAGTAAATCGAGTCAAGTCGATTAACTCATCTCATATTATTTGTCAACCCATTTTTTTTACAAACTCTTGTTTTTGTTTTTATTTTTTAAAGATTATTTTAAAAGTTTTGCTTATGTTTAATCTAATGAACTTTCAATTAGCGAATTAAATTTATTTGATATTTGTAATTAACTATTTTTTAATTAATTGATGTATGTTTGATGTTAATATTATGATAAGTATTTAAAAATATACAATTATAAAATTAAAAGCTAATTCTATGATAGTAGAGAGAAAATAATATAATTAATTTTATATTACTTTTATCATAAATCAAATACATTAATTAAAATTAAAAATAAGAGAAGTGGATAAAAATATTTCTTTCAATAAACTAATTTTATTTTTGTATAAAGAAAATAAATTTTCATATATTAAATTATAAATATTTTAACATATGATATGTTGTAAATTAAAAAATAAAAAAAAAAGATAAACAAGCTACTAAGGGTAACCCGACTAAAACCTGTGAAACCACAAATTTTTTGGTTGGATCAAAATTAACTCACATCTATATGTTGATATTTTGTCAATTCAACCCGTTATTTTTTGTGGGTTGGACTGAGATTGATAGTTCTACATGTTAATATTTTTGTTAAGAGTTAGTTGGTTAATGATTAACAAGTTTTATAGTTATTTAAAATTTAAAAATATATTATGATGTTTTAAATAGTATATTATAAATATGATTTTGTTGATCAATGTTCTATTAAATTTTGTTTATTAATTAATAAAATATTTAATCACTAAAAATTTATTAAAAGTTAACAAAATAATAATTTTTAAGAGAAAACCTTAATGGTTATCAACACTCTTATAAATAAAATATATTTAAGGGTGAAAAATACATTTCCACTCCGGATTATTTGGAACTGCCGTATATAATTTGATCAAAGATGGTCCCACTTCGTAAGTCATAGGCAAAATAAATATGGTTTCTTTTCCGTCAAATTTGGACGGCTGGCAGTTGTGATAGATGAGTTAGATATTAAAATGTTACGTTATGAACAGTAATACTAAATAGGACATTTATAATTTTGAATGACCTCATTCTTCTTCTTTCTCTTTGACTCAGTATGGCTTAAAATTGAGTAAAGCAATTCGTCTACTACTATTGATTGTATCCAATCGTGGTTATTTCTTATTTTCAACAGCTCAATTCTTTTTCCGGGGAAGAAAATATGGTGTAAATGTGCAATTCATTAATTTATCTTCCATATATACTTAGTTTTCAAATTTATAAAATTTTAATTTTTAAATATGACTTCCAAATTGTGAGAATTATGGGCAGGAACTTAAGGATTGAAGAATGACATTTAATGAAAAAAATCTATTTAATTAGTCATTTAACATGACCAGAACTCCGTTAAAAACGAACAAAAAAAAGCCATGACTAATGCTGTACATCCATAAAATCAGGATTGTTGTTTAATTTTTAATTTTATAGCTTTAACATAATTTCATCCAAATTATGAATTATCGTTGAAAAATGACAGAGACAAAACACATCTCGGAAAATCTGTTTCACACAATCACACACGTCGCCTCCATCTCTCATTCTCTCTTCACTTCCCTCCCTCTGTTTTTTCTCCTTCGCGAACCAATTTCTTTACTCACTCTGTTCAATCATGCTTCCACAACTCCCAGAACCCGCGAAAGAAGCTTCACCAAAACAAGCCCCCGTCCCACAAGATCCACCGCCCCCCACCGCCGGTGCATCTCCGGTGAGGTCAAAGAAGCTTACTCTCGTTCCTCTTATCTTCATAATCTACTTTGAAGTAGCCGGCGGCCCATATGGCGAGGAGCCTGCAGTTCAAGCTGCAGGACCCCTTTTGGCCCTTATTGGGTTCCTGGTATTCCCTTTCATCTGGAGTGTCCCAGAGGCTCTGATTACTGCCGAGTTATCCACTGCCTTTCCTGGCAACGGGGGATACGTCATCTGGGCTGAGCGTGCCTTTGGCCCTTTCTGGGGTTCTCTTATGGGCACATGGAAATTCCTCTGTGCCGTCATCAATAATGCCGCTTTCCCAGTTCTTTGCATCAACTATATCGAGAAAGCCATTCCCGTTCTCGAAGCTGGCTGGCCTCGCCACATCGCTGTACTCTGTTTTACTCTGGCTCTTTCCTTTCTCAATTATATTGGTTTAACAATTGTTGGATATGCTGCAGTCGTACTCGGAGTACTTTCTTTGTGGCCTTTCATTTTGTTGTCTCTAATTGCAATCCCCAAGATTCGTCCCCATAGATGGCTTAGGTTAGGTGAAAAGGGGGTGAAGAAGGACTGGACTCTATTTTTTAACACTCTGTTCTGGAACTTGAATTTCTGGGACAGTGTTAGTACTTTAGCAGGAGAAGTTCATGAACCCCAGAAAACTTACCCACTGGCTCTTTTGATTTCGGTGATTTTCACTTGTGTGTCGTACTTGATCCCGCTTTTTGCTGTCACTGGAGCCATTCCTCTAGATCAGAGCCAGTGGGAAACTGGATTTCATGCTCAAGCTGCAGAATTGATCGCAGGAAAATGGTTGAAGTATTGGATTGAAGTTGGGGCCGTGTTGTCGGCGATTGGGCTGTTTGAAGCTGGGTTAAGCAGTTGTGCTTATCAATGTTTGGGTATGGCAGACATAGGAATTCTGCCCAAGTTTTTCGGCGCTCGATCTAAATGGTTCAATACACCATGGGTGGGCATTTTGGTTTCGACATTATTAGCACTTGCTGTTTCGTACATGAACTTCCAAGACATCATTGCGTCTGCAAATTTTTTGTATAGTTTGGGGATGTTATTGGAATTCGCTTCGTTTCTTTGGTTGCGATGGAAGTGGCCTATGATTGAACGGCCATACCGGGTGCCCATGAAGCTACCATTATTGGTAATCATGTGCTTGGTACCATCTGCGTTTTTGATATTGATAATGGTTATAGCTACCAAGACTGTTTATTTGGTTAGTGGAGTGATGACTGTGGCGGGGATAGTTTTTTTCTTTTTCATGAAAATCTTCAAGTCCAAGAATTGGCTTAAGTTCAACGTTGGTAAGCCTGACGAAGCCTGAAACCCATGCTTTGTGATGTGATAAGGATTTTCTCGAGGATTAAGATATGTTTATCACTCAAGTTTAACATATGAATTGCGTCTCTAATTGTTTATTATCAATCGGAATCATATCTTTATTTTTTGGCAGGTGCCGCCAAAGGCCCAATAGAATGAAAAAAGGTTCATCAGCATGTAAAAGAGGCATAATAGTCAATTGGGAATGACACGAGTAGTCAACAATTGTGGGTGAACTGTTAAGTCTCCAACTTCGGCCACTCAACCTTATTAATATAATAATATGTAAAACCGAGTCTTAATCAACGTTTAATAAATGATTGAGATTTTCCTTCTTTTCTTGTTTTCTCTCTCTCATCTTTCTTGGGGAGAATGGGAGATGTTCGTGAATGCCTTATTTATTGTATTTCAAAATATTTTATTTAAATAAAAGGTTAAAATTAAAACGTTTCCTTTTTGCCCATTTTAACCAAATAAAAATATAAAATAATTTGGGACTCAAAGAATTTATTCAAAGAAATAAAATATTTATCACAAATTATCTACTTTGTTGTTTATAGAACAAGGTAATTAAGTAAAGGAAAAAATAAGGTAAAAAAATATTTTATGTTTCTAAATTTTATATTAATTTTTAATTTTGTCTCCAAAATTTATTTTTTGTTAATTTTATCTTTAAAATTTTGAATTATAATTAATTTTATTTTATGATCTAATACTATCTTAATCATTAATAAAAATAGTTAATGTAATGTCTAACGTATATATTTTTATTAACTTAATTCTTTGCATATATATTTATTGTCAAATATGTCTCTAAAATTTATAAATATTATCAAATATATCTCTTACTCTTTTAAATAATTTATAATTTTTTAATAACTCTATTTATCAATATCAAAGAAATGTATAATATTATATTTTATTTACATATTTATTATCAAATGCAAGTTGGTAACTAAAAAATAATGGCGCACGTTGGCATTACGCCAATAATGTGAGAAATATGAAGTTCCACTTGAACTGGGTAAGAGGGCCAAACCAATTAACAAAAAAAAAAGTTTGCTTGATGTCCTACTTCTGGGCTTTGGTTGCCCTCATCGACGGCTATTGGTGATTGAAAATCTACACTATGAAATCACAATGAGCATCTTATTCTTGCGAACGGATTCGCTGCTGTCCAATAGGCGTGCTATCTACGAAATTGTAGCCATTCGTTGCTGTCCACAGCTTACCACGTCACCCTTTTTTTTTTCTTTTCAGAACAGTTGAAACACATCGTTTCATTACCTAAGCCGATTCATCTGAGTCGTCTGCCTGATCCAGTGCACCAACTGATACCACGTAGCATTTTTTTAGGCTTTTCTATTACTTAAACACACCATTTCTATCTTCCTCTCATTCACTTCCCCCTTCCTCTCTTTCTCTTTACGTCACGTGACTAGACCCTAAAAGATCGAATTGCTGTCCATGTATCGTCTTTGCCAGTCTACTTTAAGTGTGGTGGCTCTTTCTTTATAGCGTTGCGTTGACACCTTTATATACAGTAAGAAAATTTCTTCTCCATTGCTGTGTATGAATTTGGTTCTAATATGTGCATTCTCGTTCCTACTCAATTCTTTTTCTTTTTCCCACTTTTTGAGTATTTCATAGGAGTATGCTTCTTGAGTATGGATCTAATAATAGTGTTGGTTGCTAATTAGAGGCATATTTTGTTACATTAATTGGGATGCTCATTTGGTAGCGGGTTTCATCCGTCATGGCATATAGTAATGAGCTGACGGATGTGGATGTGGTATGCATATTTACTGTTGAACAGATCTTGAGCATCACCTTTGACACCTTTTTATTATGATTGAAGTTATCACTAATTAAGGTATGTAAAAATTGTATATTGTAAGTTGCAGTAGATGCTTGGTTGAATACTATGAAATGGAAATTAGGAAAATTCTCTGACCCATTATCAAAATGAATGAAGTCATAATTTTTGGTCTAGGGTTGTTTAATGATCCACATACTTCTCGCTTGTTGACAATTCAAGTAAAGGGATTTGAACTGGCCATATGAGGAGCTTATTTTGCATTCCATTATTGAGAATTTCTTAACTTCTATATGTGAAAATAAAAATCATTAAGGGTGAAAAGGTATGGGTTATATTCACTTTGATTAGTAAATTTCACAGAACATAAACACCTACATGTGAAAGTTATTGAATAATCCATATTAGGTTATGATTGTTACTTGCATAAGTAACATCTTGAAAAGCCATTCAGCACCATCTTAGATGTTTATGATGCTTCAACTATGTACATGATTTTTGAACTTTAAATGTGTTTGACCTAAGGCATTTCGCTATGAAATTCTCCCATTTGCAAACTTGACCTATGTGTATAAATGTTAAGTTCATTCATGTTGTCAGCTAGTTGAAACACACAACCTAAAACTTATTCATTGTGGGTAGTGATTCCAGAGGAAAAACTAATACAAGTGTTTTATCTTTGAAAATTAAGATATTAAAGTGTTTATCTGACCTTAAACTCTAAGCTTTATGCTTAAGACTTTATACCACCAAATAGTAAATACAAATAATAGTAATATTTATAATTTGTGCGTGGATTAAATTAATGATGAGAACGTTGTTTTTTAAATGTCAGAAATGAGAGATCATTGAGTAGGTTTTTTTTCTAGGTTTATTTGAAATTGGATTTAGTCAACACTCATTATTGTGTTCATTAGATTTAAAATAGGTTCTCCTTGAAAGTTATAGATCTATCAAGTTAGCATGTAAGGGAAAAAAACTCTAAAGTTGCAAGTGCTAAGACTTTTTGTTATAGCTTTCAACTTCACTTATACACTAACCTTGAGAGAATAGATTTTTTTTGTTGTTATTTCATATACTCTTTATGTGATAGTGAGTTTTATTTATTGATCAAACTTTAACAGGTTATGTTTACCATACATCATCACTGATCATACATATGCATCTAAATTCTTTGTGATTTAAGCTTTGTTCCCTATGACAAGCAATTGCATCCAAGCATCCCTGTGACTGTTTTGGGACTGTTTTCATGGCATTTTAATGGATGTTTGGTTATATTTTGGTAAGTTGTTTGTAGATTCGACATGGGACCAACCCAAATCACTGGTCGACAATAATTCTTGGATCCAACAATTGTTGTTCATTACTGATTTGGCTCGGTTCCATGTTTGCAGAGTTTTCTGCACTAGGATTCCTTTATTGTTAGTTTTCCTACAATTGTGGAGCTGTTTGGTAGCTGTATTGGGATTGTTGTATTGCTATTTTTCTGCAACTTTGGGAGCTATTTAGGAGCTATATTGGGACTATTGTGTTGCTATTTTGCTGCATCTTTGGGAGCTATTTGGTAGCTATATTAGGATTGCTGTGTTGTTATTTTGCTGCATCTATAATAGCTGTTTAAGAGCTTGGTAGCTGTTATGGGAATGCTTTGCTACTGTTTTTCTGTAGTTTTTGAGATGTTCTATAGCCTTTTTGTAATTTGGGTTTTGTAATTAAGATTGAAATTGAGATTTTGTATTTGGGATAATAGTGTACTCCAATATTGATTTTCAATAAAATAAGAGAGATTTTTCATTGAATTGTTCAAGTGATTCATCATTTACAAATTTGTACATCATGAAAAAATAAAAGAGTATCATTAACAAATTCATGTTAGGTGGTTAATCAACCTTATCAATGACATATTCAAATACTGGCTCACTTTCCTTTCTTTGCTTTACACAACAAGCTTTTTTCAAGTTAAATTGATCTTGGAATATGTCAAAAATTGTAGGAGTGTAGACTTCTTCAAGCTATTTCAACATATGCAAGTTTGTACATTTTAATCTTAGTACCTTCTGTCTTACTTCAAATTCATACTTTAATTCATTATATCTTTTATCCTCCATTACTTGCTCAAAGTGTGTAAAGAACTGAAGAATGTCAACATCTGGATTCAAACAACTTTGACATCTGCATTCAAGCTCTCACTAAGTTGTGTGCTCCGCATGCCTAATGTGAAGACTTTCTTCATAAAACATACTGCCCATTTTTCCTTCAGTGCATAGATCGAAGTTATTCATGCATTTTCATGGACATTGTACTTTGAGAGTAGGTGACTCTAAGTTGTTTGAAATCGTGTCTCCTCCTTATGCTCATATATACAACTCTTGAATTCTCATAAAAAATGAGACTTATGCTTCATCAAGTTGCTTAAGTTTTTGATGCTGTTTTGCATTAAGTGCCAAGTGCATAATCCATAGGTTATGTTAAGTAAGACCTCACGTAGGGATTTAGCTATTGCTTGATCTTAATCAGTGACTATGATTTGAGGCTTTTTTTGATAATGTGCCTCCAAGAATATATCAAATAACCACTTGAAAGAGTATATTGTTGTCATGTAGCAATACAGCCCCAAACAGAATACTCCTCTATGATGATTGAAACCCAAAGATAAGGCAAGAGACCTATATGCATTGTTGGTGCAGTATATCGTATCAAAAAAGGCAACGACACTAAAATAATCATAATCTAATATCATTCTTGCATCGACATAAAATATGTCAGTTCTTTGTTCATTTGAAGTCATCTAATAAGCATGAAAGAATGATGAGTTTTCCATGATTTATTTTTGGAAATAATTTAACAAACACCTAACTTCTTTGTACATCAAGCTCTTTTACCTTCGGGTCTAAAGATAGTTCTTCTGATCCAAACGGGTATATCCAAGATTACTTCGTCCCCCCAAATACTTACTCATGAGTGCGAAATTAGATTTTTGTTGGATTCCAGAATCATTTGCCAATTCTATTTCATGGCTTTGAACATGAGACACCTTACATTAGCAAGCTAGCATGTGTGTAGTCTCAGCGAGATGCAATACATGATTGTGTTCTTCTACTAAATCATATCCTTTGAGCTTTTCATTTATAAGAGCCAGAGATATTTTTGTTTTACAATAAGTCCTTATTTCAGCTTGAGGATTAATTGTTAAATAATCTCGCTTATTTTTTCCTCTTATTTCTTCTTTACAACAAACAAATCTGTATGAAATAATTGTTGTCTTGTCTTTTTATTCTTGTTGACATAGGCCTTCCTAACTCTAAATCCCATTTTGCTGCCATAGTTAAACCAAATTTTTCATGCACTCTTTACACTATCAAATTTCATTCCTACTTTAGACTTCCATTCAAGCTCCATATTAATATTTTTTCTACAAAACATATATATTAACGCGCATGTTAAAATTTTCTCCAAGAGATATTTTCATTATAATCATATAATTAATAAATTAATGCATGTATCTATTTATTTTCATAACACTAGACTTTATGGGTTTATGGTTATTGATGAACCAAGCTATGTATACTAATAAAATCTTATTTATTTATTTTTCATATCACCATGTTCAGCCCTTTTATATCACCATATTTTTCAAGTTCAATGGTAAAGAGGTAAAATACAAAATAGCTATTACAAAATAGCATTGTGTCAAGAGCATTCTCACTTAGAAACTAGTTTTCTTCCTACTTTTTTTGAAGGTAAAACACAAATTCCTATTAAAAAATAGCTACATTCTTTAGTGTTACATCTTAGAGTAAAAAACTAAAAAAAAAAAAAAAAAAGCGAAAACCTGGAACCAGTATAAGAAAAAATGCAGCAAAATGGAACCAATGGAATCAACGAAACCAACCTTCATGCACAAGTATAAGGAAGAAAGAAGAATAAGAAATCAAGAAAATGGATCATTTTTTCCCGGCCCTTTCCCTCTTACTTCTCGAGACGCACTAGAAAACAGGAAGAATAACTTAAGAAATCGCCTTTCGGCCTTTGCCTTTGCTGCAGAAATCTGATGCCTCTTCCTGTTGCATTCCATTCCTTTTCTGGCCTATATAGCAGATGATGTGGGAAAATCTATTTTCCTTTTTTCCTTCCTAACAAAACAGTGTGTTTTGGTCAATACAGAAGGCAAAAAAAATTGGTCAAATGATGCACCATTTCACTCAGTAAAACGATGCATTTTTGAGTGAAATGGTGCATTTTGACCCATAAAAAAAAAAAAAAAAAGTCGACTTCATTACGAAATGCACCATTGTAATTAGTGAAATGGCGCATTTCGATCGTCCTGAAAAGAAAAAAAAGGGCAACATGGCAGGCTGTGGACGGCTGGATGCAGTGAACGACCGTGATTTCGCAGATAGCACACCCCGTTGGGCAGCATGGGATCCGTTCACCTTATTCTTATAGTTGTTTCCTACTCTGACTCTCCTTTTCTACTTCAAACTACAACAGATTCACGCTATCTCAACTGCAAGTTTCAACTCCTTTATAATTTTATCTCTTTCCAAGTCTCATTGCGCCCACGCTTAGTGCAATTCAAGCTCGTAACAAGTATCTGACTGATTCAGTGGTAGTGTCTTTCCGGAATAGTGACTTTGCATGTCAAATATGAAAGCAGATACTGCTATTTCAATGGAACGGCGTACCCCCAAGCAAGCTTGTATATGTCCAGTGTCCACGATTTTAATTTTTCATGTAGTAGGGACAATGCTTTTCGCCTTTATATTTGTTGTGAGAGGCATAAAATTAAGCCTTGAAAGAAGCTATGGAGTTTATCTTTGGTCCGAGAATATGGTTAAGAAAGTGTGTTACTATAAAGAATTATATTTAGTTATTTCTTGACTCTGATGGCTTTGGTTGCAGTATCTGAGCTCGTGATGCTATGTTTTGTTCGTCGATTTTTTCTAACTACAATCATGGTTCCAAAGATGTGATGTTTATTTGATGTTTAGCTTATTCTGTCTCTTTTGAAGGGGGCGATAAGATGCCTTTGGGACTCATTTTAGGGATAGGCAGGGCATTTCGAAGGAAGCGAACATCATCACTTGACATTCTATCATCAAAACGTGCTCCCCGAGGTTACTACAAGGGGAAGAATTGCAAGCCTACTGGTTTCCACACTCGAAAAGGTTTGTTCACTTTCCACTAAAATAAATTGCAATACAATTGGCGTTGATTGGTTTAGTTCAATATATGTAAGATGGAGTATAGACCAGTGTAATAGTGCGTATAATTGTTAGAGTACTTGATTACAGTTTTGTTGTTGAAGGAACAGTTGTAGATAATTGAATTCTAAAAGGAAGAGAATTATGATTTAGGAACTCCTAGCAAACATATTTCCAATTGAGGAACATCGACAAAAAATTTGTTTAATCAGGTCAGTATGTAAACTTGTTTGAACATTGAACATTTTTGTCTATTCTTTTCATTCCTAAAAGTGGAAATATGTCTAATATGAGTTCCTAAGTTGTAGGTCTCCCATCTTAAAATTGATCATGTCAGTATAATTTTCAGTGGTATTTCTTTGGGCATGATTGATTGCTTGATTGAATGTCAGTCTCTTTTGATGTCCATTTTAGGAGTGCTAAGATGGTGCATACTTTTGATTTGGCGATAGTGGCTGCTATTAGTCTTGCAAATAGACAATAAAAATATTGAAATCAGTGACTATATTTGCTTATGTTTATTGAATTTCCGTAAGAGTTACTGTTTTAAAATTGTAGTTATAGAGATTTTCAACTTCGGTATACTGTTAATGGTGATATTATATGCATGGTTCAGGACCTATCGTTTGATCAATATTGTTCTATATCTTCCACTGAAACTTGTTCTTTTAGTATTGTTTGTGTGAATCTATTCATAGAAAGGAAAGGACTCAAAATCAGTTGGGGGTGGAAGGTAGTATACTTGAGAATTTTATTATCCAGGGCTCTTAAATATTTGAAGTAGAAAACTACTTAGGGGAAAGTTGATGTTACTTTTATTAACTTTTTTTTTTTGGGCTAAGATTGGTCCAACATTTTTGGAAAGTAAATGTTGAGGGCTGCTTATTTTGATCTGATGTTGACATGTTCTTCTCTTTTGTTTTAGTCTGAGGGCACCTAGTTATGATAACAATCTTAGTAGTACCCTTATATATATAAGATATTGGTTAACTTAGTTAACAGAATATTTCACCTTTTCATTTTGCTTTTCCAACATTTCAGCACATTGAGTCATTCACAGAATCTTGCTAAGTACTAGTAAAGTTGTGGCCTTTTGGGAAGTATATTTTGATGAATTTATTTTTCTAGAAATTTGTTGTTAGTATGTGTGACTTAAAAATTATAATAATTCTGATACATCATCGTAGTTGTATACATGAAATCCCTGCTTGCTTCGCTAAATCAACTTAATCTTTTGTTCCATGATTCACATTTTAGGCACTGTAAAATACCCTGTATAAAGGTATAAAGTTATTGCCGATAATGTATTTTCTCTTGTCTGATTTAATGTATATGCATTTTGTTACAGGTGGGTATGTAGTAATGGAAGAAAAACTGCCAAACTATGTAGTCCCTTATCTGACTGATTTCAAGGTCTGCATCTTCAACTCATTAATTTCTTGCCTATTGGCCACCAATTTTTTGTCCATACATTCACTATGTTGAATATACCTTCAGTATAATTCTTGCAGTTTACTCCCTTGATGATAAGTATTACCATGTTCCTCTAAGTGCTTTTTAGTCCTTCACTCCTCAGAGCTTTCTTAAGAGATAAGCTATTGGTTCAAACTTGACTTACATCTTTGTGCTTTTTGGCAACAGAAACAGAAATACAGGAACTTTGCTTTAATGATGTGGCCATTTTTCTGTATAATTGCGTTCCCTTCTTTCTTGTATCATGTTAGTACTTGTCATTGCTTAAGAAACACGGTTTAGCCTACAAAGCCTGATACGAAAATGAAGCAATTGTTCTTGGCCCCACCATCCCTTCACGCTTCCCTCCCCAGCAAAAAGAAGGGTGGGGGGTCTAAAAGGATGGGCTCGTCTACGTGGAAATGAATCAGATGAACAATATAATCTAATCTATAGACAATTATTTCTTTTTCCATGATGGAGAACTAAGAATCTCTGTAATTCAATCCCTGTAATTAATATTTGTATAATTCATGCGGAGTGCTGATTTATATTAGTATTGTTTTGTGCAGCTCAAACCTTATGTGTCTCAGTGTCCTAGAGAAATCAAGACCTAGCTCCGAGGCTTCTGAAACGGCTAAATAGCCCATTAGAATAATTTAGGATTCTTTATTTGTAATTGCAGAAATGTTTGCCTTGGGAATAGTTAGCTGAGCTAAGCCCTTCGTTTGGTGTTTGTTCTCACATCTTTTGAACGATAATTTTTTGCATTATTATTGAGTAACACCAATATATCAACCCTGTCACTTGTGGCTGTTATGTAATGCTCGAATAACATCAGAAAAACGATACCCTTATCTCTAGTCTTTCCTGAATCTGTTTTGACATTTCACTGTTCCAAATTCAGCCTCCAGTTCCACTGGTTGTGATAAATAAGTGATTCAGATAGTAATTAGATTTTATTGAGCTACTCCGTCATTCCAGTGTTGGGCGAAATAATACGAATTTTATTCTACGATAGACCCCATTAATTATAAATCTAGATGAAATAATTTTATGAAATTACATTAGAATGTAAATGAAAAAACTATAAATAGTATCAGTCCTTCACATATCTAGACACAGCCAAGGATTAATGTGAAAATTATACATCTATATAAGTAATTTTTTTAAGAGACCTAAACTAATGTAGAGCTATCGATATTAATGTGAAATTGCAAACTGATATAAATATATCAGCAACTCAGTTTGCTGCTTCTGAACTGCTTATAGATTGAATCACAATAAAACAAAACTTTAGATCTAGTTTGAAGTAGGACTAACTAAATTCTTTTAGCAAATTTAAATCGAATTCAACCCAACTACTAACAAACAGCCAAGCAGACCAGTGCATTGATGCAACAAAATTTTAGTGATGTAGTTGCACATATAAGCTTTGATCAAAAATAGGGCAGAATCTTATTGGCTGACAACTTTAAAATAATAATTTTTTAAAAAAAGCAAGCCATTGGCATAACAAATTAAACAAATTTTTTTTAAGCCTCTATGGATTCATCAATGGCAACGTACTATTATTGGTTGTCCTGAAAGAAACCACGCAACAACTCGTGCCTAGTGGGCCCCTTTGCCACACCACATATTCATCATAATTACGGAAAGTCCACTTCATTATTATTATTTATTTATTTATGTTTATTATATAGATATAGATGAAATTTACATTAACCTTTCCAGGTGATCCAAAAAGACAAAGTAAAGTTTGCCAAGCACCTTACCAAACGACTACGTTTTGGTAGTTTTTTAGCATGGTTAGTTAGATTTTGAGACATTTTTTACGCCGCCCCTCACAAAGCTTTGGCCTTGTGTCTGTGAATGCGACGCTCGCAAGCATCGCAACCACCGACTTCACCTTCGGGCCCCACTTGCTTCCATCAAACCCGTCCACCTGGCCACTTCTGAATTTAATTCCCAAGTCCAATTTTCTCACTTTTGCAAAAATGTCAAAAGGGCCATGTCCAGAAGAAGGAAACGAAACTCCCATGAACTATCAAGGAAACAACCCCCCGAACGCCTACTTGGGCCTTTGCTTCTATATATATATATATATGAAGCAACTGGATCGATCAGATTGATGTAGCTAGGTGGGAATGAGATAACCAAAATGGGAAACCTAAGGCTAAGGATCAGAGCTTCAAACAACAAAGACATAGTTGGAAGGTTCAAGCCGGATGGTCGCTGCAAGAAGCACTCCAAGCACCGTCAATCACCTGGCGTATGTTCTCTTTGTTTGAGAGAAAAACTCACCCAACTCACTATTCCAATCCCACGCACAGTTTCACATGCTTCTTCTTCTACTACTTCTTCTGTTTCTTCTTTGTCATCCTATCATTCCTCCTCTTCCGCTTCTTCTTGTGCTTCTCCCATGCATCATCATTTCCATTTTACTAAGCACGCCAACACTAGTAGTGCCTCTCATTCATCTTTCGTTTCCATCTTTTTGCTGAATGCCAAGCTTGGAATCACAAACAGCAGGTCATCAACCTTTGTTGGTGCTTCTAAAAAACCTGGGTTTTGGTACAGGTTGCTTCACCCTAATCAAAGCATAATTTGGAACCTTCACTAAGCTGATTATGATACATAAAAAGCTGTATACGTTTGTGTTAGGTCAGGGTCAACAACTGACCATGGCTAACTAGTTAATGATATAATAGTTCTCTAATTAGTGTATGTTTCTTACATTTTTTTCTGCTCTTAATTCTTGGGTGGATTATTATCATATCACTTCTTTCTTTCCATTTTTCAGTTCCCTCGGTCACAAAGGAAAAGAGAGATCTCGTATTGCATTAAATGCGCATGTGTATTCTGTGTAAAAATTAATGTACACTTTTTTCGGGATCCTTTCCTGAGACAGAAAATAAAAGCAATACTTTTGCATATGGAAACATGTACGTATTGTACGTTCTTGTATCTTTGAACACAAATCCGAGGAAAAAAAATATATTGGGATTATCCCTTTTTGAGATTTGATTCTTTGTGCTCTGACGAACATAGTTGTAAATAAGAGATGAGAACAAATTTTATTCAGTTTACACGTTGATCAACAGCTAGCTGCAGATAGACATATTACTGGCACGACTTGGCTGTACACTGTACAGGTATGTACTGTATTCAAAATTTCTGATCTGCTTCAACGAAGATTTCTCGAGGTTGCCGATTTCAATGGTGGGTCCAGACGAGTATTGGGGTGTGAGACTTTGAATTTTCTCATATTTTTAAGTCTGTACACATGCAAAGCTGCTAGGTAGTCATAATGGGAAAACGTTTAACAATAAGTATAACCATACGTGACAGCTCGTTGGAACACCCGTGGGTCCATATTCAACGCGCGCCATTCCCCTTTGCATGCGTTGTAAAGTTCAAACTGTTGAGTTGGCACCACAAAGCTCGATACTAATGTCTTCTTCCATACTGCAATAAAATATTGGAAATGCAGAGAAAGAACAAGAGGAACTAGCTAGATCCAATCTTCACGACAACTTCACACAGTACAAACTTTAGCACAAGAAAAAAGCCTAGCTACGAACAACTCTGAGAAAAATAATAATACAGAGACGTACATTAGTTCAACATTTGCAGCCCCTCCCTCCCTGTTGTCTTTTTTGCGCCCTCCACCATGAGAAGCATACAATGAACATTTTACTTTTGTTTAGTATATAAAATGAATATTATAATGGCTTGAGCCTTTAGGATCTGTATGCTCAACATAAACTATATATTTTTCATCAGAAAATAAAACTATTCCCCGCGGGAAATATTGAAGGAACCATTTCATATAGCAGTGGCATTTTTCACTTTGGATTTTGCTAGCTAAGACGGTAAGACTATATATGTGTGTGTATATTTATATGACCATGACGATTGGTAAATCATCTTCTTCTTTTGTTTCTTTGCACTTTTCAGCTGATTCTTGCCAAATATTTAATCTGCAAACTACAGCTAGCACCACCACTATCACATCGGGATACGTAGTAGAATTTTATTGTATTATACATGGTCATGGCCTTTGCCAATTATTATTATTTTTCAATAGTGGCTTAGATTTCCAAGCCTATTGGTTATTCTCAATAAATTTATTCTCTCAGTCAAACTAAAGTAAAAGAACTTTAATATCTTCTTCTTCCTTGCGTCACGTTTGCTTCTAATAACTCCTTTTGATAGATTTTATTTATGAAAACTGGCGAGAGAGAGGAAAAGTTTAATCAAGCGAAATTTCCATACATTTTCCCTCTACCTAGCTAGCAAATTCTGTCCCGGTTCATTCTCAAATGAACTGTTATTTTGATTCTTTTGACAAGTGTAGTCGCTTACCAATTACCATACATGATTTCTTCATTTCTTCAAAAACATGTGTTAGGAATTTAAACCCATTAGCATTTTCAAGTAAAGAAATTAATCCATCAGTGGTAAACACGTTGCTATTGACTTGTGAAATATTAATTAAATATTTAAAATCAGATAATTAACCTTCAAAATATTTTATTTAAATTTAGATTAAAAAAATCAAAATATCACCTTTTTGTTCTTGTCCTTCATTTTATTTTTCTCAAGATACACCTAAAATCATATATATCTTCTTTCTCTACTGTGGTCAGAAAGTTGGTGGGCCGCCAGCGCAACCAAAGAAACAGCCCAACTAAAATTTCAGGCCGATTAATTTGCTTAAAGCTTGCTCTTGGGTGTTAAAACGGGCCTAGTTTACAGGGCCTATGTTAGATTTTCTTTTGGATAAAAAATTCATTCTCATATCTTAACTTTAATTTAGATTTTAATTTTTTCTTTTAAGTTTGATTGATTTTATTTTAATCTTTTAACATTAAAAAATTAGTCAAAATTTTTTAATCTCTAATATTATTAATTTATTTAATATAAAATATTAAATTAAAATTAATTTTAATATTTCTATGTTATATTATTATCAATATTATCATTTTATTAATTTTATATGCAAAAAAAATAACAAATTTAGAAGTATTGTTACATTTAAGTATCTAATTTAGAACTTAAAGTTTAAATTTAAAGATTTATTATTTTCTTTTACATATAAGATTAATAGAATTATTATATCAGCAATAATATGAAATAGAGATAATTTAAAAATTTGTTGGCTTTAACTTCATTTTCTGGTAAATAAATTAATGTTGTAGAGAATTAAGAAACTTTTGATTAATTTTTTAAAATAAAATAACTAAAATGAAACTAATTAAACTTAAAAAATAAAATTAAAACTCAAATCAAAATTAAGGAATTAAAAAAAAATTGCCTATTTTTTTAAAGGGTAGTATTCCTTCACAAACTCATGAGTACTGATGAGTCATGGGGCTACTTCTTATCTTTTAATAGAACCATTAAAGAGAATCTGCGTACCTAATTAAAGACGTATCCTTCTACGAAGGATTGGGCGGCTTCATATATTGCATATTGTATTACTGTGTGTTGTTCTACATATAGTTCGCAGTGACAATTTATGACGAGGCTAGTTATTCTTACATTCCAAGTTGAAGTTATATATATTTTAAATGAGTTAAACGAATAGTGTCCGAATTAGTAACTGTGTTAATAAACAAGTGGGGAGTTAGAAATAGCCAGTTAGGTATCTAGGAAAAGATAATTAGGCAACATATATAATTACAATGGAAAATATATAATATCATAAATAGATGGCTTGATTTTATTGGAATATTGGGATTGAGGGAAAGTGGCAATTAAACTGCAACAGTAATTGTGGGTGCAGTGAGAACTGATGAGTAAAGTAGGCGTTGGGAAATTGGTCCCTTTGTGGGGGAGATCATATTGTCACATTTGAGTATTGTTTGAGAGTGACTCATGTTTGATAAAATGCCTCACTCACTATAGTCACTCCCAATTCTCTCGTGTTTTTGCTCCTATCTTCCAATTCTGTTGGTCACCTGCGCCCTGTCTATTCGATTCCACTACTACTCTCTGCTTTGCTTGTTTAATGTGTTCAATCAATTTTAGGTGAGCTAGCTTGCTTAATAAAAATTCACTATCTAACATGCCCTATCAATTCACTCTATGTGACAGATTAAGAACATGTTTGATCGTTACCCATCTCCGGCAATAAATAATTTAAGTCTCTGACGTTCAATTTACTTACCCCACCTTAGAAATGACAAAGACATAGATGGATGTAACCCCTCCCGTTTCTTCAAAATAACCCAACATTATCATTTACTTTCTTTTTTGGTTTTTTCTGCCCTATAATTTATTAAAAGTTCAATTTTTTTTAATTAAGGACACAATTAAATTATGTACAAATTTTCACATTCTTTTTTCCATATTTATGTAATTAAAATTAATTTTTTTTATAATAAATACTTGAAAAATTATACCTAAATCTCGTATTGTTTGACTGCTTTCCTCCTAAGACTATATACCTAGTCAAACAAAATCATGACTCATACATGCTTAATATATTGTGGCTTGTTACTCTCCCACTTGTGAATTACGTCTGCGTTTCAATTCTTTGTAGTTAAAAATTAGTTTATTTTTTTAGAAATAAAAATAAAAATTTATTAATTTATTCAAGATAAATCTTTATTAGTATATATATATATTTTTTTTTTATATTACAAAAATTATAACAAAAATAAAAATATAAAATATCCAAAATTATTACGTTGGCCAAATGCTTGTCAGCAATGAGATGAGAGTATTTGGATACATGAAAAAACAAACAAAAAAACTAGTTAAGTCTGAAAATTTGTAAGTGATCTGAGAAAACAAACATGTAAATCTAAAAGCCAATATGATGGGATTTTTGACAAGTTTTGGAGCTAAGGAACTAGTTATTTCATGGTCCATAATTATTGATGATGAATAATGAAGATGCATATATAGTTAGTGGTTGCGGACATTTAGTTATGGTGCGTCTACGTGGGTTCCACTTTGAGATTATTATCTAAGCCGTGTATGTTGGTGATTAGTGGGTTGATCATCTTTAATTGCCACTGCCAATAATTCAATCACAAAAGCAGGAGAAAACGACGCCGTCTTCGGTTCAATGTTGTACCTAATAGTGCCCAGTCTCTGCAGTATCAAACCTTCACACGCCACGTGGATAGTTGCACACAACACTAATTGTTTTCAATGTGTGGAAGGCAAGTCAAGGATCTCCTGCCACGTGTAATATTTTAAATTATTTTCCGTCATTAATTCAAACCATTCGTTTTCATTCTTATTTTCTTTTTGATATTTATATTTTGAATCTAAACCAAAGATTACACTTTGAAATGAGTGGACTTGTAAAGTGTAATGACTAATGTAATGATAGATTCCCCTGACAATTAACTTGCTCACCAAACACGAATGACACCAGTATCCGACGTGATGCCTTACCTATACAACACGTCAAAAACTCACTATTTCTTTCTTTTTTTTAAAAAAAAAAAAGAAGCAAAGCAAAGCCAATAAAAATATATTTAACTTGGAATTAACGAAGCGAGGACAATTTTCCGAAGAATATTGTGTATGCCGTATACTAAAATGTAATATACATGAACAAGATTTACTCGAACATATATAATTTCTTTTGCTTAAAAATGTTCCATTCTTGTGAGAACTTAAAATCTTTAATACTAGTAAAATTGAATCTCAAATACATTTGAACAAAAATATATAATTACACTGACACTATAAAAAAAAAAAAAAAAAAGCAAAATCACGTGCTACATGATTCTTTACATCGCATCTTGGGACTCTCAAACTTAAATAAAGGTATATTTAATTATATGGATCATATGCATGTCCTGGAAATGCTTTTTTCCAGTGAAAGCATAGACCATTTGCTTTTTTAGTGTTGCGGTGAGATGACCCACGTGATTACCAAAATACATTTAACCTTTCAGAAAATTTTAACTCCTGTTTATGATACTAATTAATTACTTATAATATGGGAACGTTAGAATTACATTAGACCTGTTGATTACTTTATTTCCTCAAATTTGAACGAGAATTGGAGACTTGAAGTTATAATTTTTTTTTCTTGACTTAAAGCTTCTCGTGTGATCCAATGGCATAGACACATAGAGTAATAAATGCTATATGTAGCTACGTACATTATAGTATATATTACGCAATTGCTAAGGTTAAAAATAAATAATTATAGCTGAAGTCAACTTAATCTCTGAAGATCGTTGATAATATGCAAACAATTTTTTCGTACCCAAAAAGAAAAAAAAAAAAAGGTTGCAAACATCTAAATGTTAGAATCTTTGTATAACATTATGTGACAAACTTGAGACTGAACTTATTATAATTAATGAATGAGTCGATGCCATTAAATTAGTAGATTAATTCTTACTTAGCTTAATTGCATATTAAAATTTATGACTGTTTGAATATAATTTTATTTTTTATTTTTTAAAATTATTTTTTAAAATTAATTATGAAAATTTATATTTGCACTTTTTTTATGTATTTATGTATATATTTTTAATAAAAATATGTATTTCTTATTTAAAAAAATTATAAATTAAAATATTTTTTATCCTTAAAACAAATATTCAATTTTTTTTTTGTTTTCACTTAAAAATCATAAGTTATATTTTTCAAAAAATAATGTCCAAAATAGACCCATAATTACCAAGGAAATTTTGTTATAACGTCACTAAAACTATTTACAAACTTTTATTTTTATTAATTAAGCTATATAACTGAAATGAAATGCTAATGTTGAATTGTTAATATCTCCAAATACATATTTTTACGTATTGATCAGCATTTTGTAATATGGAAATTTATAAAGTAATTGGTTTGTTGTCCACCCCCACAAAAACCTGTGCATAAATGTGGTAATTTGAATGTTCTCGCAAAGGTTAGAAGTTGAGGAACTACGTATACATACCCCTCTTCTATTTCAGATAACGCAACATTAATCTTCTTGGGATAATTAAGCATGACCTTTTAAAACGTATACAGATATACTTGTACAAACGTTTTTAATTATGGTTAAAATTATTCAAATGGAAATCCTATTTAATTAATGAAAAAAAATTTATCACAAAATGATGAAGTAGAGTTTGAATTTCTGTTAAAAAGATATTTATATTTAGTCTCTCATATTATCTTAAATAGTTATTAAACATACATTAAAAAATAAAAAATGAAAAGTATACTTTAACGGAAAATTAAAGAAAAATTAAGGATCAACATCTAAAAATGCCCCTCGTCTAATAATTGAGTAGTTTTCTTTGAGGATTAATTATGTTTTTTCAGATAATTCCCAAGTCTCTCTGCTAAATACTCTTCTAATATCTAAGCATATATGACCAATAGTTTTGAAAACTTAACTTTATTTACTACTATCTAATTTATATTTAAAAAATAAAATCAAAATATTGTGACTACTTCTTGAAAAATCTCCAAAAGTGAAAAATGCACTTAAACTTAGATAAAATGAACCTCAATTAGCGGCGACGGCGGTGTCACGAACTGACTACATATTGGTGACTGCCAAACTAAGGATAGCTTTCTGAAATGAAGAGTTTCCGATTTCGTTATCTTAAGTTTTTGACATTTTTCTTGTACATAAAAATAAATGAATTAATTATCACCAACTAAAATTCCCTGAATTTACGCAGGTAACAAATTCCATGTAGCCCCAACATTTGGTATATGTCTGATTCGTACATCTAATCTAATTAGTTAATTTGCGGTGGTCCAGAATAAGTAAAAACTCGTAGGCTCAAATCTATAGGATTCATAACTAAGATATACGCATCCCATTATATTATACAGGTAACTAGTAATTAAGCAGCTATTAGAAGCTTTTCCCATTGCATCAATGAAAATAGCAACACCAGCTTGATGATGCTAACAAGACGGTAGCAATGCTTCCAATTCTTGATGTAATTTCTCGTGCAAATAATTCATAGAATTATTATATGCTAGCTTTCCAATTTGATCACGCTTTGAAATCATGACAAAGGCGTCACGAGAAAATGAAGGGACGTTTCTTTGGCCAAAAAGCTATTACTTCCAAATTGATTTTTTCTAATTTTTGTCTGCGTCCCAAACCCCAAACATATATATATATATATATATATATATATTCAATCCCTATCCATTTCTCACATTTCACACATCACATCCATATCGTATACCATGTACCTGTGTTAATTTGTACGCTACAACTACAAAATTATGTCACACTCTGAATCTTTTAATTATTAACGAATAATTTCACCATGGAGAGTTGGAACTCTATTATTCTTTTTTTTTTTTTTCTCAATGATATAATAATGCATTTGATCCAAAGGGCTTAAAAGATACATTTATAAATTCAACATAATATAAAAAATATGATGCACAAACAATAATCGGATTAGTATGACAACACCTCTCCTTTTATGTGTTGATTAATTATAATATTCTAAAGATGGAGATTACTTGCAATTAAATAAACTATTAAAGATAATGATAAATTTTGATTAAATATAAAAAGAAATTTGATTTTCAGTGTAATATTTTTCAAATGCATGTTGGTATAGATAGAGCGGACAAGCCAAGTATACATCATACGAGATTGGTTTTTTATGAGAAACACAGACGTAACAGTAGTTGTTTTGTTTGTGCGTTTGTTTCTGTCTCTCACTTTTTCCTTTTTTTCAAATAATGCAATAGTTATTGATGATAAAACTTGAATCTCACAATTAGTTGTTCACATATTATTTTTTAATTAAAAAATTTGATGGAAAAAAAAAATGAAAATAATCCCCAAATGTTTTCGTATATTATAGTCTGCACTCTGCATAGTCGGATAGTCCCGAGTGGTGTAAAGCGCCCAACGTTCAACAACTAGACTGCCTTAGAAAAACAGATCAGAGCACCACACTGAGAAAACCCAAAACCAGAGAACTGAGACCGCTTCTTTTTTTTTTTTTTTTCTGGTCTTTCAGTGCAAGACACACACACACACACAAACACACACATAAACAACACACTCATATAATATGCTTATAAACAGCAAGCAGAGTGGTGTTGATTGATGCACTGGAATTAAATTGGTGTTTTATTTAGTACACATACAATTTGGTTTTCGTTGTTGAGCCTTGAAACAAAAGAAAGAAAGAAGGTTTTAACTTTCCCAAAGGGGACAAGCTGTGAGGGGAATGCAGAGGCGTAGGTGGATTCCATTGGTCCTCCTCAGGAAGTTGCTTACTGCAGCCATATGCTCAATTGCGTTTATGGCTCTTTTCTCTGTCCATGTTCACGTTGTCCCCTCATCCAAAGATCAAAAGTTCAATGACAAGATCCCCACGGTTTGTCCGCTTTCTGTTTATGTTTCTTTGTCTTTCAGAACAATTTAGGGTTCTCTTTTTAATTTGGGGCTCTTCGATTTTCTGCAAAATTCTTTGATGTTCTCCATCAGTTTATTCGTTTTTCCTCTTCAAGTTTCTATTTTGATATAATAATTTGTTCTTTTAGTTCATGCATTTACAATGAGCATATTTTGGGTTCTCAAAACTGAAAAAGCTTCAGTGTTTACTATTTTTTTTTCGGTATTTTGTTGACCTTAAGAAGATTGCTTAATGGCTGTCAATCTAGGATGTCTACTTTGTTTTATGCTTATTTGTAGGTTTTTTAGTTTTCATCGAGATTCATTTCGGGAAACTTCGATATGTCTGTTGCTAACTTAGTGATTAAATTTTCCTTCGTTCTTTTTCCTTTTTCATATTTTGACAGCCTCACGATAGGCAAAGCTGGATGCGAGAGCTCGCGCCGCCCCATTTATCCAAAGCTCCACTTCCTACTCCCAAGGTTTTGTTCTCCTATAAACACTGATCTTCTGGTTTGGTGATCTGATCTGTTTGGATTCTGAGAATGTGAATGAGAGACATATTTCAGTACATCTAAATTAATTTATCTATGTGTAGAAATCCTAGTTTTGAAAGAAAAGAAAAAAAAGATCTCTAGCAATAGGCTTATTTGTTCTACGTGGCTTATTTGAGTGAGTTGCTCATTCTTACAAAATCAGCCTGACTGCGAACTCTAATTTGATTTATTAATTTCTTTACTCTCCTTTTATTTTCGATAACCAAGTGGGGGGTTTCATTAGCAGAATTAAAAAGTCCAAAAGGGAAGTTTAGTCACTTAAAATTTTTAGTGGTTGTGCTCACTGTTATTTTTTAATTTCACCTAGTTGTATAATCATATGACTTTAACATCTTGTTTTGTTTTAATTATAGTGCCTGTTAAGATATGTTGGGTGGCATGTATGTAGGCATATATATGAGTTATATAAGCAAAGCAGTTAGGCATCTTTCATGTTTTCACTCGTTTAGATTTGACAGTTAAATAATACAAGAGGCAAGTCAGATTATGAGAAGCTGTGGAAGCGTCCATCAAATCATGGGTTTCTTCCCTGCATAACTCCTACACCTAATTACACAAGTAAGGCGCCTAATATGACCTTATTTTTGTAAGTTTTAAGTATGAATGCCATTAATACTTATTTCAACTTTTAAATATTTATCCAGCTCCTGCTGACTCTCGAGGTTACCTTCTTGTTCACACAAATGGTGGGCTCAACCAAATGCGTGCTGGGGTTTGATTTCTCATTCTTTAAATTTCCTTAGTATTGATGTCAAGTTATTCCATGTTAAGTCTTGTCCTACTTAATTTTTTAGAAGTTAGACGGTTCTATGTGCTGAGCTAGGTTGACAAAGAGTGCCACATTCAAATCATTAGTATTTAGATTGTGGAATGTTATACTTGTTAAATTTAGATATTCCTTTTTCATGTATTGTTAAAAGCTGAAATTTAACTGCCTTTATTCCAGATATGTGATATGGTAGCTGTAGCTCGTATCATAAATGCTACTCTTGTAATTCCAGAACTTGATAAAAAGTCATTTTGGCAAGACAGTAGGTAATTCTTAATTATATTTTTCAGTAAAATATTTGTTGTACCTTGTTGGATTTTAGTTGATTTGATTCTATAGATTGTTTTTATTTGTTTAATTTGCAGCAACTTTTCGGATATTTTTGATGAAGAGCATTTTATAAATTCTTTAGCTGATGATGTAAAAATCATTAAGAAGCTTCCAAAAGAACTGGTTAATGCTACAAGAATGGTTAAGCATTTCAGAAGTTGGTCTGTTATGGATTACTATGAGAATGAGATTGCCAGCCTGTGGGAAGAATACCAAGTATGTGTGATGGATATTTGTTGGTAAATACAATTCTATATAATTGTTCACTCAACTTACCCTATTCTGTGACATTTTGTGCTACCTTCTAATTATTGATACCCTTTAAGGTAATTCGAGCTGCAAAGTCTGATTCTCGGTTAGCAAACAACCATTTACCTCCAGATATTCAGAAGCTTCGCTGCCGTGCTTGTTATGAAGCTCTTCGTTTTTCTCCACGAATTGAACAAATGGGAAAAGTATAAAGGATGTTAATGATTATTGGCTTCTTCATTTGCTATCTCTTAATTGGCCTATGATTTTAGGTATAGCTTTTTATTTCCGTCTTTTTCTTATTTTGTATTTGTTGGTTCCCTGTAGTCGTTGGTGGAGAGGATGAGGTCATTTGGTCCTTATATTGCATTACATTTACGTTATGAGAAGGATATGCTTGCATTTAGTGGGTGCACACATAATTTATCTCCAGCTGAGGCTGATGAACTACGGTTGATCAGGTATGGGCGCTTTGAAATGATTAATGATTCCTTTGTCCTTTTGTTGATGCTTAGATTTCTTGTTGGGCCTGAAACTTGTAGAGAAAACACTTCCCATTGGAAAATAAAGGATATCGATCCCATAGAACAGAGGTCCAAAGGATTTTGCCCATTAACTCCAAAGGAAGTTGGAATTTTTCTTACTGCTCTTGGATACCCCTCAAAGACTCCTATATATATTGCTGCTGGCGAGATATATGGGGGTGAATCCCATATGGCAGAGCTGCGATCCCGCTATCCATTGTTAATGAGCAAGGTAACAAATTAAATTATTGCATTTGTTTTTTCTTTCTTGGTTGATATTCCTTTCATGAAGTTAGATAAAAAATTTTGGTATTTTTCAATTCCCTGTCAAGATTGACTTGAAACTTTTTGCAATGTGTAAATTCATTGGTATGGAATTGAGGCAATAAATTTTGAGGGATTTAGTATAAAGTTTTCATTGTGTCACATCCAGAGTTATCCTACTTCTGGAGATAGAAAACCTATCCTATAGAAAGGAATAGAAGGTCCTCACTCCTCCAGTTCTCCCATTATCCAAATGCATGGGGAGCATCTGATCATAAGTCAGGTGTTTTATACACAACTATAAAGTAGTCATGGAGTTTTGATTTTTGACTGTTTGGTTCAGTTCATGTTTTAATAGAATCATATAGATGCAGCTGTAGTTTCTACCAATGCTAGATGCTGCCATTCTGAGCTTAAGGCAAGAAGTTCAGATTGGCAGATTGTTGTAAGTTACAAGCATAAAATTCCTAATATCAACTATGGCCCAGAATGGAATGCTATAGGGCTAAGGCTGAGAAGGATTCTAAAGGCAAAATTAGTATAGCTTTTCTACTATTGCAGAAGCCGCAAAAAAATGACCCCTACGTTAGTAAGAACTCTAATGTATCAGCTCCGAAGCTCCTGAACTGTAGTTTTGATTTATTGAGCTCCCATTAAGCGTTAAAAACTCTCCTTCTTTCATTGCCCTACTATCCAGTACACCCTGCATCATTAAGAACTCTAAGGTAGCAGCTGAAACGTCTATGAGCTGTAGTTGTGATTCCTTTAGCTCTCATTGTATACTCTCTCTCTCTCTCACACACACACACACGCTCAAAATAATAGTTAAAAGGAAAACAAGGTATTTTTATTAAGTTCACTCGTGTTCTGGGCAAGGATTAAGGGCAGAAGAGAAAGCAGTTATATGATGTTGATTACCTACTTATGAATAATTTCAGGAAAAGTTGGCATCCATTGAGGAGCTTGAACCTTTTTTAAATCATGCATCTCAAATGGCTGCTCTTGACTATATAGTATCTATTGAAAGTGATGTATTTATCCCTTCTTACTCTGGAAATATGGCAAGAGCCGTTGAAGGTCATCGCCGCTTTCTAGGACGTGGAAGAACAATATCTCCAGACAGGCAAGGCTTTCTCTTTTGTGTATAGCTTGCCTGCCTTCCCTTTTCCAGTCCATTCATCACTAATCTGTTCTGCTTGTCTTGTCTTCTCGGAATCAGGAAAGCCCTTATTCGTCTGTTTGATAAACTGGATCAGGGAAGAATAACTGAGGGGAACGCTCTATCAAATAAAGTTATTGATCTTCACCGAAGACGGTATGTGATCGGAAAAGCAATGAATATATAATCAAGTTACCTTATGAAGAATCTTTTTTCTTTTTTTGGTCAAGTTGTAAAATATTTGTATGTTTTATAGTTGTTAATTGTTATGGGTGTGACGCAGGCTCGGATCTCCCAGAAAGAGAAAAGGACCAGTTTCTGGAACGAAGGGTATGGATAGATTTCGGTCAGAAGAAGCCTTCTATGCGAATCCTTTACCCGATTGTATATGTAGGACAGAGTCATCACATGTAAACGCTTCCCACGTACGTTCTTAGACTTAGGTGAAAGAATGGTAGGATCAAGGGGTGTATATAAGGATAGCCTTGTTAGCTATACCATTTTTCTTTTTATTTTTGAAACAAAGAATAAAAAACATAGAAAAGAAGAAGAGGGACATGTACAAATTTAGAGATGGGGGATGGCAAGTTGGGTTGTGGGGAAAATACAGTATTGAATGATTCAATGAAGAGAGAGGGAGCTTATAAGCTTATTTTCGGATAGGCTCAAGGGACGGATATGGACAGATGGACACATTACACTGTAATTCTACTTTTTGAGAAATCTTACATAATACCACATTTCTTCCTTACAACTCTCAACTCTGCACACATATTACATTACGTCAACAAGTTTTCAGTCGGTTCTTCTATATAATCATTGGATAACAACATTGACACCCTCACAATACTTCCAACTTTTTCATCATTTTCATATCTGTCAATTTACACATTGATCACAAATGGCTTGGCTTAGCAACTATACTCAATCTGTATTGAATATACGAGAGAGTTTGGACGAGTTGTGGTAAGTACTTTGAGACTTGGACTTTTTTTTTTCTCAAACAAAAAAGTTAATGATTAATATCAGAAACAAGTGCATAAAGAAAATCAAGTGACCCATATTCATTTTATTTTGGTTTGTCAATAAAGAACTTAATCTCTTAGATTTTTTTTTCTAGAAAACTTGTATAAAATTATTATTATTATTATGCACATGAGTTTTGATAATTTAATAGTAAATGATTTAATCTCTCTATAATCAAACTTTCTATAATATTGAGATTGTTTGGGATAGTGTCTTTTCTTTGGGAACTGAACTGTAACCTTTCCATTAAGGATGATCCAAGCATTCCGCGCATAGATCAAGTTTCACACCAGGCTGATTAGAATTCTGAGTTTCATAATCTGAGTTTTGGATCCATAAAATTTGAGTTTTATCAGTTCAAGATTTGGATTACTATTTTAATTGTGCTTTTGGCCTTTCAATTAGATTTTTCATCAAAATGATTCAATTAATTGTAATCGGTAAATAGAAAATTAAAAAAGCATAAATAGATTGGATTCAATAAAAAGCATTTTACACTATATATATATTTTTAAAAAGTAAATAGAAAAACAGGATTCTCTAAAAAAAATTAAAGCAACGAGACTAAATTTTTTTTAATGAGAAATAGAAAAAAATAATTGAAAATACAGAGTTAATAAATTAGAATTCTGAAAATTATATTACTAGTGCAAGTAAAAAGTGACGAAAAATAATTGATTGGGATTGGGTGGGAATAAGGCAAAAAGAAATCTGAGGATGCCACTCCGATGTCGTAGAAGAGGATAGGATAATGCATATCATAAATCACAATCAGAAACCCCTTACTTCATACACTCCACAAACACACAAAAGCTTCCATTTTGCATGCGTATCTCGCTGAATCTGGTAATTTTTTTCTGGCAGAGACACGGCACAAGATAGTCATAGCAATGGGTGTCTCCTTCCTCTCAAATTTCCCTTCTCTGATCCCACTTGCTCGTGACTCATCTCCCACCACCACCAGATACCCTTCTCGTGCAGTAAGTATGCTATGCCCAAACTATCTCTGCGTATGAGTGTCTGTGAACGCAAATGTGCTTGGAATTCTTGCTTTCTGATGTGTCTTGAGTTCACTCTTGTTCATGATAATTGGGCTTCAACTGTGACGCAATACATTGTTCTGACTATTCAGCTCTGAGTAAAATCCAATCAATTAACTCCAACCGTTGCTCATGGATAATATATTTTGTTCTATGTTTGTTTTAGGTATCTATTTCTTGTAATAAAATCGAGATTGATGTTAGTGATGAAGGTCCTTTGCATCGAAGAGACGTTCTTAAATGCTTCGGGGCGACCATCGGCCTGGTAAGAGGCTTCCTTTGGCTGCAGTTCTATGGAAATTTCTTTGATTTATCAGCTTCAATGGTTAAAGCAACATTACCTGATAGGCTGATGAAATTAAAATTAAATCATAGCTTAATTGTCTTCTCTTCACAATGCAAATGTGGTTGTTTGTAATTGTAGGCATGTAGATACTTATATAAATGTAGATAAGATTGATGTGATGATGAGTTTCCGCCAGTTGTATCTCTTTGTAGGAATTGATAGGAAGCTGCCCTTCGCTTGTTGGGATTGCTAATGCTGCTGATTTAATACAACGCAGACAGCGTTCTGAATTTCAATGTAAGTTTGTATAGGTCGACATTTTCAAGTGAGTCATGTCAAAGTCAATTGATCTCTATGCTCAGCAGTGTTCTAACTTTCTATTCTCACAGCTAATGTCAAGGGAACACTTTATACGGCCATCAAGGTATATCATGCTGACTTCATCAGAGTTAGAATTGTCTGTAGTAGACTGTAGATGACTTGTCATAATGTTTACGTGCATGTGATTCATCCAGAAAATAGAACTTTGAATTTTAATCTATTTTAACTTCTGAGCTGATTGCAGGGAAATCCTGATATCATTCCATCCATACTAACATTGGCTCTAAATGATGCTTTGACTTATGATAAGGTGAGACGCACAGATAGAGAACAGGAGCAAGAGAGAGAGAGTGTGTGTGTGTGTGGGGTATCCATCTTTTAAAATAAATATTAATTGGCATCTGATTAAGTTTGTAGGCAACAAAATCGGGTGGCCCAAATGGATCAATACGGTTCAGGTACTTCTTTCCCATTGGCAGTAACTTTAATGAGTTTGTGTGTGAGGCAGAAGACTTTAAATCCAATAGATTTGGCTTATAGAGAGGTAGGCATTACACGCTCTTTATGGAACAATTAGTATGGTAGAATTTAACGTACTTTGTGAAGATTTCTTTGCTGCATCCTAGTTTCCAACATTTTTTACTTGTGGAAGTTTTGCTGAGTTGTCTATGAGTCTATCTTGAATTTCAGGTTTTGTTAGTATAAGCAGTGAAAGTTTTCTTCCCCACTTGAAAGCATTAGATTTTACATTTCATTTTGCTCAACCATAGTCATGCTCTTTCCTTTTTTTTTTTCTTGCCTGAAGCTCAGAAATAAGTAGACCTGAAAATAAGGGACTTTCTGCTGCCTTGAATTTATTAGAGGAAGCTAAAAAGGAAATAGATTCATATTCCAAGGGTGGACCCATTTCCTTTGCAGATCTCATCCAGTGTGCAGGTTATACAATATATCATCAAGTTAACAATCGAAACTTATGTATTTGTGTTCAATGGTTATTTCCATGTTTCCCTGACTCTACTGGCTTAATCTTATGTAGCGCAAAGTGCTGTCAAGGCTACATTTTTAGCTTCAGCCATTCGCAAGTGTGGCGGAAATGAAGAGAAAGGGAACTTATTGTACAATGCCTATGGATCGAATGGGCAGGTGTGCTTCTTAACTTGTGTGCAATCCTTAATGGATTTCACTCTGACATACTCTCCTTTTGAACTTTCCAAGTTCTGTTGGGTTCATCTTATTTTTAGTAAGATGTATATATCTTTATAGCACCATATATAGGTCAAACCTTAGTAATCTTCCATTTTACAACCTAAGTTTCCGCTGAGTTGATGCATGCAACTTTTATTGTTGAATCAGTGGGGCTTGTTCGATAAGCAATTTGGTAGGGAGGATGCTCAAGACCCGGATCCAGAGGGAAGAGTTCCAATATGGGAAAAAGTGAGTGTCAAGGAAATGAAAGACAAGTTTTCTGCTGTAGGCTTTGGACCTCGTCAGGTATTTCACCTCATTTGACCACTGTTTCTTCCAAGTGCTTACTGGAATATAGAAAGGCACTTGGCATCCACAATAAAATATTTTACAAGTAAATATTGAGAAGAACAATACCATCCTGGTTCTTATGTTGCAAAGTACAGCTTAGCATGACGTGCAATGTTCATTGGGGTTTGTGGATGAGGAAAGCAAATCATAGCATGTTTCTTTCAAGGAAATTCTTTAATAAGAACAGAAATGATTTTAATCATAGAATTCCAATAGTTAGCTTTATTCAGTTTTGCTAAACACGTTCAACTTGCATTAGCTAGTCATACCCTTTGTGTTGAAGTATATGTCCAAGTTACTCTTGTTCTCTTTGGCTCTTTGCTGCCTTCTAAGATTGGCTACTTCATAGATCCACTTTATTCTTTTTTTTCCTGTCACAGCACTATGTAGTCGAAGTTTTTAAAATGTGAAAATGGAGTTGAAAAAACAAAGAATTAGGCATCATTTAATGCATGCAACACTACAAGCCGTAGAAAAGGACGGTGTGTAGTAACTAAGGATTACTGACTCATATGTGCCTTCTGTTTGGTCAGCTGGCAGTTATGTCTGCATTCTTGGGTCCTGATCAGAATGCCGCTGAGGCCTTATTGGCCACTGACCGAGATGTTGCTCCATGGGTTCAAAAATACCAACGCAGCCGAGAAACAGTGTCTCAGACAGACTATGAGGTCAGTCTCTCTCTCTCTCTACATTCAATTTTGAAAGGTAGAAAAAGTGTTACTGTAATGAGTTACTCGCCCAAGCTTCCTATTGAGTTGTGACAATCATAATTTGCACCATCAGTAATATATCTGCGATATATTAGATTGCAGACGCTAGACGGCATTCGGGACGCCTTTCACATTCTTTGTTTATGTCGTAGTTTTGATTGGGAATTGACTTTTCGTTACCCCTTTCTGTATTTTTGCCTTTCAGGTTGATCTCATAACTACTCTCACAAAATTAAGCACCTTAGGCCAAAAAATCAATTATGAGGCATATACCTATCCTGTCCAAAAGATCGATATCACCAAACTCAAATTGTAGACAATGCATATGAAGCTGAACCTACATTTTCACACCAAGTAGTAGCCTGGTATTTCAAGTTTTGATTTTTTTTTCTTTTTTTAGAAAAGTCTGTGCTGGACAATTTTGGGATGTAATAATTCATGCGGATGCAGTGAGATAACATGGTCATCACGCAAAAGGACTACCAAACAATAGAACGGAGTTTCCATTTATATGCTTTACTGTTTTGATTAATAGCTTCATTGGAATACAATTACTATCATCCTAATAAACAGCACAAATTCATCTATCACTACAATCTCTTGCCCCCAAAGTATTCCTTCAAGAAACTGTGACGATGTATGAAATCCTGATATTGTTATAGCATTAGACCCATAAAAGCATTTGTAATGATATAACAAGTGATCCACTGGCCTGCACCTTACTATATTATACATTCGAGGGAGAGGATCTAACACAGCAGCTTCTGGATATTTTTTTGTTTCCACAAAATTGATTCTTCTAATTAAGATTAAGTGCCTGTGAGATCTCTACTTAACCTTGTGAGATCTCTACTTAACGGTTTTTCTTTTAGTGCAAAGTCAAATGAAAAAAAAGAAAAAGGTGGAAAAAGCGCTCGCTACTTTTACCAAAAAATTGTAGATGCCTCATCCTCAGCCTCCACCATTAATTTGCTGAGGATTAATTGAATAATTTAAGCTTTACTTATTGCCCACATGTGAATTCTCTCTTAATCCTATCTTTATTATTCTTCACGCTAATCTTCGTCTACAGCTAACCATGCCTCAGTATAATGAAACGTGTAAATGATTCGACATACCTCTGAACTTGTCACTGGTCCCTCCAGCTATATACACATTGAAAATCGTTCTCACAAAAATAGAAAAGCCCCTTTTACCCAATATAATATAGACCTCAAAGATAACTACCAGAGACAAAAGGCTTTTCCTTTCTTGGGATCCATTCGTCCAGCGGTACAAGATTGTAAATAGAAAATTAATTCAGTGGACATAAACCATGAAGGTAAACAACTCTTGATAAGCAATGGAAGAATCCGTATTCAAAAGTCAAGCAGGCTAGTTTGAATAGGCAGTCAAAATTTTTTATTGACCCAATGTGCAACATTGAACATGCCCCGTGGGGTTGAGAGTTTATCTCCCAGCAGAAAATTTTATGCGGAGCCGAATTGTAACTAAAATGTGACAGGAGCAAGCGAACTGTGTAAATAATTTCAGGCAAGCACCACCTACAGAGGACCTGGAAATGTTCCGTCCTCCCTTTGCTCATTCCATCTGTCAATCTGGTGAATTAAATAGGCACAATAAAAGCAAATGTTAGTTCACAATTTCAATTTCAAAATAGTGGTAGGATACAAAACACAAGATTAATCAATGGAAAAATTAACATAACATTATCAGAATAGTATATTTGTGTAATCTGATGGCACACTGGGTGTGTTTGGAAATGAGGAGGAGAAGGATTGGAAAGGAATTGAAGGAAAATAAAAAAAAAATTAAGTGATAACTTTTTTTTTTCTTGTTCAAATCTTCTAAAATCTCTCAATTTAAAGTAATTAAAATTAATGAAAGAAGAAAGTTAGAGAAGGTTAACATAAAATTTTTAATTTTTTTCTTCCAAAATTATAAAGACCAAACAAGGAAAAAATTACTATATTTCTTTTCTTTTCTTCCTTTCCCCTCCATTTTCTCCCTCCCAAATAGAAGGGGGTGTTTGGAAATGAGGAGGGGAGGAGAAGGAAAGGGAAGGAAAGAAAAAAAATGATTAAGTGATAGTTTTTCATCTCTGTTTGAATTCTACAAGATCCTCCAATTTGACGTAATTAAAATTAACAAAAGAAGAATGTTAAAGTGTGTTAAAATAAAATTCTCAAATTCTTTCTCTAAAATTTTAGAAAACAAACAAGGAAAAGATTACTACATTTTCTTCCATCCCTTCCCCTCCAAAATCTTCTTCTCAAGCACACCATAAGAGTGTATTTAAAAATGAGAAGAAAAAGGAAAGGAGAGGGAATGAGAAATTAAGTGATAGTTTCTCCTCCCTTTATTTAGATCTTCCAAACTCCCCAATTTAAAATAATTAAAACTAAAAGAAGGAAAAAGTTTAAGAGAATTAACATAAAATCCTCTAATTTCTTCTCCTCAAAATTTTAAAAAATAAACAAGGAGAAAGTTAATACATTTTCTTCCCTCCCCTTCTCCTCTCCTCCCCTCCAAAATTCTCCTCCCAAATACACCCTAAGGAAATCATCACTAGGCATCCTTTTGAAATAGGAAAGATTGAAGTAATAAGAACAGTGTAAAATGTAAACTGAAGAATCATACGACATCTATATTCATCACTACTTCATTCAACTACGGCTTTATTTAAAAGGTAATACTAAGCATTTCAAGATGAAAATCGCTATATAAAACAAAAGTGATTGGCCAGATAAGTGAAGCATCCTTTATCTCACAAGGACAAGTCTACATCTCCAAGAATGAACCAAGTACAGAGTTTTGTTATCACGTTAAAAGTATAAAGGAGCTAAGCTGACTGGAAGTTAATAAAAGCTATAAGGGTCAAAAGTATTATGCATCTATCTTTAAGAACTCCCTCTTCATAATTGGATGGTTATTAGACATAGAATAATCCAGCAACAAGAAATGTAAGCAGGTAAAACAATCTAAGCAGATGAACAGATCTTAATGATGAGTATTAGCACATAATTAATAATGTTGAATATGCATTGAAAATACATACCCATTCACCAGGGCAAAGAGAACGATAATATTTTGCAAACTTATCACATTCTGGGGCACCTTCTCCTTTTGCAGCTATGCATCTACACAGGTATCAAAAGGTTGTAAGACATAAAGTGAGACAGTTCTTCTGAGAGTGTCAGCAATAAGCTTAATCAAAACAACAGGCAACAAGTTATGGCTCACCGGTGATACTCAACGTATCGAGTAAAGCAGTGCCTAGTTTGATTTGTAGTTGGGAAGCGGAAGTCAGCTGGAGCAGTCTCAAGCTGGAATAAATAGCACAAATATGAATAAACTCAACCAAAAAGAAAGAAGGAACATTCGCATTATGAAATTAAGTAGCCATTCTTGAGGAACAACTGTATTAGGTTAAGCAGGAGCAACCTTAATTTCTGGGGTTTCTTCCTCCTCTTCTTGCTCACCGGAGTTTTCATCAGTATTTTCACTACTTTCCTCTGTCATTGCATTGTCACTCTCTTCAGAAGCATCAGTGGTAGGTTCAGCACCGCCTTCAGCATCAGAGGTAGGTTCAGCGCTTTCTTCAGCATCAGGGGAGACTTCACTGCTTTCCTCAGAAGCTTCTGGTGCTGCTTCCACAGTTTCCTCAGAAGCAGCCTCCTTGGGGTTTTCAACTTCTTTGACTTCCGCAGGTTCAGTACCTATTTCTGTTTTCTCCTCTATTTCCTTCACAAAATATTGCTGCAAGTCAAAGAAACAAAAAATTGATGTTTAGTACATATAAACCATATCATAAAAAGACTAAACCGATCAGCAAAGCATTAAAAGTAGAAAACAAAACATGTGATATGATTGACTTTCAGCTGATGAAATTGAGATCATGCAAATGTTGTCACCACTAACCAGCCACCATACTATTGGATAGATAGAAACTAGTTATGCATTAAAAAAAAAAAAATCAACCACAAATAGTCGTGACTGGCCATTATAGAGACTTGAATTTATGCCCACGGTGTAGATCTCTAGTATAATTTCTGGTAGGCAGCCTGGCATTTCATTCTTAGCTTTTAACACAAATACGTCATGAATTACTTCGTCAAGGAAAGGGAAATGCTCCATGAAAAAGAAAAAAGTTTTGTATTGCAGTTTTGAACAAACAACATTATGAACCTATAATCAGCTTAATTCGAGTATATCACATGGGAGATCACTTGATATTACAGGAGATTATGGTTTAAAACAGCATATTGAAACACAAATTCAACCTCATCAATTCCTAGCCAAAAGACTCCAGATTGCTACTAGATTTAATCAAGGTTCGATTTTTTCCCCCACTCTCAAAGGATGAAACTTGGGAAGGGGATAGGCAATTACCCACATAAACCATCACCGATCCATCAAAATCAAACTTGGTTGATGGAAAACGATGACCCATAAACATTTCTAAGGTGGAATCAACATTGAACAGGGAAAAATATAACCAGCAATTCAAGAAAAGTGAACAACACATATAGATGGTTAAATGAGAGAGGGAGCAGGCACCTCGGCTAGAGATAAGGGTTTGTCTGCTGTAGCTTCCGCCATTGATGAAAGAGGAAGCGGTCCGCGGCAGGCAGGTGAGGATGAAAGAGGCGGCCACAGCAAAAGGGAGAGGAGGGCAAATACAGAATAGGACAATAGTAGTAGTGGGTAATGGGGGTTGAGGTCAAAGGCCAAAATTTTACCGAGTTACTGCGTGAGTGAAAAGTTAGGAGTGGCGTTTTCAGTTTCACACCACAGAGTGCGAACCACGTGTTGATTCTGCGCGTCGATAATATAAAACCCGAGAACGTGGGAGATGCATCCAGAAAAGCCTCTCGGGCACCGTCTAGGCCTCTTAGGTAATAAAAGTGCGAGATTATTAAATTTAACTGTATTTTTTATTTTTTATTAATATTTAATATATATTTATTAATTAATATTTAATTCTTAATCTATTTAAAATAAATTTTTATTAATATGAATTTTTCATTTTTATTAACAAATAACTAATAATAAGTAAAAGAACAATAAATTTAGTACTCAATTTTGTCCGCTCTCAGGGCATCTACTCAGTAATTTTCTAAATTTGGGTGTGTCTAAATTATATATTTTTTATTTTAAAATTTAAAAAACTTGTTGCACTTTTCTTTCTTAAGATAAATCAAAATTTTATTTATGTTAACTAAAATATGTTTATATATATCACTCATATAATATAACAAATATAAAATTAATAAACGTTTTTGAGTAATATAAAATAATTAATTTTTAATTTAAAAACTAAAATTTATCATCTTTAACAAAAAAAATGTAAAATTGAAATAAAAATTAAAAAAAATTTAATAAATTATATTTTTATACAAAAAATAATTTCCTAAAGTTAGTTTTAAAAATATACATTAATCAGACTGAAGTTTAGAACCCAATTATTTTATTACACTAAACAGACCAACTTATAAAACTGCTGACTTAATTATATTCATATCTCAACATTCAAGGCACTTGAATTTACAGTAATAATATGAATACTCTCTTGTTTAGTTGTTTTATTTGTATTTTGTAAGATATTTAACGTACGTGGTCACTTTATTTGTATTTTAAAAAGATCAAGGACAATTCTAGCTAGTTAATCGATTACATAAGAAATCTATTATAATTCACCAACTATTTGTTTTCAATATGATTTTTTCTCTTCTTTTATCTTTAATAAAAACACTTCTTTAATCACACAATTGAATATGTTTTAAATTGAAGTTGGGAAGCTTAAAGCCCTCATATATTCTCCAATCATTAGTTTATACTAATTAGAATATAACATGATGAACTAGTATATATGATGAGAATTTCACACCTCAACTCTTGTCAAGATTGATTAAAACACGTGATATATATGTGGTCGTTCTGAAACTTGTATCATTGTATATTTGTGTGTATTAAAAGAAATAACCAAAAAAAAAAAAAACTTACATCACAACTACTTTGACAGTGTGATAGTATAGGTTATCTTATTTACTAAAAGTGTTATTCCTCAAGTTCTAACTAAAAAAAGTTGTAGTTGCTAAAGTTTGACGTCCCATACGTAGAATGCTTTGGATTGATAATTTTGATGACATGAACATATAGATGCATTTATAGCTCATAAAATTCATTGTCATAATGCAGATATCAGAATATGAAAGAGTAATATGAAAAGGTTATATTTAAACGGAATTTATCTGAATTATAAGACTGACAAGACAAATTGTGATTCGTTAATTAGATGAACTATTTATCCATCCAAATAATGGAGCGTAAACTCTTTCCTTCAACAAGATAGTCAAAAGCTTTGTTTATCTCCTGTAACTCCACCTCGTGTGATATGAAGTTGTTCAAACAAAGTTCCTATAACAAAAAAAGAAATGTCAACAGTTATTAGATATGAGATAGATAATTGAAATGAAATATAATTATTATTAATACGTAACGTATATGTACATATATATATATATATAGAGAGAGAGAGAGAGAGAGAGAGAGAAAATAAGTTGAATGAATATCTTACTTTGTTCGTGTACTTGTTGGCAATTGAGGGGACATCCACTTTAGGTTTGAGACTTCCAAAGAGTAACCCCATCGAAGTTCTGCCATTTATTAAGTGATAAGCATTCAAAGTCAATGATGAATCATGCATTTTCATCCCTACTATCACCCTTTTTTGCACCCCTAATTTCATTCAAATTCAACAGTAAATTTAAATTTAAACTTGATTGGTCTAACTATCCACTCCCACACACACACACACACACACATATATATATCATAGGAAATCATGATATTGCATGTCAGAGCAAACCTCTCTGTTACTATTAAAAGCCTCTGTCGTTAATGATGCCAAGTCTGTGCACTCGAAGCAGTAATTGGCACCCCCATTTGTCATTTCCTTGATTACTTGATCATTATGAATTGATGATCGTAAGTTGTAATTACATTATTTAATTTCATGCATGCTAAAGTACTTGAATCACAAAATGATATGACCATTCACCAACCTTGCTCTCCCTACACATGTTAGGATTCACAAAATGGGTCACCCCAAATTTTGTTCCTGCATATATGAGATATAGTATAGGTGATGAGCAATGCAATGATATATTGATGCTTCAATTCAAACAAACCAAACACACCAAGGGAAGATATATACACTATACTGTACAGCATATTTCTTTAAGGAAATAAGGCTGACAAAACCTATTTCAAATTTTTGAGGATTTAAATGAACTCCTATGATCTTTGACGCTCCTCGATGCTTTGCTCCCATAGCGACCTGTTTGCACCTACCAGTCTCTTACTCTAATGTTCAATGGATTGTAAGGCCAAAGTGGGCCTATTGTCTGAAATTTGTATGGACTTCACTATACTTACGTCTAGGCCCACCACTTCAAGCCCAAAGATAGCCACGGTGGAGCCTTCTTCCACGACTGCTACCTTCCATGCAGCTCCCACCCCTGCAATCCACTCAACTCAAGCATGGCAAACAAAACCTTATCTGTTATTGATACTAATATATTGTTTGTACTATGCAAGCCACAATGAAGATGGAGGAATCGGACTTTTCCCCAGAGCCAATTAAGATTCGGTTTTTCCTCAGCTTAATTATTAATTAATTTATATATATATATTACTAATTAATTAAGAACTGACCCCCGTTGAAATTCCACGAGAAAGCAAGCAAGCCTTATCGGGAGGAAGGTGAGGGCTAATTTTGACGACATGGGTGACATCAACGACAGTATATTGAGAGAAGCTTGAAACGCAGAAGAAATGGTGAACCATGTCTCCTTTCATGTCCCTAAATCTGCTGTTTCCATCTCTGGGCATGTCATTAAACATCTGTCTCCCGAATATGTTGCACATGTTGCTTTTTGGGCTTTTGCAGTCTCTGCATTCTCCACATGTTGATAGAAACACAGGTACCACCATGTCACCCTCTTTCACTTCTTCCACATGTTCTCCTACGATTTCCACTACTCTTTTGTATAGTACCCCAAAACACAAATTCAAACTCAAACTCATATCTAATTTAAAAACACATACAAGACAAGATGAACTAATTAGTTGTATTGTTGGTTAATTATCCCACAGCTTCATGCCCGAAAATTCTTGGAAATTTTGCAATTGGTACCTGAATCAAAACAGAAACCCATTTCAAAGAGCTTCTTTTTTTCCAATGGCTAATACTAAAATCATGAACGACATGAATGAATAGGGTTAGTGTAGTATCATACTCCTTCCATTTTCCAGAAGGTTATATCAATGTGACAGAGAGATGTGCAGAGATCTTGATCCGAACCTCCCAGGGTTTTGGTGGGTCTACCTGTATCTCCTCAATAACAAGAGCTTCCCCTGCTTTTCTGCAGATTGCAGCTGTTTAAATCCAAATCACAACCAAAATAAATTTGATTCAATGTATACATAATAATAATTATGGAGAACGATTCAAACATCTTAAACTCATAACAACCTTTGCATCTGATTGGCTTCCCAATAATTTCGTGGTTAACGCTTCTGCTTGCCATAGTAGCTAAGCAACACAACTCCCCTTATCTGATTCCTCACTTTACTAAAAGACGAGTAAAAATACACGCGCGCACAATGTTCAACTACGTATAATCAGTAATCACTCAACAAACCCACCCACAATTTGTTTTATTCTCACCATTTCAAGATTCTGTAAACTTCTTGTCGTGGACTAGTTTTCTAAAATTGGTTTGGTTAATACAAAGTGATTGTTGGAGCACTCAGCAATGCCAATGGCATATCCGTGTAATGTTATTTTAAACTGTAAAAAATCAACATTAGTAATCGTTCTTTTGAGATTAGATTAAATTATATTTACCTTTTTTAAATTTAAAAAATTGTTATATTTGTCTCATCAAAATGCGAATATTGAAGAGCACACTTATTAAAAAAAGCTTTATTTTAATATTATAATTTATGATTTGAAAATATCCCTATAAAAATACAAAAGAAATTGATTTAGTTTACTCTGAGTTTAACAGTTGACTTTTCTTTTTGGGCCGAGAGGTGGGGTGTTTTAGGATATAATGGAAGAAAAAGAAAAGCCCACCAGGGCCTAAGGCCCAGGAGACTGAAGGTGTGCGAGTGAATCATGGGAATTCAACTAGTTCTAGAGAGGAAATCGGCTTGCGTGGGCCAATTAAAAAGCCCCGTATATTGTCAGACTTTACGTGTTATAATGTCAACGACGATCTTCAAAATATATTACATACTCAATTAAACCAAACCAAATCCAATAAGAATCCAACAATACCAAAAAGAATCTATTTAGACTGATTTTTTATATGCTAAAACAGAGTGGTTCAGTTGAATTTTCAATTAATGGTTTTATTGTCCATTTTTATTAAATCATTTGCCTATAATTTTTTGTAATATCTTTGACTTTGTTAATTCTGTATTACAACAATTCAAAATAAAAATTAACGTGTTCGCCGAAACATTATATATAACTAATATCCAAAACATAATTTATTGTAACATATTCAAAATTCAAATAAAGTGCTCCGCACAATACTCTTTATACTATTCTCCAAAAACAGACAAACAACTCGCTTCTGCGAAAATATCTGAAAGTTGCAGTAGATTTGATTTTATACAGAATACAGAACCAACAGTATATTATAGTATTTTCTATAACAGTGCCATTCTGCCACATAATATCCCGTGTACAACAAGATATCTGGTTCTTCTTCCCATCCCATCCCAATTATCTTGATTTCTTGTTTTTTTTTTTTTTTAAAAAAAAGGAGACGACTTCTAAACCTCACATGATTATCAATAAGTTGAAACTTGAAACAAATTGTCAATAAGAGATAAACAAACAGTAGACCTTATCAGTGGCATGCATAAACAAAGAGAAACATTAACGCGGTTGCCCCTTAAACACGCAGAAACAAACAATAAGTTGATTTCCTTGTTCGTAGTCAATACTCAAAACTCAAAAGGCAAAGGGTACAAGAGTTCAAGAGACACGCCCTTCACATACAACACAAGGCTGGAAAGGTTTGCTTCATTATATTTGATCATTGCAGTTTCAATCATATGCCTCGTGAATCTAATCGATTTCTGGTGTGTGGGTCACAGCCTGCATTGCCGAATGCTAGAGGGCCTAATATTTCAAGTTCCATGAAAGGCCATGTATATCTGCCCAAAAAAATAGGAATATATTTGTGCATTTCAATTTGTCTGCTGCATTACAAATAACTTTGGGATTTGCAACTTGTCTTGAACCTGTATTTTTAAAATCATATCACAAATCAAGGTATAAAAAGCTCATGTTCCAGTTTTTAGAAGTGTCCCACAAGCTTAAATAATTATTGCTTCATGCATTATTTCTTTCCTTTTTTTTTTTTTTTCGTTGTGTGCAAATCGCTTTCATGGGGATAGTGGCATAACAGGCTAAAAGGATTGGCTTTTAAAAAATTTGTTGACTGAAACAGTAACGCTTGACTGAAATTTTAAACGGGTTCTCCATGTATCATTTGATTTTTCGTCTTCATTTGGGGACACGATTATTGATAACTAATATTTTTAGGGAACTAATTAAAAAATATTTAATTAATTGATAAATTATTTAATAGTTTTTAATATTAAAATATTCAATAAAAATGATAATTTTTTGTTGATTAAATATTTGACTAATCAATCAAATATTTTTTAATTAGTGTTCTTAGAAAAATTATAAATTTTATCCTAAAATAGTTATCATGAGGTGCATATTTTATATTTTATTCGGAAGGAATAATTATTACATAGCAATACAATCAAATTTCATAAACATAAAATAGGATACTATGAGAGATTTAGAATTGAGTTAAAAGCTCCACATTCAATAAATTATTTATTACTAAGAAAATCGAAAGGAACAGATATAATGGATCTATTTACACGTTTTTTTTACAAAATTATTTTATAAAATTAATTATGAGAATTAATATTAATATTATTTTTATATATTTATATACATATTATTAATAAAATAATTTATTTTTCATATTTTTTATTTTTACAAATTAAAATTCTAAATAAATTTTAATTGTTATGTATTTTATTGGTTTCAATACACATATCATGTTTTTTAAAATAATTATTCAAATAATTTTTTTATTTTTCTATTCTTAAAAATTTTAAATAATGTTTAAAAATTACATTTAAACTTGACTTTCTGACACACACTGTAACAAACACATTTCACATACGAAATACGATGCCTTCTCATTGTAAACATAGCAAAAGTTATAAAAATGGAAAATATGATGTACTTTGCCTTTCTCTATTATAAATTTATTATGGATCCATTTGCTCATGAAAAAAAAATTAAAGCCTAGATGGTGGGCTAGAATCGTAATTCGCGACTTTGGTTGGAAAGAGAAACATAATATAAGGGCTTTTACCATTTGCGCAGCTTTATTTATTTTATTTAATTCCTCATGCTACTCACCCAACAAGTAATTTCTCATGAAGATTGAGTCAAAAGTAATTGGAAGTTGGGAAAAAGGATTCAATAGAATCACTGACTAACACAGTGCAGACTGAATAACAAACTTTTGACCATAACAGGAAACTCTAAATGTAGGTTTTGGAAATTCATTAGCGTCATTAATTCCTTTCATGTTTTGGAAATTCATTAGCGCCATTAATTTGGTGATTAAAATGCTTAATTCCTTTCACACACTCAGGGTGGTGCCTAATCATAATGCCCTGCTGCCTGCTTTATTCTTTAAGCCAGCCTAAAAATAATTATGGTAATGAATAGAGATTAATAACCTTCTTTATTTAAGGTGAACCGAGGGCCACAAGATTTGGGATGCAGTACAGTACTTGGAGATTCATACCTTGCTTGATTTTTCTTTTGTCTCTTTGCTTCTTTTGTGGATGGATGCATCTTCTCGTTTCTGGCTTTTCTATTTCTGGGTCCCTCCCTCCTAATCACCCCATCATTTCTTCACCTTGTACGTACATGATTTATGCTAAGATTCTTCGTTCAATTGATGCTGATGCTTCGAAGATTTATGCTACAATCATATTCATATATATAGAAGGTTTGACCACCCATGGTGATTGGTGACCATGACTGAGTTTGAAAACTCGGCTGAATCGCCCACTCCAATGCCAGGAGACTCAGGACAAAAACACCCGAAGAAAAATCAAAAGAAAATGTTTCTTTTTCAAGATAGCCTTTGTCCACACCACACACACCCAACCTGACGCACAGTGTGTTGACCAAAGGAAGGGGCTAATTAACTGATTGGAAGATACGATTAGATTATAAATTATAATTAAAGTGGAAAAGAAAATTAATTATTATAGAGGTTTCACTTCACGGCTTCCCTACCCTTCTTTTGCCGTTCTCGTCTCCTCCATGTGAGTTATGCCTTCCTATATAAATAAATAAAAGAGAGAGGGACACCTAACACAACAGAAGCATCATAGGCAGACAGACATATTCCTGTATTCCATCTTTTTCACATTTCCTAGCCAGAAATACAAGTTGTTTCGGGAACATGAACATAACTTCAAGCCCTACAACTAGAGATTATTTATCTAAATAGTCATCTGTGTTCTGTCCCTACTCGCCGTTCTGCTATTAGAGGAAGCCCACCACACAACAACACAAACCCACCAACATCCTTCTGCTCTAAACTCTAAACACAGGGGAGAGATATTTGGAACTAGAGGGAGAGAGAAAGAGAGAGAAAACAAAACAAAGTGTAGTGTGTGTTCTGTTGTGATGGATAAAAGCTGTCAATCCTCTGCAGATTCTGCTCAAAATGCTACTATTACTGCAGCCACAGCAAATACTGGTAACGTTAACGCTGCCGCTAATAATAGCAGAGATCAATATCTCAGGCAACTCAGCAAGTTTTCTCACAAGATCTCCAAGCCCATCATTGCTAGGAAACCCTCTCTCGACCCTTCCCAAAATCAACAACAAAACCATAACTTCAATCATAATACGCCGCAACCACCACCGCTGCCTTCACAGCCGCCGCCGCCGCCGCAGCAGCAGCAGCATCAGCCGCCTGTGTACAACATCAACAAGAACGACTTCAGGGATGTGGTGCAGAAGCTTACGGGTTCGCCTGCTCACGAGCGTATGTCTACTCCTCCACCTATTCAGCAACCCAAGCCCCCGAGTTCTCGCCTCCAGCGGATTCGCCCTCCTCCACTCGCGCAGATTAGCCATCGCCCTCCCCCCTTGCTAAACAGCGCTGGACCCCCTCCTCAACAACCATCCACTGTTAACGCGGCCGCCGCAATCCATAACACGAACCTCATCAACCCGTTTTCCGGAAACAATTTCTCAGGCTTTGGAAGACCCGTCGCGCCGTTGTCTCCCCTACCGCCGTTTCCGACCGTCCACGCAGCCGCTGAGTCTCCTGTCTCCGCATACATGCGATATCTGCAGAATTCGGTGTCCAACAACGCCGATTCGAATTCCAAGCAATTCTCGGGATTCTCGCCTTTAGCTCCTCTAGTGTCCCCTCGCTGGAACAATTTCACTTCACCGCTGCCTCAGCCACAGCCACAGCCTCCGCCTCTGCCAGAGCCACAAGTGCAGCCTCATGGAATACTTCCTTCGCAAACGTCGGCAATGGCACAATCGCAGTCGCAGTTTCAGATGCCTTCTTCCCCGGTGCCTTTTGGACGCTTGAACTCGCCGAGATCGCCTTACCCTTTACTTTCCCCGAGTCTTCTATTTTCGCCTTCATCGGGTCAATTAGGGTTCCCCCAGTTCCCACTTTCACCCACGGTGCCTATTCCAAGCCCTATATGGAGAGGTGTTTGAAGTTTGAACTTCTACAGGTAAGAGTAGGACTGGTCAGAAAGTTGTTGGTTCAGGTTTAGGATTTGTTTTGTGGCTCTTGTACATGAGTTTTAGGTAGGGGGATTGGGGTTTATTCAATTTCAGGTGACGGGACTCAAACTAGTCCACCATTGCCTAGTTTATTTTACTCTGTAAAATGTAAATGGATGTCAAAGACATTAGACAGGAACAATCTTAGATTTGGTTCTGGTTTTTGGGGGTCAGAAAATTTACGAGTCATACACATAGTGGAAATTTGCAATTTCTTGCATTATAATTTTACTACTTGATACTTGATGTTTGTTTCTAATATCAAGACGTAGTTCTGACGTTTATACGGAGGCAGAATCTGTTGTACGTTGTTTGAAATGCTGATATTAATTAAGAGCTTGTTCTAATTTTGAAATTAATGAGTTTGATCATGGTCACCTCAACTTGCTTTTAGACGGGACTTTATTGCTTGACGCATTTGTAGCTAACGGGGAAATTGGTTGACTTGTTCAATGAGAAGGAGTTTTTGTTCTTCAAGATACATCTATTATTTGGACGTTGAATCTTAACAAAAAAAAAAAAAAATTTGGTCCCTAAAATATATATTCCATAACTATGTAGGTTGACAGTCTTTACTTGGGACTGAAATGCTATGAAATTGGTTGGGAATTTATAGGACACAGAATCTAATTAATGACTTTTCTTTACCGCTGAACATTAAACCTGACATTTGAAGAATACATAATATTCATATTCATTATTTAAAGGTTAAATTTAAAAAATAATTTATGAGATTGTATAATTTATTTATTTCAACTTAAAAATTTGACAAAAGGCTCCTCAGATTTTTAGTTTTAAACAATATATTATCTCCATTTATATATTATCCAGATATAAAATATGTATGTTAGTAAAATTAGGGAATATTTTACACAAATTTAAAAGTTTGAAGAGTTTTTTTTTTGTAAAAAAAGTTTTCAATGGAGAAAATAAATTGGTTAAATTATTCATATAGTCTTTATAATTTTTTTTAACTTTTAAATAGGTTCTTATGATTTAAAAACTTAATAATTGAGTTCATATAATTTAACATTTTTTAAAATTAGTTTTTAAACTTACATTTTTGTCAAAATTTTACTAAATTTTGATAATATACTAATTAAAAAAATACATATATTTTTTTTAATTATCACTCAATTATGAATACATCTTTTAAACTATTACTTATAACAAGTATTATCTTTTAACTATCACTCAGTTGTAAATATTCTCTTTTTAATTATTACTCAGTTACAAATACTTTATAAATTATCACTTGTGATGAATATCTTTTTCGTATTTTTATATGTTTAAATTTAACTTTAGCTAATACTTTTCAATTGATATCGTTAAGTATTTTTTTTGAAAAAAATAAATATATCTTCCTTAAGCTATAAGTCAATAACAAATATCTCCCCAAAATAGAAGATGTGACAAATACCCTTCAACTATGAATTTTTCTTAAATTTATTAATTCAAAAAAATATTTTCTCTAAACTATTTTGATTTTTAAAAAATTTAAATAAACTATAAATTTTTATAATCTCTAATTTCCTTCAAACATTCAATCTCATAAGAAAAAAAATACTAAAAGTGGAAATAAATGAAGCAAAATTAATAAAAAAAATGACATTATTAATTTTATATGCAATAATTGCTTTTTATATTACAAAAATTTAAAGTTTATTTATATATTTTTAAAAATTAAAATATTTTAGGGAAAAGTATTTTTTTCTAAATTAGTAAATCTAAGTAAAATTTATAATTAAATGATATTTGTCACATTTTATAGTTTAAGAAGTATTTGTAATTAATTCATAGATGAATAAAGGCATATGTATTTTTTTTTAAAAGAAATATTTAATGGTGTTAATTTTAAACAGATAAAAATACAAATTGAGTATTTTTCATAATAGATAGTTCATGACTATTTACAATTAAATAATAGTTTGAGGCATTATTTGCTACAAGTGATAATTTGGAAAGATATTTTATAATAAAGGCATATGTATTTTTTTTTCAAAAGAAATATTTAATGGTGTTAATTTTAAACAGATAAAAATACAAATTGAGTATTTGTCATAATAGATAATTGATGACTATTTACAATTAAATAATAGTTTGAGGCATTATTTGCTACAAGTGATAGTTTGAAAAGATATTTTATAATAAAGTGGTAGTTTGAGGAGAGCATTTGTTACAATTGATAGTTCATAGAGATATTTATAATTGAATAATAATTTGAGGGATATATAATTTTTTTTATTAATTTTATATTATATCAACATTATTAATTTACTTAATTAAAGTCAATCTACTTATATTATTTAACATAAATTATTTTTTATTTTATATATAAAATTATTTTTAAATTATTATTTATTTTTTATTGACATAAAATATATATATTTAATATAATTTTAACAAAATTTTGACAATGATTAATTTAAAATTTTATTAAATTATAAAAAATTCAATTATATATTTTTAAAGTATAGAGATCTTAAAAATTGAGTAAAATTATACCAACTCTAAGAATAATTTAACCAAATCAATTGCATAACTTTACCAATATTTTCTGACAAAAATATTAAAGAAGGTACGTTGCACAATTAAAATTTGGAAGAAAATTTAATCAAATCTTTTAAATTAAGTGAATAAATTGTACAACCCTAGATTGAGAGTTTTTTAAAAAAAATATATAATTTTAAACTTTTAAAACTTAAAACATTAAATAGATAGAAAATGATATCTGTAACATATAATACTATTTTTTTTATTAATAGTTATATGTAGTTAGTCTAATTATCATATATATTATATAGATATTAGAGATCGACTATTCTGTTCATTCATTGGTATAAGATGAATATTGAATATCTATTAATTAATTGAATATCAACCTTATTCAATATTTAATAAATATCAAATAATTCTTTCAGACAAATAACACTGAGGACTTGGAATACCTAAAACGCGTCCCCAGCCGTGTTCTCAAGATTCTTTGAAGCTTGTGAAATGCAGAAATTCCACGGGCCCAACATCTAATAGGTAAAATTTGATATGTCCTGCATAGAATCGACTAAACGTGGGCGTCTAAATTTTTCCCCCTAATAAAATTAAAGCCAATTAAAAATTACAACAGTAAAGTTTTATGAAGTAATTCGACACCATAGAATAAAAAGATTAATAACCTGATCAGTTAAAAATTTGAAAATTTTGCACTTCGAAAAAGTAGAGATTTGAATTGGTATATTTTCTATCAGAAACACAAAGTAAATATTTATTTTATTCTATTTCTATCATCACTTATTATTAATTTCTCTTTCATCCTCAACTAAAATATCTTTATATATATATATATATAGAAGAGTCAGTTTTATATAGTTGTAACAAATATTGTCGTAATATCACAGCTTATATTCACCATTGCCACCACAGCTTTAAGTAGTTGTAACACCAACAACATTGGCCGAAATCAGAGTAGTGTATTTTTCTTTAACGGCGCATTTGCTACGTAAATAAATTTTTTATTCTTAAAAATTATATTTTTAAAAGTATGACGTTCAGAAATATAATTTTTTAAAAATTTGTTTAATTTATTAAAAATGTTATCAGAGTAATATATTTTATTTCAATGAAGTATTTGATACACAAATAAATTTTTTACTCTTAAAAATTATATTTTTAAAAATGTAACTTTCAAGAATATGATTCTCAAAAATTTTTAAAATTTTGTTTAATTTACTTAATACATTCTTAAAAATATTTTATAATATTTTTAAAAATATTAAATTCTTAAACTTAGTTCAACTTTAATATTTTTAAAAATATTTAATAATTTTTTAAATGTTTCATTGATAATTATATATATTTTAAATTATAACCAACTATTTTTTTAAAACTACTTATATTATATTAAAAACAAAAATTATAACAACTTATTAATTGAATAACATACATAGGCTACTAATTAATAATACTTGAATAATATATATATATAGAGAGAGAGAGAGAATTATACATACATATGTTTTTTTAAAAAATAAAATTTGTACTTTATATCTACATATGATAAAAAATTATTAAATTTATCAAAATTATAATTTGAAAATAATATTAATAATATTATCTAGATGAAATAAAATTAAATTTATATATCATAAAAATAACAATCTAATAATTTTGTTTGAATAACAAAAATTACATAATTAATTTAAAAATTAGAAATTAAAATAATTTATGGTACTATATAATATTTTATAGTTTGAAAAAATAATTTTTTAATATAAATGTGCTTGGGTGCACACATTAATTTGTACGTAAATATATTGGTACACAAATAATTTATATATATTTATATATAAATAATTTTTGAAAATAAAAATTAAAATAAAACACTATAAAAATTTAGTATTAAATGCATTTGGTAAACAAATATAACACAAACATTTATTATAAAGCTTATTATTATTAAAATTAAAAATTTTTATTATTAAATTAATTGTTCACATACATTTATTATAAAATTTATATTATAAAAACATTTAATCAAGTTTTACAAAAATAATTTAATAATTTTATTATTTTAAAAATATTCTTATATTATGAAAATTTAAAATTTTTACTCTCTTAAATAAGAATAAAAATTTACAAAAACATAAAAATACTCTATTCTTAAAAATATAATATTTTTAAAAATATTTTTTTAATTCATATACCAAACATAAAAATGTTACATTTTATATCTCTTATTTTTAAATTTTTTTTTTAAAACAACGTACCAATTAGCCCCCTAAAGTTAATGCCAGAACAATAAATTATAATTTTAACGAATATATTAAGAATTCTATTTTTTTTTTCATCAAAATCTCCATCCAGCGGACTATTATCTTAATTTTGTTGGCCAATTGCTAGGATTCCTCTTAAGACAAGACACAAGGTAGTAGATTTAATAGAATCTTCAAATTCCAATTGCATAAAATAAAATCTTCGATGTTCTCAAGAAAATATGCAATTCTGAAACAAGTAATAATAATGGAAGGACAAACTAAAAGGGCCCAGTACATCCATAATTCATAATAAAGACATGAATGCCTAAAGTAACAGTAGCATTGAGATTAGCAACAAGCAACTTCTCCCTTCAAAAACATATAGAGGTGAAGTCCAATTCTAATTAACAGTAAATATGTTTTACTGCTTTTCATCATCTTGTTTAGGTGGCGCTGCCGCCGCTGCAGATGATTCTTTGATTTCATCTGCTCCATCATCCTGAAATCACACCACAGAAATAAACCAAAATCAATGAATAGATTAAGTAAATGTAATAACTAATAATAATAATAAAAAAAAAAAAGATAAAAAAAAGTATGGCAAAACTTAAACATTACCTGCATGTCAGAGGTCCAGAGGGTTAGGTTATCACGAAGAAGTTGCATGATCAAAGTGCTATCCTTGTATGATTCCTCTCCCAATGTATCCAATTCGGCAATTGCTTCATCAAATGCCTAGGGAATATCCCAAAAAAAAAGGACTCTAAAATCCCATAATATACTAAAAGAAAAATTCGATCATACAAGAGCGGTGGTGTTCTTACTGCTTCATAACAATATTTTAACCATTCAAGGAAAAAAAATCATAAAAACCAAAAGAATATACTTAATATTTAGTGACCAAAACCTAGCAGAAAAGTTACTTCAACTGTAAGGAAATGCTAGATGCATTTGCAACTAAAGTACTTCCAATTTATGGACATCAACAGCATTTTCCACCGCACGGCAGTCTATAACTATTTTCTCGCTTCAACCTCAGAAAACATCAGATAAATTGATTCAAATGAAGAAAAAATGGCAAGACAATTGAGAAACACACAGGAGATTATAACCGGTTCTTCTAACTCTAACCTGTTTTGCAAGGTTGCAAGCACGGTCAGGAGAGTTAAGAATCTCATAGTAGAACACAGAAAAATTCAAAGCAAGACCAAGCCTAATTGGATGAGTTGGAGGCAGTTCGGTATTTGCAATGTCCTGCAGGCAAAAGATACACATTAGATTTTACAAAGGAAGAATTTTAAACACATAAGAAAGAAGTATATAAGAAAAAGCTCACAATCATAATCTTTCAATTATAAAAAAGGGACGTACCAATTGTAAAGACTTAGGGTAAAATAGTCTCCACATTAAATGGGCAAACGTTTCTTATAAACCAGGGAGCATTGGAGCACAAGGAAAGGGTAAATCCACATCACAAAATTGGGTTGACCCAAAGAAACCTCCATAACCAGTACAAATAGTATAAAAAAGCAATTGAGAAAAGGCAGGATCATATCAAACATAGACTTAAGCGAAGAGCTCAAATTGTTCCAAGGAACATTCAGAAAGGAGAATGCAGCAAAACTCAGGTAATCGTATAGATTTGATAAACGCAATTAAATGAGATGGACAATAGAACAGAATATAAGGCTAATCAGGAAAGAATCTACATCTCAAAATCTTAGAAGTAAAAAGTAATTGAATGGACGGCAGACACAAGATAGAAGAAAGACTCACAATCATGAAGAGTACGGAAAAAACCACATATATACAAATGATTAGGGGTAATAATGAGACAGGAAAGAATAAAAGAAAACCTGAGCAGATTTATAAGCGGTGAGAGTGCTCTCGGCAGCCTCCTTGCGCTCGGCTCCTGTCTTGAACTCTGCAAGGTACCTATGGTAATCGCCCTTCATCTTGAGGTAAAATACCTTGGAATCACCAGCAGAAGCCGAGGGGATGAGGCGTGTATCCAGAAGTTTGAGGATCCCATCGCAGATGTTGGAGAGCTCACTCTCGATCTTGGATCGGTAGTCACGGATCACGGAGACATGATCCTCGTTTCCTCGGCTCTCCTCCTTCTGCTCGATAGAGGAAATGATACGCCAGGAGGCACGGCGTGCACCGATGACGTTCTTGTAGGCGACAGAGAGGAGGTTCCTCTCCTCAACAGTGAGCTCCTCTTTCTCCACGGCGGCGGAGACCTTCTCCATGAACTCAACCATCTCTTCGTAGCGCTCGGCTTGCTCAGCAAGCTTCGCCATGTAGACGAACTCTTCGCGAGGCGAGGGAGTGGTAGCGGCTGCCATTGTCGAATCAGAGAGAGCGAGATCTGGTTAGGGATTGCGAGGGAGAGAGAGACAGAGTAAAAGGAAGAAAGCGTTGATTTTGAGGGTGCAATTGGGGGTGGCGAATATTTTGTGGAGAGTAGTGGGAGCGATAATTGCGTTCAGGGGAGGGTGTAACAGTAAATTCCCAACACACAATATGGGCCGTTGGATCGAAGGTGGGAAAACTGAAATTTTGGGTTTCATTTTTGTGGGGTTGTGAGTTTTTAGGTTCTCTTTATATATTATTTTAAAAAAGAAAACACAACTCTCATTTCTTAAACTGAAACACGAGGGTTTTTTACTAATCACTTTGTTTGGCCAAAGCTGAAAAGCTTGACTCTCACTTTTACAACCTTTGAATGAAGAGAGGTCACCCAGGAATGAAACCATACACACTACACACTGGGTTTAATCGGCTTATTTGTTAATGGGCCACCTCCCAAATTAGATGGGCCTCACTCTTTTTTTTTTTTCCTTTTGTTTTCGGCTGATTAGTTGGCGTTGATTGTTAAAACTCAACAAGACATTAAATTAACAAATTAACCCATTTGATTTCTCCTGTATGTAACTTCTTAAACTCTTGTTACCCAAATAAGTATTGTTATTATCCACACCCACATGTGTGCACACTTTATAACATTATTTTTTAATATTAATTTTATTTTTATAATTATTCTGTAGAGTCTGTAGTCTTTTTAAAAGTCTTTTTAATTTATTTTTTTTATTTCTCAGGTTAATAACTAGAAATGTGATTTGTCAAATGTATGCTAAATTATTATTAAAGGATGTAAGTATAAGATAAATTCAATCAAATAGATAATTATTCTAGGATAGTAGTGGTGATCTATAACTTTTTTTTATAAAGAAAAAGGTGATAAAAAAAAAATACTATTTTTATATTTAAATCACAAGATTGAGCAAAATATTAAAATAATCTGACTATTACATTTATAGTTATTAATTTGCATAACTAAAAGTAAAAAACCAGTTTCACATCCTTACTTGGATAGATCGTAGAAGCCATCCTCTATTCCTAGCTAGCTTACTTTGTAAAATAAGAGTAAATAGTGGAAACAATTATCAGGTATATCTGAAGGCCACTTCTAGTGTTTGACTTGACTATACATTAATATAGAATCAGCAAAATGAATAAATTGATGCAGACTGCAATAATAGGATGACTGGTTGACAGCAACAGGTAATCTAGTTCCCCATGGCAAGTGGAATCCTTAGTTATTTCCATGTCTGCCCCCAATTCCAACTAGTAGTTTTCGTATACGTATGAACCATGACGCTCGAAACCTAATGTTCCACCATATGCTTGTCAACTTGTCGTAGTTACTGCTATTAGTCATGTTAAGCTTCAACCTGGAAAAAGGCATCTATGTGAGTATATATGAATGAACACAATCACTCAATCATTTCTTTGATGAAATAAGTATTGATGGAATAAAAACAGGTAGTCCCCATGTCAAGTCGTGATCTTTATGTAGTGGAGGTCCATTTGTTGCTTACCACAATTTCATATTCTTATATATTTTCCTTTATTTCAATTTTCAAGGAGTTTGTTTATTGAATACCCAAGTCTAATAAGTCTATATATATAGCTCGTTCAGTCAATTGCTGTAATGATTTGGAATAAGACCCCATTTGGGCAATATCTTTTATTTTAATTGGAACCTAGTAAATATCTCCTGGGATGCTTCCAACTTCAATTAGATTGATTTTCTTTTTTACTTGGTTAAGTTGAAAGATAGATATGATGATTCACCTCACTTATATATACAGAATTAAAACAATGAGCTGATTATCAAGCCGTTTTTATTTATGATTACTATTTTTAAACCAGTAAACTTCTAAAGCAAACATCTTATATTTTTTTCCCCTCTCAGAACAACATAATCTACCTCAAATTCATTGAGAATACTTAATATATTAATAATACTAAGAGTGTGTTTGGGAAAGAGAAAGAGAGTGAAGAGGAAAGGAAGGAATAGACAGAAAGAAAAGATGAGAGAAAAGAATGGTTAAGTGATATATTTTTTTTTATTTGGATTATCTTAAAATTTTTTAATTGGAGATAATTAAATTAGCAAAAAAAATTTTAAAGAACATTAACATAAAATTCTTTAATTTATTTTCTTTCAAAATTTTAAAAACTAAACAAAAGAAAAAAAAAATTACTAAGGATTGGACTAAACTTATCCCTTCTTATACAATATTATTGTCTTGATATAATAAGTCACCAAATTTCAACATGACGTGTCTTTTTTTGCACTCATTGATCATTATATTTATGCTTAATTTTGTTTATAGGTTGTACTTTGATCCTTAATATTTATTAATATGATCCCCATGCCACAAACAGGTTTTCTAGTTAGTACAAGCATCGTTTGTTTTATCTTCTTTTAACTGTGAAACGATTTAATATACATAATGCACACTTCTGACGTGCCGTTGACTTGACTCCCTATATATAATCTGTAGTCCATTTTTATCTTTGAAGTTTAAAGATATAAAGGGCACCAATTTCTACAAAACTGACTGTTTCAAGCTGTTGCACAAGATTTTCCAATAGTGACACAGAAACCCATTGAAATATAACAATCCGGATAAGGCCTTAGCCCACAGATTTGGCTGACACGTATGTAAACTCACAATCACAAATTCTTCTATTTATAGTCATTAGTCATGGCTAGGATGCTATAAGTTCGGCCACAGCCCATAAGTAATTACAAATTAAGTACAAATTGAAGATACAAGACAGAAACAATGGAGAAAAGCATAATACAAGTGGTTTATGATGCTTGTCATGATATATTTTCTCACCAGGCCTTACCAACTTATCAACAAATCCAATGTCTGAAAAATCTACTAGGTGGGTTTTTATATTGGATATCAAGTACTTTGATTTGTTTTGCCTGTTATCATCATAATCTGATAACTCTATATTATATTATTTCCATATTTGTAGATAGAATAAAAGCTAAAGATGCTGGAATCGATGACTCTGGGGTGTGTGATTCTCCCATGTCAGTCCCAGAGATTGGTGGCAGCGAAGGATTGGTTTGTGGGCAAAGCTTCTCGGATATTACATACATTCATATACATGAATGTGACTGTCTCTCTGTGAGTATAGAAATTACTACTTACAACATACTCAGAACACTCTAGTGCTTGAAATTTGAATATATACGTGAGTATATCAATGAGATGATTGATGAGATATTGCAGATAGGAGTGTTCTGTTTACCAGCAGGAAAGGTATTTCCACTTCATGATCACCCGGGGATGACGGTGTTAAGCAAACTCCTCTATGGCTCTGTTTACGTGAAAGCTTACGATTGGGTCAAATTAGATACTACTGCCTCCCAAACATGTAAGCATAATTACTATATCGTCATAAAGCCCTTATTCTGAATATATATATCTCCCTATTGAATTACACAAACAAAGTTGGTATCCTTTTAGCTAATGAGTGGGAATTTATTTGGTGTTAATAACGGTGGTGGAGTACAGCAGGATTGGCGTGGAGAGTAATAGATGGAATAATGAAAGCACCACAGGAGGCATCCATATTATTTCCAACAAGTGGTGGCAACATTCATAGTTACACAGCGTTGACACCATGCGCAATACTAGACGTGCTGTCTCCACCATACTCTGAAGACTTGGGAAGGCCTTCCACTTACTTCTCTGACTTCCCTCTTCCTTGCTTTCCTGGTAATTTTCATTCCTGCTTGACTTTACTCTTCCACTCCATCCAAGTTCATTACTGAAGTCACGTTTGATTCAAGTGTGTGTGTGTGTGTATTCCATACTTTGTCATCCATATGCAGGTTATGCCATGCTTGAGGCCAAACCTCTGCCTAGTGATCTAATAGTGAAAGGAGCGCCATATCTTGGACCTCCCATTGTAGCCCAATACCACTTTTGTCTCTAAATTGCGGGTGTAATCCTGTAATGTATATGTATATATCTTATGTATGTGGTTTCCTATTCCTATCCTGTGGTTAAGCTAGCGATGAAGTCCTAACAAAGCAGGCTTTGGTATGTTACGTCGTCTGCTTATTGTATCATATTTAGTAGCCACTTAAGAATATATATGACACAGCCTTTTATCGTATTTAAATACAACTTAATTGTCAATACTTTTCTATACTGCAACTGGAAGTCGAATCTAAGGACTAAAGTAGTTTCTTGTAAATATTTGAGATTTGATAGACTAATCTAATGATGGGCAATAATAATTTATTATTAATTAATTGGTAAATTATATTTCCAACATATCAAGGTGCATGCGCCATGTCATGGCAACGTCCAAATTAAAATAATTGAAGGTTAGTAAGTAGTCCCACTTTCAAGTTACAACTCGAATGAAAATTCGCAAAGGAATATTAAGCAATGTAAAGATCACTGAATTATCCAACCAAAACAATTAACAAGGGGGGCACACAGCATATAACTCAAATTTGTATATTGAATGACAATTGGAGAGACTTGTGCACTGCATTGGAACAAAAACTGTTAAATATCGGAATTGAACCTGAACATACACAAGAAAATAATTGAAACAAAGTATTCGCTTAGTTCGTAAGAGAATTAGAAAAAAAAAAAAAAAAAACAAGATTCAATAATTGAAAAGGCAAGAGTAGATTTTTTCAATAAATAAAAAGGTAATCGAAACAAAAAAATTCGTGATGAAACCTAAATTGGAATGAGAAAAAAGTAACCCCTTAAGTAGACAAGTATATAAATAGTCATTGTTGTGTATTATTGGTATGTCCACTTAAAGGCTGATCAGTTTGGATAGGAGGATGAGCAACAGCTGCGTTTGAAGGTGACGAAGAAGACGCAGAAGAGTGAGAAGCAAGCGTGGGAATAATGTGTAGAAAATCAATAGCTAAATCGTGATTAAAGCGTTGAGCAACTTTGACGAATTGGAGCGCAGTGTCTAGGTTTCCTGCTCTCATGGCCATCTCAGCAAGGCCAAGATGTCTCAATGCTGCTTCCGTATTAGCATTATCCATCATCAAACACTTAATATCAACACCGATCACTCTCCAAATTCCCACGAAGAATGGAGGAATAAGGAACTGTATATTTATAGTACCGCCTCTCGTTTCGTACGAGACTCCAACTGCTACACGATCCTATTCAAACCAATTTGATTTATTAGAGATTATAAACAATTTTATATTCAAAATAGTACCCTTATCTCGGAACAAACTATAGGATCAGGAACTGGAAGATTATAATTATCATATGCGGCCGGGTATATAGTTATCATACAGTTAATAATAAAATATTATTTATTTTCTCCCTAAATACAATAATAAATTAATATTATAAAAATGTTCTTTAAACATTATTTATTTGCATTTTATTTTTATATTTTAAAGTGAAGTTGCACCGGAAATCAAATTCGGTGATGATATCACTTTTTAATTAAACTAGTTAGAATATGCAAAGGAAATCAGCTTCCAACCCACGCAGCTACTCTAACCTGATGTTCTTGTTATTTATTGTATTGTATAGAAATATTTTTAGATATAGCTCGAATTTTTTAATTAATTAATTTGAGAAATTATCACACAAAAATTTGCCAGCCTATCATTAAGGATAAAGTTTAAAAATAACTGTTAGCTATCTGTTTCAAAAAATCTTAAACGTTTTAAAGATTTTCACGATCAATATTTCAAAAAAAGTTAATTAAAAAAACTCAACTGCTCAATAAAATGTTTTGACCATGAATATATTTTTGACATTTTTATTTGAATTTTTTAATAAAATAAAAGTTTTAAAGTAAATTTAATGATCAAGATATTCAACTTAAAAAGTTAAATTCTTCACAAAAAGAATTCTCAAGTGTGTGTGTGTTTTATCAAATTCTTTAATCATAACATCATAAAAATAAAAAATATTTTTTTTAACTCAACATTATGTAATGTAGCCTTTTGAAATATTTCTCACAGATTTTATTTTTATTTAAAAAAAATTTGATCATTCACAAAAATATCTAAAGAATTTTGACCTAAATTGAATCCTATCATTAGGGTTGCCTCCGATGATCAATGTATAACAACGGACATTGAATATCCATCCCTAAGTATCAACGTGGTAGGAGAGAAAAGATTAAGTTTATGCTACTAATTATGCGTATGTTAGAGTCAATCATATATATCTTGCCACTCTTAAGATTAATTTGAGCAGGATTTGTGATCAAAAGCATCTCCATTGATGAGGAAGTTGGAGGATTGGTTGAGTATATATGGGGGGTGGAACGTAACAAGAGTTGTTGTGGGAATTAAGGATCCGGTAGTGGCCACACCCATTGATGATGTTGTCCTTGTTTGGGGTATCCTTTGTCATCTATAGACCATTCCATGACTTCAAAGAACTCGCATGCCAGCCTATCAGGCCCCCTTTTATCCTTCTTTCATTAAAATAGAAAAATCATAACAGCATAAAGAATCTGATTTAGCTTTAAGAATTTTCTTTTTAAATGTAGATCTCTGCCAATACTCTGCATTTGTTAAGTTATCATCAATCAGAAAAGTTAATTTAAGTCATGTGATGATAATTAAATGTAGAAGAAAATACATGCAGTTCTTTTTGAAAAAAGAAAAATTATGGGACCAAGTATTGGTTTTTGCATAATGGGTGAAACTTTAAGTTGTGAAAGCTACCGACTTGTGAGTGGTGAGGTGGGAAGGATAATGAGGGAAAGAAAATGGTAATGCATATGCGTGTTTGAGAGAGAGATTACGAGTGAGTGAGTGTAAATGGAAACTGGACCACTGGTAGATCCATGATGAAGCAAGCCTTGTGCCTTTGGTGGTCCTGTTCCTGCACTCTGCATTGCATATCATCACTTCACAAATACACAAATGGGACAAACAACCGAACCCTTCTCCTTCCAACTCACAAATGGTATTTATCAAACACACACACACACACACGCTACAGTACTCTACACCATCCAAATTAACCAGTACAAATTATATTATTGATCACGTGCTACCACCATCTTTTATCACATTATATTATTTCAAGTTTGAACTCTCCCACGGAAGGGTCTCTCTCACAGTCACAGACACTAGTTTCAAAGGATGGATTCAAATTATCCTAATACAAGTAGGCCTGCAACATCCAAGACTAGAACTATTAATCACATGCAATCATGTGACTGCTAACCACGCTGCAACAGCAATTGTGAAGGAACAAACATCCATCACATTCACACTGACATTCCTAGTACTAAATACATTAAAACCCCTCATAACAAGTCTATCAAACATTTTACATTATACTCGGTACCCGCAAGAAGGTGAGAAACAGTACACTTATATCGTTGAGACAAACACTCTTTAATCCACAATTTCGTAGCCAATAATTTCTTAGTGTCATAATTATTTCAGATAATGCTACAATGTACCAAACAGAGTAATGAAAAGCAGGGCATGTAATTGGATATTGGGAAGATGGTTGAGCTGATTTGGTTTTACAACAATTGATGACTGAGCTGAGACATCCTTAACGAATACTGCCATAAGAAAATTTAGTTTTCATTTGTATCAGAATTTTCGAAAATTGAAATTATAGGTATTCACGGGTCTCCAAGTGGACTCCAGTAAAGTTAAACTCATCATGATTCATGACCTCATCTGGCCCACACTCAATTTATATCACATCGACTCACTAACTATTTAGTGCTTTCACTTTCAATCAGGTACCAATCTTTAATGTCACTTGATCAAAGGTGGTCACTCAGCTTCAATTTTAATATACACTTGGAAAATTTTTCCATCCAAAATGATACTTTCCAAAAAGTTTAACAAGTGATAACTTTGTAAGACCGACGTGCTAAGCAAAAAATAAGTTGGTGGGTTCTAGAAAGAAGCATAGACAGATCCAAAAGAACAAGCCAAATGGCTTTGTTTTCACATAGATACACATCCACAGTGCATATTAAAGTCAAGAGTAGAAGTATTAGTTACATTAACTGAGGAAAGAAATAGAGGTTATGGAGATGGAGGCCAATACATTCCTGCATCTTCAATCCCTTCATAAAACCTCAACTCAAGCTCCTCTAACCTCCCCTCATCGTCCCACATCACCTCAAAACTATCACTTCCATAATCATAATATTCTCCCATGTCACCAGCCACGAATTGCCAAGCCAAATCATCAGAAAAGTCAGAGAAATCTGAGCTCACCTCCCAGTCATCGTCTCCTTCATAATAGTCCAGAACAAGAGGCCCCAGAACCTTCAGTTTGGGAAAATTCTGTTTTAAGAACAAGCTTCCTATTTTGGCACCCCAACACCCCCTCAGATCTAAAAACTCAAGCTCTGGACAGGCTGAGAGTATTTGATGAACACCCTCTGTGGTTATAAGATGGTAAGCCATTTCGAGATGCTTGAGCTTAGGCATCGTGCCAGCAATTGCCATTGCTTCATCGTCTTGTAATGGCTTGCCTGCAGTATCTAATGGATGCATGTTTCGACATAACCCCTCCAGAAGTTTGCAATTCTTTCCAATTACCTCAAGAGCGTATGCACTCATTTTAATACAACAGCTCAAATCTAAGAAAGAAACCAAAGAAAGCCTTCCAGCAATCTGTTCCATTATGGAATTACTCATATTGCTCCTTGGCAGTCTCAGAGTCTGGAGGGAGCCCGCACTTGCATAACAGAAAAATCATATAAGACAGACCACTAATTTGAACACAAATCTGACAAATACCTTAGTTCTAGTACTTCATGACTTTGAATTTCAATTTCATCTAGTCCAATATGGAGTAAGTGAAATGTAGATTTTGGTAAAGAACATGAATGTTCGGCACTAAGCAGTAAAGGTAATATTCAAGGACCAAAGAGTTTAGGCATAGTTCTTTCAGGAAAAAGAAATGATTGCAGTTATTTAATTTTGATGTGAACCAGCAGCAATAAAACCATATAGATAAAAGAATGTCCCAGATTAATTCCCTGCTTTTAGCAAACAGCAAAAGTATCATGGTTGAGTATCCAACCATAAGAACTCTTGTGAACTGCATTAAACCACAAGAAAAGGATGACATCAATTGAAACTGTGAAAGAACGCTTACTTTTCAGCGATGAAAGTGAAAATGGCATCAGATTGGAGACCAGAAACACAGAGCTTGCGGAGGGAGCCAGAACTTCTTGTGACGAGCATTTCAACCATTCTGTCAAGTTGGTCAGGCTGGCAACGGTTGCTCCATTTCACAATGTCTATGTCTTGCCAGCAATGAGGTCCACTCACTGCTTTGGCCCAAGATTTGCATACCCTGGGGATCACACTCACTCTCTCCTGGAGAGAAAGATTTGTGAAGATCAACCCTAGTGCGTCCGGTATTAATTCATCCCAACTTCGATAATCAGATGCTGCTTCCATGCTTCCCTGAATTTTCAACCAAAAATGGAAAATTTGTGTGGTTAAGTTTTTGATTGAGATTTAACAACAGAATATCTCGCACTGTACAAAACTTCAGACAATGCCTTCATAAATGGTAAAGCAAGTTTCTTTTTTGAATATCCATCCAGGAAATGAGCAAGAACTTCGTACTAAGGGAAAAAGATAAATCTTCATGTCAAGAAAAAAGTAGAAACGCCAGAACAGAATTTCCAGACAGGGATCAAAGGCTAACGAGAACACTAACAATTGTACGTAGTTCAACTCCAAGCCATTGTACGAGAAGTACAAAATTATTCAATAATCAATCCTACCCATTGTCCAACTGAGCCAAAAAACTAATTAATTGCTGAGAGAGCCTGGAAAAAAGGGGGAAAAAAAGAACTTTTGGCTCCATGATTCACTCAATGTAACCAAGTAGTAACAAAGACCTCGCCGAACAGGGACAGATAAAACTAAACCGTTGAAGAAAAACCAAAGATACAATTCCCAGATTTATAATCTCATACTTTCTTCTATTCTCAGTTTTCTAAGTAAAAAAGAAAAATGACAATATTATTAACTGAAGAAAGAAATCTAGGGATAGAAGAAAATCGAAATGACATGCACACAAAAGAAGGGAGAAGAGATTTACCAGGAAAATACCCCTTTTTTTTTTTCCTAGAGTGGGGTCGGTCGTTTCAGGAGCTGAATTAAGGAGAAGCCACCGGTTAATCAGGGAGATGCGGCGGGAAAAAGAGAGGAGTAAGAGATAAGAGCGACGAAGGGAAAAGCTAGAAAACAAGACCCATCATCCCACCTAACCACAGCTTCAATGCAACAAGAGCAAGGTAAAAAATAAGAAGACACAGTAGAAAAGCAAAATACGAGTAGAGTAAGAGTAGAGACTAGTCTGCAAAAGGCAAAATTACTGCAACCTTTGAACCAAAAAGTGAAATTATATCGGTGTGTTACTGCAGTACTCAAACTGTCAAATTTGACTCGGCCAAGCACAATAATAGTTTTTAAAAAAAACAAACATTAAATGTTAATTATGCTTAAAAAGGTGGAATTTAAAATTTTATAGGAAAGAGAATGCAGATACTAGATAGTGGATACTAGGTAGTAATGGCATCGGCACCTTGTATTAAAAGAAATCTTACGTGAATTATAAACAAATAAGATATCTTTTTTTTTTTTTTTTCATTTTTTCTTTTGCTGGGTTTTGGTGTGGGAAAGAGATAGACAGGAACACGAGTCGGCAAGTAAGAGGAAAAGCGAGAAGGTGAAGGCTTACTTGTATCACTATCAAAACCTTTAAGATGAAATTCTCAGAATCTGACAACGTAAGTCTTGGCCACGCAGACCCACTGGGAAATAAATAGGATGGTCAACTTGTCACGGTAAGATTTGTTTTTAATTTTTAAAAAAATATATTTAAATTATATAATTTTTTGAAATTATTAATATTAAAATATTTTTTAAAACAAGTAACGTATTAAAAATATTAATACTGGACACTGTTTAACGCCGACTAACAAAGACTTGACAAGAAATGTTTGGTTCCTCGCTAAACACTAGGCATCGTGTAGTTTTATTTGTCAAGATTTGGATCCAACAATTGTATCCTCCAACCTGCATTTTTAATAAAACAATTAATAGGTTTATGAACAACTGAATGACCAAGTCCTATTTTTTGAATAAATTTCTTGTTAAAATTAAAAAGATGATAAATATAATCTTACAAAATTTTTTGTTAGTATAATTTACTCTATTGTTTTAGTCGATGGACGATAGATAACTTCAGTTCTTACAAGGTACAAACAATTTTATTTAAAAAAAATTAAAAGAGATGAATTATTTGGTAAGAGATAAATTAGGTGTACGGTTGTACACACTGGCGTTGAGTTTGGGAGAGAAGATTGCTTCTTTTTATTACTTTCAGTTTCAGAATCTCTTGAATAGTTGAATCCCTAAAGATGGCTCCTTCAGTTAAGATATTAGATGAAAAATGGAGCAGCAGCAACCAGCAGTTGGTATTATTTTTCATTGGGCAAAAACACACTCTTTTTTGTACCTTCCTTTACTTTATAACTTCTTGCCTTTACAACTACAGTCTTAATTTAGTAAAGAGATATCTCTATAAAAGATATTGGAAGGATATTCCAAAATTCGTAGTTTTTTTTATCCTCCAATTTTTGCTTTCCTTTCTACTTTTCTTATTAAATAATTTTTATCAATTTAAGATATATAGATTAAATGTATTTATATAAAATTAAAAAAAATCTCAAACAATCATTAATATAATTCATAATACATAATAGACATAAAATGCTCATGTGCATTTTATTTTCTCATGATAAAATTATATATATAATTTTCAAATTCTAAAATTATCTATTAGCATATATATAATAAAATATAAATTGATGAAGAGTTTTATTTGAGATAGGGATTTCGATAAGTTTACTGAAATCCAACTTACGAGATTTACAAGTCACGGAGTGTCAGAACTACAAAGGTGTCTAAGTCTCTACCGTTAATTTTAATAGTTAAATTTGCACGTTAAAAGACATGAATAAAAGTCGAAGGAGAGGAGAGAAGGCAATGAGAAGAGTAACGAGAAAAAAGATTAGAATTATACTTAAAAGTGAAAGTTTTATACTTTGGTTGTTAAAAATAATATAATAAATTTATCTTATCAAATCAGGTATTATAGATATGGGTTAATCCAACATGGTCTAAAATATATATAGCCTCAGCTTAAATTATGATGCAAATAAAAATTTTTAAAATATATGTAAAAAAATTAAAAATTATATAACTTTTTATTACTTATCTCCTTTTTAAAGAGGTACATTTAGACATACACAGCATTAATACAGGAAACCAAAAATATCAATGACCGCAAACCACTTCATTATGCTTACCATTTCATCAATTATCATCACTCATTTTTCACTTGGCTAAAGAACCTTCCCTTATATCACCACCCTTTTCATTTTGTCCCACAATTTTGGTGATTCTATGTAACACTATTCCTTGGTAGGTACATGAATAAAATAATAAATACCCAACAATTGTATCGGTAAATAAATTATATCATATTATTTATACATTAATTAATAATATTTATATATTTTTATTTTAAATTAAAAGATTCACATAATAAATAAATATTTAATTTTTTTGTATCAGTACACAAATTAAATGTCACAACATATACACAAAAATTATTTTAAAAACATAATAGAAATAACAAGAAAAAGTGAGTTTTTTTAATTAAAAAAATTCCAATAAATATGCAAGCAAATAATTGATGGGCCTAAATTTTCCTGACAGATATCAGGACCATTGGAAATACATGATTTGACGACGCTTCTTAAATTCATTTTGGGCCTAAAATATCAAAGCCTAGAGTGATCATAAGGAAGCAAAATTGAAGTGAAGGAGTTTTTTTGAAACTTTAGTAATGAGAAGGAAGGTGTAGAAATAAATAACGGAGGCATAGATGCAAATATAGAAATATACTTATCTCAATAATATTATATGAGATATTTATTAGAATTACAAGAAGAAGGAATAAACGAATCAAAGAATTTGTGTCGCAGCCTGCCTAACAACTGAATACGCGTATAGAATATGAATATCAAGTTAGACGAGCGTAGAACATGTAGAGGTAGTGGGATCAAAAAGCGCAGGCAGTAGATATTTCCTGCCATTCACGCCATTGGCGTTGTAGCTAGCTCCACTTGTGGTGTCCAACAAGAGGTCGCCGGCGTAACCTGGGTAAGCCCCTTTCCCATACACGCCGGTGCAAGCCGACGCAGCCTCTAGAGGCGCCTCTTTGGGTCCCTGGAAGTAGCCATTCCCAAAGGGGTTCGTAACAGTTCCCGCCAATAGAGTAGCGACGTTGATGACCATCCCATCTACACCCACATCGTTGTTGGGCGCAACCAAGGGTGGGGTCTGTGGGCCGTATATGGGCTGGTGGAATGGCCACGCGCATTGACCCGGGCATTGAGTCTCAGAGTTACCCACCCAGATGTAAGCGAACTTGTGGCTTTTACCGTCTACGGGAGTGCCCACCCAAGAACCGTGAGTCCCACACCTACTGGAGCAGAACCCCTCAACGGCCACGTCAGCCGCGGTGAGAACCACGTTTATGGCGTCTTTCTGCCCACCCTTGGATGCCAGCTTCGCTATTTGGTGAGTCGTGAGAGATTTTCCCAACGAGTATTTGTCGTCCACGATTTGGGATGCCAATGAAAGACTCACAAGCTTGGACATTTTCACTGACTTGTGCTTGTAGTATTTCTCAGTGGATTTCCACCACGTGGCAACGGATGGTTGGGCCATGGTGGAAGTGGAGGATGAGAGAGAGGCGATGAAATCGGAGATGATAGCTCTCTGGGAAGGACTGAAGTTGCCGTACCAGATGAGATGGACGGAGATTTTTCCGGTAAGAAGAGGGCCTTTGTGGTATTGGAACTCGAGGTTTTGGTCGTTTAGAGGTGATTCAGTGAGTGTCCTGGCTTCAGAGCCCAAATGTACGAGACAAACAAGAAGTACTAATTTGAAAACAAGAGAGGCCATATTTGTATAGGTATGTAATGTAACTACGTAAAATAGAAAGATGTAGAGTTGGTTGACGAAGAAAGAAGAGGCGGGGGGTATATATAAGGGTAAGAGAGGAAGAGTGAGGCAGTGAGGGTTGAAAGTTGAAATTGGAAAGGAAGGCGGAAGGAAGGAGGCGTAATAGGGAAGTCAAATTAAGGTGGAGAGTAATGAGTGAGGTGCCAGCTAGTTGACGCGTTTGCTACATTTGCGGTTTTAATCAATTCAGTTTCACCATTTTATTTATTTATCCAAATTTCATAAATGAGAAATAAAGACATTACTGTACAGGTGATGGCCAGCTAAGAGCAGGACAGGACACAATAATAAAACAGCACAGTGACGCGTGATGGGAGGAGGCCACAAATCGGACTGCCATCACACTCTGCAACCAAAGCGTGATCAACAATTTACAACACGTCTTTCTTTTTTTTCATTATACAATCTGAATGCTGCAACATTTTACTTCTGTTGCGGTGGGGGCATCACTTTCTTTCTTTCTTTCTTTTTCCTTCGTTATTTAAATTTATTATAAATGATACAAAATTAATTGTTCATCACGTTTTACATTTATCAATGCTAAAAATTACTTCACGCTTGAGGATTACAATTTAGATTTTAGATTAATCGTCTTTTAAGATTGCCTCTTGTTGTAAGGTGCCGTATACATATATTTATGTTCTTTTTAATTTAACAAGACTTGACAATTAATTTGAAATTTAGCTTAATAATTTTGAGAAAAAGTAAAATGTGGCTGCGATTGCACGAGAGTACGAGTATAATGCACCTGTACTTTTTGTTTCGCCACCATTACTTTTTTTCCATTTTCAGTTTGTTAAAACTCAAAAGCCGCATGGTGATTTGGTAATGCGCACTGAATTTTTTAATTTACATAATGCATCACCATATCTACCCTTTTTTGTCGTTATTTGATTCATAATCTGAATCTGCTGCGTTTTGGGCGGTGGCGTCCTCACGTAAATTAACAGTATCACACTTTTTTTTTCTGTTTGATCCAAACAAATGTGTTGCCATTGGGAAGAGAAAGGTAGGGAATGGGATTGGGGTTGAAGAAATGGGTGACAGTGGAATAGAATAGAAGGCAAGGCATATTAAATATAAGGCATCGCCGTTCCAATCTATTCATTTCGTTTTGACTTGTTTCGGCGGGATAGAACAACAGCATGTTCACACTTCACAGGAAGAGGAAATGGCCAGCTAAGGGTATCACACAACTTGACGAGGACAAGAAAGCAGCAGTGACGATAGATAACAACAAATTCAATTCATACTATTAACAACGGCACATTCAATTTGTAGGGATAAGGAATGCTGGTTTTAGAACATTCCTATTCCCTCTTTCTTGAGGAAAGGAAACCTTGTGATAAAAAGCTGGGTGTGGTGTGGGCATACTGGGCCTGGGCTTAAGATATTTCTTCTTTTGTAAGGTTTGAGAACCACGATTTCGTAGGTGTCCCCTGTTGCATAATCTATTCCCAATCCTACCGTGTGATTATTGTTAATCATTGTCATTGTATAATTAATTACAAGACACAATTTGTATAAGAACACATTATTCTATTTTATTATGATATATATCAACTTGTACAGCTATTAAAAAAACTATGAAAACGTGTTCAATTATTTTGAGCGATTTGGCATTGTCGTATATAATAAGGAATGATTCTCATTCATTGCCATCAAAAAAGTAAACTCTAGCGATTACAATAAAGAGAGAAGATTGATTGAAGGAACCAAGGATTCACTTCGATACTTGAGCACCGAACGTTGGACGGGGAAATTTGTTTCATTCATCGTCTGTACATTACTTAATATTTACTAAAAAATGATGTGTAAATGAAGTATAATTTAATAACTTTAGATAATATATAGATGATATAATATTTGATTGTATGCAAAAATTTCTCGTCGGACGGGTGTCGATCGAGTTTATTTTATTACTTATTTTTTTCATTTAGAAAGCCACAGAAGCCTTTTCCTGGTCTACGAATATAGAAATCAGTTGGATTGGGCAGTAAGTCTATCTCGACTCATCGTCTGAAAAGTGACTAATTTTGGGAATTTCGTTACGCGAAGATGGAAACTTTCAGGTGTACATGGATCAAAAGAATTATTTATCGCAAACCCAAGTAAATTTGCGCATATATATCACTAATAGGCATAGCAAAAAGAAATAAACAAATGAATGAATGGATCCCTACAAATTATGCTTAATACAGCCTACGATTACGAATCCTCCGTTCCTAATATAGTTCTTCACACCACCGTTGAGCAAGATGATGTAGAAGGATCAAAAAGAGCAGGGAGCAGATACTTCCTCCCATTAGCACCATGGGCATTGTAACTAGCACCGGTAGTAGAATCCACCAGCAGGTTCCCAGCATAACCAGGGTAAGCTCCTTTCCCATAAACCCCAGGACAGGCCGATGCAGCTTCTAGTGGTGCCTCGGCGGGACCCTGGAAGAAGCCATTTCCGAATGGGTTGGTAGCGGTGCCGGCCAAAAGGCTAGCCAGGTTGATGACCATTCCGTCAAGGCCCACGTCGTTGTTGGGGGCGACCAATGGTGGACTCTGGGGTCCATAGATTGGCTGGTGGAATGGCCAGGCACACTGCCCAGGGCACTGAGTCTCCGAGTTACCAACCCAGATGTAAGCGAACTTGTAGTTCTTGCCCTTAATGTGCCCCACCGAAGAGGAAGATGATCCGTGAGTCCCACATCGGCTCATGCAGAATCCTTCCACCGCCACATCAGCGGATGTCAAAACCACGTTAATGGCGTTTTTCTGGTCACCCATAGAAGCCAATTCCACTAGTTGCTTGCTTGTGAGTGATTTCCCAAGTGAGTAGTTGTCGTCGAGAATCTGCTTACCCAATGTAAGGAAAAGAGCAGAAGCCTTCTTGTTGGTGAGATGGTAGTATTTCTCTGTGGTTTTCCACCAGGTAGCAACAGAGGGTTGGGAGCTTTGAGCTGGTGAAGGTGATGACAATGAAGTAATGAAATCAGAGATTATGGCTTTCTGGGAAGCCTTGAAATGACCATACCATATGAGATTGATAGAGATTTTGCCAGATAGAAGAGGTCCATTGTGATAATGGAGCAGCTGGGAGGACTGGTCTTGAACTAGCTCGTTCAGCCTCCTAGTGGCAAAACAGAGCTGAAACGCAGAGATAAAAAGGAAGATTGTAAGAAAGCATTGAGAATAAAGAAAAGTAGCCATTTTTTAATCGAACCAAAGCAGAGAGCGCTTATGGTCTCTTAGGTAGGTTAGGAGAAGATAGAAAATGGAGAAGCTGAGAGAGCTTTCAATTTTGCTGGTGTGGTGTGGATAGAAAGTAGGGAGAGGTATATATAGGTCCCAGTCTCCCAGCTGGGGCTTTTCATTCAGGATATTTGTATTAATAAAAAAGTGTTTAGAAATTAAACCCGCAGTTGAGGAACTTGCAAAGAAAGGGATTGTGGATGGAATATCGTTGAGGTTAACTTTAACTTTAACTCTGGTGGCATTTACGAGCCACGACTTGGCAGGCAAGAAAAGTTGAAGAGGACCCCAACGGTACTATTTAGCGCGTTTCTTTATTCAAAAGTCTTGTGTTTTATACTACTTGATTACTACAAGTGTGTAGTTGACGCTCCTCACACAGACGGGCATGCATGTTTGATGTTAGAGCCTTAGAGGAGGTGCGTGGAAGTGAAACCATTATAGTATGCGTGTGAGTTGCAGTGGAAGCATTTTAAAAAGTAATGTGTTACAGGCAAGGCATAAGAAAAAAGGGGCAACCTTTGTGGAAATAAGTGAACTTTTCTGGGTGGTGATCGCTACCGAACAAAAAGGATTACAGCTTAGGTACAGTTTAGTTATTTGAAGGTAATCATTGTCAAAAATGCCCTCAAGAGGGAGAAGAAGTTGGAAGGACAGAAAGGGCAGAAATGAAGATTACAGGGAGATAGTGAGAAAGAGGGTGAGATGACAGTCTGGATGCTATGTATTTTATTGGGAAGCGCGGAAAGATCCAACTGGCAGTCATCCAATGGCAGCTTAGGTAGGGTATCCGAGGAAGCACGTGATATAAGGCGCCCCCTCACTATGATTCACACATAAGGCACGTGAGATGAGAAACTAGTTCTTTTATTCCACCTCGATTACGACGTCGACACCTATGTGCCACGCTAGCAATAGGATAATCACTCACTCACTCGGGTATTGCCATGCTAATGCTATCGCCTATCGCTAAGAAAGAAGATCAAATGAGGCCTGTCAACCTAGTATAGGCTTTGTACCATATTCATCCCTATACATATAAAATGCTCATTTTTCAATTCTGTTTTTTATTTGGTTCATTGCAATATCCGTCACGGCAACGACAAATTTTCACTTTAACTTGGAGTGGAGTCATCAGTTGTAAATATTATGGTTTCTTTTACGAATCTCATCCGTTATCACATTAGTTTCCCTTGTTGCGATATCAAATATTCAAGAATAGTTGTATAATAGATTATATTATAGATACGGTTCACCAGTGAAATTAGTGAACAGAGTCACAGATTACAAATTAATATTATATATAGGCCTTTTATGAAATATATATGTATCCGTAACCTAAGATCACGAGATTATTATCTTATAGAATCACAATTTACAGAGCTTAGATTCGTGAGTCCACTATTGAATAATGATATTGTCGAATGAAGTGATTTAAATTAATTAATTTGTTGATGATATTGAGATATAATAATATAGGTAAACACATGCATGCATGTCATTGCCTGGTGTCCGCTTACAATGGCCCAACTTCCCGATAGTAGTAAAAAAAGACAAGTAGAGCGGCTCTTATGGTGCATTCACCACTGGACTTAGCTGCCTTGTCTGAAACTTGCAGACACAGACATGAGGAATAATATGCAGCAGTTCAACGAGGTCCCACGAATTTAACCTTATATTTGTTCAAATCTTTCAATACAGCTCAGCTGAGACGTTAGAATTAAATTAAGTATAATTAATTTAGGAACCTCGACCTTTGATTGAATTTGAAGCGCAAGTCCATATTGGATTATATTCTATTTGTATATGTCTGTCTGTACTCTGTACGCTTCAACTTAGAGGGCTGGTAGCTGTTCTGGTCCATTATAATTTATAAGCTTCATAGGTTATTAATCTGGAATGGGCATATTGTCTCCCTTTGAATGTTTGGTGGCAATGAATAATAGAGTTTTTTTAATTTTTAATTATTTATTCTATATGCCCATGTCTTCAAGCTCCCCATAAACCTGCATGTCTATATATATATATATATATATATATATATATATATAATATTGTAATTGGCTTGGTGGGTTGCCACTAACTATATATGTTTAAGCGAACACAAGAAGGTTCAAAGAAAAACAGTGAGTGTTACAACTGATGATCCACCCTTCCTCACATACGCTTTCAAGGTTTAAGGATTCAAATAGCTAACTACAGCTCTGTCTAGCTATAAACACATGAACATTTTTTGTATACAATATATATATATATATATATATATATCACTTTATTTAACTATATAATGAAGCAATGAACATTCAATAAAATAATTGTTACAAATATAATTTAAATCTATGAATATATTCACTTTAATTTAGTGAATTTTTATGAATTCCGTAACAACGTAAATTGCAATAAGTGTATATATCAAAATTTTGCGAAGACTTAAAACATATTGCATTGATGTGTTGCTACTTAATTTGTGAGGTGATGTATGGGAGTACATGATTTGTCGCTTCGAAAATAATAATTCATCTTGAATTGGCACATAAAGTGTGGGTTTAATTTGGTGGTTCCAGGTAGGACTAGTTTGAGGGGAGCACTCGGCATGTCTCAAGGCCAAGAAATTGACATAAAAGAGTGTAACTAAACTTGCAGACACGGTGACTTCATAATTGGGAATATTATAATGCTCGTGGTTTCAATTATTCATCCGAAAGAAAAACCTTGGGTTAGAGAAAAATGTTAGCATAGATTACATATAATATTAGGTATAAATGGATAAAATAGTTAGAGTGGTGTACTAAAAAAAAAGAGAGAGAATAGATTGAAGAGTGTGATGGGAAGAGCATGGAAATGCTTATTCAATTTCAAGGTAAAGAAGGATGGGCTTAATTTATTTGTTGAGTTACTAAGAAGGGAAAGTGAATTGGTGTTTCATAATTATTTTGTTAAGCAAATAGGCAAATTAAATATAGGATATGGAGACATTGATGATGTGCGGTTGTATATAAGGTAGGTGATGACATTAAAGACAGGGTACGTGGAGCGAGTCAATCAAATAGAATTGTATCGTTCGCAACAATATTCTATATAATTCTTTACAATAAAAAAATAAATTTTAAAGAAGTGTTTAATACATGAATAAATATTTTATTTTTAAAAATTTTTTAAAATTTTAAAAATATTTTTAAAAATATTTTATAATATAAATATTAATTTTTTACACATGGTTCAACTTCACTATTTTTTTAGAATATTTAACAATTTTTTAAATATATATATTAAATTATAACCAAATAATTTTTTAAAACTATTTATATTATATTAAAAATAGAAATAATAACAACTAATTAATTGAATAACATATATACATATGTTACTAATTAATATGACTTTAATAATATATATATAATTATACATATATATTTAAAAAAAAATCAAAATTTATACTTTATTTTTACATATAATAAAAAAAGCATCAATTTTATCAAAATTTTAATTTAAAAATAATATTAATAATATCATTATCTACGTGAAATAAAATTAAGTTTATATATCATAAAAACAATAGTTTAATAATTTTTTGTCTAATAATAGAAATTACATAATTAATTTTAAAAAATAAAAATAAAAATAATAATTTGTTATACTCTATAGTATTTTAGAATTTTAAAAAATAACTTTTTTAATACAAATGTGCAGGGTAGTACATATTAATTTGTGCATAAATATATTAACACATAAATAATTTATATACATTTGTATATAAATAATTTTAAAAAGTTAAAATTAAAATAAAATACTATAAAAATTTATTATTAAATGTGTTTATTATTATTATGTTTATTATTATTAAAATTAAATATATTTATTATTAAGTTGATTGTTCACCTATACATTTATTACAAAAATTATATTATATAATAAAAATATTTGTTCAAGTTTTACAAAACTAATTTAGTAATTTTATTATTCTAAAAATATTTTTATATTAAAAGAATATAAGATTATCATCTTCTTATGTAAGAATAAAAATTTATAAAAATATGAGAATATTCTATTCTAAAAAAAAAATTTTAATCCTCATACCAAATGCAAGAATATAACATTTTAAGTCTCTTATTTTTTAAAAAATTTTGTAACTGTATGTTAAACCCCTTTTAATTCATATAAATTAGTCTGTATTTTTAATTAATTTATATATTTTTTCCTCTCCTGTTCAATGAGAGAAGATCCAAAAGTCAATCAAATGTTGTAGCGGCGAATGCGAAGAACTGAGAAGAGAAGACTCATGGCTGAAGCGTGTGCATTTATTCCAAATGAATTGTGGATTCTGTCGCAAGGAATTAAGAGTACAAAGGATTGGTATAGAGTATAGACTACATAGATTATAGAAGAAGTTGGCACAACATGCTGTTTTATGGGGCCAGTGAATCGTGGATGCACGCTTTTGAATTTGGATAAAGTGGTTCCACTTCCACAACTTACGAATTACACTTCAATTACATCCCCCACAAACACATTTTAGATTCAAGTAGAGCACAATATAAATTGTAATTTACCTATAAAATTTAATTCAACTAAATTTCACACACACTTTTTTAACTCTTATAAATGATGATAACTTTCTTAATGTGTTATAATTTAATTTATAAACTAAATAAGTAATTATAAGATTTATTGTGTTTATATTTAGACAAAATATTATGGATTTTTTTAAAAAAAATTTTAAGTTCTATGTTGACTTTTGTAGTCTATCTCAAATTTAAATTACTCAAGTTACTACGGACAAAACTTTTTTTGGTGAATGTACTACAGATAAAACTGTAAATTGCTTTTCCGGCCAAATGGAGTGTGATGCGTGGAGTGGACCATGTGAACGGAAAATATTTGGGCTAGAATGTGATACCCTCCTTCCCTTCCCAAATCCAACTCAACATCATCTTTGGCGAAATCAGAAAACGAACGTTCCAATTGTAAAAAAAAAAAAAAAAGAAATTTTGACCAAAAAACAAAAGACCGAATGTTACTATTTTTTATTAAAACATGTATTCATGATAATCATTCTTTCCAGGAACTAAAAGAAGAAAACTACATAATGTGTTTTTATAAATAAATATTATACGGAGGAATCGTTTATATTATTGTCTCTTGTTTCTGATCAGCTGGGGCTTTCCTTGGGGCCTTAAACCCTCCTTCTGTACCTAAAATAATAATAATAATTAATATATTTCCAAGGAACTAGAAGGATCTCCTTCGTAAATTTAATCTACATTTGAACTCTTGCATGGTACATTCACCTATTATATATGGCAATATGCATATGCATATATATATATATATATGTGGAGTAGAGGCGAAGCATGCATGTTATTTATTTTCTTTAATTTTCAAAATATAATATAAAATAATAATTATTGTAATTTTAAAATAATAAAAAATTATTTAATCTATTTTTTTTTGTAATTTTATATTATCTTTATTTTATCTCTCTCATGTCTTCACATAACACATATTTTATTTTATATTTTATATTACAAAATTTATTATTTTGAGAGATCACTGATCAGAAAGGCTCAACACTATTATTATATAGATATATATAAAAAAATTTAGATATAATTTTTATATTTTTATTATCATATTCTTTAATAAAAAAATTGATATGTGTATAGTTTATATAATTTATTTATCTTATGATTAATTATTTTTTTAAATTTTTTTATATATTTTATTTTAATTTGAGAATATAATGACAAATATATAAGTAATTATATATAAGTTTAGTCTTATAATATATATATATATCTGTTTGTGTGTGTTGGAGTTCATTAAGCACCGGGGCTTTTTCTAAGGATTGCAGCCTCACTAGCTACATGGATTGACGGCTAAATGGAACTAGGAATAGAGTAGAAGTGAGAGAAATGGTAAGGATGTAGCATGAGAAATTTCAAACCCCTCTACAATCAACAGTATATTAAAAAAAAAAAAAAACTTTCGTGTTAAGAGAGCCATAATTTTCTCCTGTATATGCTGTTTCTTCTTCTGAATGTTAGTTGAGTCTCTTTTGCTTCACTAATAATGTGACATCTCGTAGACAATAAGTATAGTTCAAAAACCCTTGTTTTCTTTCAAGCATTAGAATCTGCTAATTGTTCGATCATGCATTTATAATGCGGAGGCCTGAATGCTTTAACAAAATCTTGTAGAGGAATCTGCCTTTCATTATTTCATAATATATATATATATATATATATATAATATTGCAAGATCCATATTAATAAATATGAATATATTACACCTAATCAAGAGAGTAAATTGTAATTAAGGAAATTTGTAGCTATAAAAGATCACGCGTATGCATTCCTAACACACGCTATTCTCTTCACTCTATACTAATTTGGATATTAAAATTTACTAGTTTTTATCCTCTTTTGTTTTGTAAGCTTCTAGAGTCCATGACATTCAGTTACCAAATTCACTTATCAATATAGTTCAACTATAGTTATAGATTGTATATATATGAATAGAGAAAAAATAGAATTATATATAATTAGTTATTTATCTATTCCTTTGAAAACGAGGAATTGAGAATGATGAGATGATTGTCTTCATGAATTGGGTTATACCAGCTTTTGAGGGCCATAGCTGTAGAAAACACATACAATGATCTGCTGAATCATATACTATTGGCTAAGGCTACAGCTTTCTGGACCAAAAGAATTAAGATATAATGTGGAAAAAAATAAAAATTATTAATGCGATGAAATTTTGAACACTGTAATTATACAGTTGAATGTTGAAAACTCAGCAGGCCATATATATGTTTATGTTCTATTAGTTCTTCCCTTGGCTATTTGGACTTTCAGAAGTTACGTACAGCTACTCCAGCTGCTGTCTCGTTGGAGCTTCGATGCTGAGTCTGAGAATCTGAGGCCAACCGTATTAAACACTAATTAAACTTGTCTTGAACACATACAACATTATATAACTTTTTTACTTGATCACTTCCCCCAATTCACCTTAACCAAAAATGACCGTAATAAAATACTCATATATTAAAAGGCTATCGCATAACAGAAATTTTAGTCTGAAAAGGATGGTAATTCCTGAAATGCATTATTTTGTTTAGAGACTAAAATAAAGTTTTTCAATTATTTGTTACTAAAATCGTGCAGTGTTAAAAAAGAAAAAAAATCTCCATTTATCGTACTTTTATTATTCAAAATGTTGATAACAAAAACCTAAAACTTGACACAAGTGGCAGTATCTAACATGCACTAATTGTGGGGGCCAATGAATACAACATGTCTTTGACAGTTTGATTGCATCTTTAAAGAATTAACCAGTACCCCAGTTTCTACACTGAAGGCACATGCGTCCTCTGTTACTTTACACTATATATCACCCTTTCCCTCTGTCATGACTTCTTTACATTGACCCCATTATACATTATATGGTTCATGCATGCATGGCACAAACCTCGGTACAGCTCATTCACATGGGGCTGGGGTACTTACCCCATGTGGCCCCCATGGCCACATGTTATAGCCGAACCCCCATAATATACATTGTGTCAGTGATCAAGTGCATCATAAATTTGTGTGTGTTGGGAGAGAGTTATGCACTTAATTATATATGTTATAGAAAGAGCATTGAATAGACCAAAAAGTAGAAATAATTTAAAAGATATGAGAAAGGTACCAGTAGAAGAAGGAAAGGGATGCCTTATTATAGGTGGACGATAGCTTTCCATGGGTGTAACTGTAGGGTAGCATAGATAGGAGGTTCCAGGTGGTAATCGATGATGCACCTGGTGGGGTGTGGAAAATGTGGCCCTTGGTGCTTGAGCTTGAAAAGAATACCCATAGTAATATGAAGATGACTGTGCATAGAGTTGTTGATAGTACTGTTGCTGAATCTGTAGGTTGTTCAAGATGGCCTGTGCTCAATATAATCATATGGCTATCTAACTATTTGTCGTTGTTATTGATAATTTAGATTACTGAAAATTTAATGTTGCTAACATGATATATATATATATATATATATATAGAGAGAGAGAGAGAGAGAGAGATGCTTACTTGGTGGTACCCATAATCAGGAGTGTAGCTCGTGTAGCTGCATGATTAAAAGTGAAAGAAATTCAGTGATGAGCAAATTAATATGAATTAAGAAATTTGCTTAACCAACATAGTAGTATGCTTCTCTCAATGGTAGAACATGTAAGGATTTCTGGTTGAATTATTTTGGTACAGTGAGGATAGTGGCCATTACTAGCTATAAGTAACGCTGCTTGCGGTGGGTTCGCCAATTGAATTAATGTATATATGATATAGGAGAGGACTAGTTAATGTATTCATTGTCACTATCACTAAGCTTCAATTATATGTTAGTTATGATTCTGTCCTCGCGTGCTACTTCTCTTATATTAATAAACTTTAATAGCTTCCTTTCGTAGCTTGTGCATTATGAGCATTTTAATTTTTGCACATTAAACTCCAAAGGAAGCAAAAGACAGATGAAGAAGGTCTAAGGTGGCATCTCGAACATCTTACATGCATTCTCAGCAATTTCTTGACCATAACATTATCGCATATCTCACCTTACGTATATAGTTTTTCTTAAAGTGGAAATTGATTATATAATTTCTCTCTTAGTTTTTGTTTATATGTGCATCTTTTTTACCCTCTAATATTTAATACCTACCATTTTCATTAGACAAAAACACAGCATCGCTGGTGAGAAAATGACTTTGATGGTACAAATCATAAAAAAAATACCAAGAGCTGAGAGATTTTATCTTGTCTACGATTATATATCAATCAATGGATGCAGGACCACTTAATATGACCCATACGCACGTACATGCATGACAATGGATTTCATATCTCACCAGCAATTTTATCATAGATATTGCAAAACTACCTAACTAGCTATTTATATATAGCTAGATCGAATCTGAGAGGTGACCTTCTTCCTAGGCACTTTATATATATATATATATATATATTACGATAATTACTGAATTAACAATCATACTAATGATCTGTCCTTAGTTTCAAACAATATGAAAGAAAATTACGTAGTGACAAACATGTTCATCTAAAAAATTGCAATCTAGCTAGTTCATGATTGAGCATATATGAACGGTAAAGAAGGTGAGGCAATTACGGAAATGGAGAATGTATATGCAGATTAATGGGAAGAAGGAAACAGGAATAGACCTTAGGTGTGTATGGAAGGGCAAACTTTAAATTTGTAGTTTTTAAAAAAAATATACGATATGCAGTTTTCTCAAATAATAAAATGGAACAGTAAGATTTAGATTTCCCAGCATGCAGTTTATGATGACTAAATGATCAAGGCTAAAACACTCACCCAAATGCTGCTGGGTACATTAGAGGAGGTGGCGCTGCCATAGCCCGAACACCAGCGTACGACGCCGTATCCTGTGGTGTACCTCCTTCGCCACCTTGTATTAATGCATTCCTTCCTGCATTAATTATATATATATATCTATTATCATCAAATGGAGGATTAATCCAAAACTGTAACATATATAATACATAAAACATTATAATAATATAAAGAGACCTAATGGGGGTGAAGGTCGTCGAGGCCGTCCTAGGGAAGCAATATTGCAATTTGCTCTTCTTCCATCAATCACTGGTTTTGGATCGGCACAAGCTTTTCTTGCTGAATCTGGATCACGGAAAGTTACCTGCTCATTAATTGTAGGATATATATGTTATTTTTATTATCAATACACAAATTAAAATCAAACAAACACGAACTTCAAATAATTATAATTAGTCATTAGACGTGAAGAGAAACGAAAACTTGGTGGCAAAGATAGAAAGGTAGAAGGAGAGACATTAAGACATACGAATCCATAGCCTTTAGATTTCCCAGTATGCTTATCATTGATAATGACAGCCTCAAGAATGTCTCCGAACTGCTCAAAATATCTACGCATTTCTTCAGTAGGTGTCTCCCAAGCAAGTCCTCCCACGAACACTTTGGTCAATGTGGTGTCGCCGAACTGGGATGGGTATTGAGGGTAATTCGCCATTGCATCAAATCTGGAATTGAAGCAGAAGGAATCCACTCACTTTGGGCATATATCACTCATTTAAGCTCTGTCATTGCTTCATACTATATGCCTTCTATCTCCTCTCTATATGTGTCGTTGAAGAAGGCTCAGAGGATATGATGACGACGACGACGACGACGATGATGGATGTATTATTTGATGGTTGTTTGGAACAAAAGGGGGTTGGTTAATTAAAACAAATATATATATATATTTATATATATATTAAAAAATTAGAGAAAAGTGATATTGGTAGAGATGTGACAGCTGCAAACACTAATTTGCTGGCCAAGAGAGGAAATTACAGGAGGAGGGAGGGAGGGGGCTTTGTAGTTTGTAGGACGGAGAGCCAGCTGGCTTGTTATCTCACTTGAAACTGTGTCCTCCCTGTCCCTAAATTAATATACTCATTAATTTTCCCTTTTCCTATCTCTTAACTCGCTTGTTCTTCTCCTTATATATATATATATATATATATATATATATATTGTGCTTGCTCTAGCTTTCTCCTCTAGATTGTAGTGTTCCTCTTGTCTCTGTAACATTCTCACATACCACAATATACTTTGTAAATCATTTCAACAAGGGTGTAATTCTCTGTATCCTTTTATGTTTATTGTTAACGAAAGGGGGTGTTTGTAAACTGAAAGTTCATCATCATTGAACTCACCATCCTCTAACAAGAAAAGAATAAGAAATTGTACCTATAATTAATGAATGTGAAGAATGCATGCTTGGAATGGTTTTGCAGCTTTGGTTTCTAGCTAGTGGAGTGAAATATTTGAGTCCTCTCCTTTTAATGGGTGCAGTGTGTTGCAGCAAATTAAAGTTGTTACGTATGATGTAAAAACAAAGATATCTGTATTTTCATTTGACCCTTCAGTTGCCTCCACTATTCCCTTCCTTAATGAATCAGTATATATATATGAATATATATATATATATATATCATATATGTACTTAGGTGATTAAGTGGGCCAATGACAGTTACTGGCTCTTGTTTTTCTGTTGGGATCAAATATGACCCACATGACCCCATGTTCCTGAGTCCACTAATCATAAGCTCTTACAGAGCCAAATCCAAAATGAATTAATTCATAATCATAAGAAAGGCTATATACATGATATATAGTTGTTGATTAGTAGTGGAGATTGGAATTCATGTGCAGGACAGAGAAGGCATTGGACGGCTGGGGTGCAATGAAAACAAAATTGAAAAACCAGCATCCCGTATAGTATATAACCCCACAAGAACGAGAACCATAGAGTAAACCAAGTTAGTGTAACAATTTCTAGTTCCATACGGTTCTGTCCTCCCCCCAGTTGGACGAAAAATTCTGGGGATTTGTGATTCTCATGTTGTAGAGCTACATAGGCTTTAATGGCCTCATAACTTTGTGTATGACTTTATGGTAGTGAGGCAGGCATGAGCACACCCACACGCACCCACCCGCCCAGTAAGCAGTCGTTATCTAGCTTGTTGCCAGCGTTAGGGACGAGGAGACAGCTAGAAGGACCCTCTACTTTTATTAATATTATTTAAAAAAAAAATGACCGTTCAACTATAGGGTAGTCCGTGAACTGGCAGTCCTCTGCACGTGGGGTACCCTTCAGTGTTGGAGAAGTATGAGCTGGATTTCCATCTACTTTCTTACATACTCAATGGGTTGGTTTTTTTTTATCATTATATTTTGGTATTTGGACGCACGGACACATTATGATAATGATTTATGATTTATGGGATCACCCTCCCGAGTCCCAACCTGGCGTTCTTCAACCAACATAAACCAATCAATGCATGCACTATCTGTGTGGGCCAACTTGCTTGATTCTCTCTAACCCACTAACCTTTCTTTCAGCATATAAGGCATTCCTCCATGTTCTTCCTAATTACAGACTTCCACTTTAGGAATAATCATTCTTAATTTCTTCAACCCCCAAAGCCCAAAACATATTGCCAATCACTCTGTCTTACTGTTCAATGAAAAGATGCAGAAAGTGATACTCTTTCCCTTTCACAACTCACAGCAACAGCATCTTATTCATAGCACCCCCTTCTTCCTTTTGGATTTACTCTTCTGTCCACTACATTTTTGGTAAATGGGATTCAAAGACACTCAACTCATTACCTTTTTTTGTCCAAAGCGACGACACACAAAAGCCTTTCACAATCTTAATAACTAAAGGAAGTATGAGAACATACCTCTTGATAATTAAGTTTAAGTATTGATTACTTGTGAAATCAAAAGTACTCAATTTCACTTTTTGTGTAGAAAGCAATTGAGGGTGTCTGTCTTTTCCATGATTGCAAGTGAGTGTGACTAAATTAAAAGGGATCATTATCGAAGAAAAAAGGGTGCACAACCCAGATCAACGTTATTATGCAAAGTTGATTCATTTATTGTGACTTCCACAGTGCTACAGCAAGCCAATCTAACAGAGAATTAACAGAGATATCCAGATTTATTTGATTGTACCTTAGGTTCAAGTTTACCATGAACAATTTACAGGACCTGTATAGGATGAGAACTTAGATTGATTTGGGATACCATGGTGGCACTTCAACTTCACAATTTCTTTTTTCTGATGTAAATTAGAATTATACTCACTTTTATAATTTGGCAATCTACCCCGTTGAATCTTAGAATTCATCGCTAGTACTTATTCTGGGCCTGGCCCCTTTACACAATTTCTATTTTGTTTCGTAAAAAATAAAGGGATAGGACAAGATATGCCCAGGAAAAAGAGAGAGAGAACAATTATAACTCGACAAATAATGCTAGGACGTTTACAGGTCCAGCTCACAAGCCAATGGGCCCTAAGGATGCTATACAGGCTTGTCCTAGGGAATATGAGATCATGGACCAACTTATATTGGGGCTTCTTCGGAATATATTTTGAGGGTTCACTTACTCAAAAGTAGATTTTATTTACCATCCGTAGAGGTACAAATGGGCTACTAGGTCCAGTTAGGTATGGATGTTTGGTCCGAGTTTGAAACATTTATTCATCATAGGTTAACAACAAAAGTTTAACTGAAACTGATGCAATTATTAATTTTATTTTAAACTCGATATGTTGACCTATTTGAGTCTGCAATAACTTTTTGACTTATACGAGCTTAAATAACCTAAAATATTAACTTAAAAATAAAAAAAATTCAGAAACTAAAATTACAACAAAAGATAGTATAAATAAACTTACTTTGTAGCAGAGAGCATAGGGGTACACCGCCCATTCTATAATTTTTTTTGGGTTGAAAGAAGACAATTTGTTTGATACAATAAAATCATAACAAAATATGTTAGTAGGACATAGAAGGATGAACCCACCGACACATTCATTTATAGTGAGGTGAGCAAGGTTTTACATGCAGCATACTTTTTCCCTGTCAAAAACGCAGTTCAAGAAAACGGCAAAAGATCCAGCAATTAGTGTACCATAAAACTATCACTTCACATTTTGGGCTCAAGTCCATTCCTTCGGTTCGCACGTGTCGATCAAGATTGGGTCAAACACTAAAATATATCATCTTCCAATGCTAAATCAACAACTGGGGTGGTGGCGCAGTTGGCTAGCGCGTAGGTCTCATAGCTTCTGAGTTATCCTGAGGTCGAGAGTTCGAGCCTCTCTCACCCCATAATTCCTTTTATCAGTTGCTTTCTTCAAGTTGTAACGCCTCCATTTTGGTCTACACTTGGCTGAATCCTACACATCATTCATCAATTGGTCAGGTTTTCACTTTTGACAAATATTTCTGTGCAGAATATTCTTTTTTATACATACAACTGACAACATATTTGTAGCATCGTCAAGAAATTCCAGCCTTGTGTGTTGTGTTCCAACTTTGAAGCCTAGTTATTTTTTATGGCCCAAATATTACTCTGAAATGATTAGGGAAACTCGAACAGGTATTTCAATCTTTACTGTTACTTCGGAGGAAAATGCCTGCACAATTCCAGCTTCATGTTTTCTGTTCCGTCTTCCAAGCCTATTCAATCTGTTATTGTCATGGTTAGTTATTCTCTAAATAATCTAGTGTGAAATTAATATTTCCTTTACCTGGTGATTTGTGTAGCTTTAAAATTCTATCATGTTGTACAGAATGCCCACTAAGAGAAGACAGGTACCAAAAACATTAGATATAGATGCATAACTGTGGTAGTAGGTGGAATATAATTGACTTTTAAATGATTTCAAACTCAGAATCTGTATCCAACTTGATAGAATTTGTCATGTTTCAATTCTTCCCGTGATGAGAGAAGATTTGACCTCTGTGAAGAATGTCTCTGTTGGAAGGTCATCCTGTATGCCTATTAATTCAATAGTTTTTTCATTCTTTTATCCTACTAGGCTACTACAATAGGACAATGTCTCTCCAATAAGGTTTGGGAGTTTCTTGGGTGAAAATAACTGAGGGAGCATTTATTTTACAAATTCAAGTCTGTATTCTTTAACTGATGGGGAGAAATACGCATATCAATTAATTTGCTTTTTAGATTTTACGCTTTCCCCTGTTTGAGGGTGAGCTGAAGTTTTCAGGTTTAAAAGAATACCAGGTACACACCATGAGAATGCTACTTTCCATGATTGCTGATGAAACTGCATTTATTGTGACCCACTCTTCCATCATGATATATTGGTAAATGTTACGGATCACTCACGCCACTCCCCTATTATTCGTGTCCTGTTTTTGGATATACATGAATTATATAGCCCTGCGTTTTTGTATATCTTATCACGCATTAACACGCCTTAATCCAACGATAGTGACCACCACAATCAAATTATACTGTTCAGCCTTCCTCTCCCAAAACTATTTCTCTGTCCGTTATATTCTTTGAAAATTCACTCATCTCCAGGAGATGTTTGGTACTGAGAATTTTTTAAAAAGTGTTATGATACTGAGAAGTTAGAATACCTAAACCAGAATATCATCACATAACAGCATTTTTTGTTGAAATCTGATACCTTCATAAATTAGGGGACTGACATTGCATAAAGAGAATTTTAGTGTGAGACTTGGGAGTTATCCACTAAACCATCAAAATCAATTGAAGGTGGACTGGTGTAGAGAGTAGTGAGTGTGTAAGGCCCTCACATGCAGGCGGGGTCTGATGCTCCTTGCTACCCAACTTGTACAATGATTATTTATTTGTTGAAATACGACACAAGCCACATCTTGTCTAGTTACATTTATAAACCACTCAATCTTGATAAATGATGGTTCAAGTCATATTGGTGTTTGCTAAGTGCCAAGGTAATATGTGGAGTGTAGAATTAGTCTGACTATTTTGGTATCCTTTTTGGTCAATGACAAATGAAGTTTATCGATCACTGCCGTGGTAAAACTGGGTGACTCAAATTTTATTGCAACAATTTGATCAACACAAGTACAGAATGAGTCTATAAAGAAAGTATGAATATGATGGACAATTGGGAGCTTTCTGAGAGGTAATACTTACTTGGGACCAATTTTGACATCTAAAGACTAATTAGTCACTTTTCATAATTTTTTTAATTGTATCTTACATAAACCTAAAAGAAATTAAAGATAAATAACTCAAACTAGAAAGGTCTAATTTTTCATGAACAAAAATGTTTGGTTCATGTATTCAAGACCTTAATTTAGTTACAAGGAATCTTAGCGGCCCAAGTTTCCAGATATAAAAACATAAGGAAGGAATGGATGGCTTGATTAATAATTGAATTCGACTTTATAGCGGTCACGGCTAACAATATTGCTGAATCTAGCCTCCTTCCAAACACATATAAAAACATCAATCACGTTAGCCGTGACCACTATAAAAACTCGTGTTTGGAAGGAGGCTAGACTCTGCAATATTGTTAGCCGTGACCACTATTAAATCGTATTCAATTATTAATCAAGCCATCCATTCCTTCCTTATGCTTGAAGCCGATTAGTACGTCCAACGAGATCTACAAAATCATATAAAGGCCTAACTCACTCCTCCACAGAAGACCTTCACCAAATGAAAGGAGTCCAATAAACATTTAAGTGTTAGATAAATAATAAATGTTCTCAACTAGTGAAAAGCATCTAATAATGATATGAAATGTGGCAAAAAGGTTCAAAGCATTTCTATGCAAATCGGACGTTAGCATTATTTATCTCTTTTATCTGCATACAAATGAATGGAGTTTTATCTCAAATTGATCTTCTCCTCTTACCTTTATTTGTCTTTTGGGTGGCTGCTGAATTAATGAATTAATTTCTTTTCATTTGCTGTACGATTTATATTAATTTTTCTTTCCTTCATTGGCTATATTTCCCTATCTCCCTTTCCCATCCAAAATTAATACTTGCTTTAGTGGTAGTCCTTATCACACTACATGGAAACACAAACACTTTCAAAGGTCCTACTTCCAGCTCATTATTATATTAACACCCTAACGACCTAATTTAGTGGGTTAATCATCCACTACTAATTTCATTGTATAATCATTTTTCTCTTTCCACTCTTTTTTATGGGACAAGTTGAGATCAGTTGGAATCCAAAATTTGATGTACATCTACAAGGCCATGCGTAAGTCAAATTGTAGGAGGAAAACCAAGATGGTGGAACACGGACCTCACATGAACTGTCTTGACATTCAAATTAAACAAAGTCTTATTCTAAATTATTATCTCTTGATTTCAGCCAAGTGATGAATTTAATTTAGCACAGACATTGAAGTCAAATGAGGGTTCAAGATCCCACCTAGGCTTACCCAATTGGAGACTTCTGTTCTTCTGTCAATAATAAAATAAAAACCACTTGTTTCTTTATTTAACTATATATTACTGCAATTATGAATCGCAGATCTCAAAATTTTGATAATGATTAAGCCAAAGCTAGTCTGAAATGGATTAACCAAACAGCTGACTATTCACATAATCAGCCTGTCCATATGTGCAATGTTGACGTTACTTTCTACTATCTTCATTAGAGTTTCAAAAGGGGGATGAATTTTTCAATTTGGACCTTGCAAGCGTGAAAAGTGATTGATCAACTTTTTGAGTTTTCCTCGCAGCCACAAATTTTAGCAATTAATGGCGTGCATCTCATATTTCAGAAAGCACCTGACAACAATGTAGATCCCGGCATAGATATTTAACAATGAGAGTATTAGTGTTAAAAAATTAGAAAGCAGAAAGAAAAACTACAAAGAAGAATGATACTGTAATTGCAGCAAAGCCCCACAATGGCAGCTTTTGTAAGTGAACTTCGCACCCAGCGTATCATGCAAAAAGGATTACAATCAGAAGAACGAGTACTCAAATTACAGGATAGATCATACAAGTCTTGCATTCTTGAAATAATGAAGAAGAAAGAAGATGAGGAAAAAGAAAGGGCAAAAAAAGAAAAGAAAAGGTGGTCCCAGTAAGGGACGAGATAAAGTGACCATTATAACTGATCTTCAGTTTCTACGGTGTGGGTTCTTCTAGCCGAGAGATGATATGAACATTATGGAGTTTTTTTTTGGTGAATTGAATATTATGGAGATTTGACATTTGATCCGTTATCTATGCATGGACTGGCGGGACTTGTTAAAAAAAGTAGAGAAATCAACGTCAATGATGATGAATTCAGTATACACTGTTGGAAGCGTAACATTAGCAATATAATGAATAAAAGGTTAGCTATGTATCAATATATTTATTTAAGCATCACTAAATAAATAAATCATATATTGTTTGTTTCCTATAAGATATAGAAGCTTCTATGCTTTCCATAATATTTAGATGTCAGTTCAAGTGATTACCCAAGATGTAGAACAACTTAACATACTAATTTCTTTTTAAAAAAAATTGTGTAACCGAGGCATCATGTGAAACAAATCTAGGCGAATTGAACGTTAACTCATGACTATGTGTTTTAGGATGTGCTTGAATGGATGTGCTTGAATGGAAGAGAATGCATGAGAAGAGAAGAAAAAAGTAAAGAATTTTAAATTTTTTTGTTTAAAATTTTAAATTTTAAAAGAACAAAATTAACAAATTTTGTACTAATATATTTTAACTTTATTTTTTATTATTTTTTTAACTTATTTTTTTTCGTTAATTTTAATTATCTTAAATTAAAAATTTTTAAAAATTTAAATAAAAAATCATCACCTAAACTTTTATTCTCTCCTACTCTTTTCTTTTAATTCCTTTTATTATTTTTTTCTATTCTCAAACACACACTTAAAAAAAAAAAGAAAATTTTAAAACATTCTCTTTGTTTGAATTTCAAAATTTTAAAAATAAACAAATTAAAATATTTTATATTAACTATCTTTAATTTTTTTCTTCATTAAGTTCAATTACCTAAAATTAAAAAATTTTAAATAATCCAAATAAAAAAAAATATCCCTTAACTTTTCATTTTATTTCCTTTCTCGTTCATTTCACTCATTCTCTTTCTCTCTTCATTTTCAAACACACTTAAATTAATGGTAAAAACCAAGAAAAAAAATTTCATGAATAATTGGGTACCTTATATTTTCAAATATTTTGTTATAATTTTTTACTATTTTTATTTTCTCTCTTCTCTCTTTTTAAATTATATATTTTATTTTATATAATATATAGTTTTAAATATAAATAAATATATATAGGTAAAAACATATTTTATATTTTTAAATTTTATATTAATTTTTAATTTCATCCCTAAACTTTATTTATTATTAATTTTATCTCTAAAATTTTAAATTACAATCAATTTTATCTCACATCTTAAAGTCATCTAAATCACTAACAAAAATAACTGATATAACGTTTGACATATAATTTTATAAACTCAATACTCACCACTTATATATTTATTATCAAATGTGTCTTCAGAATTTATAAATACTGTTAAATATATTCATAAAATTTATAAATATGATCAAATGTGTCTTTAACTCCTTCAAATAATTTACAATATTTCAATAACTCTATTTATCTATATGACACTTGTCCCACTAACTTATACAGTCACCAGTATATGTTAAAGTTAGTTTTTTAACTAATTTTCCTTCACGATGGACTTTAACAATAAACAAGTTTATATAAGACCACTTACAATATATATGAATTTAAGTTATAAGCTATTATTTTACAATAACATATATATCTATGATTTCATATACAAGAGACCACAGACCAAATCAAAAAACTTACCTATTATAAATTCATCATAAAACCTTTACATTGAGATAAAAAACTCATTATATATAAAGTTATTGATGAATAAAACAAAAAATTGAAATCCACCATTTTGAACCAACTTTAATATATGTTGGTAGTTCTACAAATTGATGGAACAAGTATGATATTAATAGATAGAATTATTAAAATATTGTGAATTGTTTAAAAAAATTAAAAATATATTTAAAAGTATTTATAATTTTTACGAATATATTTAATAATAAATATTTAAAGAGTGAGTGTTGAGCTAATAAAATTATATATTAGATGTCATATTAATTATTTTTTTAATAATTCAGACAATTAAATTACGAGACGAAATTAATTGTAACTCAAAATTTTAAAAATAAAATTAATAATAAATAAATTTTAAAAATAAAATTAAAAATTAATGTAAAAATAAAGATAAAAAGTAATTTTAATATATATATATATATATATTGAAAACTTATAATACATGACAGATATGGGATGGGGATAAGAATAAGGCTCACGTCTCAACAAAATCCGCATAGAATTTATCTAGAGTAGAAGATTATGAGTATAGTAGTGGAATGCACGCAAGCTTTGAAACTCGAGATTCTGTAGCCTGCACTCTGCCAACGCTATCCTGTTGATGTTATCCATTATTCACAACAAGAATAACCCTTCTCTCGCCTCTGCCGTCTTCCCAATCACCCAATTATCTCTACCTTCCTTTCATTTTGATTAAATTACATTTATATTTTTGTTTTAAAAATTATATTTATTTCTTATCTTATTTAAGTTATCTATGTCTATCAATAAAAAATAAATATAATTTTTATTTTTAATATTATAATAAATACACTTAAATTAGTGCTAAGATCATTTATGAATTTTTAATACGACAATAGTACAAAAAATTAATTTTATTGTCTTTTAAAAAATTATAATGTGTACAAAATTAAGACAAACAAAAAAAATTTATAAAATAAAAACTAATATATATTTGAACTAAACTTTAAAGAAAAATTACTCTAATTTATTTTGATTAAGTTTTAGTAAGAATTAAGTTATTTTAAAATTTTTTATATTTAAAATAATTTATGAGCTTCAATTAATTTTTACAAACTGATGTTTGTTTCATTATTATTTTAATATAATTCATCTAAAAATGTTAAGAACACATATTTATACTATTATTTGGCAGGAAGTATCTGTATATGTAGAGGGAAATTGAAATAGGTTGGTAATAATTTTGGATCTTTTGTCTCAAATTCTTTGAATGGCCTTATTTGATATTTTTAACGATAATTTTATTTCTGTTAAAGTGTGTTTTAATATTATTATTATTATTTTTAAATAATTAATTAATTTTAAAAAAATTATAGTAATAATATTTTTTGTTGCAAAAAATTTTAGCAGCGAAAAAAACCGCCGCTAAAAACGCCAAACAGAAACAGAGAATCCGGACGCTTTTGTAATAGGTGTTTCTTGTTTTAACTAAGCGCGTTACAATTCAAAACCGACCCCGTGATACACTGATATGATACCTCTTCACTGCACTTTCCAATGAGAAAATTTTATATATAAATATTTAATTAATTCTTTTTATTTTATATTAATAAATATATATTATAAAAAAATAAAAAATTAATTAAATATAATAATACAATACATATATTTAAAAAAAAAAATTCTTCCCGATTCTCTCCCCACCCACTCTCTCAGTGTAGGGAGCTACCTACCACCCATATAAGACACCACGACACAAACAAACAAAATAAAACACAATATAAGGCTATCATCAGCTATCACTGCCACTATCCAAGAATTTGATACCCCACTCACCAAACACTCCCTGACTCAGCTCATTCTTTAATCTTTTTGTGGTCCACCGACACACAAAACCCCCCTCCTCCGGCCCCACTTCCACTTCTAATATCTCATTAATTTTTATTTTTTTATTTCTTCATTTTCCGAAATTCACTCTTACCTCACATCACATGTGCCGTCTTCTGTACGCATTTAACAAAAAATAAAAATAATATAGTACTTCATTTTTTGCTATTTTCATTTCATAAAAATTATTTATTAATTGCAATTTTCACTTATTTATGTGTGTGATTGTGAAGAAGTTGGAGAAATCAAAATATTATTCTTTATAGTTTATAAACCACTTACTTCTAGTTAAGATCATAATCTTATCTTTGCCGCCTCCTTTTTAACTCTTGAGTTTTGACATCTCTAACGAAATTTCCTGACATATTCCATTGAGATTATAGTTGTTGACGGTCCTAATGCATACATGACCCACTTACATCTCAGTGTACCGCAACGCAACAAATTTGAAAGATACCAATTTCAACCCTAAAAGTTCTCATTCGTGATTTATCTCTAATCTTTACTGTTTGCCTTCTTTTCATTCTTTCACCCTCACAACCATTTCTCTCTCCAAATAATGACATATTGTACCATTTTACCATCTTATTTATTAAACTAGCACCTTTTTAAAAGCTTTATTCCTCTTTCAAACTAACTTGTTAGTCGTACACCTTAATTAGGCCGTCAATTTGTAAATTCCTATTTAGTCATTTCTCAATTGCAAAAATTTTGGCCACTAAGAAAGTGCATCTGAAGAATTCATGATAATAAAAAACGTAACCATACTTTAATGTTCCAAGGAATTATGTATGAGAATCTGATTAAAACTCTAATCTACTTGTTATGATCGGATTAGTTCTAAGGATGTACAAAATGAACTATCAATCAAGATAATTAAAGATATTATAGAATTATTATAGCTCCTAGTGGTTATAATTAAAATGTTCCTTATGGGATCGAGTTATGTTAGCCTAATACCAAATTCTAAACGAGATTCCCTTTGCAGATGTTTCTGAGCATAACATTCTACTATGTAAGGCATAAAAATAATGTAGGGGCTTAGCCTCATCCATTTCTATTCTTCATTTTCGTTCTCAAGATACAGTATTCAATAAATAAATAAAAAGACTAATAAAAGTGGAATCTTAGACAATTCAAAAAGAAATTTCTGGGGAACTTGTCTTTTTGCCCTCTCTGTTTTCCTTTAACACTGTACACCTGAACCAGGCCTCAGCTCATACCATGATTACACATTACAGTCACTAATTATGCTTTGAAAATCTATCTGTCTCGTATATTATAGATAATAATTAATCTAAAGGGACTATTTAGGAATGAAGGAGAAAAAAGAAAAAGTAGAAATTGAAGAAAAAAAATTAAATGATAATTTTTTTGGTTTAAATCTTTTAAATTTTTTTAATTTTAAATAATTTAAATTAACAAATAATAAAGGTTAAGAAAAATTAAATAAATTTTAATTTATTCTCTTTAAAATTTTAAAAAACAAATAACAAAAAAATTAATATATTTATTTATTTATTTTCTAAAATCTGTCTTAAGTGTCCTCTTGACCCCAAAGCTAAATCATTTCATTGACAAACACATCGTCAAAGAGATGCCAAAAGTTCAAAACTTGGAATTTTCTTTTATTTTCGTTATTTGCTACCCTTAGTCAGGAATTTACAACAGAAAATTAGACCAAACGAATTTGGGATTATTCCTAACGCAACAAAACGAGGATTTCTGCCAAACCACCAAACTTGCGCGCAATGTCCGTTGAGCCGAAGCCGATCGAGCCGACGTGACCTCATGCAGTCGTCGCAATGGACCTAATGTGTAGCAATTTATGAATTAATGGCGACCATTAAAATAAGGTTGTGGGTCAGTGTTCCCCACTTAAGGCTCAAGTCAAATATTTAAAAGATAAAGCAAGGTGAGTGTTATAGTTTTTGATTAGATCTACCATTTCCCACTACTTACTATGGCAAGAAAAGATTCTTCATACCTAATAGAGAAGAAAGAGCTAGACCCAATGAAGAAAAGGGTCACATGGCATTTTGTGCAGAGATTTGCTATGGAAAGTTGCATATGATTGATTATCTGGGTAACTAAGTATTTTTCAGGGAGTTTCTTGTTCTGTTTATCTCTCAAAATGTGCAGATAATTAATGAGTTGGAAAATGAAGAATGGCAACTCAGGATTTAATATCCATGACTATATTCATAGTGGATTGAAATTTTTAAAATTAAAAAATTTGTATTTATTTACCTCTATCGCAATATTTTCTAATATAAAAAAGTTATTATCTAAGTTTTAAAATTTTTACCATATAAAATTATAAAAAAAAAATTCTTTTTTTTTTCAAGTTTATTTTCGATACTTATATAGTACTAAACACATAATATTAAATTTATTAATATTTAAATATGTAATTAAATTTATTTTTAGTAAAAAATTCATAATTTAATTTTAAATTTTAACTAATGAGTTTAATCTTAAATTTTTAGATGATAATTGTTTATTTATTAAAATATAAATGATGGTAGTATTAAACTTTTTATTATTATTAAAAAATAAAAAATATTTATTTTCTTTAATCTTTTCTAACCAATCTATTTTAAACTTCAAATTTTAAAAATAACATTTCAAATATATATATATAAATAAATAAGGGACGAAGAAGAATATCTTACGAAGCATATTTATTTTACTAAAAGTTAGTGAAAATTATAAACGGATAGATAGAAAAAAAAAGAAGTAAATAGTAAAAAAGGATTTTTTTTATTCTTTTAAATAGTTAATATTTCTAAATTTAAACAAAATCAATTGTGGTTTAGTTAAATAATAAGAAACATTGTAATCAGAGACATATATAGTGGTTGAGTGTAAGTTTCTAAAAAATTATTCTCCACAATCAAAGATATAAATATAAATAGAGAAAGAAGAATGATACATTTAAGCGAATCATCACATCTTAATTTTTGTTTTCCTTTTACACTTTATATCATATAAAATATTTTAAAAAAAAAAATTCAAGTTCATTATTAATTTGGTTTCGAACTATCTATAAGACTTAAATTAATAGAACGCTGCTCTATCTGAGACCACATTATCAATTCCAATGTCTTAAATATCCAAATATTTATTAATTTCTTCTTTTATAATATTATCTCAGTAGATTTAAAACATTAACTGTGATTACTAGATTCAACTCATCAGTCATCATATATTATAAAAAAGCAATTAATCTCAGTATTCACGAGCCGTGGTCTCTCGCTTTTTTTTTGTTTACCATCTTCTTTTTGGTGCCTCGGGGCCGTGTCACGATCGGATCAGTACAAAATCTCCGTGTGCTCCTAGTCGCTGTGTGCATCTCTCTCCCAACTCCCAAGCCCAAGCAATAAGCAAGCATTTGACGACAGTGAGAGTGCGGAGAGGAAGAGACTGATCAAGAGAGAAAATAAACGAAGCTCAGTGCTCAGAAAAGGTTGAGTTTTTATACTTTGTATTGTGGCGCGGCAAGCAACCAACCCATGATTTCGCGCTGATTTTTGGGGATTATTTGCTTGTTTTCTCTTGGCACTTTTCTCCTTCTTCAGCTCTGCTTCTTACGGGAGGAGGAGGTAGTCTTTGCTTCTGCAACTGCACTCTCTTTGTTTTGCTTTTCTTTCATTCACTGGGTTTGAACTGGGTTTGATCTGGGTTTGGTGTTAGCTGGTGGATTGATCTAATTAAGTTTTTGTTTATCCCTTCCGCGTTTCGATAAGATTTTAGTTTGAGATGCCCAGTGAACGTGAATTTTATACGAAAATGAACTAGTGCTTTATTACTCTAGTTGGAGACAACCTCTAAGTGATTTGACTGCTCTGTTAACCCACTAATTATCGGCTTTTGTTCGACTTTTATTTATTCGAATCTTACTTTTCCTTCTTTTGGAGTTTACACTCACAATTACTAGTTACCATTCAAGTTGTTGTCTCTTTTTTTTTATAGAGATCCATTTCGAAATTGGCTCTGATAAATCTGATGCGGTAAATTAAGGGTATACCTTTATGTCATTACCATGTTGTTGCTGTACTGAGTGAATAATTTGTTTGCTTACTTTGAATTTCTTTATGTAATTTGCTTCCAGTAACATTTCTGCATTGGACATATCTGAGGAATTGAACTTGTTCTTAAAGAAGGCCGTTCAGCTTTACATGATATCTTTTTATTTATTTTTTATTTTATGGGTTTCCAGGTGCAGAACTGGAGGCAGAGTCTTCCGATGAAATTCCCCTGCACATTCCCATGATATTAGAAGAGCACACCATTATTGGTTTCTCGATATATTTGTAAATTATCAGTATCTACCCAGCTACTTCTTCGTACAACCTTCCCGGTCAGAAAATGTCCAGGCCCCTCCATCGAGGTGTATCTGGCTTTCGGATCCCTGACAGCAGTAATGAGTTGTGGGACTCTCAATCTAAAAATAAAACAGAAAAGGAAGATTTGGATAAAAGGGTTTCTTCAGATCAGAGCCCTTTTGGTCTGAAATTTCCTCTGCGGTTGTTTTTTTCAGATAATTCTCCTTCTAAATCTGGTATCAATGAGAATGGTTTTACATCCGATCCTTTCGTTGTTGGCACTCCCAGAAATCGACATAAATTGGCAATGCTTTTGTTGAAGATTAGTTTAGTATTTGTAGTTATACTTGCTCTTGGTGGATCTTTTTTGTGGACAATCTCAATTTCGACCTCATCGAGAGGTCACATTTACCATGGTTATAGAAGACTCCAAGAGAAACTTGTATCCGACTTGTTGGATATTGGGGAGTTTTCTCGAGGTCCCTCAAAGATGAAAGAAATAGAATTCTGTTCTCAGGACTTTGAAAACTATGTTCCTTGCTTTAATGTTACTGAGAATCAAGCTTTGGGCTATTCTTATAGCAATGGGTTTGACCGGCAATGTGACTATGAGCTTAGGCAAAATTGTTTAGTTCTCCCACCTGCAAATTACAAAATTCCACTTCAGTGGCCAACTGGAAGAGATGTTATCTGGCTTGCCAATGTTAAAATTACAGCACAGGAGGTTCTTTCTTCCGGAAGCTTAACTAAGAGGTGAGTAGGCAGCAGTATATGTCTCACCTACCAATTGCCTTACTTTTAGATATCTTTTCATCCTTACTTATCCATTTTTCGATGTGATTACAGGATGATGATGCTGGATGAAGAGCAAATTTCCTTTCGTTCAGCCTCTCTTATGTTTGATGGTGTTGAAGACTACTCACATCAGATTGCAGAAATGATTGGACTTAGAAACGAATCTAACTTTATACAAGCTGGGGTAAATAAATGTTTGTTCTTTATTTAAAATGACCTATTGTGTGTTGTTGCTCCATTTTTTGCAAACGTCCTAATGTGCTCCTCCATAATCTTCATATTTCACTGACATTATACATGTTAATTTTAGTCAGCATGTTTACTTTTGCTTTGTTGTAATGATTGGTAGGCTGGTATATGTATTGACTACGTACACATACAAACAAACTACATCTGTCTTTCAGCAAATTCCTAATCAATATATTGAATAGTCCGTGACATGTTCCTAGAATTTACTTTCTTCTTGAATAGCTTGTTTAAAAACTATGGTTATATTGAAAATCTATCCTGAAAATTCCATGGATGATAGCCCTAACAAATAAGTTTTTTGACATTACTGAGTTTTCTTATTTTGAATCTATTAATCTATTGTACGTGAGTACCCAAGATTGTTGAATGTTGACCATGAAACATTTACCTGGAGATCAGTTGTATGCTTAAATTTTTCCTGTACCTTGTATTTGGATTGATTTGTTGTTACCTGTCTTCTGATCTATTACAGTGGCATTGACTTTAAACTTAGTCTTTATTTGACTGTGATTTTCCTTTACTAACTATAATTTGATTGAATGTTGACATCCTAAAATTTACAGGTCAGAACCATACTGGACATAGGCTGTGGCTATGGCAGCTTTGGAGCGCACCTCTATCACAGTCAGCTTTTAACTATGTGCATTGCCAACTATGAGCCTTCAGGCAGCCAAGTTCAGCTCACCCTTGAGAGGGGTCTTCCTGCTATGATTGCTTCTTTTACTACAAAACAGTTGCCATTTCCATCTCTTTCCTTTGATATGTTGCATTGTGCAAGATGTAACATTGATTGGGACCAGAAAGGTATCTTTCGGAACTTAATCTTTTGCTACTTCCTATAAGGCCAACGTGCTTCTATCATCATCTGCATTATTCAACAAAACCTTATCCTTTCTCGATTATTTTCCTTGCAAACAAGGTACTATGTAACTAGGGTCATCAGAAGAAGAAATTAGATACCATAAACTAAGAAATAATTTTTGCAATTACTGTATGCTTAGTATTTTTAGGGGAAACTGCATTATACCTCCCTAAAGTAGAGCCTAATCACAAAATTGATACATATTTAAATGTAACAAGACAGCTCCTCAAACTTCTGACTAAAGTGAAAACGTAAAAGTGAGAAGCCATATACTCTCATCTGGCTTCTTATATCTTTATTTTGTATCCCAACTCAGATGCTCTTTTGCTAAGATTGATGAAGTGAGAAAGCAGTTAATTTTAATTGGAATTTAACTTTTTTATTTTAAATTTCTAGTCCAAGGTACAGGGAGGTGTTTTGTTACATTTTAAAGTTCATGTATTAATTTTCTAATTTAGGAAGGTAAAATTGTGCTTTCGCTTATTTTTAGTACCCCTATTATGTTGGACCTTTGGGATAGGCTCTTCTTTAGTGTTGTGTTGTTTTCCTGGTCAAGCTTAAAACTCCAACAGTTGACACTGTTCTGGAATGAAATAACAATATGGAGAGGGGGCCTGGCTTCTATATGAATTATCACCCTTGGAATTAACTTTAATACTTGGACATTTGCTATTGTCGTCAATAACGTTTTTCTAACCATCTGTATCACTTGCAGTAATGTCCTTTTATACAGGAAGCTTATTTACTGTGAAGCTATGTTGTACATTCAGTAGTTGTTTGACATACGGAAAAACAAATTTGGAATGCATTAGAAAAATAAAATGTTATGCCCTAAATGTATCAACCTTAATACTTAGGATTTTGCTTCAAATGTCAAGCTAAATAGTGGGGGTCCTGGGAAACCAAGTATTCATAATGAAAAAATTGCTTGTCATTGGTTGCATACAGGCTTCTGTTTGTTTTGATGAATATCTTGGAGTTTACTGAAGTCACATATTACATCCACCTACAGTTGCTAACATACTAAAAAGAAAGATAAGCTCGATACTTTTATTTTTAATTTGCCCATTGTCACTTGAATTATCAAATGAACAGGAGTTAATTATTCAAAGTTGTTCTGCTGATATCAACGTGAAAGCTATATTTAAAACTGCTTTATTTAGGATTTTCTTCCCTTTTTTAATTCTTTAAACCTAGTCTCTGAAAAAGTAGTTCTGATCTTCAAAACCATAACTTGAATTTATCTTATTATATTTTATCACATTGTGGTCAATTCATTGATGTGAATTGTTGGGCTTTGATTGGTCCTGTTGACCCTTACATTCATTTTACGTGGTATAGATGGCATTCTCTTGATTGAAGCTGATAGACTTTTAAAACCGGGAGGCTACTTTGTCTGGACATCACCACTTACAAATGCACGCCACAAAGAGAATCAGAAAAGATGGAGGCTTGTCCATGATTTTACTGAAAATCTTTGCTGGGAAATGTTGTCGCAGCAAGATGAAACAGTTGTATGGAAGAAAACTAGTAAAAGAAATTGCTATAATTCAAGGTAGATCTCTGTAACATATGTTTTGAAAAAGAACTTTTTTCAGTTTCCTGGTGATCAGATTTATAGTGAATTGTGTCTGGACAACGTAGATGCTTTTATTTACTGCATAAGAAATAAGTAATCTGGATTCTTAGTGTTACCTGATTTTATATACAGAAAGCCTGGTTCTGGGCCATCTTTGTGTATTAAAAGTCATGATGTGGAGTCTCCATATTATCAAGAACTGCAAAACTGCATAGGAGGAACACACAGCAGCCGTTGGATTTCTATTGAAGAGAGGGAAACCTGGCCTTCACGGGTTGACTTGAACAAGAAAGAGCTTGCTGTCTATGGTATTATTATATTCTTCAACATTTATTTGTAGATCTCTTAATTGAAGTAATAGTATTACACTGTGATGCAACTAGCAGTCACAAGAAAAGGAAAAAGGAGAAAAATGGGGCTGATAATACTGTAGTGCTCACTTTAAAGGTTTATTCCAGAAGAAATAAGAAGGATGAGGAGAAGGATGTGCTGGCAGTGGCAGGTGAGAGAGGAATGATTCTAACCAATTTGGCAGGGGGGTCGAGTGATGTGGTGACCACGGATGGGAAGATTTAAGGGCTGTGGCTGGCTTGGGCAGGGGGAGAGGAAGATTTTGGGATTGTCTAGGAGAGCACTAGCCTCTTGAAAGCTAGTAACCTTATTGCTTTTCTCTTGTGTTTTCTATTTCATTTTCTGCTATTCTGCTAGGTTGAGTGAGATGTGATTTCTGCTGTGTGTGTGTGCTGTAATTACTTTCTATTAAGGTGTCTGCATCTCTAAGAGAAGGGTATTCTATCAATATATTCAGTGTGCATTTTCAGTAGAGGGTGTTCTGTTTATTGGGTTCTATCACACTGTCTTACCAAATGAAATATTGTACCCTATATGTTATTCTTATGTGTCTGTATTTACTTGTGTCAGAGTTGCAATCTGAAGAATTTTTTGAGGACTCTGAAAATTGGAGATCAGCAGTCCATAATTATTGGTCTCTTCTGTCACCTTTAATATTCTCTGATCATCCAAAGAGGCCTGGTGAAGAGGACCCTCCACCACCTTACAACATGCTCAGAAATGTGCTAGACATGAATGCTTATCTTGGTGGTTTTAATTCTGCATTGTTGCAAGCTAGAAAGTCTGTGTGGGTAATGAATGTTGTCCCAACAAGCGGTCCCAACTACCTTCCTTTGATCCATGACAGGGGTTTTGTTGGTGTTTTGCATGATTGGTATTTTATTATCCTTTCCCTTGTTCTTATATTGCAATGTCATATTCTCTGTTTCTTTCAAATATTTTTGTTCGGTCAAATATAAAATTCCCAGCCATATGCCTAGTTTTTCCCCTTGTCTTGATTCCATTCAAATACATAAAATATCAGCTTCCTCCTAGTTTGTAAAATCTAAGTATTAATGCCTCATATCAATTTAAGCTTCAATGCAGGTGTTTTACATTGTCTTTTTCTCTCTTTTGAAGGATCCATATCCATAACCTTCACACTGAAAATAAGTCATTTGAAGTGTAGGGCAGTTAAATCTCAATGTGTCTAGGTTTCGCAGGACATAGAAGAATTCCAATCTCTGACATATGTAGAACATAGGGTAACAAAGTTGTCAACAGAAAAAAAAACAAATAGAGAAGAATGAAGGTGCAGCCTAAGCCAAAGGTTCTCCCATGAACAAATTTACCACATTGAAGGTTACATTTGTCAAGAAACTGTTGAATTATGAAATCACATGAAATTCAGCATCAAATTATTTGCTAAAGAGTAACCAAATCGGTTTGACTTGCAGTCTTCATAAGCTTGTGATAACAATTGTTGTTAGGTCTTGTATAATATTAGTTTTCTTACAATAATGATCTTTCATGGCATCTAGGTGTGAGGCCTTTCCGACATATCCTAGAACCTTTGATTTGGTGCATGCAGCTGGACTTCTTTCACTTAGAACTGCTCAGCAGCATAGATGCACTACGCTTGACTTGTTCATTGAGATTGATAGATTACTTCGTCCGGAGGTATATAAGCTAAATACTTTGAATTTATTTTATGCCTGTTTCTTCCCCCTCCCGCTTCTTTTTTAATTCACTTTGTTTTAGGGATCAGTCATTTCAACTGATTGAAAATGGTATTACCAGGCTTAGAGAGTGAAAATCCTTTTTTTTGTCTTCTTCCTGAGATAAAGTCATTTTTTACTGAACCCACTTAGTTTTGTGGAAACCCTTAAAAGGTGATTTTATTCAAGTACATCTTTATAAATCTAATAAAATCTGGTACTTGGTTGAAGCCCATAGGGAAAGGAATCGTCTGGATTCCACTTTCCTTTGAAGCTTAGGAACGCCATTGACTTGCAGTGTCTTTTTTATCATTAACCCCCTTCATCCTGATGAAGGTTTGCTTTTTAAACCATATCTTTCAAATTATGTTTTAGATCAAATTTTTATTGAACCAAAACTGAAGTAATCCATCGAGGTATCTATTAGTATGTTCTCAAAAATGCTTTATGGTTCTACTCTGAGCTGCTATGTTTAGGGCTTTGTGATATGCTGACAGTGGTTATGCATTCAGGGTTGGATTATAATTCGTGATACAGTTCCTTTAATAGAATCTGCAAGAGCTCTAACAGCACAGCTGAGGTGGGATGCGCGAGTCATCGAAATTGAAAGTGACAGCCATCAAAGACTCCTGATCAGTCAAAAACCGTTCTTTAAGAGACAGGCAATCTAAGCAATTGAAGGCCTGGAGATATTAGACCATAATATTCTTATTCATTTTCAAGATGTCCATTTATTATCTTATAGCTCCCATAGAATGTGGGGATCGAAATTTTGAACAGAAAGAAGCCAGAAAAAGAACAGAGAAACAGTGGATCCCAATGATACAGCCACAACTCCTATGTAATCCTAAGGCTTACATAGGGCCATTGTAATTACCAAACGAGGCGCAGGGCAGATGAGAAAGTATACTGGTAGAATTACTTTGTACCTGATGTATTATTGTTACAATTACACAACCTCATGATTAAGATTGTGAAGGTGATGATAGAATAAGTTATTGCTGTTCGCTGTGGTGTGTAAAATGCTCAGCGGTTAGTTTATCCTTACAGGATTCTGCTCTCATTTTATAGGTTATTCTGTCTCCTGTAAAAGCTTTGGCAAAACTCTACTTGATAATTTGTCAATGAGCAGAATGTAGAATTAAAATAGCCTTCTCATCTCAAAAACCTGTCTTCTTTCTTTGTCCTCGGACCTTTTCAATGGATCCAACAAAAAAAAAAACTTTGCTTCAACTGTGGTGCTTTAAGAGTTAATATGGTGATTTGGCATTTTAATTTAAGGACAGGTTGGGTGCATAGTCTAGCCAACATGATCACTTGATCAGGAACGCTTCTTTTCATAAGTTCAGAAATGATACAATTAAGAATTACCGAAGCGTTTATTTCTGTTTCGTTTTTTACCCCTCCTTATTGGCTAAAGAGATAAAAACTAGGAAAAACAGGTAGGAGACACAGGTATGATACAATATGCATATAGAGATATGGTAGTTTTTTAAAAAAATTAAATATGATATATTTTTAGATATTTTAATTATATAAAAATATATATCTTTAAATTTAAAATATCAATATAATAAAATTGATAATATAATATCAAAATTGAAAATAAATATAATATAGAATTTCAGAAAGTGAAGATGCAAATTTACATAACTTGTAAAAAAGGTGATCAAGATTAAAATTGAAAGAAGAGAGAAAATTTCAACTTCTTGTTGATCTATATGATTTGAGTCATATCCAAACACTATTAAATATTTAAAAAGAATTGAATATGCCTAAAATAAGTATATAAGAGTGTCCAAAGAGTATTAGTGTCCATTGATATCAGACAAAAGATATAGCTTATTTTGTCCCCCACAAGATATAGCTCTTTGGTAAGTGTACAATTTGATAGCCTTGGCTAGCAAGATAAAAGAGTTGATGGTTGTTTCCGTAGAGAGCACGCATGAGAGAAACAAGGCCAAGACATCCAACAAGTCTTCATTGAATAGAGCCAATACTGGGAAAGTAAGCAAACCATTTTCAATTCTTGAGATGCGATTATGGCTGAGATCAAGATCAAGCAAATTATGTGTGTGAAGGCCCTTTGGGAGCAATCCTGGTCGTGGAGTGTTATGGACTGCACATTAGCAAAGAGAATCAGTCAGCTAAGTTTAATCCAATACCGACATACCTTCTTGAATGGGAATCATTGTACGCTTGGTGGAGCTGGAAATCTTAGAAAATGGGGAGGACGTGGGTGTGCATAGCCATAGAGGTGTTGGGATATATATATATATATATATATATATATATGGACTAGAGATAGCGAGAGAGGTAGTTCCAGCCCCAAGAAACGAAGAAGACGTACGCGCAATCAACACCATGGCCACTACATGTGTAATTAAATTATATGCTGGTGCTACAAGAATGGATCGATCCCATCCATGGCAATCTCTGAAGTGCAAAGGTGTTCTTCCCTTTTTTGTTGCACTTTCATGGGCTCCAACTTAAAAGCATGATTGTCCTCTACCTCAATATAGATGATATTCAGCACGTGGGAAATGAGGTGGAACGTCCCTTTCTCTGCAAGGGTTTCTGCCGCTGCTTGGGTGCATCAAAGTCAGACCTTCTTTGGGAGATTGTTGAAAAATTGTTAGTTATAATATATGTATTACTTTATTCATATATTATCTAATAATATTATGTAATATCTTTCACTTTATTTTATGTAAAAATAAAAAGTATGTTAGAATATTATTAAACAATATATGAATGATATGACAAATATATTGTACCTAAAGGCTTTTAGCGTTGCTGCCATTAGGAGCAATTTCTCCCTCCTTTCTTACATTTATGTACCATTCTATTTTCTCCTTTTGTTAAGCTTCTTCGCCATTTTTTGCTCACTAGTCTCGGCGTTTCTCTTCTCTTTTTGGGGAAGCACCTCTTTTTCTATTATAAAAGAGTTTCTCTTATCTTTTAAACAAGTGTTATCCTCTTTATGGATGACAACTTTATATTTAGGATTAATTTTTCTGAAGATTTACATATTTACTCATCATATATTTAACTAAAATACTTGAAAAGACTTATTTCTCTTGAAGGGTCTAAAGGTGTTTTACTTCTTATGAATGCCTTATTTCTTTTTGTACTTTTCACAGATTTTTTTTTGTATAGTTTGGGTTGTAAATTTTTTTCTTTTATTCTTGTACTTAGTTTTGAGAAGAGTGAGGTTAATTTAATTTGCTGGAGTTTCTGTTTTGTCATATCTTCGACTATTAACATCCTATTCCACCAAGTATATATTTTGACAAAGATTAAAAAACAAAAAAGAAGGATGAGGTGGGTATCTTAACCGCTGTTCAGCATTCATGAATCATGCTTGAAGGAAAATTTGAGAGAATAGAGTAACTGGAATGGATTAAATATTTTAACTATTAAGTGAATATTTAAAAGTTAATATAATCAATAATTTAATTATTTATGATAATTTAGTTTAGCTAAAAAATTATAGGATGATATATGTTGTCCGAGTGATTGGGAATTAAGATTGGTGTACTAGTAAATCTAAAAAATAATTCATTAATAACTACAAGTATATTAATAATTTGTTAGTTCTATTAAAATTGACTACATTTATTGGTCATCATCAATAGTGAAATTATCAAGTTATCAAATTATAAAACTCATTCTAAATAATTGGGTGTCTTACTTATAAAATTAGTGGGCTTCACATGCATTTATTTGTAAAATTTAAAAAAAAAATATATTTTAATCCCCTCCATTATGTTTATATAATATATCACTCACTTAAATTTTAATTTATAACAAATCATTATTTAAAATTATTCAAAATATTAAAAATTATATTTAAAAGTTCATAAGTTCTTTTTTTCCTTTTCCAATCTTCCTTTGTACATAATGCAAAGTTAAATTAAAAAAAATTATATGATAAATACAAAATTATTAAATTTAATTTTAAAAATAATAATTTTAAATATTTTAAATAATTTAAGGAAGTGATTTATTATAAACTAAAGTTTAGATAAATAATATATTATATAAGCATAATGGAGAGATGTAGAGCATAGTTTTTTTTTAAATTTAATTTTAAATATTAATAATAAGTTAAGTAATTTTTTACTTTGTTGAAATTTCCTATCTCATACTTTTTTGCTCTTCTCTTATTTTCACTAACTTGTTTTTCTTTACCTTTTATATATTTATATTCTATTAATATATATTATGTGATTTAAAAAAAGAGATGAAAGATTTAAAATTATATAATATAAATATAGATAAATCACAGTAAATTAGAGAAGAATTTTCAATTTGTCAAAAGTTTTTATTCAATAAATTTATCAAACGTTGGAAAGCTAAAAAAAATTTTAAATTTTATAATTTATTTTTTAAACTTAATTTAAGGAGAAAATGATATATTGCCATTTTGGTACACGCGATTGGCTAAGATTGATATAGATGTAGATATATCTTTACTATTATATATATATATATATATATATATATATATATATATATATATTTATATATATATATATAAATACATAAACTTGAGTGGCCTGTAACTTGAAAGTAGAAACTGCCCTCGCAGATTTACACACCTTTTTGGTTTCACCAATTCCGATCTCTTTCAAACTCACGCAGACGGAGGCGAATCGCAATGCCATGGCCACGGTGGATGCCTCCACCGACCGCCACTGCCTCCACATCGAGTCTTTCCCACTCATCGACCTCCGCCTCCTCTCTCAATCCGAACTCTATTCTCTCTCCCTTTGCTCCTCTTCCCACATTCATCGCCGCTGTGAAGACGATGCAATAATCCCCAAAATTGACCGCTCCGTTTTCAACGAATCCGCCGGTAGCCGCAAGCAGACCTTCTCTCGCCTCCGCCTCGCTCCTCGCAACAACCAAATCTCTTCTGTTTCCGCCTCAACCATTCAAATTCCCCGCCATAATCCCGAGCCCATCGATGAGGAAAACGCCCAAATCATTGGTTTGCTGCAACAACTCTTCGGCGTTGAGTCTTATGGCAACGTCAAACGTGATGATGATAGCCTTGTTTCGGTCCAGGTTCAATTTCAAGAACCTTTGCCCGAATCTGCGACCGTGGCCTTTCATAGCATTCCAATTGATATCGTTGATGTTAGTCAGAGCAAGCGGAAGCGTGGGCGGCCGCGGAAGAACGAGAACGTGGGAATACGTATAGAAGAGAAGCCAAGAAAGGAGGGCAGTGAGGCGATGACATTGGTGAATAACAACGGTGTATTTGTGGACGCACTTGCTTTGGTGAATGTGGAGGATCCATTTGGGGAGGAGTTAAAAAGGAGAACCCAAGACCTGGAGACCGAGTCCGCGACCGTGGCCCTTCAGAACATTCCAGTTCACATCGTTGCTGGTGGTCAGAGAAAGCGGAAGCGCGGGCGGCCTCGGAAGAACGAGAATATTGCAATAAATGTGGAAGAGAAGTCAAAAGAGGATGTTGGTGAGGCGATGACAATGGTGAACAACAACGGTGTTCTTGTGGACGCAGTTGCCTTGGTCAATGTGGAGGATCCATTTGGGGAGGAGTTAAAAAGGAGGACCCTAGGGTTGGAGAACGAGTCACAATTGTTGGAATTCATGGCAAGGTTGAATGGAGAATGGGCGAGTCAAAGGAAGAGGAGGAGGATTGTGCAGGCTGGTGATTTCGGTGACTTTTTGCCAAGAGGATGGAAGATCATGCTTTCTCTCAAGAGGAGAGGAGGTCGCGTGTGGATAATTTGTCGCCGTTACATAAGGTTTTCTGTTTTCTCTTTTTTGATATAATTTCTTTGTAGTAAACACCTTTGCTTTGTTTCTTTTTCTGCTTTTGTTTTTTCTTTTTTCTACGTACATTCTTTATAAGTTGAAAATTAACGCCGTTTGTATTTTCTTGAATATATGCTTGATAGTTATCTGCAGAATACTCTCTGTGAGCTTACTTGTGCTTGAGCTCTTGCTGCACAGTCCTTTATTACTCTTACAATTCATCTGGGTGTACGGAACAGATTGGAATAGAAAGGACTATAGTAGTTATTAATGAATGGAGAATGATGGAAAGAACAATGGCAATGATTCCTTTGTTTGGACAGTTTATATTAGGCTATGTCTGGGTGTTTTGGAGAAGGGAAGGAGTGTTCATAAAGGAATGGAGTGGGAAGTACTTTTCTATTGCCTGGATTGAACGTTTGATGAGGGGAGAGAGGGGATGCATTGGATGGAGAAGGTTATGATTTTTAAAATGTCAATATATTTTGGCCTGTTTGAAGACATGATAGAGAAAGATTAGAAGGGCAAAGAAAATATTTGAACATTTCTTAAATATAAAGAAATCCCATTCCCTTGCTTATACCTGATTTGTGGTATAAGAAACCCTTCGCCATGGAGTTGGAAGGAGTGGACCTGGCATTTCTGCAGCTTCTGCTTTATTGCTAAAATTTCTTTCAAGCAACACTAATAGCCCCCCTTCCCATTCAAGATCCTTGCTTTTCCCTCCTTCCCCAACTTCCAAACTAATGCATGGGGAAAGATAAAGCATTGCTGTATGTAAGGGAATACGAAGGATGGGAAAGGAAATGAAGTTTTTTCCTAAAAAAAATTGCATTTTCTTTAGTGGCGAAATTGAAAGCTTATATAAATTTATTGAAGGTTTTTTTTCCCTTTCCCTTTGCCTTATTAGGGAACACATTGATTCCTTAGAGAGTATCTTGTTCCCTTGTTTTTATTTACTTTTGATGGAGGTGGGGATAGTATGTGATATCTCCTAGGTAGTATGGGCTACCCAAGTCCCACGTCGAGTAGTATGGGATGCTTGATAGTATATTTAAGTTGTTTGATTCTTTTCCCTAAACTGCTAGCTTTTGAGGGAGGGTTCTTCAAGTTACTTAGATTCCATCATTTTGTATCAAAGCTACTTTGTTGATGGAATGGAGGGGGTTACTTGTGTGAAGGGTTTTGACCGATGCAGGGGCTTACCGTGGTAGAGTGAAGCAACGTTGAGTGAAGTGTTGTATAGTGTAGTCACTAGGGTGTCGACTCTTCAAGAGCAATGCTATGATGGAGATGACGATAGTATAGGATCTCGCTAGGGTAGTATGGGCTACCCAAGTCCCATATTGAGTGGTATAGGATGCTCGATGGAATACTTCAGTGGCTTGGTTATTGTACCCTTGATGGCTAGCTTTTGATGGAGGGTTTTCCAAGTCACATGGATTCCATCAATTTCCTTTTTTTATTTGCTGAAAGAAATAGTAGTGTATATAGGTTAACTTATCACTACCAATCATGGTGCCGGTGGCATGCTTAGGATCCCTTTTCATCCCCACCCCTATATGAGTCAATTCCATGGCCCTCATTCACAAGTTTGCACAAACTATGCCTTGGAGTTAAGGTGGCCTAAACTTGTTAGGTTTTTCCTATTAAGCTTCAATGGAGCTGCATGTACACTTGTAGAGATTTGCAAATGCAAGATTGTGCAACTATCATTAATCAAGCATTTATTTTATGTTTTTTCTTCAGATATAAACTATTGAAAATGTCTACTCTTTTATTTCTTATGTATGGCACTAGGCCAAGTTTTTTAGTTAGAAGGGGAAAGTTGATAGTAGCTGAAATAAATGAATTTAAAATTTTTAATATTCAACAAGATCTTACAAACTTAGTGAAGACATTTGGTAACATATAGAAATCAATAAAGAATATTATGTTTCAAGAATATTATAATTTTAGGATAGTCAGTTAATTTATTCATTTGGGAAATTAAAGTTAATGATTGTCTTATGGACGCTTATTTTTTATGGCGAAAATCAAATATTAGAATTCAATGATTTGGAATGAGGAGAATTAGGTCATCATTAATGTGTTTGGAGGGGGATAGGAGAAGGTGGTTGCTTTCCATTTTTAATTTATTAATATCATGTTTAAGGTGTTTGAATGGGTGTAAAAAATGGAGTTGTTAATGAATTACTTAAATTTGGTCCAAGCTTGAACTTGTTTTGTACGAGGACTCAAATGCAAGGTTTGTAACTTGAGCTTGACATTGGAAGTATGGGAGTCCAATGTGGGATTTATATGGATTTTGGGCTTTCCAACCTTGTAAGCTAGCTTTTAGAATGTTCTAAAAGTTGGTATTAGAGCCTTCCATTGTTTCCTAGTTGCAACCATGCGGCATAGTTGATGACATTGGTAATGCAGCATTCGCCCTAGGCTAAAAAGTTACAGCATTTGTCTAGGTGTGAGGTTGCAAAGCATGTTTGAATGTTAGGACCCAATTCCAAGGTATGGGACATGAGTCCCACATTCAAAGTATGTGATTCTATTGTTGGATTTATACAGACTTTGGGCTCTCCAATCCAACCTAATGAGCTAATTTATTGAATAAATGAGATTGAGCGACGCATTAAGCCCATTGAGTTAAATGCGCAAAGTTTGAAAATTTCATGCCGTTAAGCACATGAATAGTTCTATTATCAAAAAAGTATTAAATTTGTCTCATTTAACCATATGTTTGACACACTAACAATTATGAAATAATATATGCAGGGGTGGTAAGCGAAACTCCCAAAATTGGATAATTAGGTTCAATGGATTTGGTCACAAAATCTTACGTTTGGTTTTTAGTTATTAATGGCTCATAGTGCACTTGTAGCAACAAGGGCTCCTAAATGCTTTAGTGCATAGTGCTGCATTTAAACATAGCTGATATAATATTAAATATTTCTAATATAATAAATATATTTTAGAATAACAATAATAAATCAATTCATATATTCAAATATATTTAAAAATAATACATGATATTATATAATTGTGAAGTAATTAGTTTCACCTCTTAAGCTCCCAAATGTGGATAACTAGGAAACATGAAGGTTGGAAAGCATTGGAGGATTTTGTAAGTTTAGTTAAAACTAATAAGCCTCTCATTTGCCGTCTTATAAAAAATCTCAAGCAAAGGGAAGGTTTCACCCTGCTTATTCTCCACCCAAAAATATTGGATAGTTCAAAAGGTGAGCTTCTTTTCCTTGAAATGTGGTGTTACTTCTCTTCATTCTTTTTTGTCTAGTATTCTACTATTTTCTTTTATTTTTCTTTATAGGGTTTTTGAAAGAATTTACAAAATTTGATGGACTTTCTTCTTTTGGTGTGGTTGAGACTTTTTGGTTAGTAGGAAGATTTCTTCCTGATGTAAAAAATTAGGGGCATTTGCGACTTTAAATTTTAAATTAAATCAACTTAAACGATTAGAAATTTTATGTGGTTTAGTTTGACTTATAGTAAATGATGATATTAATATATTTTAGGAAAAAACTTAGTGCATTTTTTATATCTTTTTCATAAGGTTCTTTAATAAAAAATTAAAGTTTTTTTTTTCACATGTTTTATTTTGATTGGAGAACCAAATAGTAAATATATAAGAAATTGTGTATAAATCTAATTATATATTTTAAGGATTTATTTTTTTGAAAAATTACAAAATATGCTACTAATTATTTGTGAAAATGTTGAAAATGTCTTTTAGATGTTTGGTGTTTTCAATCTATTTTAGAAAATGTTTCCGGAAAAACTTTTCTCTTAAACTATATGAGTGTATATTCAGTTATATTTTCTATTTCTAGTAAAAATGAAAATAGGAAAAACCAAAACCAAACATACCATAAGGCTATGATGATGCTACTAATTGTAGCCTCATTTCTCGTGGGTATGCTTCTTTTCTTGCTTTGATGATGATTTTTGTGACAAGTTTCTTAAAGGATATTTGGGTTGGGCAAGTCACTTTTTGGAGACCTATCCTCATTTTTAATAGTCTTCTCCACATTATTAGGCTATGTAAGTTTTTTTAATTTCTTTAGGAATAGAGAAGCTTTATAGCGGGAGTATCTCTTCAGTTTACTTCATTTAGTTTATAGTTCAAATCAACGGCCATGGATGGAAGGATTTAGTTTATCTCTACTGCTGAGGCATTTCTGTTTTTCAATTATCTGCACTTTCCTACAATTTATTGTGGTTATAACTATACTTTTATATTATTCTTATTCAATTTCCTTAATTTGGTACCATCCAGCCCTGATGGGCACCAGTTTGTGTCGTTCAAGGAAGTTTCTTCATACTTGCTTTCCTGTTTTGGACTTCAAGATATAAACTATCTAAAATCTAGTCCTGCTGGAAGCCTGCAGTTTTTCAGTAAAATGGAACCTGAAAATGTAAGTTAATATTTACAGAATTTTTTCTGTTTCTTCATATAGGGAAAAAAGAAAAGAATTAACTTTGATATTTATTTATTTTTGGTTTGTTTATTCTTCCAGCAGGGTGTTGGTTGTATCCCTACAAATGACTTGAAGGCTGTTGATGTAGCAAGTAGTTTGCTTAGTCCTAGCACTTCTGTATATCCTGATCATGTGAAGCAGGCCACTGTACCATCATCAATTGGAAGTGATGAGAAAAGCATTTCTGATGAGAATGTCAATAATGATCTGGCTTCTGGTATTAAAGGACAAGGAGATAATACTACTGGTGGAACACTTACAGACTGTAACCATCATCAAAGTTTGTTTATAGATGAGCGACCTTTGAGAGCTGATAAGAATAGTACAATTTCAGTTCAGGGATGTTCTCTTGAGAAGGATACAGTTGGTAACATAGATAATGAGAAATTGGTTGATGATAAGGATGTTGTTTGCAAACTTGATGTTCCTTTGGATGTCATAACTTCTTTCTCCGATAATAAGAATAATGGTAATTGTGAATTTTTTGATGAAATAAATGCTGTCAAATGCTTGAGAGGTCCCATCAGTAATTTTGTTAGTCAGGATGGAAATGCTGGATGCTCTGAAACTATTCCTTGTGGAAATGAACAATCATGTTTCGAAAGCAATGGAAATGTGGAGGACCCTCGAAAGCTGATAGGATTTGAAAGTGACATACTTGTGCCAAATTTTGAAGGTAAAAGTTGTGCTGCTGACAAACTGGAAGACATGAATATCAGTGATGGAAATCCATTTGACAACGACAAGTGGCTAATTAATTCTGGCAACTGTCACTCAGAAACTGAAGATGTGTTGACTAGTTTTAAACTGCATTGTAGCTCAGAAGGCTTTTCAGTTGTCCCATCTCAGACTGAGCTTGAACATACTTCCATCAATAGTATGAACAGGATAGGTCTTGATATTGACCCTATTGTCAAAGTAACTAAGGATGTTATTGATGATCACGCTTCTCATAATGAGGAGTTTGTGGTAAACTTTGCAAGCGAAACAAGTTTCTTGAACGAGCAAAGTTACACTTGCAAAATGGACAATCCTTTGAGCAGACGTTTTGAAGAAAATTTAGTTACTCCAACTGGTGATGAGTGCCTTTCTGTCTTTGATCATAATTCAAATATGGTTTCCTCTGGCACCTTGGAGACACTCAAAGCTGTTGAATCTGGCTGCAAGAACCCTCAGTTAGACATAGTGTCTTGTAACTATGATGCTGCAGTTGATGTATATTGTACCACAAGCATTATACAGGGAAGATCACAAGCTTGTGTATCCAAACCTTTCAGTAGCAGTATTCGAGATAAATTTGAGGAGCAAGATCATGTTGGGGTTAATAATGCCGATAAATTTTGCTTAACAAAGATAGCTAAGGGTGAGCAAGTTGAAATATGTGAAAATGATGAGGCATTCTTATCATTTGGCAGAAATCAGATTGAGTCAGACGTTAATGTGACTAGCAGTGCATGGAACAATGTCTAAACAAACCATGGATACCATGTTGCAGAGTGCTCTGGTTCACACAATGCTCTACTTGTATATTCTCAATTCACTAACAAGGATAATATCTTAGAAAAGGTAATCTTTCCATCTTAATTTGCATCAGGATTGCCTGGATAACTACAGGAAATTGTTTTCTGCAGAAGGGCTGGTAGGTTTCTGGGAATTCATTAACCACCTATGTTGAAATTGATTATAAAATTTATAATCAGATGGAAGGATAATTTTTTTCTCCTAATACTCGGTGATATTAGTCTCAAAATTTAATGACACAATCTTGTGATAAAATTCCTCCGTATTATTTCTTTTATTATTTTATTTTATGACTAGCCCTGTGGAAGTGCTGCCTTTGAATACTGAGAATGAATAGTTTTTACGGTAGGCATTGACCTTGGTATCCAATTACACTTGCTCCCCTCTAAGGGCGTGGATGGCTTTGTACATGATAAAAGGAAATAAAAAGAAGAGAGAGAAATGAATGAACAAGGATATCTGTTCAAATGATTTTCAAGTGCTTATGAGTTATTGCTTAAGCATGCTATTGATTATTCAATCTTAACACCCGATTGGTTCATTCATTTTCCAAAATCTGAATTGAAATGTAATGAATGTCAATAAGGAGACACTCATGTATTGAGAGCCTAAAGATGGAGAAGACATTAAAACCTAGACATATGATTCTTTTTATAACTGTCTGGTCAGTGGAAAAATATATATATATATATATATATACTTTCTTTATCGAGGTGGTCTAACAAACGTCCGTTTATGGTTATGTAATGCTTGTCTGAATTTTTTAGGATAGAATTCTAAAAAGTAGAACCGCATCTTGAATTTGATGCTAGTGAGAAAAGTCAATTCATAAATTAAAAACTAATTCTTGGACACTTATGACTCGATGTCTGTAATGTCTTGGAGAATACCCTCCGAAATGTCAGGTTCTAGAAAATATTAAGAAATACGCGGATTGTAACTTGTCAGTAATAGCATTCTTGAGGAAGTTATTGTACTTAAATTTTTGTTACTTTTGGGTGAAGCTTTTCTGAGTTGATTAGCTAACGTGTATATGTATGTAATATTAGCCTTACTGCAAAGCCTTTGTATTGCCCTCCGTTCTGTTCTTTTCTTAAAATTCTGGACAGTGATTGTATTATTGTTTTTTGCTTGATCTCGGTGCCTGCCTTATCTCTGCAGTTCATGGCTTTTTCAGGTTTCTGATTCACTGATTTTGCTGTTGTTTGGCCTAGACAGACAATTTGTTGAAGTCAGCATTGCTTTGTCCATAGATTCAGCAGGCGGTGCTGGTGGATTTTATATTTAGAGATTATTCTGCAGTTCTGGACCTCTGGCATGACGCTTTTCTTGCATCTTGTTTGATTTTCTAAAGGGCAATTTTCATTTGGGTCCCTTTCGGTTCCAAACAAGTAGACGATACACTGACAGCGAATTTTAGGTAGTTGCCTTCATTTTTAAAAGAACTGTGTTTTTCCCATTCCGATTAAGAGAAAATCTAAATTTCCTGTTTAGTTTCGTGGCTAATCTGAAAATAACTATGGTGCACACCACAATTCTTCTATCTTAATTTGCTCTTCTCAATCTGTTAATGTTTTTCTCCTAATTGTTTAAAGTTTACTATGAGGTTTGTGAATTGTGATTCACCCTCTCATTGCTACTGATCTTGATAGTGAAATAGGAATAGGTGCCACCTTTATTTAAAAAGCGGTCAATCCGTATCGCGTATAACTAAGGAATACTAATTATATAAATATATTAAGACAATGTGCATGATACCTGAAATGGCAACCTTAAAATATTAATAATTTTTCCACTATATATATATATATATATATATATATATATATATATGAGATGGGATAATATCAAGAGCCAAAACCTAGCATGTTAATTCTGAAAAATGTCTTCAGGAGAAAATGTATTTAATTTTTCATGTATCCGAGATAATTTTGATCAAATACAACTGTATTATAATAATTTCAAAAAGTGGTGCAGAAATTTCAGGAATATGTCAGGACTCATTGATGGTTGCACTCTTGAGGTGACTAAGCAAACAATTTCCTAGTCGAACAAAGTAAAGAATTTAAATTTAGTTTATTACACAATATATTGATAATTATAATTCATTAAAAAAATAATGTAGATCATAGAAAAATATATTAGATATATATATATATATAAATACCGACGCATACACATTCATATATATAATTAGTGGGTTTGACATTTATTTTTGTTATTTATTTCTAATACATTATACTATCGAAAAAAAATTTCATCTAAAATGATAATGCAAAAACTGTGTGTGGTAGATATGTGCATGCTTCTATTTTTTTTTTACATCAATGTCACGACTAAATAAATTTGATAAGAATGACTTATAATAAAGTTAAAAATAATCAAATTAAAACTAAATATAAATTATTATATAAATTTAATTTATTTTCATGGAGTTTATCAATAAAAAATAAAATAATTAAGAAAAGTCCAAAAGTAAATTTATAATAATAGAATTTGCATAATTTTTGCCATTAATTTATATTTATATCTTTTTATGTATTTTGTTATATTTAAATACTCTAATTGTTGTTGGGACTGTTTAAAATTAATTCAAATCAATTAAATTAAATTAAAATAAACTAAATTTATCAAGAATTAAAAATTTTTTTATGTTTTTTAAAATGATAAAATCAAAAGGTTTTGTTCAGTTGTGAGTTTATAATTACTTTGTTTAATTTTAATAAAAAAACTGAATTATTTATTTTTATATATTTATCTCTTAATAATAAAAAATAGAATATTTTTTCAATTATATTATATAATAATTTTTTTAAAATAATTATAAGGATATATAGATATTTTGAGATATGAGAATATTTAATATGGTTTTATTAAATAATATAATTGATTAATTATAAATGTTTTATTATTTATTAATATTATTAAAATATTGATTTAAAAATTTAAGATTAATTTTTTAATATAATGTCATAGTTTTAAACTCTTTTAAATTATTATTGAAATTTTATAAATATATAAAATATGTAAATAAGGAAAAATTTTGTTTAATATATTTTCAAATAAAAACGAAATATTATAGTGTTACTCTTTTTGAATTCCACTGCGCTGTAGTTGCGATCTTCTCTATTCAACTTTTGGTTTTGGTTTTCGCTTTTCGGGTTAGTCACTCCCAATTTGTTTAGTTAGCTGTGAGCTAACGTCCCATGGGATCACTGCGGATGATGGGGCTTTGGGCATCGCAGATCATCGTCGTCGTGCTGCTTTGGGGAATCCTTACGTGCGCCGCTGAACCGACTAGGGTTCCCTTGTGGACCAGCGCCTGTCCTCCTCTTTCCATCACCGATTCCATCTTAGGGTTTCGTGAATACAGCTACTCGCCCGGCGATATTGTTGGATCCTTCGAATGTATTGGTGTCACCGAGGTAATTAGTGTTCCTTTTCTTTTTTGCTTCTTTTTTTTTTTTTTTTTGGTTGGTATAAATATAATCCCTGTTTAGACGTTTTAGTGACGCTTGGCTGTTGTGTTTTGGGGAAATTAATTTTTGGTTAGTTTAGTCAACTTATGAGTTTGTTCTGTCTAAATACTGAACAATTTGTATTTAGGTACTAGAACTGTAGGTTTATTTTTGGGAACCAGAGATAGAGTGTATCATTGTCAAGAATTGTGAAGGGATAGGACAGTGTATTTAAAAATAAGCCTCTGAGATATTTGTAGTTTATATGAGGATGTAAGATGTATATGTTCTGAGAGACTCAAACTTCTTTTTAGCTGGAGAAGAACCTTTGAAACCCATATAAAACTCTTTTGGTCTGGCATTTTGATTTTGTTGTTCTTTTTTTTTATTATTATATTATTTTTTTGTTGGATAAAAAAAGAATTCTATTAAGGAGAAAGAGTAGATATAAGAGATTACATGAATAGAGGACAAGAGATCCCCTTCAAACAATTTTTTTTAAGAAAAAAAACCTAAAAAACACTGGAAAAGACAAAAAAGCCAAGAGTAGAGCCTTCCAATCCCTTTGGAGTTCCATGAAAGGCATTCCTCTAAACAAGCTTTCTGAAGAAACCTTCATGGAGGACAGAAAGGCAATTCTTTTCCAAAGAAGATGAGGTGGTAGGACTTTATTAGTAAAGATTCTAGCCTTCCTCTCCAACCAAATACACCACGAAGTTGCCAACACTGCAGATTGCCGAAGGACTTTATGCTCCTCATCCCTCCCAAAGCCCGTAAACTTATAGCTAAAAATTTCCAATATCAGCTGGGAAAACCTAATTCTCTTCACAAAAGCCAAAAAGTCTATTCAATATATACCTAACCACTTCACAATGCAAGAAAAGATGGCTATTTGTCTTAGAGCTTCTAAACACATACACACACATAAGGTGACAAAGGCTGCTTGGTTATATTTGCTTTGAAATCTATAGAATTATGTTGACAGTTGATAGTTAAGATTGCAAGTACATGTCTTATGGATCCTACACAATGCTGATATGCAGGGAGATGAGATTTCATTGCAGAAGGCTCTAAATATGGTTCACAGGAATAATAATGATTACGTAGCTGTACTCTTCTATGCATATTGGTGCCCTTTCTCTCAAATATTTCGTCCAACTTTTTTCATCCTCTCTTACCTATATCCCTCCATTCCTCATTTTTCTATCAAAGAATCAGCTATCAGGCCGAGGTTTGTGTTTTCATCTTCTTTAATAGTTTGTCCTGAGAGCATTTTATTCATGGCTGAAAATTGCTTCAATGCAATGCTTGCAGAATACTATCAAAATATGGTGTTCATGGTTTCCCCACGCTATTGATTTTAAATTCTACCATGCGTGTTCGTTATCATGGATCCCGGACCCTTGGCTCTCTCTTAGATTTCTACAGAGAAGTTACTGGTAAAGCCATTCTTGCCCTTTTTAATTTGGGATTAGGTCTTTTTTCTTAAATGTTATGTTCATAAAAATCAATTTCCGCTGCAAATATTACGTGAAAATTTCAAAAGTTTTTTGCAGAATGGAGAACCCATGTATAAAGCTATGTCATAGAGTACCTGACATACTAACATAAACATAAATATATTTACCTTCAAATCTAATCTTCGAACATGATCCCTTGGAAGAAATAGATTGATTTTTTCAACAACCAAGACCTTAGGTTGTGGTAATTATTTGGTTCATCTGGATGATTGTCTCTGGCTTTTCCATTAGATTATTTTCTTCTTTACAGCTTGGTTATGGTAAAAATATTAAATTTCAGGTTTTAGTGTAACATGATCTGCTTGTTACTGTAGTTGCCTATAATTCTATGCTCTTATTCTTTGTTACAGATCCTGTAATTCAATTTAAGTAGTAAACTGTTGTAGTTTTAGCACATTTAGTGGTAGTGATTGTTAACCTTTTTAAAAGAAGGGGGGGGGAGGGGGATGGAGCCTTATGGTTATGCATTAGCATTTGAGCTCAGGTTTCCTGTTTTTTTTCTTATGCCCTTGTTCTAATTGGATCATAATTTGCTTCTCACTGTAGGGCTTAGGACTGTTGTACTTGATCAACTATCTCTTGAAAAAACTGGGTGCCTATCATTTCATGAGAAGAATAGTAATATTGAGCCTGAAAGCTGCTCATTTTCATGGGCAAGATCTCCAGAAAATTTGCTACGGCAGGAGACCTATTTGGCTCTAGCTACTACCTTTGTGGTTATCAGACTACTCTACTTCTTTCCTACACTCCTTATATGTGTTCAATGTGCCTGGAAAGGGGTCATTCGAAATGTTAGATTAGGGAGCTTGCTGGAACATCCTTTGGTATATGTGAAGCAAATTTTGCAGGCATTTAGCTGTCTGAATGAGCCATGCCAGAGAAGTAATCTGCAGGAAGGAGCAATGAATGCTAAAGCATGGGCTTCGAAGTCCCTTGCCACAGTTTCTATTGGGGAGGGAAACACCAGCCATGGGATGCTCCAGTAATTAGATTTTACCGACCAGTTTTATAGGATGAAAATGGGGATTTTGATATACCTTATGAAAGGCTTAGCTTCAAAATTCACCATGAATTTGTGTCAGGAGCACCTGCACACTTTTGATGGGTTTGACGAGGCCTAGTGAAAGTTGATTATGTTAATGAAGTAATCCATCCCATGCCTGTTCATGTGACGTAGAAATGCTTTTCCAATGGGCATCCTAGAAATTGAGATTTAAACGTAATAGTTTATAAGTAGCAAACTCGAGCGGAAACCTGTAATTTATTTATTTTTTGTCTAGGTTCACGTGAAGGTCCATCTTTGACCAACAGTTCTTGAATTGTTTTGTGGGAATGAAATAATTGTAAATTCTGGTTAGTGCTGTTGATTTTTCTGAGAAGTTTTAGCATTAATAAGATGGCGATTGTCTGAGTAAAGTATTATGCTTTATATTATTTGACAATCTAGAGTAAGTTGTTTAAAATCTCCATTTGCTGGTCCTAATGCAAATGGCGTTTCTATGTTCTCAAATTTTGAAAGTGCAAATACTGTATCAATTTATTTATATATTAACGAATAAAATTTAATTTTTTTATTTTATATATCATATAAATATATAGTATAAAATTTAAAATAATTTAAAAATTATTAATGTATAAATAACGTAATAAATTCTATCTGAACAAATTGTGAATTTCAAAACCAGTGCAGTTAAAAAATTGAAATACTCAGATAACAATTTTTAGGGCTTTGTCAACCTTTTTTTTATACATTTCTTGATTTCAATTCAGCTGTTTGTCTGGCTCAAACCCAAATGAATCTATCGAAAAGATGAATTGAATATCAACGGAAGTAGAGTGTAAGATTAGTTTGTACATGATAAATTTAAATTTAATTTTAAAAAAGTATTTATTTCAGTATCTAATAATATTTTAAATAAAATAGAAACAAAAAAAAACTAATTGAATAAGGTAAATTAAAATGGTTTGAATTTATCTCAAATTATTTAATATTTTAATTTTATTTAATATTTTAATTTTATTTAATATTTTAATTTTTTTAATTAAAAAATTTAAAATTTTTATAATTTATCTTTCATTTTTAAAACTTTTTTATTTTTCTATTTTATTAAAAAACTAAATATTTAAAAATTTCACTCATTTAACCTATTTTATCTTATGAGATTTTAAGATCTAATAGAAAATAAAATAATCAATTAAACAAATTATCTCACTCATTCCATATCACACAACTCGCAAATAATTAGGATGGGGTTATCAGTTTCAAGAAGGAATGAGAGAGTAGATGCTGGAACTAGATGTTTAACCATGTTTCTTATGGGTTGCGTGTTTGGATGCTGCTAAGGAAAGAAATCAAGAGAAAATCGGATTTTGACTTCAGTTGTAACACTGTCAAGGAAAAGTGAAGTTTGGTAGAATTTGTCACGGCTCAATTCCAAGTTTGTGTTCCCCTCTGCATCTTCTATAAGAGTCTATCCGACGAATCAAAAGAGGACATTACAGATTATATTAGAAACTGTTCAGAATGTTAACATCCCAATTCCCAACCCAATTGCTTGAAAGTTGAAACATATAAAACGAGGCCAATAAAAACCAATTCATAAAACATATACAGCAAGCCTTTTGAATCGAAGATCTAAACTTTTGGTTTCCAGATCAAGTATGAAACCACTCGAAGAATAACAAAACGAACAAAAAAATATGTAACCAGAAAGGGGGATCCAGAAGAGCAAGAACGCATAATCTGGAGAATTACAGGTCCCCCAGAGACTCTGGTCGGAATATCGATGTACGCCTCCAGAACAAAGCCGTCAAGAAATCGATCCTTAGATCTCAGGCCTTGCAGCCGAAAGGAGAGGCAATCACAGTACTACTTTACCATTATTCTCCAGATTAACTGCACACACGCGCACACAAACACGCACGCAGCACTCAAGCAAAGCAAGCCGGGATATGAACATGCCCTTGACGATACTCCCCTATATATAGTATAGAGAGGGTTAAACCCTTCGCTATTATGGGCCAGAACTATGGGCTTTTTGCCTGTCATTATATATCCATTAGTATTTTATACTTTCTCAGAAAACATATTTTATAATTTTAGTTGAAACTTTTTAAAAATATTTTCTATTTAAAACCTTTTACATAAAATACGACATATTCTATTTTCCCAAAAATTAAGAAAATAACTTTTAATTCATTTTGTGGAAAAATCTTCACTCAAATATCACCTCTTCGTCCTACCCTTCTCTACTTCCAAGTTAAAACTAAAAATAGATTCTTGTTATTTTTTCTTCTAAATATATTGCTTGTGCCGAATTATAAAGTAATTTTAATTGATTCTTACGCTAAATATGATAAATTTTTATATTCATTTTAAATGTAACAAATATTTCAAATATATGTTTTGTCTCTTTAAGAATAAATTATTATTCGCGCATTTTTTTCAGCAAGACCTGGCAATCTTGAACAAGCATTGATTGAGCAGAATCATGCACAATGCAAGCGCTCCATTTCAAACTTGGAACACGTAGATTCACTCGATCGATCGAGTTCAGATGTATAACCGAACATAATCTGTGACATCTTAAACTTGGAACAAAGAAAACAATATCCATGTCTTGTCCTTTTCAAATCACTTTTGGTACAACCTTGGATGAAACCAATTCTCCATCAAGACAATAGCGATTCTCCAATCACTAATTAGAAGCATATTCTTCTGACAAACAAAAAACAGAAGCATATTCTTCATCTACACAACCGCCTGATCACTTATGCAGAATAAAGGACAATAATACAATATACACCATCATTCCTAGCAAACTTCAAAAAAAGAAATCAAACAATCTCAAACCCCACATCCTAATCAAGCAGAAGCAGGTAATTTTACAGCCCAACAAACCCTTCCTAACTTTTTCTTTGGTAAGTCACCTATTCAGAAGAATTCAGTCAGGATTAACCCAACCAAGTATGTAGTGTATATATGCTGTTTGGTCCGATTCATAAATTGGCAAGCCCTGTAGAGATATCCTTATTATTTCTATAAACCGCACTTAGAAAGAAGCATGCTGTCAAAATGTCATCACCTAAATCTAACCACAACGCAAGATATATCATCTTTACTGTCTCTTTTCAATGCTTCAGCTGTTAATTGCTTAGCTGCTTTCTGTGGGTCTCTCATCCTTCTAGCAATATCCACTGCCTCTTGATTAGACATTACCTGCTTTACAAAAAAAATGACTTTTGTTCTCAAGATCTATCGAAACAATAATAACCTTTTCAAATTGGGCAACAAATGTTTGTATCAATAATAATTCACCTTCCAAAGTCCATCACTTGCAAGGATTAGAATATCAATGTCTGTATCTATATCTGCATTCTGTACATCAGGGTCTGACCGCAAATGTGACTTTAGGCTTTTGTCTCCAAAAGCACGAGATACAGCTAATTGCCCATTTACTCTAGGCACATCACCTGAGATGCACCAGACATCATCATTAATGCTAGTGTTGGTATCTACTCAGTGCCAAGTTTGTCTCATCATAAGATAATATTATTACAACAAAATCATGCAATAACCAATGCATTCCGACACCAGATCTATCAATTCTTTCATCAACCGGGGGTTCAAATGTGATTTCACACTGCAAATTCCACTCAAGTTTATCTTTGGGGTTGAATCTGTGATACTATTAGCATATATTTGATTTTGGAATCATAGGCTTCTAGTAAAATGAAGATAAAAAATATTTCCACAGAAAAGTTTTTAATGTTATATTTGTGATATGAAAGTAAGCAATTTGTTCTTTTTGTTTAACCAAGCAAAGGAGACACAACTGCAAAGCAGTTTGCAATGTATTAAAAGTATGACAAGAAACTTTTGTGTGCGAATTTAGTCATGATTCTTACAAAGCAAACACAGAATATGTATATTTGATTCTGGGTTCATTTTTTAGCACATTAAATGAGAGGACAGCACCCAAAATAAATAAAGAACTGCTCTTGTTTGTGGCAAGCTCATATAATCTTGTTCAACAGATACATTATTAATTTTTGTCTAATTTGACATCAAAACTGGGGAAAATTTTCCATTTGATTCATGAGAGGATTATGACAGTAGAAGTTACAGAAGTAACTTGGATATATACTGCCTCTATATGTTCATGTTCACAAAGAAAAAGAAAGAAAGATTAATCTAAATAAGATCCCAAACTTACTAACCAAGCTCTTTGTGTGTTTATTTATAATCATAAATTAGGTCAAGTAAAAGGACAACAAAACTCGTATAAGCCAAGGCCACTAACTAACAATTGACACACTTGTTTTAACCGAGCCATCACACACTCACTATTTTTTTTTTTTTTAATGAAACACACACTCACCCCTAAGCTAAAGGTTATTCAAACTTGTTAAAAACAAAACCCAATTAAAATAAAGGAAAAGTATATCTAGCCTTAAAACCATAAACACCTAAACAAGGCACCACAATTCACATCACACTATTGCAATCTCAAGTTTTTCAACAACTAACAACTTCTCTAACAATATCCTCAATAGACAAAAAACTCTCAAAATTCTTCTACTAGGGGACAATGGGTGGCCCCTTCAACATTCACCACACTGCTCTCCTCAGCCAAATCATTTAACATATTGACACAGCTCCCAAAAGTTTTCAACATACTTTTCCTTAGTCCACTTGACTTTCTCCCCATTAGTCTCCACCACTAGTATTGCACACCAGGGCAACCAGCCAAAGACAATTCTAGTGCTGAAATCTTCAATTCATTTTTTTTCCAAACCAAGTTTCCAAACCACTAAAACCTCACATCACCTTAATCAGAATATGAAATTATTAAACAAAGGAAAACAATAAAAATACTCGACATCAAAAACACCTCAAAAAAGCTCAGGCAGAACCTAAAACACCACTAAATAACATAATCCATGCCAAACTGAGGCTGGAAGGGATGTTAAAACGCCTCTCAGCCATTTCTGAGCATTCGGGTATTTCTACTTGCGTCAACACCTTCTTGCACCATTTGGAAGGTTCTGAGGTCAATTGTATTATTTTTTATCCAACAGAAACTTATTGCAAAATGTTTCGGTCACCGGAGAATATTTCAGTCACTAGATAAATATTGGAAACGAATATCAAAGCTATGCTGGAGAAATGAGGCCAAAGCTCCATTGGATGAGTTGTCAGAGCTCTAGCCCTATAAACAAATAAGCTATTGAAGGCTTCCTCTTCCCACAAACTAAGCTCTAATACCACATTAACAAAGAATAAAAAGCAAAAAAAAAAAAAAAAAGAAATCTGAATGGAATCACTGACTTAATTAGTCAAGCTCCTTATGTGTCTGATTATTATTTTTATATAAAAACTTTGTATGTCTATTAGTAATCATAAAGCATGAATTAGGTCAAGACGTCAAGTACAAAACAGTACAACTAGTACAAGCCCGACCCACCTACAATCCAACACTTATTTTAACCTAGCCATCACACACTCACACTATTCTAAAGTTTTGGAATGGTAGCTATTGGTTAAACCAAAAAAAAAAGACCCTCACAAGAAACTAAAACTTGAAGGCACAAAACTAGGTTCTGAAATAAAGATAGCTTAGAAGTACCTGGCAAGTTGGAGACAAAACCACCTCTATTCTCGATGCTGCCTCGTTCTGTATTGGGCTCATGGTCAGTAGTCATTTGCACAGCTTGACCTCTTCTTGAAAGAACTGCTCGTGAATCTCCAACATTAGCTATCAATAACCTTTGGCCATTAATCAATATTGCAGTTACAGCAGTTGATCCACCACGCCCTAAATCAGAACTTTGTGAAAGAATTGCCTGATCTGTTCTCTCATATGCTTTTGAGATAGATCTAGCGGGGTCTTGCCAAAATTCCTCCTAAAATATTAAATAAATAAGTATAAAAATGCCACCTTATCAACCTAATATATAATCAAATTAGCATAGAAGGTAGGAACAACCCACCTCCTTTATGATATTGGCAAATAAATGTTTCTGTAAGTAAGCAGGTACACGGTCTCCCAGATGGCCATCATAAATAGCAAACAACCCCAACTCTTTTCCCTGAATCTGCACAAACTTGGCAACATGATAATCCTCCATTGCGTGATCAGCTCTTCCTTTTACTAGGCAGAAACCATACTTTATTGACCCTTCATGATTTTTTCCCTTACCAGTGCTTGACGAAGAACGTGAAGCTACAAGCTGTAAAGCAACCAAAACAAATCAGGAAAAATATCCTACAAGTTTAAGTGAAGATATATTGTAGTGAGGAAAAGTATTTGATTCGATTTCCCCCCATCCACAATGAATAATCAACAATTCCCTAACAGGAAAACAGCACCATCAGAGTTCTAGGAGCTTTTAGGTGTAAACTCACAGTTCAAAAATACCCCAAAACAAAAATTTTTATTCGATGTGTATAAAGCTAAAATTAAAATGCCATCCCTGCCACCCCCCACCCCCTCCTCACCCTCCACCGCACCACCCAAAAAAGAGAGAGCGAGAGCTGGCAAATGAGTGACTTCATTTTGGTAAATTTTAGAACACCAGTGATCCTCAAATAAGTTTTAACTTAATTGTATAAGTATTTAACTATTCAACCTCCCCATGAGACCAAGTTCAGAAATATCATAAACAGTAGAATCAAGACAAAACCAGCATTGGGTAACAAAGTAAAACTCACTAACCAAGCAAGTGCAATGCGTTAAAACACTAAAAAGTTAAAGATAAACGCTCAGTGTGAGACAATTATATCCCCGTCCAAACAAGATGAAGGCTAAGATTACCAAGTAATCCACATCTAAAAATTCGTATTTCAAGTTTCCACCAAGTAAGAAAATAGACACAGATATTCAAATTGATCATGCCCCTATAGAAAATTAAACTTCTTTCAGACTGAAAACACCGAACATAATGGTTAATGTAGAGTATAAAAAAAATAGACAAATTGGGCAGCTATTGCATTCTTACCTGAGAGTAGGAAGACTTAAAACAGCATAATTTATCCATGAAAAAAGTTGAACAACTTCTTCGAATTTTCAACTAATTGTCAACATAGACCACTTGATAGACGGCTCGAATTCAAATTTCGAAACAAACTCACCTCCCGCAGTCACAAATTTTCTCCAGAATCACGAACTGTACAATACAAAACCGAAAGCTATCGATATAAAGAAGGCAGATGAAAACCTTCCAAAAACAACCCTAAAACCCCGGAAAGGCATATGCAGCAATAAAAGGAAAATACAAATGGATATTAGAGAAATTCATCTTACCGGTCCAATAAAAACTTAGAAAAGGTTTAATTTGGTCTTCCCCGGTTGAATAGTTCATGCTCTTTCTCTTCCCCTGCTCTTTCCCCTCCTTATGAACCCCACGGTTAATTAAATAACCGAATGATTTTAAAGGGCCAAAGAAAAGGGGCACAAAATTTCAAAACTTTTTTTATGAAAAACAAATGATAATGAGAAAGATCGTGAAGGGGGAACCGAATGACGCTATGTGCCCTTTGTTTAAACCATTTTTGGAGTCTTTTTAAGTCGCCTGCCCCATCTACTTAAAAAGAAAATTTGAGTAATTAGTTCTGATGTTTCATGAAGAATAATAAAGCATAACAAGATAGTAACTTTAGATCAAAAGCATGTAATGTCTCAGAAATTGCAAAAAGAAAGACGTATAAAGTAATGTATTGTTATTGACCACTTTGTCGAAGGTATAAATTGAGAACTACAGTATTTACCCCTTGGTCTTTACACTCATGGGTGACTCCAAAGTTTTTCTGTTAAAATTCTAAAGTAGGTACGAATCTTTTTCATTTAACAAATAAAGACAATTATACATTATATACAAATATCTAAAGATAAAGGCATTTTACGCGTTAAAATTCAAAGCAGTGTGATGAGTCTCTGAAATTAATTTCAATTGCAATTAAAACTTGCCGTACTAGGGCAAGGCTATGGACTATATATGGACCTCTTATTAGTTATGAAATTATAATCAAATAAATGGGAGTTGAATTGAAAAGGGCCCAACTTTGTAGTGCCTCACCAAGTAGTTGAAGCAAGTTTTGTGTTTTCAGTGAATGTAGCCATCAAACTATAGGATGATTGACCAACCATTTGAATTGGTCAAGAATTTTGACTCGTCACGTTACTTGCATGATAACGCTACCAGGCCATTCAAACAAATGTGGTTGGTCGAGACAAGATTTTTATGGTGCTTTTTTGGACACTCACAAGTACTCACGACGTCTCACATTTCACATATTGGAATCGTAGGAACAAGTCAAACGCGCGCCATTTTTTCTCCCATTTCTCTTTCACTAATAATTTCATATACCTCCATTGTGCATGCAATTTGTACTTTCCGTGTGCAGGTGTGCTAAGATACAGAAGAAAAGAAAAAATTTATATAAATTAAAACTCACATATCTTTATGATTTATAATTTATAAAATTTATTTTTTTTTAAAAATTTATATATTTTATTTTAATTAAAAATTTAATAACAAAGATATATATAATTGCATTTAAGTCTAATAATACTATTTTCTCTCACACATCATGATGAGTTATATGAAAAAAATAATGATAATATTAATACCTAATTCTCAAACCTCAATGAGATCATTTGACTATGTGATGGAGGAGGGCTTTGTTTAATGTTGGGGTTGGAAGCCAATCTTTTTAGAAATTTAATTTGCATTAAAAATCCATCAGCCGATTTTATCAGGTCCAAGCGTCAAGTTGCTAACTTGATGTCATAACCGTGTGACGCCCACCATTTTATGCTTCAATATATTAATGATTAATACAAGTTCAAGGGCTAAAGTTTGCTGTTGAAAAGCATCTTTATGTGTATTTTTCTGTATGGTTTTTAAATTATGGCTTTTGGTATGTAGGGTATTAACACATATGACTTCACTATCAAATTCCAAATAATATGAGTTATCAACCATCACCACGTTGCAGGTTTAGTGGCAAGTAGCTACTTCATTCCCATTTACATTTTATAAGACATTAAAATTTATGGTTCTAGGCACAAATATATATATATAAGTCCACTAGTGTATAAATAATGTTTGACATATGAAAATGGTCCTAAGTTCTCACCACCGGTACGTGGAATACAAAACTTAATTATGTACAGGAAATATAAAAAGTAACAAACAAACAAATGGGTTAATTCCTTCCTTAGAGTCCTATGATTCTTATAAGGACACAGAGACAAAGCACACCGCATGCAAGGCCAACATAGGCCGAAGGCAATGGCATTGGCCTAATAATTCAAAAGTAATAGGCTTTATATGCCTTATTTCTAGCTTCAAAATATCCCATGATCCTCATTCTTTTGCCCCTCGTTCAGGCACTCGCAGAGTTATAATTACTAATTGCTCTCTAAGCTAAATATTGGAACATTAGTACGAGATTGAATTAAAAATGACTCAATATGCTTTTCAAAGTATTGTTTATTTTTTATTAAACGTTTTTTATGTCAAAAAGAATATATTTTATAATAATAATTTTCAAATTATTCGAATTGACAATAGGTCAAAACGGTTCATGCTTTTAAAAATACGATCAAGTGGAAAGGATGAGAATATCATATTTCTATCAGCTCTATAAGGAATTGTTCTTTTTCTTTTTAAGGTAAAAAAAGGCAAATAATTATGCTCTAAGGAATTGTTCTAGTAGTTTTTTAAGGAAGTAGTCTTTTTTCTTTTTACTTTAGCTATATATACTTGAATTAAAATTTCAGGGAAAAACTTATTGTGAAGGGTGCGCTCTTAAAATTGACCAATCAAAAGCCTAATTTTATTTAATGTACGAGCTATAATTAGCTTGAAAATATTCTTATATGGTACGATTAAAAAAATTACATTTCTACCATTTAATAATAAATCTACGTAAACTGACTAATAATATATTTCGATTAATCTAATTGACAAGATTATATTTGGAACAATATTGATAATTTTGAAAAATATCTATGACTGAATTGACAAAAAAAAGATATTTGAGATAAAATTAATAAATACTCCAATTTTTTTGAGACTAAATAGATTGTTTGCCAAATAATTAGTAAACTCTGGAAATTATTCAACGATTTAAATGATATGAGTACGTTTGAGCAAGGGAAGATTTTCGTGAAAGTTTTAGAATTATATCCTAATAAGATGCGTTCAATGTAAATATTTTCTAAAATTTCAAGTATGTTTCTTAAATTTGTAAAGGTGTTTTGAAAGGCTCTGAAAATTTTGTAATTTAAAGTATTGCATACTTTTTTTAGCACAAATAAAAGTCATGGATGCAAGTCTATATCACCATCAATATAATATAGTGTGCACTAATGGAAATGACGAAGTTTAATTAATGGGTGAGAAAATTAAATTTTGTTTGTTTTCACTTTTCTAGCTCTCATTTTCTATCACTTTCATTCGTATAAAGTTAACAAATATTAAAGTTCGATCACACAAGTACATGTCTTAAAACTATTCAATATAATTATCATAGTAATATATAAGTAATACTAATTTCTAGTAATCATTCCTGTAGGAAAGCTCAATATATGTAATTGTAATGGCCTCTCTGTTTTTCAATAACATTTAGGAGTAAAAAGCCTAAAAGGTCATCAGCGACTAGTTGGTTATTCTAAATCTTTTATATTTAAAAAATAATGCATTTTTTTAAAAATTAAAGAAAGATAAAAAAATTAGTTGACCTTAAACCTTAAACTTTCAAATCATTTAAGATAGATAACGTTAATTAATTAATTATTTATTTATTTTTATCTTTTTAATTTTTAAAAAATATACCGTTTCTTAAACTTAAGAGAATTCAAAATTATTTAATTTTCTTTCAAAATTTGCCAGCCAGAGATTTGAAAGAATACACAAAATTTATGTTTTTTCCATTGAGAACTATATCTTGCGTGGCTCAACCATTCTAGCAAAAGTTCCCCTGATTTACATGTGGGATTTTCCTATTAACTAAAGGTGTTGAATGAATTTAATGTACATGAGCCAGGATAGTTCCAATGCCAAATGGCAAAGTACTGATCGATGACAACTGAGAACTCACTAATATTGTTAATATCCGTCACGTTCCCCAAACTATATATGTGTGTGTAGTTCATTGCAAAAGACTGCACGTAGATTGCGCATATATAAATATACGCACTTACGGCTGTGCTTTCCATTCGCATTTCTCAGGTCTGCCACATAACTCTATAGTGGTTTAGTTTCATGGCTGATTCACTCTCAGTTATAGTTGCTTCTTCACGACCTAAACTTGGAATGTCTTTTGAACAAGCTATTAGAGAAGCAAAGTACTCTGCTCACGTCCATGAGGCTCAAGAACCCTCTCCGAATACCTTCCAAAAGGTAGCTTTATAGACACACTAACATGTAAACATATAATAGCAACCTTATTATATATATATATATATATATATATTGGCGTGGGTCTAATCCCATGATTCTTGCTTGTGTTAATACTTTCAGAGCTTGTGGGTACATATATTCTTATATTTGCGCGGTGTGGGGTTGGTCTGGTCAGTAAGGTGGAGCCGCTTACCATAGTAGGAGGTGCAATTGTAGAGGGTCTATCCTTGACAGCAGCCATATATTCAGTTGGTGTGTCTCTTGTGGCCATTTCAATCCAGCAGTAACAAGTGTAAGCCCTGCCTCTATATGTACCTACCTCTTATACTTATATATTGCTGAAATAAACTAATGCTATTACTATAGAAACCTGATATCTTCTATGGCTCACAGCACTATCTTGACTCTGGTTGCTACACGTGCTAGGTTCCCACTTTGTTTTATGCCAGGTGATGGGTGCTATATTGGCAAGCCTTACCCTCAAAGTGTTGTATAATGGCAAGGCAGATATTGGGGTGATAGTGACTCAGAACTCAAGTTCAACTAGTCATCTCAAGGCGCTCATATGGGAGTTCATAATCACTTTTATACTGATGTTCACCATCTGCGGTTTTGCCACTGATCACAGAGGGGTAAGTCTCTTACGTTTTGCTAGCGCTTCTGTTGGTAGTTAAAATTTGAAGAAATAGGTTCAAAAATTGATCTTCCTTTTGGATACTTAACCGATTGAAACAGAGCAAAGACCACACAGGAGTTGCAATAGGCATTGTGGTTCTTTTTAATGTCATCATTGCTGGGTAAATAAACTGCCTCCATTCTTTTTCTGATCATGTACGGATGTCAAAGTGATTAAAATATAACCGATTGAGCTCACTCTTGGCAGGCCAATTACTGGAGCCTCCATGAATCCTGCAAGGAGTTTTGCCCCAGCCATTGTCTCTGGTGTTTTTGAAAACATTTGGGTTTACATCATAACCCCTATTCTGGGAGCCACCGCTGCAAGTATGGTTTACAACCTCCTAAAAGAACCAAACCAGATGACCAAAACCTCAGGATCGTACCAAAGTAAACTATATACATATACAAAGCATCTCTTTTTATCTTCTGATCCATATTCAGGGATTTACTCCCATGATCAAGCTCTTTGAGGATCTGCTGTAAACCTACAATAGATTAATAATCTTGTCTCAAAACGTTAGTGCAGCTGTTCCCTTTTAGCAATTTGTTTGTAAGTATGGAATTGTTCTTTTTTTTTTTTTCTTCTGAAGTCAAGAAGTTAGTTATATGCATCTCAATGGTGCATCGAGATTATTGTAAAAAGAATTACGAAAAGGAGAAATGTTAAGGGGCAGGTTTAAGTGGTCAGCAACGATGCACCAGAAATATAATGTAGACTACTACTTATATATATATATATATATAGAGAGAGAGAGAGAGAGAGAGAAAGAGCCATTAGTTACATTACACTATATATTACTCTTAGGATTTTTGTATATTAAAAAAATAAAGAATCCTACTTTTAACACGTTCATGTTATCCTTCCTTTGCTAGCTGACTTTGCTCACTTTCCTATAACTTTCTCACTCATAATTCCCGATTCTCGTATTTCTCATATCTCACATATATATTATTTTATGTAGTTTGAAAGACTACAGAAATTAAAGACTCAAAAGTTATATAATATAATATAAATATAGATATAGATAGCATAATAAAAAGGTTAAAATATATGTTTAAGAGTGAAGATTTAAATAATTTTTTATTATTTTATCTATTATTTTTAAAATAAATACAAATTATTATTTATTTTATACTAAAAAATTAAAGAAAAAATTAGTAGAGAATATAAATGAAGGATGGCTAGAAATAATATATCTGCCTTGATAACAAGATGATGAGCACAAACCTGAGTTTATTAGAGGGTTAAAGATCCTATAATGGCTCTTTCCCTCCTCCCTAGACAATATAACTATACAACAGACCTACACAGATTGTACAAGAAAGCAAAAGAGAGGCTGCAGATGAACTGCCTGCATGAATTGAAATTTTCACACACATTGGAAGTCAGCCGTTAATCATGTCAAGACTGTAAAAAGAGTAGGAAACGAACACATGCACAAGCATGTGCAACGAGGTTTCACCATCCAACTTTCCCACAACATGAGTTGAGACTGCATCCTCCACCTCTCTGTTCTACTCTGCTTGTTATAGATATCATTACCTGTTACCAAAACATTAATTATATACATTAACGTAATGACAAGGAATCAACCAAAAAGAAGGGGGTGGGAGAAGAGTTATATGGATGTCAAATGAGCCTGAGAATTGAACAGATGCAGGTTAAGTTTAACCATTCCAAATTCTTCGGATGGTTAGGACTTAGGACATGAAACCATGTAGGTGGTAACGAAGTGGTTTAATAAGGTGTAAAAGATACAACCTAGTTACTGATGTTTCTAACTTTAATGGTTTTGGGAAATCTTACCCAGTCTGAGGTAGCCGCCTCCAATTCATCTGCAAGTAAGACGAACTAGGCCCTATGCCGTTTTCATCTCCTACAAATTGCTCTGAGTAACTAGAAGCTGGGGGAGACCACACTGGAACTACACCTCCGTCCCTTTCTCTCCTACTACTACTGCTAGAAGATTCTGCTGTCGAATCTTCAGTTGCATTTCTCAGTCCCATTGCAGTATTCCGTAGGCGAGTATTTCTGTGACCACTCTGCTGCAACGCCCCTTGGTTCAATGCCTCTCTTGCAGTTTGTTGTACATGTACATTTATTGGCACTTCAGCTCTGCTATCTTCTGTTGAGTTTCGGAGATCTGAAGCTTCTTCCTCTTCCACTCTCACTAGAGAAGAAGTAATGCTAGGGACCATCTGATCCTCATAAGGGCGAGCAACAGGAGGGGGATTGTTCCTAGCGGGTTCATGACTTTCCTCCATTTGTATGTCTTGAGGAAAGGCAATAGGGGCTGATTCAGAGGAGTCTCCAAGTCCTTCCTCAGTTCCATTTTCAATGGCGGCTCTTGAAGCTGCTTCTTGTTGCCACATCTCTGACAGTGCTTCTTCCAATCTGGCTTTTGCTGCATCAATCCCCACAATGGGACGAGGGTAATTTGACCCCAGTTCGATTCCAGCGGCTTGAAGTACAGGTTCTGGTGCATTCCATGGGTGATGTATCCATTCAGTTGGCAATCTGGCAAGTTCTGGAAGCCAACGCCGTACATATTCTCCATTTGGATCAAATTTGTATCCCTCAAACTACAAAATCCAATGACTGCAATGAGTGTTTCTATCACTAGAAATCCATCATCTTTAGACATTTTTAAGAGTTGATAGTAATGCATAGATCAAAACGTTGATTTTCACAATCACAATCTCAAAGCTCAGTCCAGCTGTAACAGAGAGCAATCTAAACAAAGTAAATATTTGTAACAGACAACTATAAAACTCGAAGTTATTGTTGATTAAGCATCTCAAATATATATGGGTGAAAGGAGTGCATGAATTTACACAATTTCAATAGGGGTAAGTTGAGAGGGCAAAAGAAGCCACAAAGAGTATTCTGCTTTCTCTATGCCCCAAAAAAAAAATCATATTGTTTTCAGATGGCATAAGGCATCGCCAACTGAGTTAAAAAAACTATGCCTTGGCCTAGAGATTGAAGCACCCAAACTGACTGAAACTCAGTAGCTATAACAGGATGGCCTTTGTAGCTTCATCTAAACTGCTATCCAAACAATGAACTGGAAGGGATATGCTAAAAAAATGGCCAAAAAAAAATTTGCTCATGTACACAAATATAAAATACTAAAAAAGCATATATAGCAGGATTATGCAACAGAGTATATGGTACACAGATTGAGAAATAAAAGACTTGGACATGCAAACAGTCTATGTAGGTTTCACACAAAAGCAAGTGCACCTGTGGATTATCTATTCGGTCAAATTCACGACCATCAGGGAGGGTACCAGATATGTACTGCCAACCAAGAGCATCGCTCTCGAGATCTGCATCCAAGAGAGTATCCCAGAAATATTTCATTCCCCATCTCCAAGGAAGCTGCAGAACCTTCACAAAGAAACTGGAAACTACAACACGTATTCGATCATGCAGCCATCCAGTGGCCCATAACTCTCTCATCCCAGCATCCACCAAGGGGTACCCAGTTCTTCCTTGTCTCCATGCCTTAAAATAGCCTTCATTTACCACCCAAGGAAAGAACTTGAGGTGGCTAAGAAGAGGCCTTTCATGACTATAGGGATGATTGAAACTAATGTACCTTGAGTACTCTCTAAGACCAATAGATTTGAGGAACAAGTTCACGCTTTCTTCACCAGCCTTGTTTCCTTCATTGGCCCATAAAACTTGCTTAATTCGGACAAGATGGAAGACCTTTTTGACACTCACCTCACCAAAATGCAAACGGGGGGAAAGAAATGAGGTAGTGGCGCTGTCAGCTTTCCTGCAATTTTTGGAATACTCAATCAATGGACCATTTATGAAAGTAGTCAAGGCCTTGTCAGCATCGCTCCACCCTGGTGACCATGCTCGGGCTAGAAGTGCATTGCTTGCCTTCTCTGATTCATCTTCAAACACTAGTGTATCAGAAGGGCACCTTGATACATCACCTGAAAGAAGGCAAGAGTTGTTCAAAAGTGCGAATTCAAATCAAGCTTGATGATTCATGACAAATAAGCAATACCACTAAGAGAAAATGCATGTACAAAATGCGAATGGCATACATGAAGACTATAAAATAAATGAAATACAGAAGATGAAGAGTAGACCAATTTTAACATAAAATATTCAGAATTTAACAACTATTCGAAAGAACATTGCTTGGATTCATTCTTTGTTTTGGCTGGTTGTTGTTCCTCTTTGGTCAAACACATACAAATGCTCATTGGTTGCCCTCACAAAATGAACAATATATTTGTGATTACTCCAATGAACTCCATCTTATTGAAAAATATGCTCTTACAACTACTATGTTCTCAAATTCAATTCATTTGTTCAGTAAGTCCAAATCAGCTCAATGAATTACGCAATTGGCAACTAATCAACAGTTCAATCAATGAAATTTTAGAAGAGAACTGGATTTCGGAAAAGAGCCAAACAAGAGCGGACCTGCAATAATCCTCTTAGGTGGAAGAAGAGGCGCCTCGGGGTCATAAGGCATGCTAAGGCATCTTTCCCAAAAAGCAGAAAAAGTTCTGAATGGCTGACCATGGGCATCATTAACATCCCATGGTTCATATAATAAATCCGCATTAAAGGAACGCACGGCTATGCCTTGAGCAGTCAGCACCTCCTTCGCCCGGTGATCCCTAATTAGCGACAGGGGATCTGAAATAGAGAAAATTACAAGCAAACATTAGACACAACATTTTCTCCCAAACTGGGTATAATTTAGAATTCATGAATTCAAGTAAAATATTATGATAAAGCAGAAGAGACAACCTTCAATTTTGTTTTGAAATGATCAAAAGAAAATTTTAGAAGATATAGATGATGTGAGATAAAAGACAACCACAATACATATCTAACATGGCTTGTGTCTTGTGCAAATTGGTACCGACTAAAAACACAACGCAGAAACAGTTTTCCAAACAATAAAAAAAATTTCCAATTGATACAATCAAGGATCTTACGATATGCAATATGATGCTGTCCATTATTGAGCAATGAACCTACCGAAATCTGGGTATCATATTCCCAGACATCAACAGGTGAATTGAATAAAACAAAGAGAAATTGAATCAGCAACCAGGAGAATTATAGGGAAACTCAGAAATGAGAAAAGAATAAGAACTGACCATATAAGTGGTTGAAGAAGAGTTGAGTAGCTCCAGTGGAGTTAACAACCTCTAGGAGAGAAGAAACACTATCAGTAGATCGCTTGGTTATAAGAGGAGTGCCAAGATTCCTCAAAGAAGAATCAAGGTGAGCCAAACTGTGTTTAAGCCACCACCTGGAGACCCTGCCTGGGTAGTATTGACCCTCTTCTTCAGGTGCCCATATAAAAACTGCCACCACAGCTCCTGCTCTCATTCCTGCTGTCAGTGCTGGATTATCCTCTATCCTCAGATCCCTTCTGAACCACACTATGCTACATCCCCCACCTGACATCTCCAAAACAAACTAAAATTTCCCTCACAACCTGAACCTCTATTCACTCACACCATCTTTCTTAACTACATACCATATCTCTTTTCTTACTCTCTAGTCCACGAGTGCTGAAGAAACACGCACAGTAATTATAATCACTCTTATCTTTTCCTTGTGCTTAATGACGGAGATTTTAAGCCATAAAGAGAGAAAAGCACATTTGATATTTGGGTTGACGATTATTGGCACTTATCTTGGCTTCTCTAGCTCTTTCTCCCATTTAATTTTTCAACTATTATCCGAGTTTTGGGGAGAAATAATGAAATTCATTTCCCATAAATTCGTATTTTGGTCCTTTCACCCTAGTTGCAACGAAAAGGCCATAAGAGAAGAGAGAGAAAGAGAGAGAGAGAGAGAGGTGGGAAGCCTGATACAGTAAGTGAAGAGGATTGGTTAACCGAGTGGGGATACAATGAATTGATAGGCGAATTGCAGCCACAACTTTTGCTCTCTTGATTTTTGGTTTGCTCTTATCTCATGCACCAAAACAAATCCCATCCACGTCTCTAGTTTCTTCTCTTAAGTGACAGCATGGAAAATGGGAAAATGGGAAAATGATACAACCCTCTCTTAAATTTCATACATTTTTCCAAATGAGAAAGCTAACCGGTCAGCCCTCTTTGTATTGAATATTGATGTAGTCCTGTCGCTCAACACCATTGTCTTCTGAGGTTTTATCTTCAAACTGTCAAACTAGTTCATCGTCAGTGTTCAGCGAATCCTTCCTTTCTCATCCCAATTTATATGAAACGGATTCATTCACTAAATCAACTGTAACTATCTCCACCCCAAAAAAAAAAAAAAAAAATTTAGCTTATCAAGCGAAGAAGAAGAAAAACTCTATACGAGCTAATTAATATGTGAAAGGGAAAGATACCAAAATTGTGTTTATTATATTATTGAAATTAACTGAAGATTTAGTAACCATAATTGTTTTACTTAATGGATAATTTATACTTAGTTGCCAATCCAAGGTAACGTAACTGGTTTTTAATTTTTAGGCAAAACGTACTTTGTCACTTACTTCTTGTTCTCAAGAAGCCTTCTCTCGTGTAGAACTGAAAATTAGTTAATGATAATTATGATATTGGACAATTACACTTAATTAATAATAATTAAGTTCAGTGTACGTTATATTTTCTCATATATTGTTTTAAGATCCGACTCCAACTAATGGAGTGTCAAAGGAAACAAAGTATATATAGTAAATGATAGGTTGTACTTTTTAAATTAGACTAATATGTAATTTTTTATATTCTTATTATTAGGCTTTTTTTATCATAATAAAATATATAAAAAATTTTTGAAAAGAACTAATAATAAAATAAATGAATTGTATAAATTATATATATTAATTTTTTATTAAAAATTTTGATAATAAAAATACAAAAATTGCATCTCAATTTTTTTTTCTAAGTTTGTCTAAAGTAAAACTCAAAAAATATGAAAATTCTCCCACCCTCACAAAAAAAAAAAGGAAAAAAACCCAAGTTTTAAACAATTGGATCTTATTTCAATACAAATTTTTCAATAAAACTAATATATATATATATGTGTGTGTATAGATATATAAGAAAAATATAATAAAATTTTTAATTAATTATACAATCTGATCTTATTAATGAAAACAATTGACAAAATATTTTTTCATAGCTAAGAGTCAGATATTTATGTATAGTTGTATACGGTATCACTAAATTGTCAAACCCTTGCTTTCCATGAAGGGGGTTTGTGGGAAAGGTGGGTTTGGAGATTGGAGGGCTTAGATATCATTAATATGTTTATTTATAATCAATCATTATGTTGGCATCTGATTCTTTGTGTCACTTTCCACTAAACCAGTTGAGGCATTCATTCATATTTGCTTTATGGTGAAGAAAGGGCATGGAATTTAATTTTATGATATGGTTATGTCCCAACTTGGGATTTGTATTAAAAGCCAGCGCAGGGGTGTTGTGCTATGAGGGAAAAGCAAGCATGGCCGATAAGGGTAAGCAGCTACGTGGATTTCGGCCTTTTTCCCTTCAAGTGGGCCTTTCCATCGTTTTCCACCTCTTCACGAATCTCAGATTCCATTCATGAGTCACTGTTGGAAGCGATTTATGACGTGGGGCTCAACCTCTTGCATTATCATTTATGAATTATCACACCAAACCACTACCATTCAACATTTCACACTGAAATTCCATTAACAAATCCAACTCCCACTAGGTCAATATCACTCAGCCATGCCTCATGCCCATATCCAATGGTAATTCTCATGTGTCACGTGTGAAATCTCAAGTTCAGATATAATCACATTTAGGTAATAGTTTTATTGTTCTTTTTGGTTGTACTTTTTTTATTTTTTCCACTCTTTCAATTTATATATGTCGAGATTTTCATACTTAAAATAAGCTTTGTCCTACTTAATTTTATGTGTTTGAGGTTACAAATGTAAATAATTTTTTATTTTGTTTTTGTTCAAGAAGAAAAAAAAATTACAAACAAATTTTTATTATTAAGAGATTTATCATATTTATGAAATAAAAAAAATATGAAAATAATCCTATTTAATCTATGTATGCAACACAAAATGTCAATCAGCAATGAGCAAGGAGGGGGCAACAAGTGTGATGATAATTGCCACACAGAAAATAAGGTACGATCTGTGACAACATTTGCCGTACCAAATGTACTCCAGATAGCATGCAGATGAATGTGGGTTAAAATCGGATGGTGATGGCTAAGTTTCTGACTTCCTTTGCACACGCAAATTATATGTATATTCCAATTTGTTTAGGTAGCTCAATCGTCGTGCCTGCAAGAAATCGCCTTAGTGTTTAAATAACTGCCACGACTAAATCAGCCCCTCCAAAAACTTAATGGCCCATAGCTACTGTTGCACGACGAGCAGCTCTTGATGATATAATATCATTTTTCTGATGAATTGTGGATCAAATCTAATCAATATTAAGCCTTTGTTAGACACTTGGTCTCCTTGGATGTCATATAATTGATGAGGTGCCAGAAGAAAATTTGGCAGATTCCGGTCAAAACAATCATTCAATTATATGGGATGATGCTATATATATAAGATGGAGAAAATGGTGCGGAAGTGTGGGAAGATTGGGAAGGTTTAGGAATGATAAGAGTAATTGGTGTAGTTTTTACTTTTTTTTGTATAACAAAAATTTACTAAATTTTTACTAATAACAAGAATAAAATTCTCCTAAAAAGTACATTTACGTTAACAAATCAAAAGGGTAAAGAACGAGGGTGAAGGAAAGCGAGAAAATGTTGCACATGTGATGGTAAGACTGTGGTCCTTAGGTTACTGTGTATAGTCTGTACATTAGCTAGTAGCTGCGACAATGGTCCCAAGAAAACACAGTCTCTATCAAGCTCCAGCGCGTATTTTGTCAATTACAACTTGGGATATATTCACAGTCCCTTTCCAAGTTCTTTCTAATCTCAATTAGAGATTAATTATGAGAGAAAGAGCGATAACATACATGGATGCCATGCCCTCTCAGAACGCGCACGTGCACATTCACGAGCCATCATAACCATGCTATTTTTACTTTCGAACAAATTTTAGCTGCACGTACTGTATTATTTTATTTGTATATTAATTAATAAAATTTAATTAATTTTTTAATTTTATATATCATGTGAGTCTTTAATTTAAAATAAAAAATTAAATAAATATTATTAATTAATATATAAATAATATATTAAAATTTATACATCTAACAACCTTTTTCTCCTCTTCCTCTGCCCAGTTTCATTATTTCTCATACTTAAACTACTGATCCAGTGATACTCGTACATCACAATAAGTTAGGACAAAACAGAAAGAGACCTTGATCCGTCTGCCTCTGAGATTAAGGATCTCCAATGACCAACGAGCAACTTGTGTTTCAATTATTAGAGAGACGGAAACCAACGACTCGACATTGATGCTTATTACTTAGTTTAAAAAATGGGAATAGACAATCAAAGTTAATTTATTTGTTCGCATTTTATCGATCACAATTGTGTAATTTGAGTTCAAATTTAAATAATTTTTTATTAATAAACTATCTGTAAATTTTTTATAAATATTTTTTAAACCTAAAAGTTTATCTTAACTTTAGACTAAAATATCGTCCTTTCAATTAAATTTTTCGGTACCTAAAAAAATGGAAGAACAGCTTTTCCATTTATGTGGGTGTGGGAGTTCCACATTTTGGGTTAGCTCAGGATTGGGCCTAATCCAACTTCACCGTATTGAAAAGTAAGTCACCAAATTCAACCTAGCTAAAAACTATCAGCCCAACACAGGATTTCTGAGTTGGTCCAAAGTCCCCATTAATTAGAAAAAAAGAAGAAGCAAAAACCTTAGATGCAGGGTCATTTTTTATTTTTTATTTTAAAAAAAGACAACAAGTATATAATTTATACAATTTATTACACTTATGATTAGTTTTTTTTAAGAATTTTTTTAATTTTTAATTTTTTATTAATTAGAGAATGTAGTAGCATATACAAAAGAATTGTATATAAATTTAATCTATAATAAATATCAATATAAAATAATGCTATCCTTTCATATTTTCATACGGATGTTCACAAAATATCAGCCCTCTAAGAAATAGTATAATAATATGTCGATCTCATATTACAGTGACAGAAAAAGTTTTCATGAATATATATGTCGCATGAGGCTGCATATTATCCTGTGACGACCAATAAATCTATTTCTTTTTGCATTGCATAGCACTCCAAGTCTCCAAGCACCCTGATCAATATGAATGCGCTAAATCTACTAGCTAGCTAGAAGCTAGAACGATCAGTCCATTATGCATATATAAGATTGATTGTTTCTTGATCTCATTTACATCCTTTTCTCGACTGATGTCGCCACATGCAGCGCAAGCACCACTAATTATGTATTTTTATGATTGTCTCTGTTATACCTTTAATCCATCAATCAGAGTCTAAAATGCTTTTGTTTTTTTGCCAATAGCTAAAATGCTTGAGTTAGACGTTTAAAAATCTTATTTAACTTAACATAATTGCAGTGACATAAGAAACTTTGAGTGGTGGTATACAAGGTGTAGGATTAGGTGGTGAAATATTTCTCCCTTCTCTTTTAGGGTATAATATAAAGAAGAGGAAACCTAACCACATCTTGATTTTCTTGGTTACTTTGACATCAAACCAGTGAATTTATATATTAAAGTACCTTTGACGAGGCATATATATACTCCAAAAAGGTATACCACTAAGATTGTTGCAATCCCAGTGGTGCACGGACATGTGTTGGGCATCAGCTTCAATGCGAAGACTTTGTAACTTAACGACCTATTTTTTGAAGGCTAATCAGTCAACTTCTTGATGGAAAAGGAATCAAATCTCTAACTGCTCATGATGGAAACAAGGACCACTTCCTTGCTTTTTCCCTACCTTTAATTATATATGTGCTTTCGGACTTTCTGTATATATATATATTCATTTAAGCAATATTTCAAACCCATGTTTATACTACTAATGTGTTGTCATATAAATCCCTTCACACAATCATTTGAAGCAGCCTCCCGCCTTCCCCACCCCAATGAAGGTTCGGGTAGTTTCAAGTTTCAATTAAAAAAATCATTGTGCAAAATATGGGGCATAGATTTATTATAATGCTCATCATATCATATATATTTGGCTTTATGTGGTTTACTCTTCTTTTGTCTCAGATAATACGTCTTAAAGCAACAGGGGTTACAATTTGAAAATCCCTTGTTGAAAATATGGAACCATCTTAAAGCTTTTTTCCAAGGCACACTTCCTTTTCATAATTTGACTATCACATGTGTAGTAATTTTCTAGTTTATATATCTGTTGACATAAATATACCGTATTTCCACTGAGAAATAGAAGTATCTTCTTTCAGCCAACATACCCAGCAGAGAGATATATAAGGCAATAAGAAGGCTTTAAAATGTATTTCTGAACCAATACAGGAAGGCTTTAATATTTCCATAATATATAAATAAATCTTCTATCATTCTCTAACCATTATCTTTAATATATATATAGCTCATGAACGTGCATAATGTTGCATGCTTCTTTAATTTTGTGGTTTATGAACATTTGTAAGAGGTTCAACTTAAATAAGTCTACCATGACTCCACTGCACACTTTGTTTTGCATATGTTCTGATTTTATACCAGCTTTTTTTTTTTATTATTATTATTTAATCAGACTCATACATATTCATCAGTTTAGGCCTATATGAATTAATTTAATTTATAGATTTCTTAAATGTACTTTCCCTCACACTCATTAGGGAGACAATTATTTTCAGCCTTTGCTCCACTCTTGCAACCTGACAGTTAACTATACGATAGGAAAATGGAAAGCAAGCAGCCCTCCAATATTTGTATCACAATATCCAGAATAATATGCAAACCGTATGTAATAGGACACAATAAAGGAAAACAGGAAAAAGGGAAAGAAAAAAAGGAAGAAAGCCAAATTTCAACTGGAAGATGCACACGAATATAAATAACTATATATATTAAATAGAACGATAATGACTTTCAAACTAACTCGATGAATTCTCGCAAAGTTATGTACAAGAACATGGATTAATATGTGTATGTATATATATATATATATATAGCCTATATATGCAATAGGTGCTGCGAGAAGCAAACAATGGAGGCATATATAAGTTAACACACACACAACTAGCATATATAATCCAAACTCTGATCTAAAATTTAAATACTAAGATAGGTCATGCATAATGGGGTCCTCATAAAATAGTTCGGGCCAATAAGATGAGGATCTGCCTCCATAGCTAGAAGAGGAGCTGCTGGCATCCCCTGTGAGAGTTGGGATCATCCATGAAGAGTCATGATCAGCTGTGTGATCCCCTTGACTTATCATTGTAAAGTTCGTACCTTGACACTGCAGCTCACTATTCAAACATGATTGAGAGCTGAAAGGGACTACTTGTGGGTCTGAGTCTGACATGTGAGATAACATGCTTGGGTGGTGGAGTGGTTGGGAGCTAACAATCCCTTGAGAAAACGAGCCTGGATTATCTACTTGTGGGTAGTTTATAGCTGGGTTCTCTTTGACATTGGAGATTGAATTTAACAAGTTGATAGCTTCCGTGTTTGTGATGCCATTTTGGTCATAGGAGTAATTGGCAATCAAGGAAGAAGTTGTGGATTGGAGTAAATAGTGAAGCTTTGCCAACTGATCATCCAAAGATTGATAATGGTGATGATGCTGATGCTGATGCTGATCCATAAGATCTGTCATGTTGGCCAGAGCTAGCAGATAAGGCAAGGTGGAAACAAGGTCAGTTCTTGGCTGGTGAGTCATTGGATCAAATCCCATCTGAATTAACTTCTTCTTCAGATGAGTATTCCAGAAATTCTTGATCTCATTGTCAGTCCTCCCTGGAAGATGAGATGCAATTGCTGACCATCTATCATAACAATTCAAGAATTTAGTACATAGTATAAATTAACACAAACCAAAAGCAAAGATTACCTCTTCTCTGCTTTAGCTCAAGCAAATTTAAATTCAAACTTAAAACAAAAAAGCTAAGTCATAAGTCGTAACAGTTCAAAGGTAAGAGAGAAGAAGAAAGTGGGAATTAAGTACTTGTTTCCAAGGATGGAATGGAGATGCAATATGGTTTGCTCTTCTTCTTGGGAAAATTTACCCCTCTTGATGTCTGGCCTTAAATAGTTGGTCCACCTTAGCCTACAGCTTTTTCCACATCTGTTCAGACCTGCAAATTTTGTAGAAATTAAGGAGCAAATGAGGAAACACTGAAGATATCATTCAAGACAGAGTGACAGACACTGAGAGGGAAGAATGAACCATGCATATATATATAAAAACTAACAGACAGACCAGCTAGCTTGGGAAGGGCTCTCCAACTTCCATGGCCGTGTTTCTCAATATACTGGACAAGCTTCTGATCTTCCTCAGGAGTCCAGGGTCCTTTCTTAAGGCCATTCTCATCGCAACAGGGGGATCTTCCCATATTTGAGTAGCTAGCTAGCCAGCAAGATCTAATTCTAAAGCTATTTTTCTTGCTCCTGTTACCATACCAAATTAAACTGGGGGCTGGGGCTCACTATTTATATCCAATCTTCTTCCTTGCTTCTTGTAGTCAGTTATCTGCATTAAAATATTATTTCATCACAGATATTGGGACACTTCCATATGATTAAAGTATGAACTATACAAAAATGTTTCATATATCTCTCCAAAGTAATTGACAAGTATACCCATTTAAAGTATTCGTGCAAACCGTATAGCCATTATGTTTTAGTCCTATACTTGATAACCAATTAATAAATTATATCACTATTAGTTACTTTTAGATATATATACAAATTTTAGATCTATATGATCCCAGCACTCAAAAAATGTGCGGAGAAAAAAAGATAAATTCAACTATATAAGTAACCACTCTTTCCATTGGTGCCAATTTTCATGTTTCCTACACATACATAAATATAATTAGCTTTTAAATGCACGCCAGTAAAAAGCTATACGTTCAACAAATTAACACGTATAGAAGCATATATAATTAATTGGCATCGAAATGATTATACATAAAAGGAGAAATTCTCCAATATAATTAATCACCAGTTTGATTTTTCCATTTTTCGATATATGTAATTAACTTTCTAATTTGAAACTAGTGTAGCCCCACCATGGATAGCAGGCTGTTAACCCAAAAAAAATGGAGGGGGGGATTTGAAAGCTAAATAAAAAGTTGATTTCATTTAGGAATAATCATCATCAGGACAATTTGGTAATTATGAACTTAATAACTTTTAGTTTCCACTAATGTGGCATTAAAATATATCACTAATAGGACAAAACTTTCAAATCAGATTACGTAACACGTGGCGGATGAATGCTAGTCGGAGGAACCCATTCCATGCACGCAAAGAGGAGGCTGTTCTGTTTCCCTATTTCGTCATGATTTGCATGGCCACAATTGACTTACGTCCTCTCTTCTTGGATTTCATGCGATCCTAGTTCTTAGGCAATCATTCATTCAACAATAACGTCAATCTCAGTATATAATAAGGGTATTGTTAATTAATACGTATGCTCACCAAACGATACTCTTCGAGATCACATATTCAGCATCATTTTAAAAATTATAAAATATACTCAAGTGAAGATAAAAAATTAACATATTTTTAAATATTAATATAAAATTAATTGAGTTAATGCATTCAATTTACAAGCAATAATAATATAATATTCATTACATGTTAGCGACGGACGTACGTCTAGATATCTGTGTGATTAATTAGTTGGTATATCTCTATACTGTTGTATACTGAAGATACATGTGGAGGGATAAAAATTATACGTATGAGTATGACCATCTATGAGTATATAGAGCATATTTCAAACACACCAAGCCATGCAGACCCAAAAAAAAAAAACCCAAGCACATGCATGCGTATTATATACACATGTGCTGTAGTTGCTAGACAACTAGATATAACTGAATATCCAAACAGGTAAACTAAAAAGATCAATAGAAGTCGTTGAAAAATATATAGATAAATAATGTAACAGTGAAAAGCGTAGAGGTTAAAAGTCATGGGAAAGGCGATGGATCGTAGTAGTAGAGATATTGGTTCATTGTCTCTGAAAAAGACACATAAGATGGATGTGACAGGCTTTGACTGGGAGGGTGGTGCAGTTGGAGACGTGAAGGAGAATTTGGTACAGCAAACACCCCCAATGTGTCTATTGCTAGTTGCTACACCAATTTCCATTTTTTGTAATAACCCTTAAGACATTCTTTGCACGGTTGAGAAAACCTTTCACTGGAATTTGTTGGTGTCTTGTCCTCACGTTCCTTGTTCTCTTGCATATTTTCTTCGCTGTGCTACCCTCCTTCTTAAATCATATACAAACCAAAAGGTTTTCGCTTAGTACAAGCCAAGTATTTTATATATAAAGCACTTATATATGCCTCAAATATATTAGCTAGCAGATTGAACAGGAATATCAAAATTCAATTTAGACCCGAGTTAATTAATTCATTAATCCATCACAAAACTTCTATCAGCACAAGTTTCAACCTGGTTTTTCTTTTCTTTTTTCTTTTTTTTATTTTGTTTTTTAAGTGGGGTAAAGCGTAAATATATGTAGTCTAATATATTTAATTTGTTACTTGTGTCCATACATATATGGTGCACAACACATCTTGCTTCATGCATAAGCTACACATTTTCAAACCTAAAGTTTGATTGTTTATAAATTTATAATCAAGCGACGTCAAACCTCTATTTAATCATGCTGAACAGCAAAGGAGTAAATTAATTAGAGAGACATCTTTTTTTAACTGTATCATCAAATCTTTCTTCTTTCTTGTATGTAGCAAAATCTTTAGTTGCCTTTACTCCTCTCCTAGTTACATTTGTTAGTAAACTGTTCATACACACAAAAGATTTTGATTCTATAGTTTAAGCAAGGCACCATGTCGGCCGGGGACCATGTGTGCTATAATGAGACTAAAAGGGGGAGTGATGTAAGATCAACTTTTTAATTTCAATATAATAATGTCTTTGATTTCAGTGTAAGCTAAACAACTTATTTGCTTGCTCAAATAGGTTTCCAACCAATTCATCTAAAAAAGTAACAGACTTCAATTTGGTGATCATGGTAACTTTACAAAATGTTATTATATAAATAAATTACTTCATATATATTGTATGCTGGTTTCATTAATGTACTTTTTTTTATTACAAAAACTTAAACAGCCCTCTTTTGAAACATTTTAATAAGCTATACTAAACACATTTTGATAATAAAAAACCAAAATATAAAAGTATTATCTTGTTCAGAATAAATTTAGTTTTATTATATTTAATTTTTATTTTATCTGAGAGCCGTATAATTTTTAATTCACTCTTCGAACTTTCTTTCTTCTCAAAGTGTCACAAAACAAAACAATTTATGAATATTCTCTTATTAGTTTAATGTTTAAAAGAGTTCCTCCTTTACCAAAAAGATTTGGTACCCCAAAAATCATGCATATCTATTAAAATTTTCAAAGTTGGATTAAAATCTTAAAACTTTAAATTAATTCTTAGATACAGGACCCAGAATAATTTGTGTTTTTGTTACATGTTATCCTCATATGAAAAAAATTTATTAATTTTCTCTTTTAAATATAAATAAATTACTGGACTTGCATGTTAAGAATCAGTATGCAGCCAAAACAATATCGATCACACTAGATTTGAAATCATAAACAAAAACAACGGTAGGACGTAGATAACGCGTTCGACTGTATTAAATATATTGATTACTAATCGTCTTAGTCAAAGGCGTGAGAAATGGATGGTTGAGATTGCACCGCTAGGCGTTATTTATTTATCTTTTTTTAAAATTTAAGGTATTTTTAATTCATATTGAATTGTGACTAATCTCTGTCAAATTGTGAATTTTAAATTTTTTTAAAATAATTTAAACTTATTTTTTTATAAAAGTAAATTTACTTTTACTTTAAATTGGTGTTAGGCGTTAATTTATATACATGTAAGTAATTGAATAGGAAAGGTAAATATGGGGAGTGATGAAGAAAACAAAAAAGTGGGGACCTTTGCCAAATCATGATATCAATATTCGAAGGAATGATTACTTTGTCCAACGCTTCATTGATAACCTAATCATGACCAACACAAAACTTGGTTGACCATACTTTCCATCGCTGTAGGTCTTACCAAATTGACTCAAACCCAACTCCTTTCTCTATTGTGATATATACCATGGAAATGTTTTCCCTCTACGACAGATTAATTAAATGTTGGTGTAATTAAGAATTGATGCAATTACATTTTTCAATATCTTCTTGATTTTCTGTAATCGAATTATTGAGTAATTACTGTATTAATTTTGCGTGTCAATTTAAAAAAAAATAACTATATATGTAATCAAATAATTAATTTAAATTTTTCCTTATGTCTAAAATTTTATTAAACATCAATTTTATAAAACATCGATGGAGTACGTACCAAATAATGCTGAATTGATGTCAAATTTTGTTAATATGATATTTATGACTACAAATTTAAATATTATCTTAATTAGTAGTGTCATAATGGCTTTAATTATCACCAATGTTAATTAATCTCTTATATATATAGTATAACAAATGAGATGAATGATGCTTTGGTTTTGTGCACTATGAGATGAATGATGTTATATATATTAAAGTTGGAAGGAAAAAGTAAATGATTATAACTATTAGATTTATTTAAATTGATATAATTAATAATACACTGTAAATACATAATTATGTCTCCCTCGCACAATATATATATATATATATTATAATATAATACACGATGTTATATGTAAGTGTACGTGTTCCTCATGAAAATCAACTCTATTATTAACGGGAAAATAAGAAGTAGTGACAATATTTGATCAAACTTCAAATAAATAATAGGGGTTGAGTTTATAGTGGAAGAACATAAAAATTGAATTCTTGTTATGATAAAAAAAATTATTTTTAATATGAAAATATATGTAAAAAAAAAAACTCCAAATAATAACAAGATCTTAATTTTTTTTTTGAACATGGTGTGATGTTCATGGGCAATAGAAGTCCCACTAAAAAAATCTCTAGACTTGTCCGTTAGACCTGCAAATTCCTTACGTTGTCATGCCGTCATGCCCATGCTAGTTTTTTTTTTAATATGAAATATTTTTTAAAAAATTAAAATAATAAATTGAATTATACAAATTTGTTTAACTTCTCATTTTTTATATTTATTTAACTCTTTTTTTTATTTTATGTATTTTAAAATTTATATTTTATTACATATATATTAATATATAATTTTAAAGATTATTTATATCTATATTATAATAATTTTAAAAATTTTAAGTATTATGTATTAAATTTTTAAATTATATATTATAGATAAAATAAATTTTATAATATAAAATAATAAATAATAAATATTAAAGAATAATTTTATTATTTTAAAATGTATTTTTTATTTTTTATTTTTTATTTAAAAAATTGACATACCAGTATAATAATAATAATAATAATAATAATAATAATAATAATAGTTCGAAATATGCCATTTCCTCGTGATCCTTACATAACTAACAAATATAGATCACTAGGTGCATGGAAAAGGAAAAGTATGGGCTATTGATTGGGACGAAGACATTTGAGAGTAGGACGAAATAAGTTGAAAACGAGTCATCAATATCTCAATTTTCACTATTAAGCACGGAAAAGGAAAAGGAAAAGTATGGGCTTGGATTAGGACGATGATATTTGAGAGTAGGATGAAACAGGTTGTAAATGACTTATCAATATCTCAATTTTCAATATTAATGGTGACACCCAAATTGTCCCGTCATGTTGGTGGCTGGTTCTCTTATTTAGGCCCTTTGTGGCCCACTTACACTTATTTACCAAAAAAACCCTGAATTTTCAAAACATCTAAATAAAATGAAAATTTAATAATTTTAGTGTTTATTTTTTAATAATTTTTTATTTTTTATTTTATTGAATATGTAATATTATTATCTTATCACACTATATTAGTCATATTTTAACATCTAATTAATAGATAGGAAGTGAGATATTATTTATTAATTTATTTACCAATAGAATTTCCTTTCCTATTTCACACTATTCTAGTCCGTTATTGACTATTTTATCTCAGAGTTTAGTTAAGAGAATGATATAAGAGTAGTGTAGAGGAAGCTGAACTGGTTTAAGTATCTAAAATTTTAGTTAGATGTTTTAAAAATTAATGGGTTGATATGGTTTATGATAGTTTTGAAAGTATTTCAACTTTCAAGTCAATTTAATACCTTAATTTTTAAACTTCTTCAAATTGAAAGTTTAGGATGATTTAAATTTTTTTAATTTTTAATTTTGTTTTTAACCCTCTCTTACTTATCTGCTTTTATTTTTATTTATTTGATTGCTTACTTTTTTTTTTTTTTTTTACTTTGATCATTTCAAAAGCGTAAACTCTTCATTTTAACTCTCATTTAATTTATGCAACTTTCAAATTCACTCTTAGCTCATTCTCTTTTTTTTTTTTTTATATCAAAATAATTGGTTTTGATCTGTAATTAAAAATTAATATTTTTTTATAGTAAAAGATAAATAAAAAAATTGATTATTAGTTCATTCAAAGTGAGTCTTTTTTTTGTTCTCCTACTGAATAAACTACTACATATAAATAATACAATGATTTAAAATTTAAAATAACATGGCATGAATAATGATGCATAAATAAAAAAGTGACTCTTTATGGTATTATGATCATAAACTTTAAACCCTAAAGTTTATTTTTTCACATGACACTATTATATACTTTTTTTGTTTGTTTAATCTCTTATTTCACATAGATCGACATCTTGTATATTTTTACACTAATTCAATAAAAAATAAATTATGAGATATATAAATTAAAATAACTAAAAAATATTTAAATGATTAAAATAATTTATATTAAAATTTTAATTTTTTTTATAAAAATATAATATTAAATTTTTTACTATTTAAACTATTTCACAATATAATAATATTCAAATAATAAGAAGTGAATAGTAATTTACTCTCTTTATTTTTAAAAAAACTCTCAATCTATATAATAATTTAATATAATTCATTTAATCTTGTGTGGCTCTCTTTCAAATTTTTTACTAAAATCTAAATGAGCGTTTGATATGCAGTTTAAAAAAATTGTTGAGAATAAAAAATTTAAAATATTATATTCCCCCATTTGATATATGAATTAAAAAAATATTATCAAGAATATAGTATTATTATATTTTTGTAAATTTTTATTCTCACATAAATGAGCAAAAATTTTATATTCTTATGGCATAAAAATATTTTTATAATAATACCTTATTATGATATATTTATTATTTAAATTATTTTAAAATTATATTTAATTAATTTTAATGTTTGTTAAAAATTTACATTTATCATGGTTCAAATTTAAAAAAAAATAATTACTGTTAAAATTTAAAATTAAAATTTTTGTTTTTCAAAAGTTAACAATTTAATTTAATTTAACCTTACCAAAGTTATTTTAGATTAGTTTGATTGAGAAAAAATGTTTGATAAATGAGATAAATTTAATTAAATAAATATAAATAAAATAAAATTTCAAGAAAAAGAGACAAATATAAATTTTAAATATTAAAAAAATTTTATTTTATTATTTAACTACGTATAAAAAAATTTTATCTCTCTGATATAATTTTGAGATATTATAATTCTAAAATAAACAAATACTAAAAATTAAAAATTTAAATTTGTCAGAATTATAAAATATTCTCATAAATGTTTTAAATAAATAAAAAAATTTAAAAAAATTTTAAAATTATATTCTTAAAAATGTTATTCTCAAAAATAAAGAATCTAATGTACCAAACGTTCCCTAACATTTATAATCAAGTATACATATATAAAATAATAGATTTTATTTGAATAATAAACCTTACAAAATATACGAATTTATATTATATATTTTTTGTTTTAATAATAATATTATTTATTTTTTATACTAGAGAATCCAAAATTAAATATGATATATAATTTCGCATGGAAAAAATACTATTAAATATTGAGAGCATAGCTGTGAATATTAACCAGAAATATAGGACATATTTGAATATCACTAAGTTTTTTTTATTCCTAAAAATTGTTTTATAAGCCCATATGCGTTTGTTTCGGCAAACTAAAAGGTAAAAACAACTAGTGGTGGGCTTGTTCTTGTTCTTTGATGCCGAAGTACCAAGTCTTCAATCGTATCGTATGGACAAGACAAGGACCTACACAACAGAAGAAGAGGCACCACAGTCCAGATAATCACCAAAAAGAAAAACAAGGCTAATGAGACATGTGCTTTGCACTTTTTAATTCTTTATAAATATTTAATAAAAAATATTTGTGAAAAATAATAAATTATTAAAAAATAATGTTATATTGAATATATACTAACGGTTAAGATATTTATTTTTTAATGGGTAATTAAAATATACAATTCCTTTTTTATTGGTAAATTAATGGATTTAATTACTTAATTTATTATTTTTAATAATTATTATTTTATATTATATTTTAAACTTTTTTTAAAAATAATATGTACTTTTATACCTACAAAGTTTTTAATTATTTATTATTATTATTTCATTTAAAACAAATTTTAAGAATTTGTATGTCAAATATAATATATATATTACTATAAATTATTCTAACTCTTTTTTATTATTTTTAAAATTAAAATAAGAAATATGAATTTTAATATATACAAAATCACTAGATTGTTTTATTATTGCTCTCCATAATTTCGTGTTAAAAGTAATTTAAGTCTCAATATGAAATTTTCAAAATTTAAATATAGTGATTACAATTTACAATCATGTTATACATTAAACATTAATTACAAACAATTTAAAACTCGCAAATCTGAATAAATCATTCACGGCTGAAACTGAAAGTCAGCGGTTGAACATTCAGTACTTTTATCCGTATTTTATTTACGAATTAGTTAATAATATTTAATAATTTCTTTATTTTCTTATATTATATTGTGATCCTGAATCTAAAAGAAGAAATATTGTTCTATATTATTAATTAATATATATATATATATAATGAGACAGGAGAATTTCTTGTTCCAACAAAAATAGACTCCTGTAGGAACCACTAGGCTAGTGGAGAATTGATAGAGCTGATAGACGCAACGTGTCATTATAGAAATTTTCAAGTTAGGTTGAATAAATTAAAAATATTTTTATGACATGCATGGTGGCTTTAAATCTATACTAATTTTACTATTTGTGGATAAAAATTAAAAGTTCACGTATATAATTTATTTATTTCAATTATATTATAAATTTAAATATTATAAAAAAAGGAATAAAGCAGTAATTGTAAAATAAGTTCTCCCTTTTAACTGTTATTCTATTATTATATAAAAATATATTAAAATACTGTTATTTAATCCTAATATTAAGACACTATAATATATAATATAAGAGGACCAAAACAATATACCAAATAACCAAAAGTCTCCTTATATTTTAGTATATATAATATATGAAAGAGTGGGAATTTATAAAATAATAGCAAGTTAATAATTTTTCAACCCACTCATTCTTTTAATTATCTTTAAAATGTAAAAAAAATTTATAATTTAATTTTTAAAAATTGACGTGCTCCATGTTAAATAGAGTAGCATATTACTTGTGGCCTTATATATATATATATATATTTTTTTTTTTTTGTGCATGTCATATTTTTTTAAATGTAATTTAAAATATAGTAAAAAAAAAATGAAATAGAAAATTATATAATTTTTATTTTCATAATTTTATTTGTATAACTCTATCATTTCATATCTCATATTTCATATTTCACAACTATATTATATAATATAATTTTACATTACATTTTTGACTTTGTTATATAATTCTTTTACTATTAACTATATTAATTAACACATTATTTTTCTCCATAAATTTGTGTTATAAGTAATTTAACACTGTATCTAAAATTTTGAAAAATTTAAAAAATTATTTTTAGTATTGTGAATATTCTTACAATTAACCTGTTAGTTCGCAACTATAAGGTATAGAAAATAATTTATGAAGGAATAATAAATCATACTAATTAGTGATTGCATTTGAATTTAGTTTGTTTCGAAATATATAGTTAAAGAGGTAGACCCAAAAGTTGAAGATGTAATGATATATTATGAGGGTATTTGTTTTGCATAAGAAGTTAGTTTTTATATATATATATATATATATATATATATATATATATACACACACACACACATATGAAACTAAAAATACTTGTCCTGGTTATACCATAAGTATCGTAATTAGAAGTTGGCAGAAGACAAGGCGATGAGCATTCACCGCAAAGGCGAAGCAGGAAAGGGACATTAATGAGAGGATGAAGAATTAGAGGGAGCGTTGAGATCGCATTTATGGCGCGCACGCCTAACTGGTAACTACTTCGACTCACGGTACTCTTACTGTTGCCTCCAGTATGGGTATCGCTTTTTCTTCACCATTCACCATAGTCCATAGCTTTGGGTTTGGAGGAGCAGCCTTTTGTTTTACCATATCCAATACGAATATCAATATCAATACCTCTACCACTACCATCCTTCTAATCTACCTCTAACCTCTAACCTCTAATCTCTCCTCATCTTCATGGCAAACGACGCCGCTCTTAGGACCTCTCTGCTTTGGCTTGCAGCAGTTATACTCTTGGTTGGCATATTCACTCACTCCCCTAAGAAGATGTTAGCTACCTATGGTTTCGGCGCCCTTGCCATTGCTGCTATACTCCTACCTGATTGGGATTACTTCAATCGCGACTTCTCTCGCTGGCCTTATCCTGTTACTGCTGAGGAAAGGACTTCTCATCTTTCCCGTTCATCTGGATTTACCAGGTCCACTTTCTGCATATTCAATCTCTCTTTTCAAACTTGTTTCTTCAATTATTTGTTACAGAAGCCTCTTGTACATATGCAGGTTTGCAAGTTCTCCTCTCAGATTGATCGCTTATGGTACAATTTATGGATATGGTTTGTACAAATGGTGGGACTATGTTTCAAAGTAACGAATTTTGTATCCTCAATTGCAGATTCCACCCCCAACCCTAATTTGTAGCCCTGTGTTTTAAATTATGTTGATTTGTTCAATTTGAAAGGACCCATATAAATTCTATCTGTAATAGCGGAAGCGATGCTTCATTCCCCTACAGAGTAGAAGCAATAGAGGGATGCGCATGTGGTTAATCCCTTTTTTTGATCTTTTAATCTCTTAAACTAACGTCAAAAGCTTCTAAGTTTATGAGCGGTAGCTTATTCTATAATTGACTTCACTGTTTGCATTTGTTATAGACGAAAAGATATATACATCATGAATATTCCCTTAAACTTGTAATATTCCATTAGTGACAGTAATGTTTTATTTAGGGAAGGGAAAGCTCGAGTCTTGAGCATTGTTACTTTTAGATATAATTACAAAAAAATTAAATTAAATTTTAAAATAAATTAATAAGCAAATTAAAATTAGAATTATAACATAAGCTCACCTATTACGAATTGGGCCCACATCAGGGCTCTCTATAACATCAACTGGGGGAACTCCGATTAATTAGTTCAATTGAAAACTGCAACAAGCTGCTACGTGCTGGTACCGAAGAACTGGAGGTCGAAAAAGATGAGGCTGCCAACGCACAATATGCTATCATCAAATATAAAAACCGTGGCGAATGGATTCCTTCTGCGCATCGAAGCACAGAAAGTGGTGGAAAACACTGTAAAAGTTCGATTGGAAGGCTTTCTACAGTACGACTCAGGGCCTATTGGAATCGAATGAATTTTTAAATTTTTTGTTGTGAAAAAATAATATAACAGAGTAATACATTAATAAAATAATATAAAATTAATTGAGTGATAAATTTTATTTAATAAAAATTATGAATAAATAATATATTTTTTTATATTAATTTTTCTTTTTATATAATACTGTAATTTTATTCTCTTCAATGAATGTTGATCCTTTCCTCACAAACTAGTTTTAGGCTTTGTGGCAACAGGGAAGGTTTGGCTTTGAGGCATTTTGAATTGGGTGGATTAGAAGCATCAAGCATGGTTTGGATTCTGCATTTCTTTCTTTGTATCTTTTTGTTCCTTCCGCGCTCTCAATTTTGTACCTCCGTAAACCAAAAACTCCAGCTTGTAACGTAGCAGATCGCCTATTGCACAAGATATCAGTGTGTAGGCTTTTAATGAGAACGCAATATTCCCATGCTTACAAGGATGACATCCCTTTGCTTCCCGTCTTGCTGTTCTGATGGTGGCTGATAATTACAAATGAAGAATCATGTACATATTAGCAGTTAAATATTCAGTGGACACTGGATTTCGAGTGAGGGGAAATTTAAATTCTGTATATTTAAAGAATGATATTATAATAACTATGAAATAATCAATTAAAAAATAGCGAAAAACTTTTTGTTCTCGTTTTTTCTTCACTTGTTGGAATTTTTATTTTTTGTCACAAGCTTTTTCGTTAATTCTAGCACTAGCAAAGGTAAGGCCACCCAAACAGAATGGGTGCAGGTGACAGCTCCAGAACATGAAAAGATGTTAAATTTTCATTTTAATGACAAGAAAAATACGTTGAATTGTAGTTGAGCTCCCCATTAAACAACCATGGGTCACCTTACAAAGATAGCTGAGATTGGTTGGCTCGCTCTTCCAGGAAATAATTTATACAGTATCGTTTGAGGCATAAATACAAGGGGCTCAATCTTTGTTAAATCACTAAGAGCGTGTTGGAGAACAAGGAGCGAAAGAAAAAGAAAAAAAAAATTATGGGCGATTTTTTTTATTTAAGATAATTAAAAATAACAAAAAAAATTTTAATTCTCTTTTTTTTTTAAAAAAATGTTAAGAACCAAACAAAAAAATAATTATTAAATTCCATTCTTTTCACTTCTATTTTTTTCCCCCTAAATATACCCTAAATGCTTCCGCGATTACCATGCTATATTTAATTACCAATTCTGCACCCTCAATATTATTCATGTTCCCACCAACCACATTTAGAGAAGGTAACATCAATTTAAGTATGGCCGCTAAAGTCAAGGGCAGCATTTCTTCTCAAATTCAGGATCAGGTGGAGAAAAAATTAGCCTAGTGGGCTGACACTTGCTGTTCTCTATCTTTGCATCGTGGGGTTTCACATGGAGGAGGAGGTACGCCAAACACCCAATCAAGAACGTTTAAATATTTGGATCTAAACACTTCCCTTTCCTGTGCATAGCAGTGCATTATGATGGCGGTTGACAAACTGAAAACCACCACATCAGCTCTCTTAATCTTTCTTGAATGCGGCATGTATCCTGCATAAGCCATGCATGTGAAGAAGCTCTCGATAGCCCGTGCAAGGCAGTATAATGATATCTCTATTCGCCTGCTTTTCTTCTCAATGGCCAGTGCAAGGCCAGTTGGGAACTGCACAAAAGTGCAAGTGTTATAATTAAATCATCTGTGCTTCTGGAATGATATTATTCTTCTCAAAAATATAATTCCAGCAATAAAACTTTCTTTCAAGTTAAATACCGTTCCCATGACCACCATCGGAATGTTGCATATTTTGAATATCCTAAAGAGCAAGCACGTCCACATCCTGATGAGCAACAGAGGCATCCGTCTTACACATTACAGAATTTCAATAAAATCCATGCCAGACAAAAGTCACAATGAGGAAGAAGAATAAGGAGGTTAAAGACAAGAAGAGAACTGTCCAACCACCCGCCCCCTTCCCACACAAAAACACACACACAGACAACAAGAAGCAAGTATCTGAAACCATCAGATAAAACTAGTATTCATTATACTACACAATGAAGGAGATTTAGCAATCAATTCGCCATCTTCTGGATCAAATCTGAAAGAGGTATGAATGGTAATGCTAACTACACATGGGTATCTGCTCCACCATTATGTATCTCAAAAATATGCTATAGCTGAAGACAATTTCCTCTATTTGTTTTATTAATGAATGCATTGAGTGTGAACTTGCACAATTAAAAATGTCGTTTTAGCTTATTGACCAACATTTATCATATGGGAAACATACTGTTTTAGCATAGTCATGTATCTAGAACAGAAAGAAAACCCAATTTAAGAACAATGAACAAATTATTAATATCACAGGCAGAGACAAGATGATGGGCATTAAATAGATGCTAACCAGGCAGATGAGCAATACACAGACAGAAACAAGCTTGATCTGGTAGTGCCAACAAGACCTTTGGCTAATATTGTGTTAGGCCTGCATATAAGTACGTTGATAATAAGCAATAGTACCAGAAGAATATCATCTCATATATTTAGTATAAGTCATTATCTTAGCTTGAAACATGACACACCAAAAGCATTCTTTCAATGGGGGAAGAAAAGAAAAGGGAGTATTGCACTCAGTTCAAATGTTAATCAGAAAAGAAAAGCCCATTGCTTGACTAAAATAGAAAGTAAACAAACTGTTACAACAACAAATAACAAACGAAATCTTTTTTCACTAAGTGGAGCCGGCTAGATGCATCAAGCAACACCAATATGTTCTCATTTCTATGGTTAAGAGTAGTCAAACTGTTAATTGTGTTTTGTTTTTTGGGATAGAAGTTAATTGTGAAAGTAATAGAAACAGAAGGACAATATTAAAACAAGCTCTAGGAGATGATTTCCAAGGACTGATATATGAAAAAATGCGCAAGCACATCAAGACATTAAATTAAATAGAATTATGGACTATGTGGTTTTTATTTTATTTGTTATTTTGGATGCAAACAATGTATTTTTAGGAAGCTTGCAAAGAATTTAACATGCTTTAAAGTCCAAGTTAATGCATATGATATGATGAATATTAATTATATTCAAATTCTGGTAAATTTGGGAGTGCTTGGACAGACATCAGATGCTATAATCTGTCGTCCATCAAAGCATTTTGTCATAATCAGAGCCTATGTGCCATTGACCATGTACTGACTTCGAAAAACTATCATATCATTAACACTACAACCAAAGATTTCACTTTTCAGATGAGGTATAACTAGATAAAAGACAAATACAATTCACAAAATCTTCTAAAAGGTAGACAATATTAGTTAATATTCAGTTGGTTACTAAGATACTAATTATATCACCTTTTTAAAAGTCCTTGTCTGTGAACTATTAGTGCAGGGATCAGATAAACTGGCAGGTAAACAGGTAGAGCTCTTTTGTAGGCTTGAAGGAGAAAAGAAAGAACATGCTCACCACATGACTGATTCCCATGAACAATCTGCGAGATATTTAAAAACTTCAATATTGCAAGTTGAAATAAATCATGCATTTTTCATGATGACATAAGAAATTACATATTTTATACTAAAATGTATTAAAAGAAATTATTGAGTAAATGCTCGTTGTTAAACAAAACATTGTCTCAGAGTTGAACCCAACAGTCTAGAAAGAAAATCCTTGTGACAGATTGTATACCATTATGCTTGAACCTAGAAAGAAAAGAAAAGAAAGACAAAAATGTATCTTATTTTACCAGAGAGTCTACATAATACAATATTATTAAATGCAGTGTACATGTATTCTAAGATCAAACAAATGACTTAGCAATTATCAAAAGTGTAACATTTCTAATGAGTCCAATCAAGAGGAAGTGTTGAAGTCATTGTTTTAATTTGCTGAAATGCTGAAACATTGACATTATGAAAACAATTGGCATCTTCATATGGAAAGTCTGAAACAAATGCATATTCAGCTTCCAAGCTTTAATTGAGTGATAATTATACTTCTTTTACTAAATATATTTCAATTGGCGAATAGTACTAAGAGGACAAAAATCATTAAATCTTTATTTTGTACCGGGCAGGGGATTTTCATATTTGGATCTAATTGCACATTGACACCCATTGCCCTGTAGTGTTTCTCTATTGCTTCCAGATTAGTAAGAGGCAGGCCACTTGCTAAATCCTTTACACCTTGTAAGACAACAGTATCCTTTCCACCATGTTTATTGAGAAAGGACTTATATGAAGAAGGCAAACTCTCTTGCTTTAATATGTATGCAGACCTGAAACCAATATATTAATAATTACTGTTAGCCTTTTTTAAAAAATATAAAATACATTAACAAAGAGGGAGGGCTGAGGGATCATTAAGCGTCTACCAAAAACAGAGCACTGGAAAGAAACTGTCAGGGAAGGACTAGCATGGGCACAGTCATAATGACAAAAGAAGACCATGTATCTTCTTTTGCCTGAATGTAAGTGGTAGCTGAAGCTTTCTTACCATACCAAATTAGTGCAACAATTTTCACCACTCATTAGCTAAGTATAAAATGGTTATCAAGACAAATTTTAAGGTGCGTAACAGGCTTCACAGTTTTCACTTCCCTCTTTCTTTTGTCTTCCTATTTCTCTAGTACCTTTTCACTTTCCTTAGTACCATAATGCCATAAGTCCACACCATATTTTGTGGTCTGTATCAAGCAATGAGCTATATTTAAATTTTAGGACAAGGCTAAGCCCTGCAGTTTTGACCTTAACACAGGCAAAACTAGTGCATGGGAAATTACTAGCCATAAGCTGATGGTAAAAGAGCCATAGTCACCTGACATGTCAATAATATAATTCAAGTATTTTATCAGGCAGGATATTTTTTACTCTTACTAATTAACAGATATTAGCATATTTATAATGTAGAATGCTTTACACATGGAAGTTATCCGTATAAATACAGGCATAGCTTATCATTTAACTGAACAAAACAATTGGAAACATGCATCAACCTCTGACTATTAGGTTATCGGGTGAAAAATACACTAATTAGAAATTACAAGGCACCAGCAAAAATTAAGAAGACAGGATTATTTATCAAAGAGAGACACGGTAGAAAAAAGTTAATTATGTTCACGCAGCAATGTTTATATAATTCTTTTCTGATTAGCACGGGTACATACAATATTTGGGAAGAGGAGAGACACATAAGAAATATGTCACCGTGCTTCCACGTGAGAGGTTTACAAATTCCACCAAACCGTTTGCTCTTAATCCCACAACGAGATGCCAAGACAGCAGCACGCATAAGTATGTAAACGGCCAAGCTTGTATGTTGTGTCTCTAAGCCAGTCAGAAGCATGGATGGGCCAGCAATCGCCCCTGCCAATAGAGCCCTCCATCTTGCTGTCCTGAACTAGAATAATAAAAGCAGTATGAATCAACAATACACAATTTCAAAAAAGAAAATAAAAAACAATTTACTCTATAAAGTTTAAATATTAATAACTAAACAAAATTTGATCATACATAAGGAAGAGAACATGCCTACGGCGACCTCCCAAAGCAGCTATAAGCTCATCCATGGACACAAATGTTCCAGCAAAGGTTCCAAGAAAAAGGCCGTATCTCAATGTTTCATTTACAGCCAAAACAATTGCTTCTCTGTTTGTTACCATGGCTTCCTTCCTAAATCGAAAAGTGGAAACCACAACGTCAATTATTTATCACATGTCAGATGAAAGGGTGAAAAGACTTGTTATCCGGATAATAGATACCGTTATTCAAGTGTTTGTGTGTGTGTTTATATATATTATATATAATTCGTTTAGTTTTTACCTCACAGAGCTTAGCGCCCTTCTTCGTTGCAATCGTGCTAAGATCGAGAAGAGAGCAAGACCACCCTTGAGACCAGCTCCAATCGTGAAGCCCTTAGCTGAAGCAATAATAATTCTCCTCAGCTTCTCCCATTCCTTCAGTGGAATCGAATCGAAACTTAACAAGGACGGAGTGCTCGAGGACGACGGACAAAGACCAGATCTTCTAGAATGCAAACACTTCGAGTCGATGGACCCACTATCGTGATCGTAAAAACAATCACTCTCATCAATACAGCATGAGCAACGGCCGTCGGCTTCAGAGAACCTGTTGCCCGACGGCGCCATAGTGGCGGCTAAGCACTGAGTGAAGCAGAAATTGCACGCTTCCCAGTAGAGCAGCTTGGTGGGAATTTTTTCAAAGCGAAGAGCCAAAAAAGATGAGTTTGCTTCCGTTTATGGTGAGAGGTACAATAGTGCCTAACGTGTATAACTGACACGTGTTTTTGTTTAATTGTATTTAAGAATATTTGAATTAAAAAAAAAGAGAATGTGTAAATTATGTTATTTTATTTTATTTTTTTATTTTAATTTTTTAATCAAATAATTTAATATTAATATTAATTTATAAATTATTATATTTAATAATTTTATAAGAATAAATTTATTAAATTTGACATTGATTATATATTTAAACTTTCCATAATACAATTTTTGTAGTTTGTATGATTTTTTTAATAAATTTATATACATTCATAATGTGAAGAATATTTGATTTTTAATAAATGGATTCATGTTAAAAAATTTGATGATTCAAAGGGTTTAAAGATAAATATTAATTTTGTTACTTACTTGAATTCAATTACATAAAAAATTATTTTTTTCGAATTTATAATTATAATACCCTACTTCTATCCGGATTGCATCTAATTATTGATTTCCTTGGTCCTTGCGTCTTTTATTTAACTCAATTAAATTAATTGACCCCCACGGGTGAGGGCGTGGAGGGGAATTGAAGACAGTTGGCACAAAGTAAAGGATGGATAATATCTAAGTTCTCCGTTGATAAGTGGATAAGATGGTGAAGGGTTCCAGGGCTCCAGTGAATCATGCTGTCACAAGTCACCGAGAATTTAATGGATGATTAAGTCCGACTATGTGACCTCTTTTGGTGAGAGGGATAGTAGTAGATTCAAAGATCTAATTCGTATGGAAATGTATGAGAAAGTAATAGGAATGACTACTGCTAACTTAGGAATTGGGGATGATAAAGCTCTACCGGGGCTTTCCAGGGATGGGAAATTTACTATTAAATTTGCTTATGAAAACTAAATGCAATATGAGACAACAGCATGATCACTGGAGGAAGATTTGGAAATGGAGGATCCTCTGAGAATAAAACTATCCTTGTGGTTAGCTACTCATGGCAAGCTTTTGACTAATATGCAGAGAATAATAATAATTAAAAAAAAAGGCATAGCTGAAGGCGACAGCTGTGGAGTTTGTGGGAAACAACAAGAATCAACATTATACGTGCTAAGAGACTGAATCCACTGCTTTGATCTGGAAAAGGTAGTTAAATTGTGTTACTGGAGAGATTATTTCAATGCAAATCAGGTAGACTGGACTTCATGCAATATGACAAACCAGCGGGGAATTTTTGACGAGAATCTGAATTTTGGGATTTTTGGTCTGGTTCATGTGGAAGTGAAGTGATGAAGTAGTGGAGCTAGAAGGGACGTTGGCATAGACAGAGTAATGGCCATTATGCTTAAAGTGAGAGGCATGATCCAGGCCCTGGAACCTTCTAAAAAGGTGTGATGTGGTACCAAAAACCCAAAAAAAATAGAAATGGAGAAAGATTAAGTGCGACTCAAGCGTTAGTCTGGATAGGCTCAGTTTGGGTCTATTTTGAGCTTTATTTTTTGAGGTAAGGCTGAGTCAATTTATTTTTAAATTGAGTTAGTATTTCATCAGTCAAATTTGATTTGATTAGAGTTAAAAGTTGGGCTGGATTGGCTTATTTTTTATTTAAATTAATAAATAATATTTATAAAATAATAATCATAATTTATTATATCAAATTTTTTTAATATTCTTTAATCAAATAAGAAAAAAAATTAAAATATATTATATAAAATTTATAAATCATAAGATACAAAATAATTAATCATTACATAATATATATCATAAATAAAAAATAAAAATTAAATATGTGTCATCAAGATTTTAATTTTATTTTAATTTTTTTTAATTTGATTAAAAAACTTTTAAAAAATAAAATTTTTAAAAAATAAAATAGAAAAATTTTGTTGAGCTAACCTAAATTACGAGCTAAACGGACCATCTATCAAATTAAGTCTATTTTAACATCTCTATTCTATCACGTGGGTAAAACTAAATGCTGGCCACGGGGTGTGCTCAAGGATGATAGGAAAGTTTTATTATGGGTTTTCTAAGAAACTGTGATTTTGATGTGTGTAAATTGATCTAGGCTAAAGTATGGGGTTTTGGAGAGATTAAAAGATCTATTTGATAACTATTTTTAAAAATTATTTTTAATTTTTAAAAATAAAAAAATAATTTTTTTAATAATTATTTTTAACAAAAAATAAAAAATAAAACATATGCTTTCAAAATAAAAAATAAAAAATAATTAAAAAATATTTTAAATTTTAAAATATATAAAATAAAAAAATAATATTTTTATTAATATATAAAAATAATATTAATATAAATTTTTAAAATTAATTTTATAAAATAATTATAAAAAATAAAAGAATAAAATAATATTTGTTGTAGGTCTCATTATGAAGATTTCATCTATACTCTTTTGGTAAAAAATTTCGCCTAACCGATTTCAAGTATTCATTGCTTCAAGAGCAGGAACGGGATTTGAGATTTATGCGTATTTGGAAAGGGGATAATTGATTAACTCAGCTTTTAATTTTGACTTCGGTTTGTATGTGTTACATAGTGGCCCACAAAGTGATTTGTATCAGGTGCTGAACGAGGATACGTGTGGATGGGCTCGTTTAGCCTTGGATTGTTTTTCTTATAAAAAAATAAGCTTATATGTAATATGTTATATTTTAATTATAAACTTTTTTAATAAAAAATATTAACAATAAAAAATAAATTATATAAATTAATTTTTAATATAAAAATATAATAACAAAAATATAAAATTATACTTTAATTTTTTTAAAAATAAAAATTATCTAGCACTTAGAATTAATCTTGATGACCCCAGACCGAATTCAAGCAAACGGGTTATTATTATTAATTTAAAAAAAAAAACTCATTCCCCTCTTCCCTCTAATTCCTCCTTTACCCCCACCACGGATAAAAGATTGCAACCGCTTTACACAAATAACAAATAAATAAGTAATGGGTCTCCAACGGCCTTAGCAAAAGCACAGCGTTAAAAAGCAGTGTTACTTGGAGCCTAAGAAATAGCGTGTGTATATATATGTGTGTGTGTGTGTGCTTTGGCGCCTATTTCTGAATGAAGTACTGTAGGCCCTGAAATTTGGTATTTGCAGAGCGAGACAGGATCAGTCGTGGAAGAGAAGATAGGGTTTCATTTAGCGACTGAGAAATGCAGAAGCTAGGATTCTCTAGCTTGAAGAGTCTGGACAAGTACAAATCGTTGTATGGCTCAGCATCGGAAACTGCGAAGATATCGTCGTTCTCTTCACGTCCTTCCACAGATTCTATCTCATTGGGAAGTTTTGCGAATCTGAAACTCACCGCAGGTTTTGATTGGAATTCAGCTTTGCTTTCTCGGTTTTCTTTGGACGTAGATTTTGTTTGAAGGTTTTTATTGTTTGGCCATGTTTCATTAATTTACTCATGTGCAGAGAAACTGGTAAAAGAGCAAGCTTCTGTAAAGACTGATCTGGAAATTGCGGTATGATAAAATCTTCCGTCGTGCATGTGATCTAAAGCGGAAAATGCACGCACGTCACAATGTTTGGTCCTTAGGGTTTCCCTTTCACCTTCCAGAGAAATGTTGTTACTTTCCTACTGTTTCTATGCAGAATGTTAAACTAAAGAAATCGTTGGAGCATGTCCATGCATTAGAAGAAAAATTGCAGAATGCTTTAAACGAAAATGCCAAACTCAAGGTCAAGCAGACAGAAGATGAAAAACTCTGGAAAGGCTTGGAGTCTAAGTTGTCATCGACAAAGATTTTGTGTGATCAACTCACTGAGACTCTGCAGCAGCTATCGAGTCTAGTTCAGGCTGGTAGGACTTTTTCTTTTTTCCTTTATCCGTTTTACGTGCATTTGATATCCTTATTGTTACCCTTTGCTTTTAATCAAGGCCTTTTGATCATTGATCTGTCTTTTCTTGCTGGTATAGCTGACAAAGACAAGGAGATTTTAGAAAAGAAACTTTCAACCAGTTCAGAAGCTATTGATATTTTGAATGAAAATATGGATGATCTGTCTTCCAAGCTAGATTCCGCAGAGGAAACAATTAGAACTTGTAAGTTCCTTTTGTTGTTTACATTGTTTTTAATTTTTAATATTGGTGAACGTTGGTTTGAAAGAAAAGATGATTAATTTGTTATACCTAAGATGTAATTGAGGGTCATTATTACTGTTATAAGTTTGTAGGAGAGCTATGAGCTTGTAACTGAACTTTGATATTCCAATATTTATTTATTTAAATCTTTGTTTTAGGTAACAAGGTGATAGCAGATCTCAAATTTGAGTCAGAAGAAAGGGAGAAGGTTCATACAGATGCTCAGGACAGAGCTGCCAATATATTAAAGGAGAAAGGTTATTATTTATCTTTTCAAGATCGTAAATCTGACAATTAATTTGACAAATGACAATTAGTAATAATTCAGCTTGCTTGTCTTGAATGCTATACTATAAGGCATGTAGGAGAGAATGATATAACAGTTTCAGATTAGGTTTCCCATTATGGTTATATCTTAATTTTGAAGGCCATTATCCAAGCTTTTACATCAAATTTAGCTAGTATTGCATATTTTGTTTGTTCATGTCACCTGTTGAAAGTGGAGAGGTGCATATATTATTAGCATTATAATCTCATGTATCATTTTTTATATCTACATCCTGACGTAATATGTGGTTGAGGCTTTCTTCACTGATTCTGATATCTTTGTACTGTCGTTGTGACTAGTTTGTTTATCAAGTTTCCATACTGATATTTAATCAGGCTCTTTTAAGCTTTGGCCTTACATTCTCTTGAAGCCCCTTGTCTGATGATGACACCTTTCTGTGATGCTTAAGAATCTGTGTTAACTGTTTTATATAAAAAAAAAAAGAATCTGTGTAATTGTATGACTCCTGCTCTTAGATGTTGTTCACACTTTCATAAATACAACTAACAATTAACATATATAACTAGGAAACAATAAGGGCTTGATTGTCTTGCTGTAGACAACTACACAAAATTTCTTAGTTACATATTCTGGAACATATGGTATTTTGCTCTGTATCTTGTCTGCTTCTCATTGAACCTAGATTAGGATATAAAGGTTGAGTATATGTAATGCAAGGGATGAAATCACGGCAAACATAATACTTCCTAATTATTTAATCACTACTCACTCGATATATAATACTAATAATATTAAGGTCCACTTCTAAATATCATTCATAATTATTACTCAACAGTTTTACCTTTTAGATTGAGTGGTTCTTTATTTCTTAGGGCATTGTTGATGAAATTGTTTAGGTTACCTCAATACTCATTGCACCCAACTTATATTTAAATTTTCCATAACATATGGCAAGTTTGGTTATGCACAGAAGGGACCATTAGAGGGTTCTGTATGAAGAGTTGACCATATGGAAAATAGTACAATAATTAGAGGTAGGAGAAGACCAAAGAAAATAATAGGAGAAACTATTAGGATGAATTTAACTATTAATAACCTAACTATAAAAATAAACAGAGATAGAACACGTAGTGGGAAAAGGCTTTGTTTGTTATTGTTTTTATATGGCAAGTTGTTAGGACAAGGTAGTCAGAAGCCTGTGCTTTATGTTGGGAGTTATAAAAACATTCAAAAGCCCTTGCTTAACAGCTTAAACCTTTAGCCAGGTGCTTCTATAGCAAAAGACATAAGCAAGGTACAGGCCCTTGAGCCACTAAAAGGCAAAAGAGGGATGAGTTAAATTGAAGGCTTTACTTTCATTTGTGTGTGTCTCTCTATATGTATTAGGCACCTATTATATTTAATTGGTTAAGGGATGTAATAAAAATTGTTATTTCTTTTTTACTTAGAAAATGCTGATTAAGATGTTTTAAAAAGTATCATGATGATTTATTCTAAAAAATTGTCTCCAGAGACCTTAATCATATGAAACGTGTATTAGAACTTGATAGTTTATTAGCTGAATATATATTATTCTCAAGTTGTAACTAATTTTGATTGTTGTATGAAACATGAATTTGCATGCAGATAATATGATAAAGAATTTAGGCGAAACGTTAGCAGCTAGTACACTGACTATAGAGAGTTTGAATTCGAAGTTGGGAGAGATGCACCTTCAATTAGACGTCAAAAAAGATGAAATTATGCAGCACAGAACCACTCAGGACAAATTAGAGAAAGAAAAGGGTGATCTTCAATTGTGTATTGCTGAAATTACTAAAAAACTAGACATGTCACTTCAGGAAACCAAAGACCTTGAAGAATTGGTTCAAGCCTTGGCTACAAATTTGGTTGAATTAGACAAAGAAAGCTTGAACTTTTTGAGCAAGTTTGAAGAACTGAATTGTCTCTATGCATCTTGCTTCAAGTTGGTCCAGGCAGAGAGAGATGCGTTTTCTAAGAATGCTCAAACTCAATATGATGAGCTGGATAATAAATTCTTGAAATTGATTTCAGAAAAAGATGCAGTTCAGTTGATAAATCAGGATTTAAACACTGACATGACTAAACTTCAGAAGGTCCTAGAGTCTACTACAGCCCAGCATGCAGCTGATTGCCGATTAGCTGCCGAAAGAATTCAGTGCCTGGAGTCAGAAGCTCAAACTTTAATCTCAAGGAAGGCAGAAGCAGATAAATTAATTTCCAAATTAGAGGAGAAAGTTGTAATTCTTTCAGATAGTTCTAGATCCTCAGAGAACCAAATGGCATGCCACTTTAATCTGCTTTTGTTCATTGTCTTTTATAATACTTTGTCACATTCCTAATCCGAGTATCTAATGCTATGCAGCAAGGTTTATTGCTGAAACTTTCAGCATTAGAAATTGAAAGGAAAGAAAATACAGAGAGACAGCAGGAAGAGATGCTGAAGAAATCAGAGGAAATAGATAGTTTGAAAAAGGAGGTGATAAAACTTGAGCAGCATGCAGATTTTCTGGAGAAACAAGTAAGCCAGGTTCATAATGTGTTAGAGGAGAAAGAGCAGCTTATTTTGCAGTATAAGGAGCAAGAAAAGAAGCTGGAAGATCAGATAACAGAGGTTTTGGAACAAACATATAATGGATATCTGCTTGTTCCCTTGGTTTTTGTGGGACTTAAGTAGTTTCTGTCTGTCACTGCAGAATCAGTCATCATTGACTGCTGCTGAAAGTAAACTATTAGAAGCTAAGAAGCAATATGATCTAATGGTAGAGAACAAACAGTCGGAGTTATCAAGGCATTTGAAAGAAATTTCTCAGAGAAATGATCAGGTGTGATCAATTATCAATTACCAGCCATAAATCCTTGATATATTGTGCAAGAGCTCTTATTTTACAATTACGTCATTTGAGCAGGCTATTAATGACATTAGGAAGAAGTATGAGCTGGAGAAGATGGAAATTGTCAATATGGAAAAAGACAAGGTTTGATACAGTATATTATGATTGTACTGCATTTATCCATTAGTAAAATTCCTCACCAATTTGAATCTTCAGGCTCACAAGGCTATTGCAGATATAGAGGGAAGATGTGACCAAAAACTTGCAGATTGTAAAGAAGAATCAAGGCAGCAATTGATGTGCATTCAGGAGGAACATGTGGCTTTGGTATGCATAAAAGATCGTGTGATTAATTTTCGTGATTGACAATTATTATCTGTGAAGAAGTAATCTGGGATTGGATCTTTTATTTGATGGGATTAATATATGTTCTGATTTATCTTTATATTTAAATGCTTCAAGCACCATTTTCTTCACATGATCCATGCTACTTTTAAAATTCAATTAATTTGCAATAAGTAGTAACTGTACTCGGCCCAGTTATCTTATAAATATAAAGAATCTATTAAGTGATAATTTATATAAGGACATGGTAGTTTACTAGTTTATGCTCACATTGCTGTAGTCTCACACTTTTTCTTTGGCATGTATGCAAATCTTGTGAGATTTTTGTTGAATCACTACTATTCCTGGGCAACTATACCTAACAATAGGTTGATAAACATCCAGCAATGTGGTCAGCTAGTTTCATGCTCAATGTACAGGTTACTCAAATACAGCAAGAGCATGACAAGAAGCAACTATGCCTTATTGCTGAGCATAACGAACAGCTAAAGCACGCCCAACTGCAAGCTGAAAATGAACTGAGAGAGGTTCATTAGTATAGTAGTATATATTTAGGACTAAGCTATGGCTTTTGCATGGCATTTACTTCACTTGGCGGTAAGTTGATTTTCTCTAGAAAACGCTGTTCCTGCGGAACGAACATGAAGCTCAGATGAAAGCATTGAAGTGTGAACTTGAAGATGAGTGTCAGAAGCTGCAAGAGGAGTTGCATCTCCAGAAATCAAAAGTAGGGAATCCCTAAACTATTAAAATAAACTTTTCACAATATTTCCAAATTTTTGTAATATATATTGCAGGAAGATAGGCAAAGGGCTTTGCTGCAATTGCAGTGGAAAGTGATGAGTGACAAACCAAAAGAGGACCAAGAAGTGAATTCGAAACAGGTTAGCTTGTTGACATATTTCATAAGTCATAATTTTGATTCCTTTCTAGCCCAAAACTATTAAGTTTGATCATGCTAACATGATGTAGAAGAAGTACAAAATTTGATCTTGTTGTTCACATTAGCAAATCTAGCTTGAAGAGCAAATTAGTCATGCATTGTTTACAGTTTTTGTGCTTATAGACTTTTATATTGATTGGTTTGGACTATAGATTTTTATGTTGAAGCTAACTAAAAAATAAATTTGATTTGAGTAGAATAACACTGATTGTCATGTGATAGGTTTACCCTGTTTCATCAATTAAGAGGAGAAGTTCTCGGAGTGGCAAACTAAGTCAGCATGCCCTAGTAAGAATGGAGACGGAAAGGAAGGACTCTTTGCTTCCTTGATAAGATGTTAATATAATGTTCACCTAGTCACCTAATTTCGTTTATCTTTCTGTGTCATCTTCATAGGATTCTCCTTTCCTTGAAGTAACACAAACGCCAGTGTCAAAGTTGTTGCAGAAGGTGGAGAATGTAAAGGCAGGAAGTGTGATGAACGTTCCTAAGCATCATAAAAAGGTGACTTACTTCCCTATGAACTATACGCATAAAAGGACTCCTTTATATTGCTGCAAGAAGTAGTGTATGAAAATTATTGCAGTGCTATTAATTGTTGTGCCTTAATGAATAGATTGAATTAATCAATTTATGATAGTAGGTAACTGACTTATCATCTAAACTCATTGAGCAGGTAACTCGCCATGAATATGAAGTTGAGACTTCTAATGGAAGAACAGTTACAAAGCGAAGAAAGACAAGAAGTACTGTTATGTTTGAGGCATGTATCTGTTTCTCTAATAGTGCTATTAAACCTACATTTATACACATTATTCACTATATCATTACATGAGATGGCTTCTTTAAAGTACAAGAGTACAAACTTTTTACAAGCCTACAAACGTTAAATTTCTTCTCTCTTTCAGGACCCAAGAAAACATAAGATAAATACACCAAAATCAAATACGCCAGGAAGTGTTGTCAAGGTAATCAAGTGGTCAATCAAAATGTCCATTTTTATTGATACATTACATAATACATAGCATAATTGCTTCAAAATATCAAGTGCAAATTTCTCATAAATTTTCAGGTGCAAATCTATTTATTATTTGTATCCAGCTTTAACTTTTCATCTTCATATTTCACTTTGCTAAGGCTACCCAAAATGGCGATGGTTAAGAGCATGGATGATCTTATTAATTTTTAGATATTTAAATTTAATCTAAGTACTAGTTTGGAGTGATTCCCGTATAAACTATCCTATGTATTGAAAAAAATTTTATGTCATTTTTCAAGAAAAAAAATTTGCAATAGATTCTACAAGAATGTAACGATGTCTCAAATATTCTTAGGTCCATTTATTTTGTAGTACTTGGTTGAGATCATTCATTTGAGCTATATCACTTAATGCCAATTAATACACGGTAACAGATAAAAATAAAGTAAATGAGTATATACTATTAACTTTTTCTTTCTTGTTTAGAAAATATTGAACCAAATAAGGTAGATCTAGAAATCTTTGTATGCACTAAGTTTAAGTTGCTAAATGACAGTTTTTGCGCATGCCCCTCTTGTTGACTTGAGTGCTGTAGTCCCTTTGTTATTGGAGATGCATTATTACTTATTTCTCGCATTATGTAAGGCAGGGCACTAAGGGAGGAGGCCATACTCATCCTTCAAATATAGGTGACTTGTTTTCAGAAGGTTCACTAAATCCTTATTCAGATGACCCCTATGCATTTGATTAAAGGTATTTACAATTAATAACTCCAATCCTAAGTTTTGTTCCCTTTAAAATATGATGCTTTCTACTACTGAATGCTATAATAAGAATGAAAGGCTGTTTTGATTTTCATCTTCCTAATTTAATCTTGGTCATGTACAGTGTACAATTGTAAATTAGCCCCATCATCATCTAAAGGTTGGTTGGTTCACTTATGTTATTTTTGTAATGAGCTTAGTAGTTCATTATTTATGGCTATTGCCTTGAAGAACCTCCAGAGGAAAAATGAACTTCTTAAACTTCGATTTCCTACAAGCTTTTACTTCCAAGTGTCACATTATATACAATTCACTGGTTCGTCAGATATAAAGGTTGGGAACAGTTTAATTAGCCAATGACATAATGACTTGATAGTTCATTTAAGTATGTTTGGGAGAGGAAAAGTGGAAGGTAAGGGAAAGAAAGTGAAATTTGGATTTAAATAATTTTTTTATTTAGAATGAAATCTCACATTTTCTCTTCCAATATGTTGGATTGAAGAAATAGATAAAAAAAAATATGGGGGGGTGGGGGCCAAAATTAAAATTTCACTTTTCTTTCCTTCTTTCTTCATTTTCCCTCTCCCAAACAAAAAGCCTAAGGTCTTCCATATTTTCCATGGCAACGAGTCTCTCTCTGTTTTCCGGATGACTACTGTAATAGTAATATAGGTGGAAATCATCTACTTCCCCCTTTTCGATGGGGACTGTGTCCTCAGGCTTTGATATATTTGTTTTCCGTCTTGTCAATTGTTCCAGGCTTTTGGCACCTGTACTTCAACTGAAAGTTAGGTCCCTCATTCCCTGTGGTACGGAGCAGATTCTTCACGCCATTGGTTGACTTTTAAACTTGATGCGGCTCTCATAATATTGGGTGTGAATTGTATGGCGTCTGTTTCTTGAGATAATTGTACATTTTACTATTGCCAACTATAATAGATCAGACTTTTTGGGAAAACTGGTATGCAGAATTTTTGTCCGTCGCATTTAATCTATCTTCTGATTGGAGTGAAATATTTGCCATTCCCTGTCTAGGTTGAGTAGGAATTGTGTTAGTAGAAGTACGTATTTTGTTTATTCTGATGTCATGAATTTTGTAGGGCTGGCATTTGATATCAACCTCTGGACTCGGCCTTCACTAAGCGTATCTAGAAACTACAGTACAGATACCCTCAAATGAAGAATGTTTTTGAGAATCTGGTCTCCTTTCTCTGATCCAAGTACTTTTTACATTTTCTTTTATTTTGAAATTCGAGATTCAAACAGAACCCTACCACCTAATCTTAACACTCTTAACTCATCCCGTCCCCCTTCTGTCTCTTCGTTCGCATGTTTGTGTTGTGACTTGTTGAGTTTTGACACTAACTACAGTTTAGATCGTTAAGTGAGGAGCCAGTTCTTTGGTATTGAGACAATGTCTGGTGTTTATCGTTGATTTTCATTTTGGTGTGCGTTAGCAATAAGCATGCATAAATGCTTTTCTCTTACATATTAGGTTAGTTATAGCTTAAATGTCTTTCATTTTTTAAGTTAGCTTAATATCCCCCTCCCCCCTCTTATGTTGTCGTAGTATGAGTTTACTAGACTATCAATCATACAGGAGACCTTGTCAGAAACATGTTTGCGCACCTTTCTTGGCTGTGTGATGTTAATGTGAGTTATGCATGCCAGTACTTTCTGGTTCTGCATCCTTCATTTCACATGGGTTACCTCCAGATTGGTCCTTATAGTTAGTTGCAAACATGTACCAGAGAAAAATTAATACTGGCTGAAGTCATTCCTTACGAAGTCAATTTGATTCTCGTTGCCTTGTAAAATGAGTTGCACTTTCTTAAAAAATGCTGGAACTTGGAAGTTTTGCATTCAAATATGAATTAGTAGTAGGCTTGAAAGTTGAAACTTGCTCTTTTCTTATCCTTGATGTGCTTCATCACAAAATCTACCCAAAAAATTATCTGGGTAAATTTTGGGGAAGAAAGTCTGATATGATTCTGAGCACCGTTTGCTAGACTTCAGTAGTTTTAACTAGGATACAGCATGAAGCTCAAGATAAATATTATCCGTAATTATAATTGATTTCTATATATTGGCATTAAGCTAATCTTTTGGTTCTTAAAAATATTATTATTATTTTCTGATTGACACTAACAAAAGTAACATAAGAAAATCACTTCGTTTTCCAGAATATTATACTGGTTTCTTTTTTGGTGTCCATAGTGCTTAATCGCTAACATTTCCAAAATTTCTGGGAACAAAGCTCGACATGATTATTGCCCGTTATAATTTCTTGAGAACGGCAATAGGACATAACACTCAATAATACACTCTAGTTACGACCTAGTTGGTCCTGTGTAGATTAGGAAACATAAGTAGGCACCGAAGTTTGTAAATGTATGATGAAAATAGGCAGCATTTGAGATGAAAGAATGTGTAATATTTTGCCATGTTTCTAATATTCTGAAATCCTAGTCACTAACTGCAAAAAATGCCTCCTCCTAGCGGAAAGTTTGGAGGTTGAAATTGTATTGGAGCTTCTGGACAAGAATGATCTCTCTTCCCATCTTGCATCGATAGTGTGGCTGTGGCTGATTGCCAGTGCCTTCCCTCACCCCTTTGGTCATTAGACCATATCGCCCTCATCGCAAATTTCAGAATTGTTGAAATTCTTCCAAAATAAGTTTGTGAATGGTGATTGATTGGTTCTGACAAGTTAATGATTTTTATTTTTTAAGTGAGCCTTAACGATTTATAGAAGCTTCTCATACAGCAACATGGTAACAATAACTTGTCTACTAGCGACTGAAAGCTTAGTCTTAGTTTTCCATATGGGCTGTAGTTTGCATCCTTTCTGTTCTTTCTCTGTCTCGCTCTTTCCTCAGTCAATATTCTGCAGTCGCCACGACTCTGCCACGTGGCAAACCTTTATTAAAGAACCCACTCACGTTCCCGCGCAAGGCAAGTGAACGTACCATCACTTGTGTGTTTAACGGTGGCGTTTTGAAGTCAAGGGTGGTTCAGCTTTTAAATATATTTCCGGTTGACTCTAGCTGAAGGTTAATTCCCCGCAAGAAAGCTGAGAGACTAGAAAAGTTGCATCGAGAGTCGAGACTGGGGAATACTGTAGGCCTGATCGCCGTTAATCCCCAAGAATTTCATTCATCTGTTCACCCGATTCTATCTTTCCCGCTCTGTTTGACATTTGGTCAACTCTTTCTCGACGTTGTAGTATTTTACTTGGTACGAAAGTATCTGCAGTCGTGGACCTCAAATGGATTTAACAGAAACCGAAAGCTACAAATGCAAAGTGAACGTCACTCTTCGTTCAACGAAACCGGTTGTGGGATGCGAAATTAATCCATATGCGTCAATCAGATCAGAAGGGCCACTTCCAGCTCGGTCTCGCGATTATTTTATCAATTTTAAATGGTAACTTTTCTTTCTTTCACTTCTTTGTAATTCTAGCTTGTACACTTGTTCATTTAAACCAGTACCTATGTCTATTTCCCTTAAATCACTATGTAGTCAAATTTGTGTGTTTGCATACCAAACTAAAATTTCGCATATACAGTGGTTTTTTGTATGTGTCAAAGTTGTATAAGGTATGGACGTATGGTCCATGGGTGCAAGTATTCTAATATGAGTGGGTTTACGGAAATCACACGAAAAGGAAAGATCCTAGTAAAAAGAAAAATGAGACCTCCGGTTGCTGAAGACAAGAAACAAGAAGTTATAGGCTTTTGTGTTGTTGACATGTTGATTATTTGAACTGGTGCGATATGTTTCTTTGATATAGACTTTTGTGAAGGGCTACATCCTGCAAACTGTTTCTAAGATATAATCACATCGATATCGAGTGATATTTCACTTTTTTCTACTAATTATGGATGTTTTGTCTATTTGATTTAAGTTGCCTATTAATAGACTCTGTTGAAGTCAACGTACTTTTGTACATACCCTTGTGACTACTTCCCTGCACTTGGACGGTGTTGAGGACTTGAGTTTATTTTAGTTACAATGACCATTTACAAAGGCTTCGAATAGTTTGTTTTGTAAGAAGACCTGTATTACAGTTACCAGCCTACCTTGACTATATATCATGGTCTATCATGTTTTTGATCTTGTGTTTTTATGTAAGAAAACTGAAACCTTAATATTTGTAGGTATAGGGAACAAAAGTTCTGCTCCATACACCATGATAAGTTGGCTACTTTTCAATGTGTATCTTGTGTTAAATTGAACATCCCAAGGAAAGAGAGTTACCACTGCTCAACAAAGTGTTTCCTAAATTCATGGCAAGCACATCTGCAGCACCATCGTCTTAAAATGGAAATGGGGACTTCTACTGATGATAAACAAACAGTAAGAAAGCTTAGAAGTTGTGGCTCTTGGCCAGAGTTTGGTAGTGAATGTTTAAGTGATGAGAAAGCAGTAGTGATGGAAGAAGAAAAAGAATGGCTTTTAGTTAGTTGTTCAAAAAATTTTGTACCAAAAATGGATGATCTTGGACGAATTTTGAAGCTGGAATGTGTAGCTGTTGACTTTTCAACAAATACTGCTTTGTCAGACTTAAATGTGACTCTGACTGATCCTGTGATTGAATTTCCCGTGGCTCAACCTCGCCGTATTGTTCAAATTCAATGTCCACAAGAATCTTTAAGTTTATGTTCCACATCCTTAAATGGTATTGCTTTTAGCGTTCTCTCCTATAACATCCTGTCTGACATGTACACTAATCAAAAGTATCACTACTGTCCATCATGGGCTCTTGTATGGGAATACCGTCGTCATAATTTGCTCCGTGAGATCATTGAATATAATGCGGATATTGTTTGTCTTCAGGAGGTTAATACTTTTGTCTCTGTAATTTTTTTGTAGGAACTTTAACCTGTATTCTGGCCTCAATGCAGACTAAGCTTTAATCCAATTCTGTCTGTTGAGCAGGTACAGAGCGACCATTTTGAAAATTTCTTTAAACCTGAGTTGACAAAAGAAGGATACATGGTTGTATACAAGAAAAGAACCAATGAGGTAGTTAACCCTGACTTGTGCGTGTTCAGAACATACATAGGTTAATGATCTAATAGGGCAGAAATAATGTCGAAATTTTAACAGATCATAGAATTTGGTGCAATCATGTCATTTGAAATTTTTATTTATCAAACAAATTAATATTGATCAACATCTAAGAAGTGTTACATGCATGAATTTAGTGTCTGATGGGCCTGAGACTTGGGCAACTTACACTAGAAGGAAGAGAAGGGAAGATAGTAGGCCAGGCCCAAGGGAAAGAGATACCAAGGTGTATGTCAGGAGACAAAAAGAGCAAAAGGGCAGAATGGGGATTATAGACAGCATAACTAACTCTGGACAGTAGTGGAAAGGATAAAAGGAGAAGATAGCAGTGAGAGAGGGGAGGGAGGAATTAGGTTATGAGGGAGAGAGTTTGACCTCTCGAAAGTCAGGCAACTATGTTATTTCTTTTCTTTTATGTTGCTGATTTCTGTCTGTTTTTCTGATATTTACCTAAGAATGCTGTAGCTATTTTGGTAGCATTTCTTCCTGGAATTCTACTGCATTAGCTGCTGTATTCTATTCTATTTGCTGTTTGATTCTGTCAAGCTCCTGTTACATTGAACATTTTAGATAATACAAAGAGGAGGGTCCTATCAGTGTCCAAGTTTATAGATGTCCCAAAAACTGTTGAAAGTATGTGTAGTGTAAACGAATAGCACTAATAATTCTTGCAGATGAACTAGAAAGATTAAGATGGTTCATGGAGCACAAATTTAACAAGAGTAGGGAGAAGAGCTTGGTAAAAATTGATGGTTGTGTGCATTTTATTTTATTTTTACATGAACCAACTAACAAGAGTAGGAAGATGTTCAGTGGACTAGTTTTTCATTTAAAGAAGGAAATACGTTCTTTTTTTTTGTTTTTTCTTTTTGAATATAGAATTCTTAGAATACATTGTGTGCCTTCCAACTGCGTTTACCTAATCATATTGTGTTGAATGCTTTGCAGGTTTACACTGGTATGCAATTTGTATCAGATGGGTGTGCAACTTTTTACAGGAGTGATCTGTTTAAAGAAGTTGTAAAATATGAGGTAAGGAGCTCTAGATGGTTTATATTTTGAGAAATTAATTTGATTTTTATTATTATTTTTTTTTCAGATTGAATTTAATAAGAAAACATCACCTGTGGTTGAAGCACTGAAACCTGAGCTAAGGAATGAAGCCAGCATTCGCCTCCAGAAGGTAGAAGTTCCCTCAGGCATCTTTTTCACTTGCCATTTTATCTCTTAGGTTGCCTTTTATTCTTGGTCATGGGATCTCACTTATCATCTTAAAGGGTCCCTTCTAGGTTCTGGATCTGAAAGCATAAGGCCATTAATTGTTGAGTTCTATAAGTATTCATTATTCAAAAGTTTCCGCTACTTTCTGGCTGTTTCTTGAGTTTTTTTTTTTCATATTTATATTTCCTATCTGATTTGGTTTATCCCAAAAAATATGGAGGCTATTCCCTCAGTCCATTCATATGGCTTACTGATATATTTTGTTGTTAGAAAGAAGTTTGCAAATAGTTTTTTAATTAAGAGATGAGGCTGATGGAATTTGGGTCCAGTTACTATTTTGTAGGTTCAATTGTTTAGGTCTATTCATGCTTTGTATCAGTCCATGTCTCAAAATATTGCGCTTGTTTCTTATGGCGTCCTATAACATTATAGGCTTTGGTATTGCAGGACAATATTGCACTTATTGTTATTTTGGGAACCTCGAAATATTGCCACAGTTATGGTGCCTTTCCATCTAGAGTCTGTGCGGTACTGCATATCAATTATTACCTGTTCATTTCACAAATAACACTGGTGCTGACAGTTCACTTTTCTTTTACATCCCTAGGTAAATGCTCACATATGTTCAGATCCAAAATTCCCTGATGTAAAATTATTTCAGGTGCTCATCAATGTGTGGAGATTTATCCTAAAGACCTTTATTGAATTGTTTTTCAAACTATCATAACTCTTTCTGTGTTTTCTTTTATTTCTTTCCGGCTAAGGTTGTAACCCTAATCAATGAACTAGAGAAAATTCTGCAACCAGAAATTCCTTTACTGATTTGTGGGGATTTCAACTCTGTTCCCAAAAGGTTAGTGTCTGGTGAAACAGCTTACATTGTGCAAAATTAAAAACTCTTTTTTCTTTTCTTTTCTTTTTGGTTGTTTTATGCAAATAAAAGTAGCACATAGAAGATTCAATGCATGCTTTTTGAAAGATTATCTTGATGGCTCATTTGAGTGGAACTGGATGATTTTAATTATATTTTCTGTTGTTTACATCCTAAACTTAAATGATAAACAACTCAAGATTAATAATTAGTATTATTATTGGCATTGCAGTGATCCTCACACTTTTATGGTTACTGGAAGACTAGAACATAGTGACTCTGTTGATCCATACGGTGTATATCAGCATCTAAAGCTTGATCATCAATTTTCTCTAGTAAGCCCTGTGTTTTCACTCAGCGTAATTGTGATAAGTTCAGTAAATCTCAGGCTCTTCTTCACGAGTTTTATCCTTTACAGGCAAGCGCATATGCAAGTTTTGGTCTAGCAATTGCAAAGCAGGAGCGACAGTTGGGGAAGTTTAACCAAAAAACCAGGGAACCTATATTAACTTACTTTTCACGACGATTCTCAAAAACCTTAGACTATATTTTTTTCACAGGTATGTTAAATGTCATGTTGAAGTTGTCAATATTCTTACATACTCGCAATTGGCTTAACCTATATAGTTTTCCCTGCTTCCTTATTCTTTCCCCTTTTTACCAATTTTCTTTTGGTGAGATAAAAAGTCTCTTGGGAAGAAGCAATTTGTAAAGTGCTAGCAACAAGCATGTACATGTATGTCCTTACATATCAGATGAATTATGGCTGCAGAAACTTCATTTTATCAGTAATGTATCAGTGTGGACTTTTACAGCTATCACATAGGAAGGAAACCGTGCCTCAAAGATGTTAGCATACTAACCATGGTTGTATGATGTTATTGAGTGTTAAGCATACTCAATCTCTTAGCAAATCTGACAGACAACCCTCTAAAAATATCATGATAGGAACACCAAAAGAAGGCCATGTAAACTATCCTGTACCACAGTAACTGCACAGGGAATAAAACATCCTTAAAAATGTGGGCATTCCTTTCCAATGAAGTACACAATTGAACTGCAAAGACAGCAATTTGTCCCCCTTATTTACCAAAACCATCGTATTCTATGAAGTCTCATTAAAGGACACAATCATAGCTCACCAAAAATTTTCAAAAGCTTATTTCATATAAACAGCCATCCACCTCTGTCTGGAAAAGAGGATGTGTACCTGATTTCAAGCTCACACGTACCATTAAGTGACCTGACCTCAGGAGCCTAGCCTTGGAATTCAAAATTGGCTTGTTAAGAAGAAAACAGGTCCTATTAGGGGGATCAATTTCTCCTATCTAAATTAAAAGAAAGATGTAAGGAACAAATTCTTCAGAATAATATTATGCTTGACATGAGCTACGTGTATGGCTGTTTTGGCTTAAATTTAGACATAGAGGTATAAAATCAGTAATGGATCTGTTCCTCGATGAAGTGAACAGGCAGGACAGAGAGGGCACTATCAATAAGCCATTTAAATGACAATGTAGTTTGCACTTGCTTTTTAATCTGATTTTTTTTATTTTTCATTCTTGAAGACGTGCATTAGTGCTTGATTTTGACTATTAGGAATGGCCAAGGAGCAATTATGTATGCTATATAATCAGTGAACTGAAATACCCTATATTTTGGATATATCTTGGATGAATATTAAAAAGGTTGTCAATGGATTACTTAAAAAAGCATTTGGACTTGACATATGTCATACTTTGGTCGGGACGTATTTGGTTCAGTAGAGAATTAGTGTTCTAGGTGAAATACGGAATAGAACTGATTTCTGTAACTTGGCGTTAACTCTATGTCAATACAAGTCTTCATTAGTATGATCAATATTTTCGGAGAGTTTTTTTTTTCTTAGACATCTCAAGTCCCAATATCGTTAGAAGGTGTTAACTTTAAGAAATATAATGATGTATGATTCTTTTCACTAGTAATTGTCACTTTCTGAGTTTGTTCCATGCTGAAACCATTATGTCACTAACCGCATAGAGTGCTTCCTGATAGTGAACAGTTTGGAGATTGAAGGTGTATTGGAGCTTCTGGACTACGAAGATGTGGCATCTGGTCTTCCCTCACCCCTTTGGTCATCAGATCATATCGCCCTCATGGCAACTTTCAGAATCCTACCCAAAAACCACCCTGCAACTGGAAGCAAGCAAGCGGCCCCTGCATAGCTATTGCCTTCAAGTTGTTGAAAGTATTTGAAAGATCAGTACTATCCGTAGTTATCTGAAGTCAGAAGGATCATTATGGTTTGACTTCTTAAAGGTTGACAAGTTCTAAAAGAAATAAAAATATTAAATAATTAATTATAATATATTATATATATATCAATGGAATTTTATTTTGTTAAAATGATTAATTTGAATTTTTATTTACATTAAAATTTTAAATGAAGCATTCCAAATATAGATGAGTTGCTATTCCCAGCATCTAAAACGAGTTTTTAGTTTAGAAAGCAAGAACATAAATGAGCACGAGGCTACACTTCAACGCCCAATGCGCATTAAATGTTGAGCAGAAATGTTCAAAAGACGTAACCCATGTAGCTGATCTTTATCAGCTACCATTGAATTCTGTTGTCACCTTTGGGGTCGAGTGACCGACCGTCGTAGTCATAAGATTAGCTCAGCTCAGACGTCAGGATTACCATAGTCTCACTTTGAATTATTTTTCAGTTATGAGAATCCCAGGGAATTTCAATTTACAGTATATGGTGTATATTCAACTTAAATCTCCTTGCATCAGATGATTGAGTTTAAGGAACGTTTTTTTTTTTAAAAGATTACGATTGTTGGAGGAGAGTTCGAGCTACAAAATTATCGTGGCATGGGAGTTTAGTGGGTGGAATTACGAACCAAATTCACTTCGTAGAAGAGATCTGTTTACCCTGGAATGGCTAAAGTGGCTGTTTCCAGGGAAACTCGTTGTTCGTTCTTTGCAACTGGGAAAGAAAATTACAACAGAAATTTTCGTTGCAACGTTAGGAAAAAAGATGATATGACGAGTAAGGCGTATCAATTACCTTCCAGTATCCTGGAAGAGTCTAACAAACATCTGCTATTATCTGGCGACGTATAAGTTAAATAAATTTTTTATGATTGAAAACACTTTATATACATATGATATTTGGTCAGTTCCTTATCAGTCGCCCATTTGCACTCACTCTAGCAATCTAAATTACAGTAGAGGTGGAACAAACATCACCACACTGATTTGATCATGTAGCTACATAAGAAATTGAAGATAACTTAGGTTTCAGCTAGCACAGTCTAGCACAAGAGGCTGCACTTTCTCTTCAAGAATGTTGAAGGGTTTTGGTCTGGAGGGTGCATGAATTTGCAGTTAGGACAGGCAGGAGATGACTTGCATAGCATTACCAACATGTGGCACTTCATGCAAACAGATGCAACCATCTCTTTATGATCCCCCTCCAATGACAACCACGACGAAGAAGATCGACTTAAATCACCTGAATCTTTCTTGAGTTTGCTTGATTCACTACCATAAATATCATGACCACTTAAACTTCCAGGTGAACTCGAATTCTGCTTCTCGTTTATATTGTAATTGTCTGGTTTCTTCCAATGTGATTGATCACATGTCAGGTTCAACTCAAGGTCTAAGCTCATTTGAGCAGTAGATGGTGGTGCAGGGCTTTTCCTTGGGTCCTCTGGTGTATTCATATTGATCCTTGTCTTACAGAACCCTGACTATAGTAAGAAAGATTAAAAACTTAGCTTGATAATATGATGTATGTAACTATTGAACTACTAACTAGTTTGACAATATATTATATATACCTGAATACCGGGGTATTGTAGCCATTTATCTGAAGTTATATCAAAAATGGATTTCCTCTTCTCTGCTGCTGTTATATCCTTGAACAACTCTTCAGCAAGTGGCTCTTCCCACTTTCTCTTATTTGAAGAAGCTTGAAATTCTGCAGTGTTTGGGCCCTCGGGCAGCGCTTTGTGAAAGGAAACCATGACTTCTATAATTCAAAGTGTATTTTCACCTCCTCTTCGCCTTGTGTACGTGTGTCTCAATTACCAAATGTCCAGTAAGTTGGACGCGTTTTATATAGGATAAGGTTGGACTATAACTGCAAAGCAGAAAGTAATAGATGGGCAAAATTTGAAAGTTCAAAAAGAAAAGGGCATTGCCTACATTTGCATGACGTGATTTTCCAAGTTGGCTCTTCTTTAATAATTGCACAACTCCAAGGCCTGCACATAAAAGTCCTAGATGTGAAATTCTAACCGACTTTTCTTGGTCAAATTCTAGTACTCTGCATTTTACACTCTATAGGAGCCACAACCCCATCCAAAGTATCTAGCACAAACAACCACATAGTTTTGGTATGAATTAATTTTGGCTCCATGACATACTTATGAAAGACTTTGAGAATTGGAATAGTAAAGGTATGGCAAAGATTCATTTATGTTAGGAGTCTCTATACAGTTGAAGGGAAGGTTTTGAATGACAATTCTTTAATGTAGGATATAATAACTTCTCCATCCTCCCCGTTTGTGTCACTTATAAAACCAACTCTTTAAAGCTCTCAACACCCTCTTCAGCCATTAAATCCATGGATGACCTATGTGTATCTAACACTGGAGAAGTAAGCTTTAAAAGCTCTCAACACCCTCAGCTATTGAATCAATTAAGTCCAATAAGTTACCCAAAAATGAGCGGAAATTAATTGTTCCTTCTCTCTCCTAAATAAATCTTTCAAACAACCACTCCCTATCTCTCCTTAATTTCTTCAGCTGCACTTCATGTCCAAGAACTCGACAATTTGGCTTTTATGAGACTACTTGAAACAGCAAAAAAATTAGGTAATTTTCGTTTTATGTCATTGAAACAAGCAACAAACAACTAATAATTAACAAATATTGGTTAATTATGTATACAAATACGGTTGAATATAATGAATTAAAATTTTAGGTAATAATAATATCTTATTCATATCATCACGTATAAAATTAATCATGTGAATTACTTTTTCTCTAGTAATAATTAATAATGTAATGATTTCATATTAGGTAAAATCAGTTTTTCTTGGTTTAGTATTCTTTCCATTGTTCATTAAAAAGTAAGAAAAAATAATATATTATCTACAGATTCTTTAATTAGACATTGATGTATAAATAATTTGTAGAACTTATCTTACTTATAATTAATTCTTTTATAAATTTTTTTACTTACTTTATTTTAATTAAAAAATTTAATTATATATAAATTTAGTCTTAAAAAATTAAAAATTTTAGAGATATTTGGACTCTGCTTATTCTCTACTTGAAAAAAGACACATGCCATATAAAGCTTGGTCGGTTATGGACGGAGGCGTGTTTCTTGGCTAAATGTCACAAATCATAAAATAAATTTGATGAGGGACCCAAAATGGACTGCATATCTAATTACATGAATTTTGCTTGTACTCAAGATGAGATTGATCATAACTCTTAAGTCGAATTTTGCATTTAATTAATCTTACCGATCTTCTCTCCTCATACATGCATTTATTCGTTAACCAAATCTCTATAATTCAAAAGAACTGTTAATTGACCGAGATAGAGAGATAGAGGCGAGAATAGAAATTAGCTTAGAAAATGGGAATATGGGGAAAAAATGAATGAGTGACAGAAATCGAAGCAGAAAAATAAAAATTATAAAAATAGGTGCCAACTACGAGGGCATTGAAGTCATCGACAGAGAGATAGGAGGGTTCAATTTGAAGTAAGGCTACCTGCCTTCATTAAACCACCTTGAATTCATATTAATGCAGACTTGAATAAATGACCAACTTGAAACAACCTTTGCTGCGAATGCTGGTTAGGTTAATTGATTGAAGGGATTTGAACTGGAGGTTGGTTTCGTCAAGTTATTTATTTTGAAATGATTTTTTTAAAATACAATTTTAGAAAAATAATAATAATTTGTGTATGAAAAAAGATTAGAATCCCTCCTTCAACTAGTAATTGAGCTTGGTGATCAATAAACCTTTCCGAAGAGATTTGTAACTAACTGAATAGAAATGGCCTCCTTTATGATTAAGCTTTAATTTGTTTTCCACCAGCAGCGGCAGGTTTCTTCTGTTAAATGTCCCCAACCCACCTTTCCTTCCTTTCATTTATGTTCCTCTGATCCCTTTCTTCACTTCTCACACATTATCACACACTGTCAGAATCTACTCTACCTTATATAATACATTTCCTACCTCCTCCCACGCTTATTTAATTACCACACCATTCCAAGTAAAGCTCTGAAAAATAATAAAACTCACATTTATTGATTTTTTTTACAAATTAAATACTTTTTCAACCAATTCACAATGAGATAACGTTACTGATCATTGATTAGCATAATAGATGTGTGTGAAAGGTTCTTTGTCTAAATATTTGTTTTATGTCCACGCCTTATTATTTCGGTAGCTAATAGCGCATATGCATATGAAATAATGGGAGCACAGCCTGGTGTCTTTCAAATTCAAATGAAGCAGCCTCATCAAATTCAATTAAAAGTAAAAAAATATATAGCTAGATCTTGACTTTTTGATCTTAAAATACTATTCTCAATCCCAATATGTTAAAAATAGTGTGCATAATGTAACAAAAATATTTATTTCAGATGAATCACGGGTGTTACGTGGCACTCGTTGATCAATTTTATATTTTTTTTATTTAATTATAATAACTTGTTATTCAGAAGAACAAGTTACAAATAATTTTTTTTTAATTTTAAATGGGACTCGTCAGTTAAATTGACAAGTCTCACAATTATATATCTTTTTATATTAAATAAGACTCGTTGTTTTGTGTAGTGAGTTTCATATTTTATAAATTTTTTATAAGAATCATAGTAAAACGAGTCTCATTAGACTTAAATAAATGTGTGAATCTCATCATTTTATACACTTCCAATTTCTTTTTTCATTTTTCTCCTTTTTCCAACTTCCAACTTCTTATCCCATTTTTCTTCTTTTTCAAATATCCAACTTCACTTTCTTTTCAAATTTTTTTAATTCTCTTTCTAAAATAATTTTTTTATCCCTAATTTTTCGTTCAGTTCCAATATGATAAGATTTCGTTGTTTGTTGTATAAGAATAACAATATCTATAATGGGCCTAATGGAGTAACATTTAAAATTGACGAAATAAAAGAATTTATGATCATTGAAGGCATGTCTCTCATGGATCTGAAGAAAGTTGCAAAGACAAGTTAAAGCTGGTTGAAAATGAAGAAATAAGTAATATAATATATAGGATGTTACTTACATTGAACTCGATGATATCATTCGAAAATTTTTTCGTAGAAAATGATTTGTGTGTTGAGATGATGTTTGACTATCATAAAAAAAATCCCACAACCGAACGTGATAAAATTGTTTGTTTAGACAATTATAAATTATACAAACTTTAATGTTGGAGTAGACCTATAAGTCGCTAGTGTTCAGCATACACCTAGAAGATGTAAAACTTTTCCTCATTTTTGTCAAAATTAAATACAGATACTCAATCTATTGCAACACCCAAGAATATTGGAGAACTATACTATCATTGACTGGTCCTAGCTCTTCACAGGGGCTAGTAGGTAGTAGGCTGGTATGTGCTTTCTGACACCGGCAGCAACATACAATCTCTATATAATCTGTAAGAAGAAAATCATTAAATCTATTTTCAAATGTTTTTAAGTTATAATAAAAAAATAAAAATAATATCATGTTTAGAAATATACATTATCGCCCATTCTGTCCATTACTATCCTATAGTGTGTTTGTACACTAATAGGTGGTCGCATATATGTGCAAAGACTAGACCACCTAAACCCAAATAAGTGGAGGAAGTGGATAGATATGACTGAGGGCATCTTGAGGCTTCGACATTTGCAATGCAAGCTTTTGAAATCTGCCCCAAGCCCAAAGGTACAAGAGGGTTATGCAGTCACCAATGGATGATGTGTTAGCATATGTTGTCTTGCACAACTCCCTATACAAAAAGGCTAGAACAACTAACCCCTAACTATATCCTTCAAAAATATCCAAGTTTGCCAACAATGGTAGATACATTAAGTAGATAAATTTTGATAATTTGTCAACCATTAAATAACCTCCAATTTATCTTAAAATATAAGCTTTGATATAACACTAGCGGTAGTGATCATCGGTGCCATAAGGGATTTCATTTAAAGGTCTACGTTAGCCACAACATAATCAGCCATTGTCCATCAAGTTGGTTCTATGGTGGCACCACACCAAATAATTGTTGACACAGAAATTGATAGTTTCATGTGGTTGGCCCTATAACTGGTGTAACGTCACATGGCAATCCCAGTTGAACGACTACATTTTCAAGGGTAATGGTACATTTTGTTTGCAACATGTGAAAAGTATAGGTCTCAAGGCGCCATCTCTCAACTAAAGCTGACATTAGACCTCCATTAATTTTGAAGGCCCTAAGCTAGGCCACCTTGTAAAATCTAGCTCATATGTTGTTCATTACTATCATGATTACATCGTCAAGGGATTAATGGACGCACACCTCCTCCGTTCCACAAATATTATGAAATGTGTTATTCTTGTTTTGTTAAAAGAGATGTGTCAATTGGTCCATGTTGGATAATTTCTTGTGTTCTAGCCATGGAGATGTGGAAGTCTTCAATTTATAATTATAAGGTGAGTTGTTTAAGCGGGGTGTGAAAGTGAATGAGAGGTTTGAGTGGTGTGAACATCAATTTATAGGGTAGGTTTTTTAATTTATAAATATTGTTTGTAATATATTAATTAAATATAATATTAAATATAATTAATATAATTTTAGTTAGTATTAGTATTTTTATTTATATAATTAATATCATTTTTATTTATATTTTTAATATATTATACTAGATTAAATTATTTATCTATGTTAAATGAATATAATACATAATTATAATAATTAAAGATTTTTTAATTATTTAATCTTAGTTAATTATATTTATAAAAAATCATATTAATTTAACTATTTATATTCAATTATTGAATTATAATTTTAACTTATCCATAAAAATATTAAATTATTTTTATTTATTTAATTAATTATATTACATAAATAATATATTCATCCTAAATATTAATTATAAAAAAAATTTTATTTAATATAATAAAAAATTTTCATTTACATAATTTATATATTAAAATAAATGTATTTAATTTAATACATTATATAAGTTTTATTAATTGTATTAAATGACTGTATAAATAAATTACATATTTATAATTAATAATATTATTTATTTTTGTAAATAATATATATAGATTAAAAAAAATATTACTATTGCTTCAAAGGAGTTAATCAAGGCTGTTGCAAAGGATGAGCAATAACTTTGCTCCTGCAAGGTGCATCAGCCCTGCAAAAACTAAGGTGATTTACTTTCTAAGAAAATCTCTAATTCCTATGTGATTTTTTTAAAAAGGAAATAACTACTTAATAATATAACTAGTCACTGAAATATGAGTTACATCGTTCATGAGTGACAAATTAAATAGATTTGTCAATAAAATTTATAAATTACATATAAAATAAAAATAAAAGTTTATAATTTGTGAGTTGTTATAATTAAATTAAAAAAATTATAAAATCAATTAAGGAGTATCACGTGACATCTATAATCTATCTAAAACAAATATTTTTGTTACAACATTCACATCATTCCCAACATATTGAAATGGCGTTTTAGGATCAAAAAACGTTAGATCCTATTGTTTTATAAATTTTAAATACGTTGGTAAGATCAGAATCAAAACAATTCAACCTTTTCTATCAGCGTGAAAACATATATGTTTGAAGCATATCATATCATTATTCAACTAAAATATGAGTTTTCCAAGTGATCCGGGACTCCGTGATGTAAACCAAAATGACGAGAAGCCTTGACATTAATTGTTCGTACCAGCAGCAATGTTAGGTGTGGGTTGAATTTGAATTTTGAAACATATATAAGAGGCCGCAAATAAAAGGGTCTTTTGAGAGTGTGTCAAATAAAACTCCTATTAGTTGTATAAGGGAATTAGAATTTAAGTTTTTTGGGAGCTTAGGAAGATCTATTAATTGAGTTGAAGGCCGAAAACATTTATACATAGTTATGTCCCACTTTACAACAAAACAATACTACAGTGTAAATTTACAAATGAGTTTGTTTGTTTAATTAGCAGCTAAATATGAAAAAGCATTAATGGCATGTAAACGAGTAAAGCGATGTATGATATATTTGACCAAATATCAACAGAGAATGTATCATGACGTCCGAAACTATTCACTTGCTATAATCAACATATATCAGTTATTAGACTACCCTTCTTTTAGGCTCTGACCCAACCAACCAGTATTCATCAGAATGAAATGAATATTTCCCTCTTCATTTTTTACTACTCTTCTCTAACCATAAGTCATGAGAAATAAACTAAGAGCCTATTTGAATAAGAGCTTGTTTAGAAATACTTTTAAAATCTGTTTATTTTTAAATAACTTTTCCTCAAAAATTTTTTAAAAATTCTATTTAAAAAATCATTTTTATAAGTGGTGTTTTTTTTTGGGCTACCAAATAAAAGATGATATTACATAGCTGAATACATTCTATGCAAATAGGAGCCGAAAAGGGTGGTAAGAAATTCCAATGTTTCTCTTCTAATTAATGATGATAAAAAAGTTGAAATTTAATTTTTTCAATAAATTCTTCAAACTCTTAGCACAGAGTCACAAATCTCAATCAGAATCAATCATTTCCATAATAATCTATATAACTTTTTTGGTGAAGATATCATTTATAATTTTCAGGCCCTTGAATGTGGTAAGCATTACATTGAATATTTAGGCCCAGTCCAATTGACTGACTCTATAAACCCAAATAATTCGAATTTCCAAATCGAATATCCAACCCATCATCCTAAGTCCTTAGCAAATGAGCAATCAGCGTGAGATTGGCAAGTGGCAAATGAATCCATAAATTAAATTGAAGCATTATTTTACGGAAGGTTATGTTGATTATGTTGTTGAACGAAGCGACGCCAGAACCAGTGTTTTCCCCACACTGCGTACATAGATTCGAGCGGAATTCCTTTGGTCTCCGGCAAGAAAAGTACAACAAAGATGGTCATAACACCAATCCAAGCTGCATAGAACAAGAAAGCAGCGTACTTAAAGTGGCACAGCATCGTCAAAAATGTCTGAGACAACACAAAGATGGTCAAGAAGTTGATAGCAATGCTTATGCTTTGCCCAGTGGTTCTGATTTTCAAGGGGAAAATTTCACTCGGAACCAGCCAGCTCAGAGGACCCCACGACCACCCGAATCCAGCAGCATACAAACACAATAACACCAGTACTAGTGTCGCATTGCCCTTCGACATGTGCTCTGTACTATTCGCAAGTGCTAGCACCACCGCTACCGCAATCTTCGTCATCAAATCCCAATTTCAATTTCAAGTATATAAATATAAATATATATACTTATATAGCATTTCAAATTTCAAATATTTATATACATACATACCTGACAGACAAGCATCTGAATGCCACCCACTATGAACAAGAATCTCCGACCAAATCGATCAACGACAGCGGTGGACACCATTATGGATCCAAGGTTAACCACTCCGAGTATAATGGTTGAAAGTAAAGCTGTGTTGTTTCCAAAACCCACAGACTGAAAAAGGTTTGGTGAGTAAAAAGCGACGATATTAATGCCAGTGAGCTGCTGGAAAAATGGGATAGCAATTGCCATCACTAAGTGAGGTCGATACTGTCTCTGGAATATGGTGGTGAAAGGCTCCTCCTGCTGCACAGCTTGTGACTTTTGGGTCCATTTGATGAGCTCATCCAACTCAGCTTCCACGTCAGCACTGGACCCTCTCACTTTGCGTAGGGCATTTCTGGCTTCATCTATCTTGCCACGTTGGACTAAGCTACTAGGTGTGTCGCTGATGAGTAAAGCGCCAAGGGTCATGAGCGCAGCTGGGGCTATGGCTAGGCCCAGAGAGAGTCGCCACCCCCAAGAGTGCTTGGAAGTGGCGTAGTTGATGCAGTTGGCAGCCACCACCCCAGCGCTCAAAAAGAATTGGAAGCCTGTGTTGAACGCACCTCGCCATTTCGCTGGAGCTATCTCCGATAGGTACACCGGTGCTGCCTTTTAATTTATTGTCGCATTACAAATTAATTGTCAAAATCAAAATTTAAAAATAAATGAATTGTTGTAATAAGTATGCGTTGCTTGGAATTGGACTCACTTGGTTAGTGAAACCCACCCCAAGGCCCAGAAAGATACGGCCCAAGATGAGCATAGCAATATTTTGAGCACCGCCATTAATGGCACCTCCAGCAAGGAACGTGCAACCACCTAGGATCATGCTGTTTCTCCGACCGAATGTGGCAGTCACTCGGCTGGCTGATAGAGATGACACTAACCCTGCTAGGTACAGCGATGACGTGAATAACGTCAATATTTGACTGTCATACACGCAGTATATATTTGTTTCCGCGCTACTAGCCTTCCTCAGTATTTCCGGGAAGAATTTCTCAAGAAATGGTGCCATGGTAGTCACACCTCCTGAATTTTCATATTTACATTTCCCAACCAAAAGACAATAATAAAAATAGAGTTAGCTTTATCAAATTTATCACTTTATTAGTGCGATTTTGCATAGATATGCAGAACACAAAATATTATTATGACTTTTGACTTCGAGTGAGACTATTTTCCAAGTGCCACAACAAACTTTCTTCGTTGCATTTTAGTCTTGTCTTAAGTTGATAGATCAACTAAAGCTGACAAAAACACAGACAAAACAAGTAATTAAGCAGCCATTTAAGTAACAAAACGTATCAGTTATGTATAACCTTAATTAAATTAGTAATTACCCTACAAACATCTGTTTTAATGATCTGTTAGTGGAAGTGGCAGTTCTTGTGGGTTTTTCAGGGCTTCTTGATGAGATTAATTAATTAGAAACAGAGCAAGAAAATAGGATATAATGCTAAATGGTGTAATAAAGAATTTAGAAGAAAGGAAACCTGAAATTCCGACGTCATATCCAAAAATAAGACCACTAGATGCAGCAACTATACAAGTGATAACAACGGAGAGTGTTATCTTTCCGTCGAAGGCAGTGGTAGGTGCATCATCGGCGAATCCCCCGACGGCCATTTTGGAGTTTAAAGGGTGTTAGTGGTAGTGCAGTAAGGAGAGACGGCTAGTGCAAGGACATGTCGTGTAGCAACTAATTATTTATAGACTGAGTAGTAAGGACAGAAGAGTGAGGGGTATGTGACTTGACTTGTCGAGGGGTATTAGACTTGCCTTGTCTTCTGTATGTGGTTTATCTATCTATACCATACCAATAATCTATTATGAAAAAAAAAATAAAAAGAAAAACCTCTCTCTCTCTATCGTCTAAGTTATAAACCCTTCATTTTATTTGCATGTCTGCCAATAATTCAAAAAGTATGATCCAAGTCATATATATAAATTTAACAATAACAAATGTTTTAAATTACTAAGAATTATTTTTCCTCTTCAACTTTTTTATTTTTATAAAAAATATATATTTTAGCTTTACGAATGAATTAAATTAAAATTAATTATAACTTCAATACATATTTTTCAGATATAACAACAAAAAATTCATGTGAGAATGTTTTTTAAAAGAAGATAAAAAACGTTGTTACGTTTTTATAAAAGTAATATCGTAAATAGGTTTTTTTATTAAAAATAACTTTTTCTAGCTTTTAAATTATCTATTTTACATTTTATATATAAAAGTTTAAAGGGATAAGATCGTCCGTCATTTATCTATTGAACAAAATAATAAGAATAATAGGATTCTAATTAAATAAATAAACTAGTTAATATAAAATATAAAAATATGCTAGAAATTTGCCGTTATTTTGTCTTTCAACTTTCTTAAATCTTTATTTATCTTTCTATTTTCCAACATTATTGGTTTTTTTCTTTTAAAATTTATATATTTAACCCTACAAACACGTTAGTGTGACGTCACTTTCTAGAACATATAATTAATAAAAAAACAAATATTCTTCGTTTCAAAATTACCTAGCTATAATCACCTACTTAGTGGAAATTACCTATCAATTCCTTTCAATTGGCCACTGACGGAAAATTAGTCCAGTATATAATGTGACATCTGCAAAGATATTTGCAGATAATTAATGTCATACAACTAAAAATATACATCACGTATTGAATTTATTAATCATCGTCGACTAGCTATGATACATTCTTCTAGCTACCCTTGACTTTGATACATCAGTATTACCCGTCCTTTCTTCCTCAAAGAATTTATACTCAATTTTAATTCCATCTTGTAGTTGATTTGTTCCTAAGTTCTAACTAATATTGAAGACTTCGTTTATTTTTGCCGTGAGCATCGCATATTTAACAGCTTAGTGACGAGAGAGCGACTTTTTTTTTAATAATAATAACAATAATCCCACGGCTTCAGGTCAAATAGTCTTCTCTCTTATACATCCAAAACCATTAATTAATTCTATCAAATTATGAGTAATTAAACTATATATAGTATGCTGTGATCTTAATTAGGGATATGCGAAATGAGTGTTTACATTGAACAGGGGGTTGTGAGTAGGTGCCAGCTACTTAATCACGCACCTAACCTTCCCTTCAAAGTTTCAATACAAAAAGAGTTAACAAAGTACGCCAGCCTTATGATATTATGTGTGTGTGCATCCAACACCAAATATCAATTTGTTCTTTTTACTTGTTTTCAGAAAGTCACACTATATGTATTATATTATTTATACAATATTTAATAATATTATATTACTTCTTTTATTTTTATATATATTTTATTATTATAAATTCATTTAATTTCTAAAAAAAGAAGATGTAATTTAATATTAATAGATATTGTATAAATAAAATGATACGAATATTAAACTTAAGAATTTTTCTTTACTTTATGCATACGCCAGACGTATTGCGTGGAACCTAACACGAAGACTTGTGTTATATGAAAGATATAGAATCACAGAAGCATTAATTAATCAAAGCAAAAAGCAAGTTATAAGTACTCAGTCTGATCAATTTTGGCTTTAGGCTTTGGATATTGGTTTTCCCTTTTTGCCTTTGTACGCACTTCGAATTCACGTGCGACTTTATCTTATACGTGAAAGCCGGCCTGATATTGTATTTGTAAATATAAATGCGAATAATTTGGAAAAGCTTTGGAGGACACACAAGTTTTGAACACGTCTCTGCAAGTAAGTGTTCTAGCAAAGGCAATTGGATTCTGTCTTCTGTTAAGGAAAGAAAAGTTCAGAGAGATTAATAAAAACAAAAAAGACAATGATGCCATAAGCGCATAGAAAAATCAGCGACTTGTTATGAAACGACAATAGTAAAACGGAAAAAAAAAAAAGGAGAAAAGACAAAAATTAATTATAAACTACTTCGTTGAATTGGCTCGTTGAACTCAGACTCGAATATATTGATTATAATATAAAATTACTATAAAGTCGGAGATTGCAGTTATTAATCCATCATTCATATTCAACGAAACCAATAAAATAAATTAATAATCACAAGTATTGTTGTCCAGCATGGAACCCATCATTTTGGTTTTAAAAGTTAGCGATGAACCCTAATTCTCCAAACGTCACATGCAATGTTTAATTACCGTGAAATAAAAAAATAAAGAAAATTGCATTTCCAACTCCCAAGTCCACCACAGGACCCAATTCGATTACTCTTTTTCTTAACCTCAAGTACTCATTTTGAAATTTTAAATTTTTAGTACCGCGAATAAACTAAGAGAAGGGCAAATGAAACAAAATATTTAGAGCAATACGATATGCAAATGTAAGAAAAACTAACGAAGACTTACGTATGGTTGCGTGATTGATGGAAGGGACAGAGAAACAGAAACTAAGGGGACGGCCAACTTAATTAACAAAAACAAAACACTTACAATTCATTATAATAATGATCAAATTGTTTTATCATAATCCTTGGAGTTCGGCCATTATAATTAGATTTAAATATAGTAATATTTAACTGAAAAATTGAAGTATGCTATCCCTTGGTGGCGTGTTCTCTTTGCTGCAATTCCCTGAATTGTTGTCAAACCCTTGGTAAGTACTTTCTTTTGTATAATTCATTTCAAGTTATCCCTGGCCATTGGCCAAGTCTCTTTTGCCTCCTTATTTCGTTTCACCATTTCGGTAATTAACTAATTTATTCACTGATCAAGATAAATTTTGTGAGGAAAAATTGGTTTTATTTTTTGTCTTTCCCTCTTATAAAACAAAAAATGCCACATTTATTTTCTTAGTTTGTCACGTTACAAAAAATTAATATTTTTTTATTATACTCAATCTTTGTTAATATATGTAACATTAATACTAAATTATAATATATAGATGGATCATCATGCAATATACCAAAATAAAGTAAGTTGTTAACTAATGTCATACAAATACAACTAATTATTATTTAATTTAGATTTTCATCTGGTACATCATTTCCCTTTGTCTGGTGGGACTTAGATATAGTAAGGTTCAATTGAAGACTAATAAGGCCGGTTGACAACACTAAGAAACAAGCTTTTAACCAGAAACCTACTTAACCGTTGATCCACTTAATTATTATGCCACCTACTCCTCTAAAGTTTGCAAGACTCGTTCACTTTGACTGTGTATGAACTCAACTATGACCTCAAGTCTTTAGTTGGTTACCATTACCCACTCATATCATATGAATTTTTATGTTTGATAGGCATAAGCTGTTATAGCTAGAGTAATTACATTATCTTAAAACACTGGGTTGTACTATATTTTTGGTTATGAATAATCAAGCTTTGTTAAGTTAGATAATATTGTGAATTGTTAATTGACATTGTGTATTGTTGACTAGTTTAAAATAGTAACGCAACGAGTCAACGACTCTCACATATATATAGAAGATTCTTCTTTAACTTCTTTCATCTCTTCCTTCCCAGTCTTATTATACAGTATATTAGGCAGTAGGCAACCTTATTTTTGTTTTATCCCTCGCTTCTATATATTAATGGCAATGCATATATATATATATATATCTGCATGGAGGCATCTTTAATTTCAATTTTGTGAACTTATTTTTTCTCCTCAATTAAGTGAACCAATTAACACAATCTCAATTAAACTTAATCTTTGTCACGTTTAACATGATGTGACTATGCTATTGTTCAAGGGCATAGGCTAACAACGATTTTGGATCTTTTGCTTGGTGTTATTTGTTGTGTTTAGTGAGCTTTTTAGCGACGGTTTTATTTGTCGCTAAAGTGTGTTTTAATATTATTGCAACGAATATTATCGCTGCTATAACTTTTGTTAAAATAATTAATTTAACAAAAGTTATAATGACAATAATATTTATTGCAACAAAATTTAACAACAAAAAAAATTACTACTAAAACACCCAACAAGCGCCAACAAAAAGCTAGCAAAAGATCTAGACACGCTAAAAACTAACCTAGTTCAAAACAAACAAAAACTAATGAAAATTAAATCTAGTAAAAAAAATTAATTTTTTATAATTGGATGAATTTAATTTTAAACTTTTATTTAAAAATATATTTATATTTAATGTTCGACAGTAGCTTAAACAAAATTATTTATTAAAAAACTTTGAAAATCACCCATCACTTATTATTAGTTGAATTTCTTCCATTTTAAACAATTCTATCTTTGAAAAATCCTGTTTGAATATTGAAAAATATTATGCAAATTAAATAATATAATTGACCGTCTTGCAGGTTTGCTATATATGTCCCCTGCTGTCTCAAATGATCGGGTAGGAATTTTATCACCTAGTCATTAATTTTCAAGGCCCCGTTAGAAATTACAAAATTTTTAAAGGTCAAATTTGGCGACGAGTTATTCCACTATTTAATTCCTCGTTCGCAACAAATTAAAGTCTCTTTGAACAATAGTATATGGCTACACATAAAACATGCACCATATCCATGCATATTATACGCCCTTCATATATTCTGAATATGAAGTGTACAGATGTATATGAATGTGAGCATATAAAGTAAAAGGAATGACCATGTAGTACATCATATTTATTCATCTTGATTATTATTTATGATCTAAAAATAATTATTTCTTCCTTTTATATAGTACATCATATATATTATACCTAAATTTCTTTTTTTTGTTTAATTGACTCCATTTTCATTTTGCAATTTAACATTGAATGCATAAGGCTTGAAGTGTATATAGATTCTCATTTTATAACAGAAGAAAAAACATATTATTAAATACTTATTGATTCTGGCCCACGAGGCATTAAGAAGCCTGAAACAAGAGAGGCCGAATATTATACTTTGGACCTAAGTATGAAAATAGCATAACAAAGAAAAGTGCCCAGGAACAAGTGCCATCAATGCTCGTAAAGAAAACTTGAAACCACCACCCTCCCACCACAGCTAACCGGGTGATAACAAAATAGACATGGTATGTGAATGATGTGATGAAAAAAATAGACGTAAAGTAAAAATATATTATTTATTCATAATTTATATTATGTAAATAATATTTATTATTTAATTTATATATTTTTTATAAAATATCGTTATATTATTTTTTTAATAAAAGAATTCTAATCTTTTAAAGATGTTGTTTTGCTCTTAGTTTCTTTTCTCTCTTGTTCATAATTTATTTTTTTATTAATCCCAACTTGAACATCTTCCATCTTTTTCTTTTGGTTGTGCAGTTTAGGCATATTTATTTGCCTTGCCCTCTCATACCTTGGATTGGATTCGTTTAATACTAATAGTATTTGGCTTCATGGTTAAAGCTTGTTTAGATATGGTAAAAGGTAATCATATGGGCTCACTACTTCACTATGAACAAGAGTATAAGATTATTTTGAAATCATTCACATAAAACTTGAGTATATATCTTCTAATTTATACATAATAAATTTTTAATTTATCTCTTTTTTATTTTTTTTCTTTCTCTCTCTGTACTTCACTAACATTTACATTTCAGAAGATCCATAGTCATAAAACTTATTATGCGTCTATTAGTAAGGTTTTTCTTTTGACCAATTATCAACATGGTTATTTTAAACTCTCACATATTTTTTTTAGTTTTGGTTGATGTGATGCACAAATAAAATAGAAATTTAATCCAAATATATTAATTTTGCTTACAATTATTTGAACTCAGGCCATCTTTATTTTTTTACCATCATGATCAAATATTAAAATTCAATCTTAGTTATTGATAATTACCATATTAGTGTATATTAATATATATAATTATTTTATTTTAAAGCTTTATTATTTTTTTATTAATTAATCAATAACCAAATTAAAAAGAAGACAAGTTCTAGTTGAACTTATTTTATGTACAAGCTATTACAATAAATTTAAAAAGATCCATATAATATTAATTTTTTGAAAAATAAATAAGTACCTCAATTTAAATGACATCTAAATCTAAAATTTAACTTATTCAAATGATTAACAGTATTCATTATAGGAAATGAATTTCTATGTAAAACAATATGATTATTTATTTGTCAAATACTAAAATAGAGTTGTGGGATCATAGAATAATTTGGATGAATAAATTGAACAAAATTAGCCTATGAAATTATGCACAATTAAATTAAATAAATTTACATAAATAAGATCTCATTCATTTTCATTTTCCAAAAAAAAAAAATGTTAGAAAAAAATAAAGAAGATCTCCTTCAATAAAATTTTGTTTATTCCAACCTTAATGATAATCTCATATTTCAAATACAATGAGCCTAAGTTAGTTGTTCCAATTGATCAAAAGAAAAAATAAGAAGAAAAAAGATTTAATTTTAATATTTGTTTTAAATTAATGATAATAAATAAAAAATATATTTAATCAAGTATTTATTATGCATAAGAATTTGTCTTCTTTTTAATTTGGTTGTTGCTTAATTAATAGAAAAAATAATAGAGCTTTAAAATAAAATAATTATATATATTAATATACAATAATAAGTTAATTGAGAATGAGGCAGAGTGCTATATGATGTGTATGGTTTAGATTAAGAACTACTGGAAATGGTTCCAAAGCCTGCACTTGCAGTCCTTTTTATTTATCCCATAACTGCAAAGACTGAAGAAGAGAGGTCACAACAGGAAAATGAGAAAAAGAAGCATAGCAATAGAGTGTATTTTATGAAGCAAACTGTGGGAAATGCTTGTGGTACAATACGACTTCTTCATGCTCTTGGGAACATAACTTCTGAGGTCACAAGCTTATTGAGGGATCATTCTTTGATAGGTTCTTTAAAAATACTGCAAGCATGGATCCATTACAGCATGCATCATTTCTTGAGAATGACAGAGAAATGGACACTCATTCAGTAGCCGCCACTGCTGGTGATACAGAGGCATCGGATAATGTGGACACTCATTTCATCTGCTTTGTCTGTATGGATGGTGAACTATATGACTTGACGGAAGAAAATCAGGACCTATATCTCACAGTAAATCCTCGTCAAATACTCTTTTGAGGGATGCAGCAAATTAAAGTCATACAGAGTATGATCCAGAAAAATCCAAACTCCCTCAACTTCAATGTCATTGCCATTTCAAAAAGAAATCTGGAGATGGAAAATAAGGATGCCATCAGTTTAGATTTATTGAAGTCTGGTTGAGACCATTTAAAAATAGTCTGATGCTATCCTCGGCATTCCAATAATTTTTTACCCAGTTTGCTTGTGCGCGTGAAGATTTATATTTTCCATACATAATGATGAAGCATGATCACCACCGTTCCTCAGATTAGCATAGTGCTAGTAGTTATGTATGATGAATGGAATTTAGAAAGCCAATCTACGTAGCAAGACTTTGTTTTTGTGTGGAGAAAGAAAGAAAGAAAATTAAGGCAGCCAATTTTTATGCATTGAAGGCTGTGTTGTGGGACTCACATGAGGTGTGAAGGTAGATGAATTATTTGATTATTATTGAATAGTGTATAGATGAAGTGGTGCAAGATATGTGTAAAGAAATTTTTTCACCATTCAAGTTAGACTTTATCTTTGAAGCGATATTGCTTGACAAAGGAGAACAAATTAAGGGCCTCTTTGATAATTGTTGTTTTCTTTTATTCTTTAAAATTGTTTATAAAATTAATTATGAGAATTTATATTAATATTATTTTTATGTAATTATGTACATGTTATTAATAAAAATATTTATTTTTTGTATTTTTTTGTTTAAAATTAAAATTGATAACATCTTTTAATTGTTCTATATTTTTATTTTTAAAACATATATTCTATTTATTTTATTTTATATTAAAACAGTTATTCAAATATATATTTTTTAATTTTTTACTTTTAAAAATTAAAATCAAACAGGCTTTAATGCTCACAGCCACAGGCAATGCCTTTGTGCTTGGTCTGAGTCTGACCTTTCAAATTTTAAGTTCAGAGACGGCCCAAAGTAAAAACAAAAACAAACTTTCTACACCTTTTTTTTTTTTAAGAAATGTTTAGTATGTATCATTGAAAGTAATGATCCAATTTTTAAATATAAATAAAATGTTTTATATTTTGGAATTAACAGTACATAAATAAATTTGTACTATTTATTAAAATTGTTTTTAATTTACTTTTTCTATATCATAACGTATATTTATATTTTACATTATAAATTGAATGACTAAAGAAATCAAAGCTTATCTAATGTATAAATAATGTTTTAAACATACAAATGCTGATCTTAAAAATAACTTGATAATTGATTGGTAAATGAATGGTGACAATTACTATATGAGTATGTAGTTGAACAAGGCTATGTACGGACAAATGGTCAAGACTTCGCTATGCGTGCAAATACACTTCCAAATTTAATGACACTAAATGTTCCTTAATTATCACTATTTCATTTTAACGATCTAAATGCAAAAATTTCAAGGGGAAATTCTAAATTTATCATAAACATGTGAAAGACACAAGCTGCTAAAAAGAACACCAGAGTTTAAGCCTTTCCAATAAAGGGAAAAAAAATACTCAAGAAATAATTAATATACTTTTTTATATATTTTTATTTTAAAAAATATTAAAATTATACTCTCATTTTTTATATTTTAAAAATGAGAATATAATTAATATATATTTTGACTAAAATATCTTTATATTTATTATTTATATAATTAAATATGTATTTGATTAATATAATTTTTTTATTTAAAATAAACTAATTTTATTATTTTTAAAAAAATTATTTTATTTTATATTGATTACATACATATTTAATTATATAAAATAATAAATATTTATTTTTACTAAAATAAATAAAATTATAATTTTTTATTTTTTGAGATAATAATATAAATTTTAAAATAAAAAAAGAGTTAAGTATAATTTCACTGCACGGCAAAAGAGGAGGGCTCAAAAAAATTATGGTGCAACGAGGATATATTCGTCAATTAATCATTCACTCTCCAAGTGTGAATCTTCGTTATCAGCAACGCGTCACCAGGATTTGGAACCTGCAGACTCTAAAACCCTAGTGAAGTTGGCCACTGTTGCTGCCGCTCTTTCGCTCTCAGAGTACTGACCCCGATCATGTCGCACTTTGGGAGATCTGGTCCTCCAGACATCAGGGACACCTATTCCCTTCTCGTCCTCAATATCACTTTCCGTATCTACCTTCACCATTCTCTCCAATTTTCATAATCTTTTTACTACAACCCCAATTCTAATCCTCCATTCTCCTTTTGCTTTTACTAGGTACAACTGCTGACGATCTCTACCCGCTTTTTGACAAGTACGGCAAGGTCGTCGATGTCTTCATCCCGAGAGACCGAAGGTCTTCCATCTTTCCTTCTATTGTCATTTTTCAATTGGGGATTATGGGATTGCTATGAAGATAAATACGGGGCTTGTCATATGTGTGTAGGACTGGTGAATCGCGAGGTTTCGCATTTGTTCGGTATAAGTATGCAGACGAGGCACAGAAGGCAGTGGATAAGCTTGATGGTTAATTTCACAATCAAACTCGATACTAACTAGCACTTTAGGAATTTGAGAGTTCTGTTTTGGGCTAATGTTCATTACTTGTCAGGAAGAGTCGTCGATGGAAGAGAAATTATGGTTCAATTCGCAAAATACGGACCTAATGCCGAGAAAATGTAAGTAGGCAACTCTTGTTGATGCTAGAGCATTGTGCTAACTAGCAAAGCTTCGATTTTGAAATTGACTTTCCTAAATTACTGCTAGTTCCTTTGTTGATAGTTAAAACTTATCACTCGGTGTACTTACTGCAAGTCGTATGTTTCATCTGCATTCAATAAATGTATGTCTGATTCATTATTTGTTTAATCAACTGATGTAATTTTTCATACATTTTAGTCACAAGGGCAGGATAGTGGAAACATCCTCAAAGCCGAGAGGGAGGTCAAGAAGCCGCAGCCCTCGTCCTAGGTAAGGAGTTTTCTTCTTACGAAGTGCTTAGAACTTTATAATAAGATGAGTGTCTTTGATTGAGAATGATATCTATTGTGTAATTGGGGTGGGGTAGATATTGGATTGTAAATATACCTACAGCTTTGTAATATAAATGATTGCCGGTGGTTACTGAGGACTAGATATTTTTGTCCCTCATAGTTACGTTTTATGCTTGTGGCCCTGTTACCTAAATGTGTAGATTGGCCTCCGTTTTATTTTTATTGCTACGCTGTGTTGGCTGGGGACATTTTGCCACATTTGGTATTCAAACTGACTGGGGTTCACACTCCGTATAGGTTGGTAAACAATTGCTTAGAGCCCAAGGATGAGGCCATAATGCCATATATTTTACTCTCTATGTTGTAGGAGATATCAGATATTTGTTCCTCATGATCTTATATTTTTGTCCTAATAATGATGGAAGTGGTTGTGTTTTGTAGCAGACTAAATAATAAAACGGAGAATTAATTATATACATGTGTAGTGTGCATGCATAGAAATTGTATAAAAATAGGGATGATGAGTAGTTGCTTGAGCATTTTGTGCATTTCTCTCCTGCAACAAAGTGAAGGGTTATGCAACTTCATGCAAAGATGACAGAACTGTCAAACTAATAATGGTCAAATATCCTTTGCATCTATAGAGGCATATTAAGGCACTTGACCTTCTGATCTTGTGCAATTATGCCTTGGTTCAGATAAGAAAACACAGGATTGGAGGTAGGCTTTATCCTTAAGTTTAAAACTGGCATGGCCCAAATAAGAGGATAACTAGACTGTTATATCATCGGGACATTTAGATATTTTCTATGTATCATGGGTAGTTGACTAGGTCTTGACCCTGCTACTTAACTTTTGAGCATATGGAAGCCGGCCAGCCCAGGTTGGTAAATTGACCAAACTGGGTTGGATCTATAATCAGATTGTGTTGCATGTGATGTGAACTGGTCAAAACGGGTCTGACCTAGTTTAATTTTAATAATAAAACAGCGTAACATTTTACCTAGGCAGTTAGGCTGGTGAACTGGGCGGGTTGACTTTTGCCCATCAAGTATTGCAGTGAAGAAGAAAAGAATACATATAACAATGTGCTGAATTTGAGCACCTTTGGCTAAAATCTTACTTAAAATGACACAAACCAGAACAGTAATTAGTTTAAAGTGTTGATTCTTTTCTAAGTTGCACACTTTTGCAAATTCTAACCTCCATTAGATGTAAGACTATATGTTGGTAGATGTTGATGTTTATGTTTAATTGTTGACACAGTGACTAATTTAGGGAAATTGGCACCTATGATCATGACTAGGAAGTTTTAATTTATTTTTATATCCATAAAAATATATTTGAGTGATTGGTTCTACCAGTGACCTAGTAACCTGTTCCCCTTACCAGGTCAATGTGCAGTTTGTTTCTCTACCTATGCTTTCAAGGCTAGACTAGGCTCAGTTACTCTGGATATGTCAAAATCTTTCCTGCATCCAACCTAATTTAACTAGGTGTTAGTTGCAGGTAGCGCTTTCCGTGCTGTCGGCAAACTAGCTCTGATACCAATTGATAGGTACCTAAGAGACTTGGGAACCTTCCTTCAAAAGCTAGCTGTTGAAGGGGGAGAACCAATCCCCATAAGTACCCCATCGAGCATCTCATTTTACTCGATGTGGGATTTAGGTAGTCCATATTACCTTCATCCCTATCAGATAATCATTCAAATTGCTAGTATGACCTCAACATTAGTATACTAAAACAACAATTTTGTTTACTTGATTTGAAATCCAAATGTTGTTTGCCTAAATAATAAACTTTCAGGTTGAAGATGAATTACTCTCCTTTAGAACCAGAATAATACATAAGAGACAATAGAGGGTCGTTTTCATGGTTATACCCTGTACCTCCTGCCCAGTCAAAAGGCATGTTATGTTGCAGTCAGCTGTGCCTCCTTTATGAGCTCTGAGTTCTGAGGTGCATCTTTAGGGTTTTCGTAATTTAAGGTTTTGGTTTCATCATTGCATGAAAAAGTAATGGATTTAGGTTAGAACCACAACTGGATTTGTTCATAGCCACTGTTTCAAATATGTATGAATGTATGCAAGGGGAGTGATTCAGAATTCACTGTTTCATGTTCAGTCCATACTAGCTGATGAAAACTGTTCAGGTATAGGGATGAATTTAGAGACAGGGACTACAGGAAGAGAAGTCGCAGTAGAAGTAGGGAAAGATATGATCGTGAAAAGTACCGTGAAAAGGACAGGGATTATCGTCGCAGAAGTAGGAGCCGCAGTGCTAGTCCTGACCGGCATAAAGACCGTAGGAGAGGAAGAGATGATGAGGAGCGACAGACTCGAAGCAGATCATTTGATAGGTTTGAATCATTTGCCGCTCATTGTCCTTTACAGTTTTTTCTTCAAATTATCATGTTTCTGATATAAATGGGCATTCTTCTAAGTGCATCGCCGGCTCGGCATGGCCCCAGTCCTCATAGAAGCCCATCTCCACACAGGAGGTCTTCTCGAGATGGACAGCATGATGAACAAAATAGTCATGAGAAATCACCTGCTCAAAAGGATGTTTCACCACGTGATCCTATTGATTCTCGAAGTCCATCTCACAAATCTGATGCTGAAGTAAGATCCTATTGTTATTGACAACCTTCCTTTTACTTTCCCTTGTTTTGGCTAGAGATATTTTGTTTTGGATTAAAATTTGTAGTTGAGCTGTCTGAACTGGGTATTATGTTTGTAGGATTGATGGACGAGCTGCCTATTGAGGGGATATACTGGTAGCCTTGTGACTCCTGTGATAAGTTGTCTGGATGAAGCCCAAAAGCATGAATTTTGTGATCTGCATCTTGGATTAATGACATTGTTGCATGGACTTTTTTGGAAGGTTTATATCCTTGTTGGGTTTAGTGCATTCCTTCCATTTTGGTGTCAGTTTCTGTACTGTGAAATTCTTTCTATCTGATACTTATATTAGGTGTTCAATATAAGCATTAAGATTTCTTACATTTACCATTATTGTCATTGTTTAGTTTTCTTTTACGTTTCCCTGATTTCTATTTCCTTTCTCTATTACTCTTCCCATATTGATTATATATAGTTTTCATGCAGTTCTGGTTACAAACTTAATCGAATTTCTTATTATAGCTGTGTTCGAGATGGTTGAATGTTGCTGTTTTTGAGATGGTGTTCGAAATCATTTGAGGCTTAATGCCATATTTTTGTGTAACCTGGGTAGCGTTGTGCTGTGTTTTGGCAACTATTATGGTATTGGGACTGGTCCTTTCAACATGATGCCCCAGATGCGGTTACTCTCTTTTATTATCTGGATATTGCATTCGTCCTTGACTACCTAAGAGCTTTGTAATTTTCCTCTGCCGAATTCCTCCTATGCTACCTGAACCTGATCAGCCCACATTTGCTCGTTTGCTGATTTGCCTGCATAGGAGACTTGCTTGCCTAAAGAAGGTCTTGTCAGAATTCACTGTCTAGTGGTATCCTCGACACTGGATACTCCATACTAGCGTTTCTAGTATCTGTTTGTGAAAAACTCCCAGACTATCAGGATTTAGGATGCCTGTCGCGTTAAAGCATGTTTTCATTCATTTACTTGGGTTTCTTTTACGCTAAGTATTTGCATTTTTTAGATTTTGGTTTTATTAAATAGAGAAATTCTTGAGAACGTAGTCTACAATGAATAAACTTCGATGACCAAATTTATTTAAAAAGTTCTTTAAGTAACCCTTTTTTGAGGTGGCAGCAGAACTTTATTGTCATCCACCTCTTACTTTAATTTCTGAATCAGTTGAGTGTTATACTCAGCTCATCATTCATCTACGTCTGCAGAGTTTATTCTCTGCTCGCTCTCGGGTCAGCCTCGATCCACTGACGTGTTGGAGAAGACTCTCCAAACCAACAAGCCACACGGGAGCAGACAACGCCTTAAGAGTTTTTTCTGGAACATCTATAACTAGCTGCAAGCGGTGACGTTGTAGTGTGATCTTTAAACATGTATTGCCTCGTCAATTGTTTGATCCAAATGTAACAATGGAGAGTTTAATTGGAAGGTCGAATTCTTTGTGCTATTACATCTTGGTACCCATATAAATAATAATAAAATTTATTTTATACAATTTAAAAAAAATATGCGGATTTGTTGATAACTCGTTTATCTAAATATGTTTTTGTTGTTCAACAGTGGCAACTCGTTTAAGACACGGTATTATACGTGAGGGACTTGTTAATAATTACTTTTGGGGTGGGCGCCAAGCACCGAAAGTGGGAGAAGTTTCTAGCATGTAAACCCATAAATGTGGGCTTTCATCGCCAGTTCGCCACGTCACTTTGTAGTAACGAAACGCTGAATATGAACCGAATGTACGTTCAGGGTTGGAAGTCAACATATGAGCATTGTCTGAACCCCGCTGATTGACCTTCGATCGTGACGGATTAATATCAGATTATTTAGATTTTATTTAAAAAATAAAAAAAGACCGGGAAGACGTGGAAGCGTAATAATTGGCCACTTTATTTATGTCATATCACACCTTAACATAACAGCTCCCTTAGCCTTCTTTAAAGAGAGATATGCGCTTTGATTGTCCTTGTCCCCTCAGCCTGCGTTTCTGATTTCTCGCTAAAACAGAGCAGTGTGAGTTGTCAAGTGTGAAGAGTGTGCGAGGCAGCGAAGCTACAATGTCGACCCTGAGAGTACCTGAACCTCTTCCCTCCGTCGCTGATGATTGCGAACAGCTCCGCAAGGCCTTTGCAGGTTAACCATCTCCTTCCATTTTGTTCTTATCATGTTTTTCAATCATCTGATCCATCTGAACTAATCTTTATTTGCTGATCCCACTCTATGCCTCTTTATGGAATCATTCTGGTCCGATCTGTGCATGTTGAATTGGATCATTTATGGATTCCAGGACACTGGATCATTCCACACCATCTTTAGTAATTAGTACGTAGGTAGAGATTGTTACTTCTAACTACGAATTAAATCCATTGAAATCATTACCAAAGGATGCCTTATGATTTGTTAGGTTTGGAGTTTTACCAACGATATTTGGTTTTCTCGAATCTAAGGGTTGCATGCTCTGCGATTGTAGAAATTCCTCTGGTTTTAAGTTTATTAGTGCCTGAATTGCATCATCTTCTTACTGTAAGATCTTTCAGTTTGTTTATGGTGTTTGTTTTATTTCTGGTTCTAACGACATTATGATGATCATCAATATGGTCAACATATACTACTAGATCGCTTCTTTTGCTAAAAGTTTCTTGTAAATTTAATTCGTTTCACTTATAAATATTATTACCTCCATGTAATTGCAGGTTGGGGAACTAATGAGGCACTGATCATATCGATCTTGGGCCATCGAAATGCTACCCAAAGAAAGCTTATTCGCGAAACTTATGCCGAGACCTATGGAGAAGATCTTCTCAAGGCGTTGGACAAAGAACTTACAAATGACTTTGAGGTCAGCACTCAGGAGAGGAATACAGCTCTTATTCTTTTTCTGGCTTCATCTGATCGATTAGTTAAGATTGAGCTAATAACTGATTATGTTGGAAATTCTCAATAGAAAATAATGGCATTTCTGGTTGTCTTCTCATCAGAGGCTGGTAAAACTTTGGACTCTTGATCCTGCTGAACGCGATGCACTTTTGGCAAACGAAGCAACTAAAAGATGGACTTCAAGCAATCAGGTTCTGATGGAAATAGCGTGCACCAGGTCTTCCGACCAATTACTTCGGGCAAGGAAGGCTTATCATGCTCTTTATAAGAAGTCTCTTGAAGAGGATGTTGCTCATCATACGACTGGGGACTTCCGCAAGGTAAATTTGCCCGAAGTTGAGAGTTGAAACAAACAGTTAATTATTCTCATTTCTTATCACAAATCGTTTCATTAATACTGTAAAATGCTTTGTAAATCTATCTGTTCAGACTAGCTTACATGATACGAGAATACAGGGGATCATTCCTCAGCCTCGCAGTTAGGGGTTGACATGTAGAATTATTTATTTTATGAAACTAAACCTTTTGTGATAGTGCTTCAATTAACATAGAACAGGAACTATTAAGATTCTAATTGCATTTTTAAGGATTGACTTCCACTTTCCTTGATGAATCATGGTCAGCACCTATGTACTGGTCACATGATGAATGTAGAGCAAATGGCAATACTATATATCCTTGATGAGATTGAAACTTTAAGATGTTCTGTTAATTATACTTTGTGACTTGGTTCTATTATGAACTATGGACTAGATCACTCTTTAGGAATAGAGTACTGAGAAGAAGTCCATGCACATGTGATCACAATTCACGAGTACAATTTGGGCCATATATTGTAAGGAAATTTTCTCTGTTCTTCTCCGCTTCTTGCTATTTAATATGGATTTGTGCTTAACCTTGAACTCGAAAGCTGTTATTATCGATATTTCATAACTCATAAACGAAAGACATTGCATTAAATTTGTATTTTTCTTCAGATTATTCAATTTTTGTCTATATATTCTTCATTTTATGTGAACATTAGTTATTTTCATTTTGGCTAGCTCTTGCTACCACTGGTTACTTCATATCGATACGAAGGAGATGAGGCCAACATGACTCTGGCAAAAACAGAGGCAAAATTACTCCATGAGAAGATTTCAAAGAAGGCCTATAATGATGATGACCTCATCCGGATTCTAGCCACTAGGAGCCGAGCACAGATTAATGCTACTTTGAATCACTACAAAGATGAATTTGGACAAGATATTAACAAGGTAAATAGTTCATCTTCATATCATTTTGTTAGATGTTTTCTGATCTGCGTCTAGTTCACTTATAAATTGCATGGGATCGGTTTCTTTATATTGCAGGATCTGAAAGCTGAGCCAAAGGATGAATTCCTTGCACTACTGAGATCCACTGTGAAGTGCTTGATCCGTCCTGAAAGGTACTTTGAGAAGGTGATTCGCCTGGCTATCAATAAGCGAGGAACAGATGAAGGAGCCCTTACTAGAGTGGTTGCTACGAGGGCTGAGGTTGATTTTAAATTTATAGCAGACGAGTATCAAAGAAGGAACAGTGTCCCTCTGGATCGTGCCATTGCCAAGGATACCACTGGAGACTATGAAAAAATGCTCTTGGCTCTTGTCGGACATGATGATGCTTGAGTTGATCTATTTCTTTGTCTGTTTATGGTTGCACTAGTGGTATGCTGGTTTCATGGGTTCTACTACGTTGCTCTGCTCTTGACTATGGGTAATTTTCTTCTCTAGTGGGATTGATATTACTTGCTGGTCGGTTTTTCGATTTCCATCAATAAATATGAATCCTGATGCTTGAGTAATGAAAATCATTGGATGTTTTGAATAATCATGCCTTACTACGCTAATGTGTTTTCTCTCTCCTACATATAAATTTCTGCCAAAACAATTTCAAAAATAAAATAGAGGGACTGTAGAGTCCTGCGTAGTTTTGGAGTACCTTTTATTAGTTGTCTACATTTGATATACAACAAACAGCTGAAGATACAAAAGACTGCAAAACAATTATAGCGGTTTGCACAAATATAATGCCTGGTGCATCGAACTCAATAAAGAAATATATGCTATTATATTTCATCAAAATCTAACCATCATCCTGTTGAAATTAAACTACCTATGCAATTCAGTGGCATCATGAATTTGAAAAGCCGCAATCAATTGGGGCAACTTTAGGCAATTATCTAGCCAAAAACAAATATCCAGGAACATGTACATAACAACCATCTAGAAGCTTAAAAGAACATCGAGGAAGTACCCTACATCACATATCCATTGGACAACACAACAGAATAATACAAAGACGCATCTGCATTACATAAGCTTCTGGAAACAAAACGTGCCTTTCCAACTTTCTAACTCGATCAGGGGAGAGGCTTAAGTAGCAGAATACTTTCAAAGTACATACACATACTAGTGTCTAAGTTAGAGAATAAGAAAGATTTTAATTAGGAGGAATCTTCTTAAAACAACAACATTTCTTGTCTGGCAGTCAGACATCACTTCTTGAGTAGGTTTCCGGAGAAAATCCTCTTGCAATATGGGCTGGTCCGTAGGATTTTGTAAGGGCGAACTGCGTCGACCAAAGATGTATGAAGAGTACCCTGTATCAGAAATTAAATAACAAGAAGGGAAGATGAAACAATGCTTGACAATTTTGAAACTAGTATTAAATCATGCTAGCTGAGCTTGAGATATATCAATTTCCAAACCTTGGTCATCGCAAGAGCAGACTGAATGACATAGTTGGCATATGGGTCTTGCAACAACTGTTCGAAGTGAGGTGCAGACAGCAATTCTCGGACGATCCTCGATCTGCTCTCTCCAATGTGCTTAAGGCATTTTTCAACCACATGACTGCTAAATTTCTGCGTAGAGAGGCTTACATAGTTCCCTTTGAACTGTGAAATCAGCTTGGCTGAGGCAGTGGGGATCTCCATCTCTATTATATACTGAACAACATAATTTCTGCCAAATAACAATTGAAAGCGATTTTTTAAGTAAATCAGACTAGAATGGCTATTTATATTAATTTTGTTATTCTTGATGACAGATAAAGGATACCCGGTTTTTCCTTAGACTATTTGAGAAGTAGTTTTCTCTTAATTTAAGCTGAAGCTATAAACCGATCAAATATTGTCATTCTGCTTAATTAGTATCTTATTTGGACCTTACCAGCTCTTAGAAAATAATTGAGTCCTTCAAATACGAGAAAATTCTGTTGACATGAGTCATGACGGTTAATGTTTACTTAAGGACTAAAATGTCTTTTAGCAATCACTTCAATAAGAATGCAGCATTAAATGTTATGGTGAATCTTTTCCACACATAATTAAAAGAAATATATAATGAACAAGCAAAAGAACTGTCTAGTTCACATTTCTATCTCGTAATAGGCACTGCGGCAGCTCAAAAGTCCTAATCTATCTTAACCGACAGAAATTGCACTATATGTACGTTTAGCAATCACAAATTTAATCATTAAAATTTATTATATGTAAAACTTGTGACATCGTTAAATAAACAATAGCAAGTGCCGAAGGTATAATAAGGAATATCAATTTGGCCCATCCATGTTATCTCAAGACTACAACATTAACAGGTGAAAGGAAAATTACCCAAAAGGATCTTGAGCAAGGAGAAGCCCGTGTCTACATATTTCTGTGACCAGTTGATCTCGATATTTGCCCATTGAATGATCAATGCAACGTTGCAGTACACAACATCCATGTTGATGAGTAGCTATGTCAGCACAAAACTTTGCAGCCGCATAAAAAATAAACTGCCACAGATGATAGAGGGAAGGAAGAATAAAGCAACTTAATAATGTGTTTCAACTAAAAAAGGACAGGTCCAAGAGAAAAAAGATAATGGAGCAGAATTAAGGGATATTCACAGCTATGAAAATTTGAATTCAACAGAAGAAGCATAGTTCTAGAGAACTTCTGCGTTGCACGTCCAATATGAAGCAGATAACACACCAAATATCAGGGCCTGTCTGCAAGCTTTATTATTTTTCATATAAAATTTTAATCGCAAGTATTTGTCTGGGAAACTATTACTGTGTCAATAACCCAATAACTTTAGCCAGAAAAGAATGAATCTCATCCAGAAAAGTTCACAACAAACCACGTCCTTTCAATTGAATTTATCATTCATGCATTTTGTTCAGATTCCGTGCTTATTTATTTATATCTGTACCATCACCAGTAAACATTTTGAATGATATGTTTCTTTCATGTAGCCATTCCTTATTCTGAGAGGCTCTTAACAAGGTAGTATCCAATACTGTAAGAATCTACCATATTCAAAGCCTGCAACCATTTTATTAATTTCTAACTTCATAAAGAAATCTTCATATTCTAAGATTTCAAAATTCTCAAAGTGCAGTTCTACACTCTCACTTAAAAGATCTAATCATGACTTTTTGAAGTAGAACATGTCACTCTAGTTAAAAAGATAATTATGGAATTAAATCAAGTGAAAGACTTGAGAAACCTTATAACAATCTAGATTTATCATGTCAGCACTGAGCCAGTTGAAGCATCAAATACAAGAACTCTACGTACCATAAGACGTTATAAAATGTTTTAAACAACAAACCTCCTTTCCTGTTATAACAACACCCTAGCTACATCCTACGCAAGGCAATGCCAGCTTGAAGTTAATACTAAAGATCATATGACAACATCTTAAAGCACCTTAGCAAAATATATTTGGGAAACGTTGCCTCGAGAATGGGATTGAGATGAATTTGACAAGGAATGCTACTAACAAGATAATTTCTGTTTCCATTTTTAACTCGTGAACCATTTTGCCATCTTGTTCCATCATATAGTTTCATAAGTTCAAAATACCAACAATAGTTGTCCACTTTGGCTTTTGGAGGTAAAACAGTTGTAAAAAAAAAATCTAAAGATTATTAATATCATTACAAACCTTAGAGAAAGGTGAAAACAGGAGCATTATACCTCATTATCTTGACAGCTAAGGCATTGTAAGCAACGTTGTATGACATGGTTTCCATTTAGATCCTTAATAAGATCAAGAAAACCTGCTTGAAGTGCTGCCTTCACTAATGAAATTTGTTTCCTAGAGTTGAGAGTCTCAATCAGCTTCTGTACCACGCGTGTGCTGGTACACTAACAGTATTAGTTCAGTGGCCAAAAAGAATGTAAAATGTGATATATCCTATCTACCGAAAACGAAATTTTTTAGTTAACATGGAACAAATACCCGTGGGTGTTCAAAGATATCCTGACAAGCTGCCCTGGCTCTTTAGTGACCATGCAAACAATCTGCAATTTCTGTTCTTCTCTGCATACATCTAGCAACTTCTGCACAAGATAATTTCCGAAAGGATCCATCATAAGTTCAACAACATCATCTATGATTCCCTCAAATACTATTTGCATATCTTCAGAGCTTCCCTTGTCAACCATCCTTTGTAGGAAGCGACAGCCATTTTGATCTTTTGCCAGATTGTAAACGTACCCTTGGTACTCAGCCAACGAATAGAATGTCAATAGCGAGGGCAATGGGAAATCACCAACAAGACCACCATTGCTCTCACAAATTTGACTACCAGATGTATAAGAATTGTGTTTAGAAACTTTCTCTCCCGTAGTTTCAAATGCAATAATCTCATTGTGGGAATTCTTTTGGCAACCCCTCAAAGAATTGTATCCGTTATCAATGCAAAAATTTATATTTTTTCCTTGTATGATAAAACTATTATCACATCTAAATGCCAGAGGATCGAATTCAGCTTTTGTGGGCGAGAGAAACTCGGGCAGCTCGAAGTTGGAAGTTCCACTTGCTTTTTCTTTTGTTGTTGGACCATAATGGGATGGATTATCCAGATTCAAAGCAAGCTTGGGGTGCATAATTTGAGAGAATCTTAAGGGATTTCTCGCACTCCTGCTTTCATCGAAATTCACTCCACAAGGTTTCGAGCCAGTTAAACCGTCACAAATGTAGGAGGTAATACTAGATGGTTTCTGCAATTGAAGCTCTCTATCGCAGCTACTGCTCCCCTGTGTCTTACTGTGCTCCATTTGATGATACATTTGGTTCATGTTCCAAGTACATTCCAAACTCAAGGCGCTGGATTGATCATGAGCGAGAGAAGAAGTGTATCCTTTCCCTGAGGCAGGGATTGTCCACTTCATGTCAGCAATCAGACTTGGTGAAACTCCCCGAGAAGAAGATGGGATACGCTCATAATTGGGGATGGGAACTTCATTGCAAAAACCTTCATATTGGCTACGTGTTTCAGTAAAACCTGGAATGTTTGCATCAAAAGAACAAGTGTCAAATCCAAATCCGTACGAGTCCGTTTCACGTCCCTTGGTTTTATTACCATTTCCGTGTCCATCTGTAATATTCATTCTAGAGAAATCCTGAGACAGTCCCAGATCACCAACCTGATTATCACTGATATTTTTGCCGATATGAAAATCCGATGACTCGGAGTTCAAAAACAAATTAGTTGAGTAATGATCATTAGGTGTTAGGTGCCTGCTATCCTGAAATGGAGCTGAATACGAGGAAGTATGCCCAGAAACATGAAGCCGGTTAGAAAAAGAAGTTGACGGAGAAGAATGTGATGTGTGAGAGACCCTCCATACAGGGGAACTAATCGCCAAATGTTCATGGTGACGATGACGATGATGAAGATTGAGATATGGCGTGTTTGGAAATCCATTCCACCACGTTCCCAACTCCTCATCCCTCTTCACGTTCTCTGCATTGCTCATCATCTTGTCAGATGTTTTGAACATGATAGGAGTAAAACCGATTCAAAATTCAGGAACACAAGGATGCAAGATTCAGTCCCAAAACTCACGTTACAAAGGAAATTGAGAGGCAGAAAAGAAGTCTATATATAATAATAATAATATATAAACGAGGCTCAGGCTCAGGCTCTGCAACTATTTCTTGAAGTATCCAAGCATGAAAAATGGTTGATGGGTTTTATAGCATCTGAATCTCATTTTGCTTGGAATTTGTAAGGAGGAATTATCAGAGAGGGGTTTTTGATACTGACGGGTTTACTAGTGTACGTGTACGGACTGTCACGGTTCACGCTCATGCCCCCAAAATGAAGATCCAGCCGCTTTACGCACCATACCACTTTGGAGCAGTAAAAGTGAAACTCTTTTTTTTTATTCCCTAACGGAGTTTCATTCTAAAAAGAAAATTCGGTAGTTTAAAATTTAAAAAAAAAAATTTAAAAAGTTCAATCTACTCTCATTTTTCAGTTATCAATTATCAATAGGATCAAATTTTGAAAATTTCTGTTGGTTATAGAAATCTAAAAAGAGAAATAAAAAAGATACGTGTTTTTGAAAATTGGTTAGTATCGCAATTAGCAAGTGGGATTGGACCATTTCTACGTAAATCCTTGCCACGGTTGGCGTGTAAAGTATAGGTGCCATAAGTATATTGGGTGTCGGACACGTGGAATGATTCAATCCGATGGGTTAATAAATTAATATTTTGGCATTGGGAAAATTGGATAATTACAGGTAAGAGAGTGGAGAACTGGCCAAAGGTGTGTCCTTAGTAGGAATTAGGGACGGATTTATAGGCGAAAATGTAAAAAGGCAGAGGCTATTAATATTATAGTTTCTCTCTCTCCCTCTCACCTGCACTCTTTTGTAACACTGCGTGGCACTCCCAAGCTATTTCCACTCTGCTAAGTGGTTAGTCGTTACATAAACTCTTTTTTAATTTTCTTTCCTTTTTTTAAAAAAAAAATTGTTGGTTCAATACTCTTCCCCTAGTTATTATAAAATCATTAAGTAAAGCCTTTTTATTTTTGGCAGTTCACCAAAGTAAATTTTTTTAAAATTATTTTTTATTAAGTTTTTAATACAAACTTTACATGTGAAAAAAATTAAAGAGACTTAATTATATAATATTAAAATAGAAAGTTTTAGTTTTTATATTTTATCAAATATTTTAATAATGCATTCTTGAAAATTTTACTTAAATTTTAGTTATCCACTTTTTTTACTTACATGGAATAACTGATTTTAAATGAAAAAAAAATGGGTAAGGTTTTTATGTTTTTTATTAGACTGTTAATAAAAATATAATTAGCACATATTTTTTAATGACTCAACGTCATATAATTAATTCTTTTAAAAATTATGTTGGGAATATAAAGCGTGAAAGGGTGATAGATTAGGTTATTGGGGATTGCATTACGGGTTGAACTTGAACAGTGCTTCAAAAACGAGCTCCTAACGATTATTCTCTGTTTCTTTGCCAAGAAAGAATAACTATAACGCTTAGTAAAGGAAAAAAGATTCCTTCCAAGAGCGCACAGGGCGCTGCTTCAATACACTCTCTGAGTGAAAGCGATCAACAATATCAATATGTATGGATCTTAGGTACGGCTGGTGTAGCCACTCACCACACCAATATCCAATTTTGCAACGACAAGGCTTTGCCTGCCAGCTGCCACCGCAAGTTATTATGCTGATTGATTATTCTGACTGATGCGGTAGCTTTTCTTTTTCTTGATGGTCCTCCCCTTACTCCATGTTTTGAGTTTGGAATAAGAATTAGCTTTATCCCCTTACTCATTGGACTTCGTCCACCAGTAATTTGGTGTACAATACAAGCATTAGTATGTGCATACGAGCAACCACATTAAACATTATGAATGTAAGTTAACAGATGGACATTCTAAAGAAGATAGACAGCCCAAATCACTTCATTAATATGCAAATACTGAGGACAACACAAGATTATGGACATCCAACTAATTAGCAGATAGTTCCTTTAGGTCAAGACGTTAAGAAACCTGAAACTGTGAAGTCCCAGAACCCAAAAATATAAGGTCAAATAATGTAATAAAACATCCCCAGTAACAATAACAAAACAAGACAGTATCAAAATAACCGTTATACCTAACAAGCTATACCAAGGCAATGCTGCTCTCCCCACCAGGTGGCTTCCTAATGCCGCCTAGGTAGTCTCTAGATTCTACCTTTCCATCAGCAAAGATGTTACTACCACTCATCTCTCGCAGTTTAGCTACACTTGGTGGTTTCTCAGCAGATGATGGTGGTGCATCTCCCTTGAATATGTCATTTCCTGACAGGTCAGAAAATTTCTGGTTATAAATCTTCTTTGCTGTCTTGTTATTTGATTCCTCACGTAACTTGGAATTGCCTTGGTCTCCATCAGCCTGTAAAAAGAGGTCACAAGCAACTTCTTGTTTAGATTACACAAAGATTAAACATGCAGATAAAACATAGTAACATTCCCGCATGCATGAAGCACAAAAAATTGGAATAGTTTCCCTGCGATACACAAGTTGTATCCAGTGGTGTGCACCTCAAGGTTTTCAAAGTATCATGTGCTCAATTTACGAAGCATTCCTTGGAATAACTTCATTTTTCTTTCTTGCCCGACTATGCACTCAGATATTTTATCTTAAACAAGTCCTACATGTGCTATAATGTACAGACAGAAGAATTATCTGAGTGTTAAAAAGTGTGATTAAATAATTCAGATTAGCAATATAAATTGGCGCATACTTGAAGTGCAGCAGGCTCTCCAATGTTGATGCTCCCTTTCAACTCCAGTATGCGAGGAGTTATTGGCCGGGGTTTAATTTCAGGTGGAGGAGCAAATATGTTATGACCACTAAGCTCTTTGCACTTTGCATCAGAAAGCTGCTTCTTCTTGGAGTCTGATTCACTTTCCAGGGTTCCACTTAGCTCACGCTGCTTTGCCACCTCAGGCAAAGTAATGGGCTTTTTTGGAGAAACGCTCTCCTCCTCGCCAAAAGTGATATGACTGATTCCAGCAATTGCTTGCTGCCAATTTCCAGCCATCAAAAATAGGAATACAAGTTAGCGAAAACCCAATGCAAAACTGTGGTCAACACTAAAATAGAAATCTGTATGTTCTTGTATAACATTCCGAACCACCTAAATATAAAAATACCTGGTACATGCGCAGCCCTGTTTTATTTGGAGTAGGGTTGGCACTGCCAGATTCTAGCGTGTCATCTTCTCCTTTGGCTGCAAAGATCCCACTGCCAGTGATCTCCTTCATTTTATACTCTGAACAAGGCTTTCTGGAAATTTCATAGCTAACCAATTTCAGATGCCATAAAATAGATAGGCACAAAGTAGATAGAATCAACTAATTTATTAATATGATTGATGAGAAGGGGAAAAACTTTCAGTTTAGTTCGTACTACGATTCAAGAAGACTTTGCATTCATTTCATACTTGCTTTAAAATCACAAATTGAAGTATAGTACTTCCATTCCCTTCCCTAACGGAAGTTGGAAGAAAAAGTTAATAAAGAAAAAAGATGGTGTTTCTGCATTCCTAGATATATCAGTAATTAGTTCTCTCAATCAATATGCGGTTTGCAGATCAATGAGAAAATGATAAATTGAGAGAGAGAATACGCACGCAGAACATGGTAAACAGAGAGTAAAGCAATATAATAAAAAGGAAGGCAGAAGCAGCTGCATGAATATTGAATATTACGGTTATGATATGAACATAATTTCAGAGTAAATAAGAAGCCGCAGAATAGATCTCACCGTTTGTTTAAGCTCTCGACTTCTTCGTCCGTCACCTGACCCCCAAAAACCACCTTACTGATCCCATCCGACGGCTAAAATCCATGCCAGCCCCCAAACAAAGAAAAAAAAGCCAAATTATTTACCCAATCCCAGACTAAATAAATCTCCCACCAACCAAAAAAAGAAAAAAAGAAAAGAAGAAGGAGAGCAAAATTACAGAAACGAAAATGAGAAGGAAGAAGATAGAGACTGGTTAAGAGAATAACGGTACCTGGTGAGAACGGAGAGTGGAGCGAGAAGCGGCAGAGCCAGGAGCTGGAGAATCAGAAGGTGGAGTTTCGGACCAAGTAAGCAGATCTGCGGTGGAAGTGTAAGGCTTCCTTACCGGAGTGGTTCTCTCCATTACTGGTCAACAATAATTTACCAAGAGTTGGAGTTCCAATTTATAGGACAAAACAACAACAGAGGAAACGAAACAAGTAATGCGGTCCCTGGCCAAACAGTGAGGACTCCTCAGTACTCAGATAAAAAGTTTTGGCAAAAGGGTACGAACCGTCCCTGTTTCAGTGCGTGGTTGTGTTTGTGTTTATGTCGGGCTTACTCACGCAGAGATGGATATGGAATGGCCGGAAATGACGACGATGAGCTTCCGATCTCGAAGATTCCTGCTGCTATTAGTTTCTTTTTCTTGTTTGGATTTGAAAGACACGTAGTGGAATTGGAATAAAAGAGAGTACAAGTAGTAGTAGATGAATGTGGATGTAGAAGCAGTAGAAGCTACTCTTCTTCTGTTTTAAACCAAAGCAAAACACAACAAAAAAGCATACACCTTTCCCCTCTACATGCTTTATACATTAAAATTATAAACCTCCATTACCTTTCTCCTTTTTTCAAAAAAAAAATTTGATTGATTATGTATTCTCTCTCTCTCTCTCTCTCTCTCTCTCTCTCTCTGCAATACATATTCTCTAAAGTCTATTCATAAATTTTTTGAATCTCATACCGCCTCCTCTGTATATCCCTTTCCCCTTTTTCTTTTTAATTTTAAATGTCAAGCATGTGCACCGGATGAACCGCCACATGCCGGTCTTTAAAGAGTTACTCATATACTTCCTTCCCCCTCTCAACCTCAAACTACCAATCTTGCCCTTTGCTTTTGCGTCACATAAATTTGTTGAGTCTGTCTATAGATTCGTACAATAAATAAAAGCTAAAATAATATACTGCTACAAAATACTACTTGTTATTTTACTTTTGAAAAAATAAAAATAGTAAATGAAGAAAGTGTTTGTGTGGCCAACTACTATTGATAATCCTTTTTTAGTATAAAACAATAATAATAATAATAATCATCTCTTGGGCTTGTTGGGAATTAGCTGATTCTACAAGTTGGGTTCATGTGCAAGAAGTCGAAGCTTGCTAAGTAATCTGTGACTTTGGAAAAACTTATTTTGTGCAAACGGAACATTCAAGAGAGAGGCATCAAGTTTCACAATGGCGAAGCATTTTTCAGGACATTTTCGTCCTTCAAATTTTTAACAATGACAGTGGAAATGCAACGGTATATAACGTTACGATAAAGTGATACGTTATACTTCAAATCCAACCGGTTGCTTCTTGGCACTGATTACGGAAATTTCAATTTTTTTTAAAACTCGTATGAATGTCAATTACAAATATATCCTTCTCAAAACAAAAAAGAAACTTCCCCTTTCTTTTTCAGTCTCTTGAGGCTTAAACCTTAAAAAGACAATTACGCAAAAACCCAAAAAAGGAAATTACTACTTACTTTGGTAAACCAAAGTGTTATTTTTTAAGAGGATTTTTAGGCACATTCAAGCCCAGTTGAGTGGCCTCCTTATTAAGATAAACATATGAGTAATTATCTATTACCTACTCTTATCTAATCTCTCCCTATATTATTGTCAGCCAAAATTACTTTTGACCTTGTTGAAAACATTGATTTAACAAATCAAGGATATATTTTATTTTCTGTAATCTAAGTCTAAACATTTCAAATTAAAAATAGTAGATATCAATTTAAAACAAATAAACTATCGGAATTAAAATTTTTATTTCCCTTTTTATTTCATCAGCCGTCCATAATCCAAATATATTGTAACAATCACATCAATCACTTAAACAAAGTATAAAAAGGTACTTCAATTCAAATACCTACAAGAAATAATTACGTAGAAGGTGTATTTTAGATGTACCAAGACAATTGAGGATGAAGTTGTAGTCTAACGAAGCTGTTTCTTAAACAACAAAGGCATCAATTGTATCATGTTTTAGAGAAGGAAACTATGTCAGGAGCATGGGGTGCATGATTGCTAAGATTGGGATTTAGGTGAGAAAATTTTGGAAAAGGGGGGGAAGTGGACCTGAAACCAGAAGTAAAAGAAAAATAATAGTATGACCCACACTGTGACTGCAATGCAACCTAACTTGAAGCACACCCAACTTACAAAATGGGGACGAAGATTCCTTAAAGAAACCATATAAGGTGAGTATTCTAGCAGGCTTGATTTTCCTGTATCATCTACCCTCATTAAAATAATATTGCAACTTACTATTCAACTGTGCCTGCCATGATGGTCATTAATTAGTTAACAAGCTAAGTAACATAATACGTTGGATTGGACAGTTTGTATCTTAGCTGTAATTCACTTTTGAATTAATCTACTTTGCTAATTACAGTTAAGAACGTGTTATGTTATATATAGTTGTACTATTATTAATTAATACTCTTCTTCTATTTCTCTGTATCCTAATCCTAATCAACTCAAGGACTCACTGCAAAATTTTTGTGATAATGGAACGTCAATGAGAAGAAACCAACACCAACTAAAGTGGTAAAAGGAGTCAGCATTTTTGGTAAGCATGATTTCTTATTATGTTTGACGAGGTAGTTGAAAGTTTGAATACATTATTACAACACAAGTCCAACAAATTTATTTATATTAAATACATGTTGATTGAATTAGAATACATGAGAAGAAACAGAAATTAGCGAGCATTATTTGATCGACTGAGGATGGGTTTCTGAGTAGAGTATCAAATTCAATCAAAGAGATGGAGCCCTGGAGGAATCAGAATAAAAAGAGGTTGGGGAACGGATAAAGACGAGAGGAATATTGGAATTTGGAAGCTATAATGCGACATTGACATTGCCCAATCATACAGGGCATTGTAGTCCAACCTAACGCCTACGCCGGTGAGGTTTGATACTTGAGAGAGTGAGCCCTGTTTGAGAGAAAACAAAAATTGCGCCCACCGTGGGGCTCGAACCCACGACCACAAGGTTAAGAGCCTTGCGCTCTACCGACTGAGCTAGACGGGCATCTTATGACAACTTGTTCAAAGCCTGGTATTTAATAACCCTGCCTTCCGTGGGCATGTGTTTCCATTTATTGTACATATTTTTAATATTTTGATTTCCAAATTCTAATAAAAGAAAAGGGAGGGGAAAAAAAAAGCAAAAAGCCAATTTCAAAACTTGCTTGAATTAAACCTAGATGTAAACAACCAAAAGCAATTAAAAATTTGTATAATTTATCTTTGAAGATCAACTAACCTATGTTTTCCTAATTGTAACCTATGTCTTAAATTATTTCGTCCCAAGTTTAAAAATTGGTACATTCCTTCCTTCCCTTCGCAATTTCTCAAACAAAGAAGAAATCTTAAGCAATTAGAATTTCCCTTGCCTTACATAATTACATTACTTATCTTTCAAACGATATCTTGAATGCTTTTGAAGCAAAACTAAATGCAGCATTTCGCTAAGCTAAAGGTTTATTTTTTCTTTTAAATGAAAATTTTGGAATGCTAATTCTCATATTTAATAGATGGTAGAAAAATATTCTTAACATTTTCAATAGGGAGATAATGCATTTCTCCATCAAATTTTAAAATTAAAAAATAACATAAAAATATGTAAAAAAAATGAATGACCAATGAGAGTTTGAATTCTAGTATTGTCCTTTTCAATAATGCAAGATTCTTACAATTTTTTTATTCTTTTTAATGGCTACATTCTTAATTATAACATATTAATATATATTTTGTATAACTTGATTAAAAACTTTAAAGAAAATGAGATGAAATGATTATTAATAAAATAAATTGAAATAGTATAAAGTGGGTTGAATAAAATAACCTATTTCATTAGTTAAAAGTTTAATAAAAATTGAATGATATAGCACAAGTTAAATGTTATAATGTCATTACTTGAGCTAGCAAGTTATAAGAGTAAAATTTGTAATGTTATCTTTATAATATTAATCATTTTAATAAAATATATAAATAGAAAATATTAAAAAAGTAAATAAAATTAATATAAAATTTTTAAATCATTCTAAAATTTTTAAATTTAAAGAGGTTTAAAAATTAAAGTATTAAATAATTTGTAACGACTTTTAAACTATAATAATCTACCCACTCAATTAGGTTTTAAGTATCCAATCAAATATTAAAACGCTTAAATCATTCTAACAAATCCCACTGCACTCTTAAATTATCGTCACAATAAAAAATATTAAATTTCTCATTCATAATCAATTTTAGAAATTTTAACTTCAATTCATCTTTAATTTATTGATGTCGCCACTACCCCTATTTTCATTGTTATTTTCTTCACAGCTATTGTAATTGCTATTGTTGCAACAACTATTGTCAATGCTAAGACTCGTTGTTGTAAGCACCAATAATTTTACTTCTTTAACTAATACCAACTCGACATTTATACTTCTACCGCTACCAATATCATCAACTTTCATAGCTATAAATAATTGTCTATGTTCAACAAAAGTGATTAAAAGTATTTCTAAAATACTTTTTTTATTTTAATAAAAAAAGTTATTTTTCGTTATGCTGCGAAAGCCGGAAAGTAACATCCATCTCACGCTCATGTACTAGATGATTTGGGCCACTGATATAAAACTAGTTTACAAACAATAATAATTTACATATTTTTTTCTTTTATGATTTGGATTAATATAAATTGAATAATAAAAGTATACATGGAATTAAATAATTGTTAAAACAACTACTTATAATAGTTGAGAATTGTGATGACTATCAATATTCAATTACAACCATTCATTTGTATTTGTATCTCTTTTTTCTATTTTCGATCTTAAAGTAGAAATTATGTTGGGCAATCATTTAGCCCATAAGTGTCAAGGCGAAGCCCAGAATGAATGAGTGACATGCTAATAAGTATCAACCAGGTTGGCTGGCACTCAGACCAAAACAAAAAAACAAAGGTGACAGGTAACACTGTACCAGCACTACAACAACGCGTGGCACATCGGAGGCTTAGAGTTAAGAGATTCTGGTTTCCGATAGTGGCGAAGGCAATTCAATGGCCGTAGCAATTTTCTGTAATTTGTTCTGTCTCGTGCATACCCGGACGAAGCAACTCCGCAGGTCCAACTGCTGTTCCTTCCACCACTCTACTCGTCTCTTTACACGCGCTTTCTCTGCAAATTCTCGAGCCATTCTTGACACCAAGTCTACCGTAATGCTTCTTTTTCTCTTCTTATTTTTTCTTGCTTAACTACTTCAATTCCCAACACCCAAAGTCAACGCTTTTATTTCTTTAATTTATCTATGTTCATTAATTTGTGGGGCAGGCTGCAGGCAGGGAATAAAACGCTGCTTCTTCTTCTTCTTCTTTCAATTTTAAATTTCTTATGCCCCGGATTAGAATATTATAAATTTTTGGTCTTTTTCTTTTGGGTAGAGCGAGCGCTAGAGAAATGGAGGAAAGGAGAGCTAATGCCCGAACCATATGGGTTTTGGAATTGGTGCGTTAAGGTTGTAGGCAGATCGGGGGTGTTGTGTGTGATACTTTTTTTCTGGCTGTAATATTGATAACACAATGAATGCATATGTTGATTACATACTTCAATTTTTGGATGGTTTCTCTATTTCCCACGTCACCTTAATTGCCTTATTTGCATGCAATTTATGTCTAGGACCCCGTTGTAGTTGAAAAGAAAGTCAACCAGAGAAGGAACTTATTGGCTTGTCCCATATGCTACGACTCCTTGACGTGGAATGGTGATCATGGTTTCTCCATGTGAGTTGATTTGTTTGACATTTTAATTAGTCTTTGACTTGCAAAGCTATTCCATGCTCAATGAATGCGTCAACTTATATTTTCTGCGCTGCTGTATATATGTGTATGGATGGATTTGTTGCTATGCTGCTTCATAATTCTTGAATCTTGATGAATTAGCAGCTATGAAATACTTATTTGTTAGGATGGTTAACTGGTTTCTATCTCTTCATTGGATCATTTAATAGAGATGCTGCTCCTGGTACTAGTTTACAATGTAGCACTTGCAAGAAGACATATGTTGGAAACGAAACACATTTTGATCTCACAACAGCTAGTGGGGCTAAGAACTATAGTGAATCACTGCCAGCTGCCACAGAATTTTTCAGGCATGGAAGCTTTTTTTCCACTTACTTATTTTCCTAATGAACCTTTCATTGCCACTGGAGCATGTTTTGGACTGTATATGTAGTATAGAAACTGGAAATGTAGAATTAGATAGCTAAGCTAACCTAATTATCTAACAGCAATCCCCACATAAGCCAGCAAAGTTTGACCAAATATTAGAAGAGAGGGATTAATTTGTCAGAGCAATAATATTGAAAAGTAAAATTCAATGATTAAATAGGTTGTTCTTGTAATGTACTAATCATTAAACTAACTTGCAACTCTGATGCACACTGGTTGTCCATTATAGGGTACCACTGATATCATTTCTCTATGAGAGGGGCTGGCGTCAAACTTTTTCTGTGTGGGGTGGTTTTCCAGGTCCTGAGAAAGAGGTAAATCAAATGTCTCTCTGTTCCTCAAGAATATCCTCACTATGTGGGCCCAGGTGTTTTGTTTTAAAGTGGTTTTTTATATATAAGATCCATTATTGGCATTTATATTCCACTATCATCTTCAATATTCTACTTTCCAACTGGAAAAATGGTGATTCTAATATTGATCCTTTGCTGGTCCCTTTAGAGGAGCATCATAAACTGTTAGAATAGGTACTTATATAATGGCATTTCATATAACAACTACTTACCCAAGTTTGAGTCGTTTTGCAACTGCTTATGCCAAGAAGCCTGTCAAATGAACTGTTTTCAGCTTCTATTTCATAAGCTAAAAATTTAAGCTTACCAAAATACTTTGAAAACTACTTATTTAGGTTCAATAAGCTATTTTCAAAAGCTTATCCGAAGGTGCCAACTTTTTTTTTATACACTCAACTCCTTATTAGAATTTATTGCCAAAACAGCTCATTGCAATCTCGAGGGAGCTATACAAATTCAGATGTTAGGTGCAAGATATATGATGATATTCTGAGATGCCAATGAGATTTATCTTCTAAATCATGCCTCTCATTGGTACTTCTGAAGCAAAATAAGAATTATCTTGTAATGGTAGTCTTTCAAGCTCACTTCCCTTTGACATAGTTTAATTACATATCACGTGTTTAATCAATTTGGACTGCAGTTTGAACTTATGAAGGAATTCTTGAAGCCAGTCTTGGGTGGAAATATCATTGATGCAAGCTGTGGAAGTGGATTATTTTCAAGATTATTTGCGAAGAGTGGATTGTTTTCTTCTGTTGTTGCTCTAGACTACTCAGAAAACATGTTGCAGCAATGCTATGAGTTCATTAAACAGGAGGAGAATTTTCCAAAAGAGTACACACTTTATATTTATAATTAACAAGAATCAATACTGTTTAACTTTGAATTCAATGATTACCATTTCTAAATTAAATCTTTAATTTATATTTCAGTCATATCTCATTTTATATATTTCTTTTAAGGAACTTCATCTTGGTCAGAGCAGATATATCCAGGCTTCCTTTTGGTTCAAGCTCTGTTGATGCCGTGCATGCTGGTGCAGCTCTCCACTGCTGGCCTTCACCATCAGCTGCCGTGAGTAAATAATACATCTAGAAAATTTTCAGATTAGGACGTATGTGTTATCTCACTAAAAATGCAAATTGGATCTCCTAATGTCCAAATTTGATGCTGTCCCTACTGTCTTGTGCATTGAGCCCGATTTCAGTATTTTTTTTTTCCTCCTCATTTACATTAAAACTGTGTGTTTAAGCTCTAAAAAAAAAAAATAACAATGACAGCAGGGACAACACCAAATTTGAACCGCAGAAAATCCAATTTGCTAAAAATGGGGTTTTCCTCTAGAGAGTATCTATTAACATTTTGGATCAAATACATTTGATTTGACTGCTTGAATTAGTGTTACCTAATTTGGGATACGCAATGGTACAAATAGTTGGTATGGGTATGTGGTATGTCATTTCGCATAATTTGCAATAGAGTATAGTAAACTTAACATGTTTTGGGTTGCTTTAGATTATATACATGTCATTATTTATTAAAAAATTAAAAAAATATAAATATTATGCATTAAAAATTAAAAACATCTCAAAATGCCTCTCTTAATTGTTTCTCACTTGTTACTTCCCATCAATTTCTCTATAGATATTCTTCTTCTTATTTTTAAGAGAAAACAACTACAATTCTCATACTTCTTGAGAATCTTCACCTTATCTCCTATTTTCAAATTCATTGCTACTTACCTCTCAGGCTCACACAATTTCCTACTGATTTTACCCAACCTAGGCACTACTAGAGGAATACCCACCAAAAGCTATAGAGTATTGTAGGATAGATAACAAACTTAAATTTGTGAACCTTAGGATCTGTCTCGGAATGAGGAGGGTAAAAAAAGAAGAGGAATTGAAGGTAAAGGGAAGAGGAGGGAAGGAAAGGTTAAGTAATAGTTTTTTCTGCCCTTGTTTGAATCCTCCAAACTCTTCCAATTTAAAGTTGTAGAATGAAAATTTCTGTGTGTATTACAAGAGCAAAGTGTAGGGTATTTATACAAGAAAAAAGGACCTATTCTAGGAAACCATAATAAATACAATAAATACAATTAAATGATAATCCCTAATGTCTAGCCTAAACTCTAGGCTAATTTTATTCTAATTGATATAATTTGATACTAATTGATACACAACAAAAGTAATTAAAATTAACAAAGGAAAAGGTTAAGGAGGGTGAACATAAAATCCTGCAATTCTTTCCCTTCCAAAATTTTAAGAACTAAACAAGGAAAAGATTATTAAATTCTCTTCACTTTCCCTCCATTTTCTCCCTCCCAAACAGATCCTTAGAGTTCCAGTATGAATCATGTAACATTAATTTGACCTACTGCAAAGGCCTTGCCTAATATCACATTGTTCAGCCTTTACCTGCACAAATTTATTGTATAATCCCATTAATATGTTTTTCAGGTGGCTGAAATAAGTCGAGTTTTGCGACCCGGAGGTGTGTTTGTTGCAACAACCTATATACTCGATGGGCCTTTTTCTATTGTGCCATTTTTAAGTGCATTACGTCAGGTATAAATTTTGTTTAGGTGATCGCAGTCGTAATAGATTTGATATGCTCCATTGAAAATGATAAACTGGGTGATAGTAACATAATTGAGTTTATTCAATTGTTTCTGAAGCTGTTTCGTACTAAGGATCTTCTAGCTTTTATCTTCCTATCACCTACATCCATTTATCTGCATGCTCTGCAGCTTCCCTGTGTTTTTGCCTATGATTCTCCTTCCAACGTTTCAGTTGATGTAGGCAGGCAGCTTTTATCAGTTTTGACAGTGGGTGATGTTTCTTGTTGTAGAATGTGAGCCAAGTATCAGGTAGCTACGTCTTTCTGTCTGAACGTGAACTTGAAGATCTCTGCAAGGCATGTGGGCTGGTCGGATATTCATGCATAAGAAATGGACTTTTTGTAATGATCTCAGCTGCAAAACCCACCTAAGAGTTGAGTTTCCTGATGATCGCATTCTGATTTCTCAACATATTTTGCTGAAAGCCTCTTTGTAAAGTTGCATAATCAATTCTGCCTAATCTTCACAAGATATAACACAGGTATTCAGTCAGAGCCAAGAGAGCCAATTAGAAATACTAAAAAATCAACACGACCATGTTGTTTTACGGGCTTTGCCAGCAAGGAATGTTGTGTGTACTTGTAAGATGCTCATGTAAACTTTCATTATATATTGATAAATAATATTTAACAATTTTTTTATTTTAAAAATAATTGGTTAATGGCATAATAGGTATACCTGAAACTCTTTCAACACTGACTATTCTGGTGGTATGTATAACTGGACTCATCTCTTCCGTTTTGTACGGATATTCTTCCTCCAATATTACTTAGCTTTTTCAATTTATCATTTTATTTTTAAACCTCGTTCATAGTCATAAATGATTCACAATTAATAATAATATAACAAAATCATTTTCAAATAGAAAACCTTAACGCAGCATACCTTGATTAACCAAGTTTTTTATTGCCAAAGTCGGACTTTACCTTTGATTTTGCAATGATATTATTCATTTAATCGTTTCTTTGTTCATGTGAAGAGAAGAGTCCCCTTTTTTTTGGGGACTGAAAGAAGAGCCCCTTCTGATTCTGTCTGGCCGTTTGGCAACTGGGTCTTTTTTGGGCTTTCAGAGCATTCTAGGCCCATATTAAATGTAAAGTTGCTTGAACAGTTTAAATAGTGAACAGTATTATTTTCTGCTATTTCGTACATATATTTAAAAATAATTATAATTTATTAAAAGTTTTCAATGCACTATTTTTTATTTAATTTTTAAAATATAATATAAAATATTAATTATTATAATTTTAAAATAATAAATTAAATAATTAAAAATTATTTAATCTATTTATTTTTTATAATTTTTATTTTTTTCTCTTCTTAAATTACATATTTTATTTTATATTTTATATTATAAAAAATATCATTTATTTTTTCAGTATTAATATTTCTTGTTAAAAACCAGTATATTTCATTATTTTGTGCGTACGATCATGTTTTGAAACCTTTCCACGTGTGAACCTTTTCTGGCTGTAAACGTGGACCATGGATGCTTCCTTCGCGAGGGTTTTGATGTAAGAAGCAACGAGTTGCAGTGACGTCGTTTGGTGCGTCTCTCAATCACGTTTAATCAGAATTATTAAAATCGGATACTTACAAAATTTATTTGTTAGGTCAGACCTTCAGTTTGAATACTTAAAAAATTGAATTTGAGTATAAGTATTATCCTGAAAAATTTTATAGGTTTTAATTCAGGGCTAAGAAGAGTATTACTTAACCTGAACTGAGTTATCAATTATATATATATATATGTTTAGGACGGAAACTATAGTAGCCTAACTTTTGCTCACAATTCCTTTACCTTACTTTCATTACGTGCAGACTATGCAAAATAGTAGGGAGCCATATGAATCTAAATATATTTGGGTCATTTTTTAATTTCCTTTCATAAGAAAATGATTTGAATGTTCTTATACTTTTTTTTTAACGAAAAATAGCAAATTTTTGTTCTAAAACAAAATGTCGAAGATTTTTAATCTTCATAGATATATGTATTATATAACTGTACTTAAGAGACAGATGAAAAGTATTATACATTTATACTACATGAAGGAGCTACATATATACGTGTGACGGTTATTAATTACTTGTTAATCTTTTACATTAGTTATATAATATAATATAATATAGAAGAGTTGAAGACTGAAGAGTATATACGAGTGGGGGACAGGTGGGGTTTATAAAACACCAATCCGGATCCATTGGAGGCAGACAAAGATAATGTCTCCTATCACGATGTCGATCTAATATATAAGCCCCACAATTCCTGAAACCTAGACTCCATAATTTGCCTTCTTCTGCAGCAATGAGATCATTTCTATATATATAACGCTGATTAACTAATTATATATATTAAAAAAAGTAGTAACAAGATCAAGTTGAGGAAGAAAGTAGAGAAATCATTACCAGCACAACAAATAAACCGCAGCTATATGCATGTGTGGGACGAATTAAGGAACAATTCCAAATAGACATCGCCCTTCCTATGAAAGTACGAGGTTGATCAAGGTTTTCTGTCCATGGCACCAGCGTTTTGTTTTCTGTCTTTTTTAAACTAGGAATTAATTTGAACTAAAAGAGAGTGAGGCCGTCCTTACACACACATATATATGATAGCTGAAGTGAAGCTGCAGTGTTATGCTTTTGTGGCCACCTTCTTTTAAACGTATATTATAACTAAGTTATGAGCAAAAGATTAAGTAGGAATTCTTCACATTTGAAAGTATGGCTTCTACACTGAAAGCTCCAAACTCTGTGTATGGAGTATATTGAGCAATTGATAACAGAAGAAGATAACACCTGCTTTTGCTTCTGTTGTTGGCAACTAGCTAGGCCTAAAAGCTCCAGAGATGACTTGGTTCGTCTCCATTAGCCCTTTCTCCATGTCACCAATTAAGACTTGCCCTACCAAAAAGTGTCAAAAGGAAAAGTGACATGGAACAATTTTTTTTTTTTTAACATAAAAAATTCTCTTCGGATCATAAATAAAGATTAAAATTACTTATATGACAATTATTACTAATAATGATGGAATAGATATAGATTTTTTTTGTATAAAGTAAAGTAACTCATATTATTGTTGATGAAATAAGTTAATTATTTATAAAATTTTCATAAATAATTAATTATTAATGTGAAATTTTATCTGCACCTGTGCGTCAGCTAGCGTGGCTCTTGACTCTTGTGGACAGGGAGAGGGAGAAAAATAATGAAAGACGAAAGGGTAGGTTTGTAAATAGAGATTTTTGTGGGCTGGAAACAAATTAAGAGTGGTTGGAAGGAAGAGTGGGTTGCGTCAAGTTGGGAGTGATGGGTTAGGAAATGTGATAAGTTAGATGGAGGGCTTTCTTCACCTAAAATGTTACGCCTTTGTTACCTTTACCAACTATCCAATTGGCAATTACCAAGGAAATGGAGTGCAATCTCGTAATGGCAATGGTAATCATTTGAGTTTGATGCTTCATTTCAAAATTATAAAAATTATGAGGGTCGTCCTTGTCCTTCAATCTCAAATGGCAGTGAAAACTGAGGAAACACAGAAGAAATTGGGGGAGAAAGTTAAATGGGGAAGGAGGGATCATCATTGCTAGGAACCAGATTATTCTCTGGCATGGGCCACCCATGATTCCAAAAGGGAAGGACTCACATGTCACTCCCCATCCTATCACTCTCTCCTCTTCTTTCGTTTAATTATCATATGTTCTTGTCATCATCATCATCATCTTTCATTTCCTTTCTGGTTTTTGGTGAATGCCATAATGATGCTATATAGTTTTTTTACATTCATTCATTTTATTATGTCCTTCTTCATCTCATAATTAACCATTTCCCCACTATCTCAGGTACTAGGAACTAGCTACCAAGCATCTCTTCTATATCGCCTTATACTTTCATTCATTTTTGTGTAATTGAGGCTTAATAAGCAAGCCACTAATATAATATATATATATATATATATCACAATCATAATTAAGTTCATAACCATTTATCCTAATGGTATCTCTTTTTGGGGTCCCAATTATATATAAGGGCGTGTCTGAATTACGATCGTTAATGGGATATATTAACATGTCCCACAAATGATAGCTATTTAATTTCTCATTTAATTCGTTAAGCGTACGTGTAAACGTTGATTCTCTCTACAAAATCATAATAAACTAGATTAGTACAAAATAAGGAACCAAACAGCACACACATTTAAGAAAAAGCAGAGTAAGGACGATTAAGCACGGAGTGGGCCGTAGTGCAGATGTAAAGCAAACTTAATTGTTGGAATACTTAAAAAAAAAAAGTCATCAAATGAAAAACAAACTAGCTTATAATTTGAACGCTTGTGCCCAAGTTCAGGTGCAATAAGGAAAACACAAGAGATCATGAACCCCAAAATTCACTTTAAATTTCCAATATGAATAAACAAATTAAGTACAGTAATATTATAATAAATACGAATAATTAGAATTGTCGCCAGTGTTTAGACTTCTGAAATTGATCCACTTGTACTATGTTAAAGTGTTAATGAACTATTTGCTGAGGTTGATTGAGTATTTAAGTTAGAGAATAATATATATATTTGAATTTTTGTCTCAACACGCTGATATAAATTAGGTGCAGTGCCTAAAATTTCCTTTTCCAATCACCTAACCAAGTTAGGTGATCAATGTAGAAGCTCTTCAATATCAAACAAAACACTACCAACATGCTTGTCTAGATCAGTGAAATCAGCTTTAAAAGTGATAGATGATATATATAAATTTAGATGATTAATTCCTCTCAAAATGTTTTTGAGAAACTTTAATATAAATACTTTTAGATAAATATTTCTCTTAAATTTAACTTTAGATCACTCATTTTCCGTGAATTATTTTGCCCCAGCTTATACTAATTTTAGGCATTGAATTTCGTAAGGGAGCCTCCAACTCTTTTGTGACATTCACTTAGCTTCTTCATACTGTTTTACATGACTTATGGAGACTTCCCGAACCGAGAAAACCCACCGACCAAATTAACTTAATTATCAGTGGCTTTAGCCAGATATAATTAATTAATTAGTGCTTCAATCACAGTTTGCAATTATTTTGTTATGACTGTGGTTAACCGCATTTAGTCACAGCTTGCAATTATTTCGTTATGACTGGTTAACCGCATCTTTCGCAATAAAATTGTCCGCAAGCCAAGTAAGTTGTCTTAACTTTTGAGGAAAGTCCTTTTTTTTCATGACAAAAAAAGGAAAGACCTTTATATATCTATAAAACCTGTATAATTAATTGCCTTGGAGCTCTTTTTTGCAAACAAATAGGATTAACTAGTATCCAGAGAACTTTTTTCTTTGTAATTCTGAGATGTGGTTTTTAGATGCTTATCCAAGGACCCATCATAAATCTCCTTCCACTTAGATAAACACATGTTGGTAAGAGAATACTTTTTTTTCTTGCCCATGCAAGTATTTTTTATAATGAATTAACACAATAATTGTAATGAAAAATTTTCATTATAATATGCATATATATATCATATTATAATATTTTTAATCGTAAGATTTATATATGCTTTCTTATTCATAATAAATTTACAAATGTACAAGGAAATTCATTTATTGTAACAAAAGTTTAATACAACAAATAAAATTGTGGCCAGTTGTAATGATGGAGAAATTTTATATGTGAGAATATAGTACAGTAAGATATTGTTGACGCATATGGAGTTTATAATTGTGGCGGGTAAAGAAGCCACTAATCTAGCCACCAATTGCTCCCCAAGAAAATATCATTCATTGTTGAAAAGTAAGACAAAACGAAATCATGGAATATAGCTAGGCACATAGCAAGTAGCACCGCACGGAAACAATTGATTTCATCCATTAATGATAAATATATTTTCTTTTTCTTTTTGACGGAGAATATCAGATTGCATACACCAATTAGAAATTACCAACTCTATAAAGACGGGAGGGGCGGTAAAAGAAAGGCTGCCCTTAGCCCAACTTATACATTTTGATTAAAAATAGAACATATATATAGAGACAGGCATTAATTTCATGGATAGTTGATGATATAAAATAATTAATATGCACAAATACAATAAAAAGGTATTTTAAAATTTTGTACATGAACAAGATGGATCCTATAAATTAAGGGGAAATAAATCATAATGAAGAGAGTATTGGGGGAAATTAAAACGCAACAAAAGATTTGTGTTGGGGTTAATTAATTAAATTGATTAGCGTTAAAGGGGGTTATAGTAAGGATTGGAGAGAAATATATAGGAAATTATGAGACTTGCGTTGCGACCTTAGGACAGTGACTAGTGACTCCGAATTTGCGTACCCATCAGACAAAAGGGCAGCTTCCGCATGAATGGGCTGCCACTTTGCTTGACACGTTATACGGTTATACACTTATACTATCCATCTCTCTCTCTTTTCTCTTTAATTCATCATACTGATTCATGGCAGCAGCAGCAGCCAGAAGGCAGTGCCACCCACCACCAACCCACTCACCTCTTCTCTTCATCATTCTTATTCTTTCTCTCAGCATTACACCGGCATCCGTACCAGTACCACCATTTTTTTCATATCGCTCCTCATTCTCTTTACCAATAAACCACCCACGAAACATATTTCATTCTATATTACTTTCATCTTCTACTCTCTCAATTTTATCTTCACTTTTACTATCGTAAATTAAATGCTAATCATGGATATGAATTAACATTAATGGTATAGAAATATCATTTAGTAATGAGTGCTATATATATATATATATATATATGATTCAACTTATTTTTAACTTTATTAAATATATATGTGTAAACAAAACAGAAAAAGAGAAGAAGATGCTGTAAAGATTATTAGTAACCATTACCAACACCACTATCATGAACATCATGATGATCTGAATTGATTGCAGCATTGATTCTAGTTGGTAATGATTCACAAGAACTTCTGTAGTACTGTCTAGTGTGTGGCACGAATCCTAATCCGAAGAACAAATCCAGGAATCAACTGTACCTGCTTCCCCTCTAATAGTAGAGGCGGTATTGATGTCCAGGGCCTTGTCGTGGTTAAAGCTACAGGATGAAGAAGGTGCGAAGTTGAATTTGCAGGTAGCTGCAGCGGCAGCAACCTTACCACCATAGGTTTCCTCAAGCTCAAAGGCCCTTAACCCATCTCTTGTGCCTCCGGCAGTACTACTACTGGAAAGTCCCGCTCCTGCTCCGCCTCCTGCTACTGTAATTCCAATGCCATCTTGGTTTGTGAGGAGGGGCATAACATGATGATGAGGAGTGGGATGAGCATCAGGATGATGAGTTGGAGGGGGTAATGATAATGAAACCCCAGTAGTGGTGGTCATAAAATGAGGAGAATGGTTCATACCCAGATCCTGAAGGGAAGGTTGAACATGAAGGAGAGGTGAGTGGAATGGGAATAAAGTAGGGTGAGGATTATGCATGCTCAGATCAGGAAGCAGTTGGAGTTGGTTGTAAGTGGAGGGATTATTATTAGTGGTGGACGGTATAGCATCAACCAAGTTATGAGTAGTAGTGGTGGTGGCGGTGGTGGTGGAAGAAGATAAAAGTGAGGATGGATTGGGGTTGGGAGGGTGAAGCTTATGCTTATGAGGGTTGAAGACGAAAGAGGAGAGGCGGCGAGAATAGGGAGAGGATGGGGAAAAGGGAGGAGCAGGTATACCCGTGAACTCTTGGACCATTGATCTGAAATTGGAGGTGTCGGTGGTGAGAACCGTTGTGGGAGCCCGTCTTGAAGCTCTGCTTCGCTTCTTTGGGTTCCGTACTGCATTGCTGCTTGTTCCTCCAGAAACTCCTCCATCATTATTATTATTATTGTTATGGTGCTGGGGCTGGGGCTGGGCTGAGCGTAATTGCAGGGATGGGTCTGTATTACACTGTGCAAGTGATTGATCAGCAGGGACTAACAAAGATGAAGAAGAAGATGATGCTCCGGCTGCAGCTATTAGGTGAGTGCAAGATGGTTGAGGGTGATAGAGGTAAGATGGGGAAGAATGAAGCAGAGAGGGGTTGTGAGTTTGGTGATGATGAGGAGATTGAGAAAAAAATGACAAGTAGTGAGATTGTGGTTGGAGGGAAATGGAACCAAATTGGGTAGGAGGATTGAAGAAGGTGGTGGGAGGGACTACAGTGTGAACCCCTGATTCATATTCTTCATCACCACTGGAACACATACTTCCACTATTCCCAGAATCCATATATATATATATATATATAGCTTCCAAATGAACCAAAAAATATATATATTCAAAAGAAAAAAAGTAGGAAAGGAACCTAAAATATTTTTAAGCTTGTGCGGGATAGCACATGTATGAGAGTAGGGAGAAAAGCTGAAGAGAATTAATAAAGAAGTCGGAATTGAAGGGGAGTCGATAAAGAAGCGATGATAGGTGTGAAGGAAGAAGATGAAGGTGAGGGGAATTCTTGTTAAACCAGCATTTCGGGAACCAAATCTTGTTCTTAATTGTGTTAGAGAGCCGGAGATAAAAGGTTTCTATGCCATAAAAAGAAGTGATATGTGTGTGTGTGTGTGTGTGTTTTATATGTATATAGGCACAGATCTCAGTTATGATGAATACAGAAAGAGAGAGTGGAAATGAAGGGTGAAACCTGGAGAGATTAGGAGAGGAGAGGAGATGATTAGGGTTTTGAGAGAAGAAAAGGGTATGGAAGGGAGTGAGAGGTTAGAGGAGAGGAAATTAAGAGACTATCGAAGCTTTTTCTGCTCAGAAAAAGAGGAGGCACTCAAAAACCTTTACGAAAGAGATCTTCTAGGTAGCTCTAGAGAGAGAGAGAGAGAATGAAGGGGGCAAGGGGGTGGGGTCGCCATTTGAGTAGAGAGTAGAGAGAAGGTTAGAGAAATTAGAGGCGCTGCCTCTGGCTGGCAACGGGTCAAACTCAAAGTGTAAGAGAGAGAGAGAGAGAAGGTTGGGAAAATGTGTTGTGCATGTGAAAGGGCGAAAAGGATGTGAGGGGATATGCAACTGTGTTTGTTTCCACAGACAAGTGAGGAATGCAAAAACCATTTCAAAGAGAATCAAAAAAACTGAAAAAAGCTAAAAGCAAACAAAAAGTGAAAGGGAAAGCAGAATGGGTTAGCAAACTGAATCATACGGTAATCTTATCTTACTTCAACCTGAACAAAACCATTAGCACCACCGCCATTACCCCCTTTTCAATTTCTCCTATGCATCTTGTGCCCATGCGCACGCCCTACTACTCACTCAATACTTTTTTTCTTTAAAAAAAATAATTACAATAATTTCTTCCTTTTTCCTTTCTCTTGTGAATCGATCATTTCATGTATATATATATGTGGGGAAGGATAGATTATCCAAATGGTATTTAATTCCATGGAAAAAAAAATCTTTAATTGACTTTAATGAATATGGTCATCAATTCAGTAAATTTTTCTTCAGCACAGTTACTTTTTTATATATATAAAGCTCCATATCCATTTTGAAAACATAGGATCTTGATTACCCAGCTCATCCTCTGACTGAGTCAGAGAACTCAGAACTCCAGTCAATAATTGATTCATGCTTCTACCATATATGGAATTCTTTAATCAAAACGTACGTATTTTTCCCTCTTTTACAATTTACAATGACAGTTATAACTGTATACTGAGAATGAAATAATGAATTTTTGGAAATATATTCTTTTCTTGGCTCTTTCGGGAAATTGGATTAAAAAAGTTGACGTTATAGACCTTTCTCAGGTATATGAGGATGTTTAGGTCCAACAAATTTAGTAAATATACCCTTGCAGTCAGTCTTTCATCCTCTCACACTCTCATTAGTCTCGCTTTTTCTCCATAATTCATTATTTTTATATGTATATATACTATTCAACATTTAATATATTACATTCATTGTGTAATCTACTTTTTTAAATAAAAATTACATAATATAATTTTAATTCATGATTAAGCTAATTTCTAAATTTAAAAAAAAAACTATTTATTTGTTAAAGCTTACATGAAAGCAATATTACTAAGCCTTTTAATATTATAGAAATATTGTAAATATTTCCGTGCATATACATATATCTAAACGTGACTTTCTGCATCATGCATCTTATTGAGTATATTTAAATTAATGGTATCTTAACTTTGGCTGTATTATATAATTATTTAGAAAGCTTTGACTCGAGCTCCTATATAGTAATGGAGTATTTAGCATTTGTTTTGTGAAAAAACAGGGATGAAATATAGGACGATGCTTGTTATATATTATCATACCGTGAAAAGATAAACAAATCGTTAGTCATTGTTAGGTTTCATCTTCAATTTTGTACCTTCTATATTTCTCACTTGTACATTAAAATTATGGGTGAAGATTCAGAAAGCTCAAATTCTTCAGAAATCGAACATTCTAACGGTGAGATTCAAATAAAAGTGATTTTTAATTAATTTCGTTTTATTAGATCTATAGCTTAAAAGCCAAGTTTCCAAGAGCACAACCCTAAAATTATTAAGGGGTAACGGCATGCTGACATCACTATCAATGTTAGCATCTTCTATTTCAGAATGCATTTTAAAATCAGATTTTTTTTAAATATATAATTTTATATCTTTATTATTAAATTTTTTATCATGAAGTAATAAATAAATTTTTGTTACAATTTAACAACTTATGATTAAGTTTTTTGTTTAAATTTGTTTCACATATTTTATTTTATTAAAAAACTTTATGACAAAACTGCATCTAAATATGATACTTTCTCAAAGTTGCAAAAAGCTTAAATATGAGGTGGTAATTTAGGCTTTTGATAAAGTAACGCTATATTCATGATTCGTGAATCATGTTTCAATCTCCACACCATGGTAGTTTTTGTAAAACCAGAAAAGATATATTAACCTTTTTTGAAGACGTTGGACATTAAATATTAAATATAGATAATTTTTTTAAGTCCCAAATTTCGAAAGTGATTAAATTTGGTAATGATGAGTTCAATGACATAGCTATGTAATAGGTTTTCAATCCAGTAGTTGGCGCCCCTTTAAAAATAATAATAAAAAAAGGTGTAAACTTATGAATCAAAAATTCAAAATAAAATTGTCAGCATGTACGAAGCAAGAATTGTCTTCATGTATAAGTATGCCGACAGCAGCCTAGAATTCGTCATTAATCATTCAAAATCCAAATCAAATCTGATAATCCAGATTTTCTTCCAGCAGACAAAGAAATAAAACTACCTAATTTTCTTAATTTAATTTGACATTTTCAATATTCCATATATATCAAACTCCTATAGATAGTAACAGGAAAAACGGTAATTGAGTTGTCAGGTGTTACGGTGAAAGAAGGAACACGCAGCAACGTCAAATTAAATTGAAGGAGTTGATATAAGAAATAGAAGATTCGTATACGCTATTTAACGCTAACGTGACGAGAACGGATGCATTTTAGGGACTTTATAGGTATTCACACCCACGCATATTTATACGACCAATGACTTTATTGGTGGGAGACAGGCGCCCAACCATTTTCCATTGATTTGTCATCTCAGTAAATACTTTTATTTCCTACTCTTTTAACACCTGTTTATTTTTCTGTGAACGACGTCCTCCAATGACAACGTCAGCAGCCGACGTCCTGAGCATTTCAAACTGAGTTTTGGATCTTTCGGACCCCAAGCTTGCTGTCAGTGTCATTGCATCGTTTAGGTTCACGGAATGAATTCTCGTTGTGGTTTTATGAAAGCGTGGTTTTATGGAAGAGTGATGACCATATGAGCTCAGCGCCGTCTGTAATTATACTACATGTACTCATGATATTTTTATATTAAATAAGTTATTTCTTTCGTACGCAGCAAAACATCAAAGTGTAATAAAAAGAAAATTACACGGTGCTGATTTTACGAGATCATGAATTAGTAAATCTGTTTATAATTTAAAAAATTATACTTTTTTATACTTCAAAACAAAATTAAAAACTTCTTTTAAAGTTATAAAATTATATATACTTCAAAAAATAATATTTTTTATTTAAGGACATAACTCATTAAAATATACATTTTGAGAGATTATTATAATTTTTTAAAATCATAAAAAATATTATTATTTTTAACATCAATTATACAATTAAAAAAGTATAACTTATTTTAATTATTTTATCTTTATAACACCACTTATAATATTCATCTCTATTATTTAAATGAATAGATAGTGAATAATTTTAATGTTAATGAATTTAAGTATATGCTATATATCTACCAAGTAGATGGTTATAATTCACTTATTATTGACTATCCATCCAAATTCATACTCAGATTCATTTTTCTGATTTTAAAAATTCAAATTATATTATTTTTTATTATTTTAAAAGATTATAATAGTCTCTCATAAAATTTATATTTAATGTGTTATATTATTAACAAAATAAAAAAATATTATTTTTTGGGATTATGCCTGCCAAAGTAGACGACATTACTTAAAAAAGCAGTATATAACCATTTCCCCCTTTATAGCATGCAAAATCTCATTCTCTTACTAATCTTTTTTTTTTTTTTTGTGATTTGTTTTTATTATTACTATAAGACTATTTTCTCTCTACAGGTGTTTTTAGGCTTGGTAGCCCACAGCTTGTGAAGCATAAGACTGAGCCTAACTTTTTAGCCCTCATTTGGAAAAGAGATCTGAGAGATTCTTTGTAAGCTATTTTATTTTATTTTTTCTTTGTAATGCAAGTCTTATCTTTTATTTCTACGTTGTTTTTCTCAATCTTATCTCTTGATTCGTGATGGATGATTGTAGAAAGAGTTAATGAACTTAGACACGAAGTTGTCGTAGTGTGGACAGATTCCAAAATATGGTTATAAGACAAGGAAGAGAATGTGCGGCCGGTTAATCTGTTATTAGTTTCCTTCTAAGTTTTCTAGTTCTGATGTTTAAATTTTATAAATTAACTTTCTGAAATATCCAAAGTATACTTCTAAAATGGACAAGCATGCTTCTAACGTCAACAGTTTGTCACTTGAGCCCAAGAATAAAATGCCAATACCTATCCATTAAATTTTTAAAAATGGGCCGTTTATCAAGTAGAAGGAGGCCCATAATTTTGGGCCTCTTGTCTTAATTTGGTTGGGTATCGAATTTATTTATAATGTCCTAATTTCCCTCCTTGTATGGTCTATCTGAGATATATATGTGATGCTCTGCTTCCCAGTCTGTTTTAATATTATAAATAAAGAAGGGGAAGCATGAGATTTGGATTTGGAGTGACTCACATTGACAACCTCAAACTACGGCACTGCTATGCTAAAATGTTGAAGGAGACAAGGCTTCATTTGTAATCAACTCGCATGTGAGTGTGACACTCGAATCATTACATTACATCAGTTATGGTGGAAGAACGAATGTAGAGTGGCAGATGGTTTGTGTCAGTGCAGTTTTGCCATATATTCTTATATTATTAATGTGGTCTTCTATTATTCCATAGCTCTTATTCTTAATCATATTAGTGATAATAGAAACATATGGAATTACCTCGAGAGAGAGAAGACAGTGACAGGAGAGATGAGCTTAGAATGTCTTTATCGAGCTATATCTCAATCCCAATGTGATCAACTAATACACTCCTTACTCCTCCAATTAATTAATTAATTAATGCGCCAGCTAAATCTTAAACTGGAAGCTCCGGCAGCTTTCCAATGCCCTTGGATCACATGTCCTCCTCTTTCTCGTCACGTAATATGCACGTGCGTCTCCCCCCCCAAGTCCTTCTCCACTACGTGCGGTGTGCCTCCCAATGTTTCTCAACACTGACTTTCGTCCCAATCTTTAAATCCTATATATTTTAATTTTAAATTAAATTTATATACAGAAGTTTATATATTTATTATTAAAATTTTTAATTAAAATAAAATATATAAAATTTTATTTAAAAAATTGATTATAAGATATATAAATTATATAAATATTAATTTTTAATTACAAAAATTAATAATAAAAATTACACAAATAATTTTTTTAGTCTTTCCCATTTTGTCTACTCTTTCTTAATTTGAACCTTCGATCTCAACCATGTGCCCCGTCCTCTCTCCCTTTAATTGAAGATTCCAACGTAGGTACCAAGCTCCTTGCGAAGAATTTCAGGCTTTAACAACATGGGATCATCTCTCCAATCTATCTCCCTCTCTCTCTACATATATTATTTGGAGATCTTCCTTTTGTTTGTGAAAAGTCATAGCATATTATTGATCTTCGCCAGTAATATCAATTATCTTTTCCTTGAGACTTGTGCTTAAATCTCAATCATTATTTCATTTATCAATTTGGTGATGTGTCACTGCTCACTTAAAGCCTATAATTGGGCCTTTCCACATTACCAAAATCATATCATATTGGATTTCACAGTTTTTATAAAAAGTAATTTAATTATGTCTTAAGTGACTTAATCTCATCCATTTTTATTATTCATTAATACCATTCACGGTCTATAATCTGCAATAATTAGAAGTTCATCATCACCAGCAATTCATTCCATTTGAATAATTATAGTTTAAAGTCTTCTTTCTTTTCCCTTGCCTCACCAGAACTTTAATCTATTTATAAAAAATCTCCTCCGTGTTATTTTAATAAGATTTTCAACTTGCGACTTTCATATTAAGCTACCTAACACTCATAATTTATAAAGATCATTTATCACTCTACATATACATGCATATTTTTATTAGTATAATATATAGATGCGTGGAATATGACATTACAATTTCATGATTCACATTTTTTTCCTTAGAAACTTGAATGTGACTCTAAAGCTTAATACATATAAATTACAAATTGCTATTTGGTAAACTTGCAGAAAGAAGAAAGGAATATATAAAGAATATGGATGACATATACGGGGGTCATTAATTAGTGTAGTCAATATTTGGCACGTGCAATTCTTAATTCCATAAAAGAATACAAAATAAATGAGAATGAAGACAAATATATATATATATATATATATATATATATATATATATATATTAATATGATTGAGACGGAATAAGGGCAATGAGCAATGATTGCACACGGATGCACTTGTGCGCGTTATTGAGAGTAGGTTTGAGAAAGAGACAGGAACGGGAGAGGAAGTAGTAGAGAACTCTTCAAAGTATTGGTTCAATGTCTCTGTAACCCAACAAACAAATTAAAACCACTGGATCTCTTCATTAATTATATACATTTTTATTCTAATATATTGTGTCTTTATCTAACCCCCTTTGTTAATCCATGTGTCGGCCCACTACTTATCCATACCCACCGACGAATGTTTCAAATGAAGCTTGTTGTGGTTAGGAATTGGAGTTGAGACTTGAAAGAAGACGGCTACATTATACTATTCTAATCTACTTATTCCTCTGTTTGTCTAATTGTTGGAGAAGGACATTCTAATTGTTTTTGGTTCAAGTTTGACCTGCTTTTGAAGAGGTCAGAGATATATGTATGTATGTGTTATTCTCACTTGAGAATGAGAGGAAATCATCCTGTATCTCATTCTGTCTTTTTGTTTCTGTCGGCAAAACAGCTGGTTGACAAACATGTTTCAACTTTCAAGCATTAGATTGACCAGATAAAAAGCACAAGACTCGAAATGAATTGAGTATTTGCATTTGATTTTTTTTTTCTTTGTTTTTTGGTTTTGCCACAAGTATCCAATATAAAACATAATTATGTCTAAATATAATCGAAAATTAAATAGCGACACATCTAGATTTAAACTTTAGTTCAAGAGAGACTAACCCTTCTGTTGGTGTATTTGATTTTCTTTTAATCTTTAATTGAAGTTGAAGATTGTACTTACTAGGTAGCTAGACAATTTAAATTTTTGGTGAGGAAAAATATGGAGCGGCATATGTTGTAGGGTTAGTACAAGAAAAGGCAGAGGCAGAGTGCATTTAGAAGGCGGCACCGACGAAGTGGGAGGGAGACATGATGTGGGCAGAGTTATGAACAATTTGGTGTGATGAGATAAAATCTGAAATTGAAATTCTCTTTTACATGAATGGTCCCAAACACTTCTTCGTCGTATCTAATCTTAATCTACTCCTTTTCACAAAAACTACAAAATCTTCCATGTCTCTCGCTACTAACCTCCAAAATGGCATAAACAGCAAGGTGTGCCAAAATGTCTCTCATTCATTCAGTCATTAAAATGATTTAACAAATGAATTTGTACGTCCTGCTTCACGCCTGCTTCCTATTCCTATTTTGTGGGGTCTTCAGCCCAATCAAGATTTTTCATACTTCACTGCTAGCTAATGCTAATAAAATCATCCCAGATTCTCATGATTTGAAAAATTCTATTTGGAAATTCTGATTCAAATGATCCAGAGCTAAACCTCTAACATCTAACATTTAAAACCTCCTTTGAGTTAGATTCTTACCTATCTATTTGAAGTCTCAAATATACTACTCATATCTTGATTCAAAATTTTAAAGTGACTAATTTTTACTACTGCTTGGTAAATCATAATAATTTGGAAAAGGCGTCAGTGGTTGTATTATAGTAAACACCCATCATAGTCATTAAACTAAACCCAGTGCTTTTTCAACGGGGAAGTTGTTACATGCAATTATGACAAAAGATTGTCCTCAATTGTTACCCTCTTAGGAAAACGTACACTTACATTACATCATCTGGCTAAAATGACTATTATTAAATTAACATTTTGCCACATCAATCTCATTTATAATTTTCAAAGGGATGGTTCTGCTAATTATTCATAACGATGAAAAAAGGGACACTTTGGTATTTGTCATGAATCAATTGATTTCCTTGATTAGGAGGACATATTTCCTTTTACATGCTTTATTTCTAGTCAAAAGGTGCCTTCAACTGGTAGTATTATATCATGCAACTATACATGACTGTTTCAAAGTGAATACAGAAATGTAAAAATGATCAATATCATCATCATACACAGTTAAAGACCCTCTCCATAATCTAATTTGTTTATTCCAAATTAACAACATCACACTGCATGTATATATAAAGAGCCACTCACATAAATCGAGTGATGACCCCATACATACACTTATTTCTCATCAAATAGTATGCCCAAAATGAATATTTTAGTGAAAGTTGTCTTGGTGTTTTAACTTTTGAGAGATAAATGCGGTTCTTTATTTCTAGTATTTTAAATTGATACTTTATTCTAGCTGTCTAAAAGAAGCAATATATTTTAAATACTTCTTCAAAATAATGTCACATACAAAATAATATAAAATAAAACAATGAATGCTTAAGATTCGAAACTTCAGAGCCAGGTGGATGGGATTAACATGTGAGGGAAGTTAAATTATATTTTTTTTTCTGGATAGTGAAGTGTGTATTTAGCTTGTGATTTGCATATAACATTCTTTTAGGAAATTGTAACTCATATCTTCTGATATGTGTGGTAATGCCTGTCAACAAATTTAATTACTTCCGCAACTGCAAATGATTGCTTGATTTTATATTTTATATAGATGGTTCGTATAAGAAGCTTCCTGAACACCTTCAACTTCATAGGGCGATTATATTGTATTTTTTTTCAACGAAGTCAGGCTTTCACTATTATAATCCTTTAAAACATTCATTATTTGATTAGAATGAGGGGCGTGACAGTACAATTTAACCGCACAATATATTAAAAAAAATTAATGACATCATATATACATGTAGACAAGGCACTGAGGCAGTCGATCATCAAGTATTTTTCATAACAATGAAATTAAGAAAACACTTTTTTTCATATAATTAGCAGTTAAATCCGTCAAATGAAATTACTTTGTGCAGTAATATGGTCATATCTGTGAATTCATTTTTCACTTCTACTTTTATGTGTGAGTGTTATCCTGCTCTGTTTCCCCCTTTTTCCTTATGTGCGTATTCCTGTTCTTTTGAATCCTCAACTCTACCCATTGTGTCTTTATCCCCAAGAAAATAACAAGAATAATCTGAAGTTTGGTTTCTTGGAAGGCCCTCTAGAACGAAGGCTATGAGCTTAATATATTAAAAAGGCCTTGTACAGCGCAAGCGTCTTATATAAACTCCTTTCTATCCAAGTCATCACTTCATGATTTCCTTTTCAAAGTCTCTCAGATTCCATTCAGCTTCTTTGTTTATTTTTCTCTTTGCTTGAATTATTTTCTTCATCTATATATCACACACCTTTGTGTTATAGTGACTTCACTATAACTCCTCTCATCAAGAACTTGTTATTTCTTTCCTTATCTTCAGCAAGGGCTAATTTTGAAAGCAATGGCAGAGAAGGCCAAGAACAAGGTGGAGAATGAGCTGGGTTGTGGCTTTGTGGGGAGGATTTTCCTCCTCAGAAGCTATAGGCTGAGAAAATCATCTGTTCATTCATTACCCATGAAGCCTACCAACAATGTACAAACCCAAAGCGATAACAGCAAAAACGAATCCAAAAAGGTTCCAAATCATGAATCCAAGGGTCCACGACACATCTCCACCGACTCCCAGAGAACAAATTCCGAACAGAAACCGGCCAGAAAGAGCACTTCCGGTCACCGGAGACTTTCAGATGCTGCTAGAAGCTCCACATCATCCTCTGGTAATTCAACACATGCAAAGAATGATGAGAACAAATTACAGAGAAAGCCCTTGGAAAACTCTCTGGTGCTAGCCAGGATAAGTACTAGTCAGAGTCAGCAGCGAGAGAAGAAGAACAAAGCCTTAGTGAACCTCAAACTCACTGGGAATTTGCTTGGAAACAACACCCCAAGAAGTAGTACTAGTACTAACAATACAAAGAGAATGGAGTGCAAAGAGTTGAACTCTATGACCAACTCTTACAATAACGCAGTGATGGGGAACATCATGAGGAAGAACAGTGATGAGCTGGCCCAATTCCGGAGTCCGAGGAACAGAGTGGACCCTGAGGTGTTGAAGACCATGGGAAACGAAGCATACAAGCAGGGGAAATTCCAAGAGGCTTTGGCTTTGTATAACCGAGCCATTCAAGTTGATTCAAACAAGGCAACCTACCATTGCAATAAGAGTGCTGCTTTAATGGGCTTAGGTCGCCTTCTGGAAGCATTGGTTGAATGCCAGGAAGCTATCCGTCTAGAACCTTCTTATGACAGAGCTCACCACCGTTTGGCAATAATCTATCTCAGGTACTCAATTATGGGATTCGAATTTTGGGTTCTGGTTGATTTCTGTCTGGTTTTCTTATAGAATTGTAAATCTTAATGCAGACTGGGAGAAGCAGAAAAGGCCATGAATTGCAATAACACGACTCCACATGGAGATTCTGCACTGGCTTTCCAAGCTCAGGCTCTTCAAAATCACCTTCACAACTGCATTGAAGCTCGGAAGGTGAATGAATGGAACGGTATAATAAAGGAAACACAGTCTGCGATATCATTAGGCGCTGATTCAGCTCCTCAGGTTAGTTTCCTTTGCTCTCACTTTAATAATTTTAGATTACTGCTCCTTAAGACAAATACTGATTTTATAATGGTTGTGTTTGCCAGGTGTATACTCTCCGAACAGAAGCCTTACTGAAGCTCCTGAAACACAAGGAGGCGTATTCTACTTATGAGAAAATGCCCAAATTTGAACTTGATTGGTGTACTAAGCTTTTTGGCCTACCTCGTACAGCTTACATGTTGATGATAGGCGCTCAGGTTCATTTGGCAGCCGGCAGGTTAGTCAGATAAAGCAGGTTAATTAGTGTTAGTATGATATGTTAGTGATAACGATGCATTAATTGTAAAATAACTTTTGAAGAGTCATAGATGTGCATATAGCAGCATCACTAATCTGATTTGTACCACGTGAACAGGTTCGAGGATGCTGTAATAGCTGCTCAGCAAGCAGCTGAACTTGATCCAAGCAACAAAGAGGTGAGTGGGGTGTTAAGAAGGACTAGAGCAGTGGGATCAGCGAGAATGAGTGGAAATTTACTGTTCAAGGCATCAAAATTCATGGAAGCATGTGGGGTGTACAACGAAGGACTAGAGCATGATCCATTGAACTCAATTCTGCTATGCAACAGAGCAGCATGTCGTTCTAAGTTAGGCCAATTCGAGAAAGCAATTGAGGATTGTAACGCAGCCCTTACAGTTCAGCCTTATTACAGCAAGGCAAGGTTGCGGAGGGCAGATTGCAATGCCAAGGTGAATGAATTGCTCATTTGAATTGACTTGATTTGACTGTAACTTTTTCTAGTATATAACTTTTTTATATTGGCTAGTAACCCCTATTTTATTTTCTATTTTGTGGATATATAGTTGGAAAGGTGGGAAGCTGCCATTCAAGACTATGAAATGCTGATAAGAGAGAAGCCAGGTGATGAGGAGGTGGCAAGGGCTCTGTTTGAGGCCCAACTTCAACTCAAGATGCTGCGTGGGGAAGATACTAAAGACTTGAAGTTTGGTTCCAATTTGGTTTCCATCTCAAGCAATGATCGGTTTAGGCATTACGTGACCTCACCTGGTAACTGCAGCATATGTCTCTGATACAATTTTAACTTGAGCAACCATTTGGCATTATAAATAGGATTAAGTAACTGAGGTGTTTAATTTAAACAGGGATGTCTGTGGTTCTCTTTTTCAACAAGGCAACCCACAAGCAAGTGTTGCTGGTGTTGGAGCAAACCTGCAAGAGATTCCCATCGGTTCATTTCCTCAAGGTCGGCTTCTTTTCTCATGGTTTAAGATTTACACTTGAATCTATTGTTCTGTAATTTTATTTTGGTTACGAGTTCAGGTGGAGATTGAAGACCACCCCTACTTAGCGAAATCAGAAGGCGTAAGCTCTGTTCCTGCGTTCAGAATATACAAGAACGGATCAAGGGTCAAAGAGATTCCAGGCAACAAACATGAGTTGTTAGAAAGATCAGTTAAATTGTATACAAGCTGAAGATAAAAATACACTTGTTCAAATGACAACATTATGCTGGACATATGGAACAATGGTTGATCATTGGGAAGCCCAGAAATGGAAAAATAAGTTAGGCTAATTGTATCTGCTTTATAAATTTGCTGACCTTGCTCACAAGGCACAGGAAACCTAGGAGGAAGCAAATAGTCACTGTATGTAATGTAGCCCCAAGACAAGTTTACAGGAAAAAAGGAATTCTTTGTGTTAGTAGTTGATTCTTTTAATCCTTTGAATGTTTGTACAACCCTTAATTCTTCATTCCCTGTATTTCATATTGGTGTGGCATATCTAAACAATTAGGAATTTAGGACCATACATAAAGGGTGAAAAAATTGTTCGAGTGCTCGTCCATTTAAGAAACCAGAGCACGCATGCATATTGATTGCTTTCTTGGTATCTCGAAGGTATCAAAAGTGATTCAAAGCCCTGACCTTCAGATACGTAAACCTGCAACTGCAAGTAACAGCATTTCATCTATTAAAAAAGGAATGTCGAGCAGGTTATACGATAAAATATCTATATTTTGTAATTATCTGAACATTAAGAGGCAAGAAAATTTGCTTTCAATTTGTAGGTCATTAGTTCAAAGATTTAATATTTGTTTTCTCCACATTGTTTACTAGGCAGTTTCCACCATTTATATTATTATTATTTTTTTGTTGGCATTAGGCTGTGGTGAGATTAATTTGAAAATCTTGCAAATTACTTAAATTTATGGGTACTGACTAAAAATAGTGAGAGATGAATCAAATGAACACAGATTGCGCATAATGCGGTTAAACGAATGGGGGATATGATTTGATTAGTCTAACGGAATCAGCGTTTAATGATTAACGATTTAGCAGTCAACGTCATGGAGACAAATGATATAATTAAAGAGAATGAAAAGTAAAAATTGTATCCTCAGATTATGCTTTGTGGCCTAATCAGTAATCACGCCGTTACTGGATTGAAATAAATCAAGTGTAAGTGTAAGGGAGAAGAGAACATAAGATTAACAAGAGTTATTCCATCCAGTAGGTGCAGAAAATAATGATGATGCCCTCTGCTAGTGATAGAGGAGTGAAGAAATCCAAGTTTGTTGAACTCTTAATAATATTAAATTTGAACATGTTGTACCAGGGAGGCCATGTGATGCACTGAAGTGTTTTAGTTATAAGGGGAATGGGTGCAAAAACTGGTTAGCTAATTATTTAGAGGGAGATTCCAAAATTACCTCAAGAGTGAAGAAAAAGCACGAGACTTTGACATAAAGGTTATGGAGAGTGGAGAGTGGAGACTAATGTGCTCAGAGGCTTAGGCATCTGCTCGTCCTTGCGCCAAGAAAGTGAAAGTTGATAGAAGAAAGATAGAAAGAAAACTCAAGTACAAAAGAAAAGACAAGAGGTTCAGCATAGTAGAAACATAATAGGGAAAGAACTGTGCCTTTGCATGTGCACGTGTGAGTTGTGATTGTAGATGGGCGTGTCACGTGTGGATTAGTGGGGGAACCTCTGCCTCACTAGCACCCGGAGTCCGAAGTATAGATTTTTAACAAGTAAGCTTCATATGATTCATTGTCATATAGTGTAGCCCATTAGAAAGCCATGGACTGTGAGTCTGTTACACCCCAAGTTTTCATCAATTTCTCAGTATTTGAGACATAACAAGTCCAGCATCATTCATCAGCCCGCGCGTCCACCGATGTATGAAGGAAGAAAGAAGTCACGACGAGCCTCAGCCCTATCATCTAAACATTAAGTGTATCGCTAATTCGATATCTAAATCAGAATAAGGGTACCCACATTGAACAGTAAAGTCCCATAAAGTAGAAGCAGTTTCTGCTTAATTGCCTGAACTAGGATACTGTTTGCCAGGTCTTTCCTATGAACCAAGATGACTCCGTGAAGAGTGAACAGTGAACAGTGAAAAGTGCAGTTCTTGCATTTCACCTCAGCAGCACCTTCCACGAGGAAGGACACCACCAACTCCGAACTAGCTCATGCTCATCACACTCCCACAATTCCTGACTTTGCTCGTCCTTTTTTGTCTTCATTTTCCATTCTTTTGTCAAACCCAAATCAGTGCTACCCAATTCATTAATCTCTATTGAACCCCGTTTCCCATACTCTATAATTTTTCAAGTTATGTAAAATAAGAAGGCTACTGTGAAAGCATGAGCTAAGTTGGAAGAAGTTTGAAAATTGAAAATAAGAAGAAATTTCTAGAAAAAATACGACAATTGTAATAATGATTTTCAACTAATTGTGCTTCACTCTTTGTATTTATTATTTTATTTTTTTTGTGATACAAGGGCCTGAGCCCAGAAAAATAAACCAAACAAAAAAAGAAGAAAAAAAAAACACTTGAACAAAGGCACAACGGCATTAAACATCGCCGAATATGAAATATCAGCATGTAATTAGTAATTATTATTGTCAGTTTTTGTTGAATATGTATTAACAAACTGAATATCATCTTTGTTTCAAAAGTGACTTCCAAGTAAAAATCAGCATTGTTTCAAAACGAGTACCCTTGTATTGTAAGTTGTAACAATCTAGAATTATCAAAACCTGATTTCTAATGGCAATATTTCATCATAGAGCATGGTGAAGTAATTAAATTTGAATCAACTTCCGGCGGTTCAACATTTGATTTTTATGAAGTTTCTCTCTCTCTCTTTCTCTCTGCTGGACCGATTCTGCCCAGGATGACAAATGGCATAAGCTGTAATGATCAAGTTCAACGGTGGTCCAAACTTCCTTCTGAAGCCAACTTCAATCCAAGCTTCACTGTTGTTAGTGAAACCCTGAACCAACTGACCTCATATCACAGGCAGCAGCTACAAGGCTACAAAGTAGCAGACTATGCATATTCCTAATCTTAACGTTGATTCTTATAACAAAGCAAATATCACAATAACCACTCTGGAAGGAATACAACAAAAAAATGAGAGGAACATTACATACTCGTTTAAACTAATAACTCTCAAAGTTTACAAAACAGAGTGCACAAATTCATACAGGTACTTGCTAGCAAAATCTTTTCCACGGCACTTGGGGAAAGAAAATAGAAAGCTGTACAGGTTTTATGCAATTAATAAAAATAACCGAAAAAAAGCTAAAACTGGGAATTAGTTAACTAATTATTATTCTTCCCAGTTGTCACACCGAAGTAATTTTGGGGAGAAATGGCACAAACTCGTCGTTGTCTGAAATCGAAGTTAATGACGTGAAAAAGAAAAGAATATATATGAAGGGAATAAAAAAAAGTGTGGTAACTCTGGATGATCATCTTTTCCAACTTCGACTCCTTGATAATGGATCAGTTAGCCCGCCAACAACCCACGTCTCTTTCGCAACATCCGATGAAATTTCGTAAAAATCAGAATCATACTTCATCACTACCACGTTGTCTTTTTTCCTCTTCTCTTCCTCCATCAACGACTTCAAACTCCTCCCTTTCTTGAGCTCTATTTTCTCTTTATCCACTTTTTCTTCTTTTTGTTGTTGAGCATTTTCCAGCTCTTCATTCTGCTTTAACCAGCTTTTTGCTGGAGCAGACCTACACCGCATGAGCAATAATGCATTAGGGGGAGGCACAGTGGGTTCGGCCTCTGATCCATCACCGCCTACCTTCCCTTTCTCCTTGGCCTCTTCTCCGTGAAACACATTAGTTTGATTCTCTTGCAACACCATAAACCATTTGGAAAAGACGGTTCTTGAAGCCTCGTTTTCGTTCTCTTCTATACCCGCATGATTTTCTGGGTACCCATCGTCGTCGTCATCTTCGTCTTCAGTGGTGGCATCCGTTTCAGGGAGTGACCCAAAGCATCGCAAGTCGAATCTTATGCTTCGCAAACAAGTCAAGAACTGCATTATTTCCTTCTTGAAACCGAGAGACTCGGCCCAGTTGGATCGCTTCCTCTGTTTTCTGTTATTGTGAATTTTCTCTATTTCTTCCATCACCGATTGCCAGCTCCTGCAAGCACTGGTCTTTGGCCTCACCTTGATCTGCCCAGCACAAGTAACTTTTGGGGACGTCGGTTCTGCAATCTCGGAGCCCATTGACTTGGTTTTGGTCCATAGCATAGGGCTAGCTTGACCACCACCACCACCACCTCTGGTGCTTGACTTCTTAAGAAGGTGGTGGTGGTGGTGGTGGTGATGGTGATTGTTGTGATGGCGTTTGTTGGAGTCGGAAGGCCTAGCTGGGCTGCAAATGGGCTTGGGCATTAGAGTCAGATGAGCACGAGAAGGAAAACATACTAACAGATCTGCAGAGAGAGCTGCTTTGGCTTCTCTTCCCTTGATCATGCTTTTGCTTCCTCTGTTTTCGTTTCTTTGCGGGTTTTTTTGTATATTTGTTGCACCTCAGATCTAGCGCTTGAGCTTGCACTTTAGGATGTATTTAGGTTTTGAAAAGAAAGCATGGTAGGAAGCAGTGACAGCTTTCCTATGCTTTAGACTTTATCTAGGAGTTCTCTTTACTAACTTGAACTACAGGTCTGATCAATTTATTCTTGTTACACTGCTTTGCTTTTTGGTCCCCCCTACCCCTCTCCTTTGAATTGGGGTCACACTCCCAAGAGAACAGTGAACTTCTTTCTTAGTCTCTTAACTTTTTTTTTTTTTTAATATCCCTATTAGTGTTTGACAAAAATATTTTAAAAAAGAAAATTTTATAAATGAAAAGTTGAATTAAAGCCCACGAGCTGGGTTAATGATCCAATCATGGCCTTACCTTGTGAGTCCATGCCAGATAATATTGGTATTAGTTATATCTATTGCTGTTTGGCAGCAGTACCCACAAACATACATGCCCTCTGCCTCAACTACCGAACCGACCATTCTATGGAACCCACAGCTTTTTGTGACAGAATTTAAAGAAAGAAAAAGCTTTCGCTCACCCAAATGAAAGTGGGGTTAGGCGACCTCATTGCTTACTCAACAGTTTACTCAAAACTACATATAATTGATCACCATAAATTTAAAAGCTTAAAATTTTGGGAAATCTCTTTGCTTGTGAACCAAAAAATTAATACCTATCGGAGGACAAAAATTAGGTGCTTTCTGGTATAAGCTAATTGCTTATAAAAGTCAGAATTACCGCTCCAATAACTCATGCCAGTGAAGAAAACCTTTTCTCCAACTAATGGTTCAAATACAAATAAGAAAGGTTATTCTTTCATTCATTTTTTTGTTTTGTGGGTCTGATTACTTTCAAGACATGGGATATAATGATTTGGATTTTGGAAGCAGTTGTGTGGCAGGAGGAAGTTCCTAAGTCTTAGGTTGTGGAAATTTCCAAACAAGCCCTTGCCTCTATTTTATTTTCCACAATGAGGAAAATGGAGCACCAGAAGTGTAGTTAAGGTGTGAAAGGGAGACTAAGGAAAGTGAAGATGTCATAATGAAGGGGGTAATGCACTTGAGAGCACCGGAAAAATGGTCCCCTCTAGCCATTATGCATATAGCACTAGGATTAGATTTCTATTTTCTTTGCTATACCAGAAGGTATCATGAAAATATTCTCTTCTTCTTTGTGATTTCTGTTCATCATTGTCATCATGATATCATTCAGATATGAGAGAGATTTATTCTTCTTTTCTTTTGGTTGAACTATTTTTTTATCCCGTCTCTCCTATGGCTTCTGCGCTTTGTCCTACTTTTTTTTCTTTCTATTTACTAGCACATGTTGCCATTTAAAATATACTTAGATTAAGGAGGATGGAAGAAAAAAAATTTAATTTTATTTGATGTTTAAAAAAATTAATTTTAAATCATAATTTTAGAATATGTAAATGTTGAAAAGAATAGATGTAAAAGTAAAAAATATATATTAATTTAAATATAAATAAAAATATGAAAAAAGAAATTACTTGATCCTCGGCTAAGGATAGTTCTTTGAAAAACATAATAATGAGGTAATAAACATCTAATTAAAAATTGTATCTAAACTTCGTGTTGATTTTCACTATCAATTGTCATTTCACAGAATTTACCGGCAAGCGCATTGTCCTTTTAACTTGTAATTTGTCGGAAAGAAAGGTAGTGATGAGCGAGAAAATTTTCAAAACGCCGACAAAAAAGTTACCATAATTCTGGGATGATAAACTTTAGTGAAAAAAATTGCGACTTTACACCCAATTAAGAATTCAAAGAAATGAAGCACTAGTTTAGAAAACACAGAGAAGACAAAGCTTTATGCAACATCAGTAAAGGTTGTCCCAGTAAAAAGTGATTGTGCGTATGCAGTGCCACACCCACACATGACAGGTTACAGTTTCATTTCACAACAATACGAAACAAGGATATATTCTAGTTTGAAGCATGTGTTATAAGGTCCTATGTATGAAGCCACAGGCTTTTATTGTTACAAAGTTGGCAGTAGCGAAGGCATTATATCTAGGCATCCTTGTATTACATGATTAAAAGTGGCATGTGTAGGGCTGGCTTGGTTGGTCATGGTGGCCCCTTGTTTTGCTGTTAAAGAAAGGACAGCATGAAGCTTGCGAGCCAAGCAAGTCAAGCCTAATTACCAATTGTAATGTAGCTGAATATAACTCATCTCCATTTTATATACCTCTGACACCAGTGGGGCTGGATGAAGATGCTGTAGCTATAGTGGAGAAGTGAAGTTTAACAAGTCTTTCCATACAGGAGATGCAAAGAAAGATGGAAATTCAAAAGGTTGTTTGTTTCTATGGCATCTATATCTCAGAAGTAGTTATTGTGAATGCTTTTACTGGACCTGAAGAAGTAGTTGGGCACATACCTGAAACATGGTTTCATAATTACTAGTTTCAGCTTCATTGTCTTTAATTATCAATGGCTTTATTTTACGTTCACACAACTTGTATACAAAAATCTCTGCCCCGGCGTTAAAGCATGAATTTGCATCGACAAAATGAACTTAAGTAGGAGTTCAAATATGAAACTAACATTTCAAGAACATGGGAGAGGCATTTACTCTAAAGCTAATGTCGTTGGGCCATTTTGTCGACTTTGAGAGCATGACATTTTTAAGAATTAATTCTACTATTTATAGTTAATAGTTATATTTTGCTAAATCGAACGTTTATTATTAAATTAAAAATTATAAAATAATTTTGTATTTAACTGTACATTATCTAAGTGTCATATAATTTGATTATAACTTAATTTTTATTTAAATTTTTGTTATAAAATAATTATTGTTACAGTTTAATTACCGCATTTGAAGTTAAAGAAAAAGGAAGCATAAAATCGTAATAAAATTAAAGCTTCTCTCTAATAATTGCCGAGGAATTAGTATAATACTATATCCATATCCATAACCCCTTTCGTAGCGGGATAATCTATTACCATCTAGAAAAACAGCTCAAAGGCCAATAAGAGAGGGGTGCTTTCTCAATATGCAATTAATAATGCATCCAATTGCTAAAACGGTGTTACGCAAAGCGCTATCAATCATTTAGTTCTTTATTGTTTGGTACAAAAATATCATCATCTAATTGATACGTGATTTTTTATTTTGCTCATCATGCCCCATGATCCGTCCACTCTTAACTTGGTTAAACGAAAGTAAAACGCCTCTTGAACGTATGAGGCAGAATGGAAGCAGAGTTTTGAAGAGAGAATAAAGCAGAAACAGGGCGGGTGGTTGGCGTTGGACTAATAAAAAAGATTTATGCGAGGAGCTTAGGTTCCAATGTAAGCGTGACAAATCACGGTGAATAATTAAAAAATACACACTTTTATGAGTGGTTAGGTGAGAGTTCGTTTAAATATAAAAAGATGATACTCGATTTAGATTAATCAAAATTCCTTTTTAATACAATTAGTTTTATTATTGTTGTGCGGGATGTGAATGTGATCCCACTCTGACCCAATTGCAATTAGATCGCGGGATGTTAAAAGGCATCCATGACCATGACTATCCATCAACATCTCAGTCCCAAAATCACAAGTGCTAAACCAGGACTTGGGCCCATACAACTCAGCCACGTTAGAGATCCAATGAGATGGACCTTTTTAGTAAGGCTTATAACGATGGGCTTGTTTTGGCAGCCCAGGATTTTGGGCCCCAAGAATAAATTTGATCATTATGGTTTCTCTTAAGATGACGATACTGACCCAGTTGTACGTTATTTAAGCTGTTTTTCTTTTTTGGTTGAAACATCCCCATTAAGCATGCATGGGCAATATTAGCGTTGGATTTAGATGCAATTAAAATAAGGGGAGAAAGACCAGCTCTTAAGCATTGTGTCCTTTTTTCTGATCTCGCTTTCTATGGTTACTTTTTCTTATATATCTTTCCTGCTGTCCTTATTTGTACACGTTAAAACTCCACGGAAGAGACTTTCACAGTCACAGCTACAATATGCAAGACTTTGGAGTTGGAGAACGACATTTAACACCTCCTCCCTCCTCAAAAGAAGACTTTCGAGAACATGCTGACTCATCCTCTGAGATTGACCCCCAAAAATAATTGTCATACGCCAAAACCAGTGCTTTTTTCCCCTCAGACACTCATACCTAACGTTTTTTGATCGAACTCCTCGTCAAATATGGATTCGTCTTGTTGCCATCCCCCATTAGGATTTTAGATTTTCTATATCTGAGGCGACAAAGACTCGATGGGAGAAATAAGGAAAGCTTGCGAGTTAAAACCATGGCTTTCAAAAACCAGCTTTTACTTATAACAGCAGTAGTACGTGTCATTTTCATTATATCTACCACAACTACAGTAGGAAAAGCACTAAATTTTGTCGTGAACTACATAATTAGTTCGGAAAAAGTTGAAAATCATTCACATCAAGAAAATGTTTTACATAGTTAGTTGGTTTAACGCAGGCGAATTAAAGTTGAAAAATCATTCAACGCAACAAAATGTTTTACGTTGGAGGATAGACCTGACCCAACTCTCTAGATGTTTGGGAGTTAATGATGAAAAATAGAAGCAAAAGCAGTCACATTTTCTATTCAGACCTCGTTGCTAATTAATTAAAAAAGAATCCCTCAGTACACAACAGTTACATATAGGCGTGCCTTTCTAGAGTACTCTTGATTAATCCAATAATGGCTTGTAATTGATGCATAAAATAATTTATTTATATATTCGTTCATGTTTTGGTGCAAATTCTCCAATACCCACCCTTAATTAATTTAGGTCAAATAGTGATCTAACAGCATTATAGCAGTATATAACTTTGAAAAGGAAGATAACGCATTAGGCTTGTCGTACTTTTGGCCAATCTTTTTTCTTTTTTCTTTTTCCTTCATCAACTGCAGTACAGTTTTGTCCAATTTGGCTGTTAATTCTTTAGGAAGTTAAGGAAAAACCACTCCATAGCTTCGTAGTTCGTTTTCTATGCGTTGATTATTAATCCTTTAAAAAAAATTATTGTATTCTTCGATGTAATCTCCAATTAATTTCTTTGGGTATTGATATGAATGTAAATCACCGTCCACGTAGATATAATACGCACGCGCACATACATGGATTAATGGCAACAATTACTTTTTCAATATACTTTTAGTGTTTAGTTAATCAGTCAACGACAAGAGTTGATTTATTATATTAGAAAATTCTACTTTCACCTGACTGCAAAGAAATTCTTTATTTATATATAAGATATTTTGGTTCGTTGATATATTTGTATCATAAAAACAGAGAGAATAATTTATTGTGATATATGGTTAATCAGCATTTGTTTGTGATTTGAGATATGAATTCAACAATAATATTTAAAATACAAATAAAAGGAATAAAGAAAACTTTTGAGATATCAAATTTTCTTTTCCTTCCGCAGCAGGCAAACTTCGCTGCATATATAATTTTGGTTGTATTGAAGAAGGAAAGAAAAAGTAAGTGAAAGTGGGACCACTCAAATTGCGATGGAGATGGAATACACATATACATACATACATACGTATTTATATATATATAGCTTTTGGTGTAGTTTGGCCCAAGATTCGAAATATGACTTGTTAGTAAAAGGGTGATTAGTCTCTTCGATTCATACATGGTTGGTTACTAATGCTTAGTGATTAAATCACATCATACTGAAAATCTCAACCATGCACTCTTTAAACTTTATCTAATTGCGGGATGGGTTTCAAATTCTCTTACTCTCTTGTAAACCATTCTTCACAATTTGTTCCAACCAACTTTAATTTGTTTTTTTCTTTTCTTTTTTCCTGCTACAACAACGATTCCGTACTTTCGTAGCTTTCAACTACGATCACCGAAAATGCCTGTGTCAAAAAAAAAAATTGGCAAAAAATATTTCGTTTTATTCGCTCTAACTGAGTTTCTAAGCACAAACCCACTTTAATATTCTTTTGGTTTGGATTCTATATAAAGCATATTCAACTTCCACCATATATATCGGTTTTCTTCTCCCTTGTTGGGTCGGTCATTTTACCTCTATAATATTATAAATATTTTTTTTTCTTATTTTTACAAATGGCTGCCTCTATCTTATTTGTGATGGAGGAGTTGTTCTTCTACACCCTTCTACTACATGCAAGGGATAATTTAGTTTGTGCCTCTTTACACAAAATTTAGGTCTAATTTTAAATTATTTTTAAAAAAATCAGTTAATAAAAGCATAAATAATTTTAATATTTAACATTATATGATTGGATATATCAATTATTTTTTAAAAAAAATATTTAATAATATATTTTTATCAAAGAATTACAATATAATAACAAACACAAATAGTCTTGTAATTCTCTTTTGGTGATTAAATTAACTCTTGCCTTTTCGTTCTTGGTTCTAATTAATATCTTTTTTTCGTTTTTCATTTTTCTTTCTGTCACCCATGCATGCAATGCAAGTGTCTCCGTGAGTGAATGAGGACATGAGATGCCAAATTGGTGAAGGCCCAAGCACACGAACAACAATATATATAATAACAACCTAGCTACATGGTAAAGACTGTGTGAAAGTATAAAAATTGTTGATTTGAGATGTATAATATATGTTTCTGATGATATAGTGGCGTACAATCATTTATATATTTTGGAGCATTCTAAGAGATACTGGCTTGGGCACTAATAATAATATTAAACAACGTATAGAGGAAAGGAAAGGGAAGCTACACTGAGAATCCTTTTTTTTTATTAGAGATTAGATTATGAGAATATATAGTTATATATGTAGAATGTTCCCAATTATTTCACATTAAGTACATTTTAACTAGATTCTTTCGCATAAAATATTCCAACATTAAGAGGGAGGAGTATATATGTTAGGTTTATTTTAGTGGATGAATCGATGAGAGAAGTAGTAAGTGGAACCATCATTAGAGCACAAAATAGAAGCATAAAGTGCACTTAATTATCTTTTCATCCAAAATAATATTTGTTTAACACGCTTATTGGTGCCACTGATTGAGGCGTTAAATCTCCCTTTGCGTGCCTAATATTAATATTATACGAGCATATTCAAGTATATCTCTTAAGATTATGAAAAAAAAAAACAAAACCAGATAGATGGAGTTGGGGACTTTGATTTTCTCTCACATGGCCTCTTTTTGATGTTCGAGGTGTGAGAATTTAATAATAAATTCACACTCACCCACACCCTAACAACATTGATTGTTAACTTAAAAATAAGAACAAATATCAAAAGAGAATAATGTAAAAATTAATAATAAAAATTATAAAATGCATGATACCAAAATGAGCATGAGAATCTCTATTTCTTTAAAATAATTCATGCATTTTTATAGGTTAATTTTATCATATCACTTGATACAATAAATAAATAGACATGTTATTTCTAAGATACAATAACTCAGTACTTACCTGTTTGTCTATAATTTTTATACATAATACATAAACAAAACTCTTTGACTCATATCTTTCTCTACTCAAATCATACTCGAGACATTTTCTTTTACTCTAGAATATGGAGCATTTTTCATGGCTTTTCTTTGTTCTATAATTTTTCTTATCCAGCCACCATATATATAGGATGCCTCCATTTAATTGTATTAAAATCATTTTAACGGACAAACGGCTATAACAATTTCATGACTAACAAATTTCTAACATAAATTTCATAACTATTGTCATTAATCCATTGATCAATGCCATTAATTTTAAATTGTAACATTTCTAGTATTTATTTAAAATTTATATTTTATAACAATATTTTCAACGTTGAGCTTGTAGCCTTTTTATATATGTTGAGTTAGTGAACTCTCATTAGAATTTAAAAGTTGAAGGCAATTAAAAAGAAAGAAGAAGCACATTTAGAGCTTACATATTAGATATTGGATATCCAAAGTGAGGAGGAGGAGATTAAAAGGAGAAGGCAGAGAGAGGAGATGGTGGGAATAAGCGAACTAATGAGGAGTGGGCTTGCGCTGGTAGTTGGCATAAGTGGGCTCAGCACTGAGCTCCATTTGTGGGCCCATAATGAATCATTGCTTAGGCATCGTGGCAGGTCACATCACACAGCAAACAAAATGTGGGCCCCACCGATGCAGCGACTGGTTTCTCCTTCCTCAATGGGGTCCCCATTCTATGAACTCTGATGATCAACTCAACCTCTCTATCCTCCAGTTTCTATTCTCTCCCTTTCTCGCCTCTCTGGTAGTTATTTCCGTTACTTGTTTAGCCTTTATATGTGTCTCTGTGACTGTATAGTATCAAATATAATATATATTTATAAGATCATGAAGCAGAAAAAAGCACTCTAGTTAGTTTCGATTTACCTGCTAGCTAGTGTTTTCACCCATTCACCCTACCTCTTCAATTTCAATTTCAATAATATGCCTCCCAGAGTGACGAGATTTATCCCCAAATGGAAAGGACAGTTTCATGGCATGCATGTATCATATAATAGATGCTGCATCAAACTTTTCATCACTTGCTAGTACAACTCTTAATTCGTACCATATATTTATGTCAAATGAATAAATATTCACTCCAAAATTTGATCTTTTTTTTTTTAAACGTACGTGCTGTCTCCAACAGAAAATGATTACTTAATTAAGAAGCAGTTCAATGATTTTATTAGAAAACTTCCAGCCATTGGGCACGCATGAAATTATATATATATGTAGTGGCTTTTTCTCATGGCACTCTTTAATATTTGCATGCCTTTCATTTTATAGAGTTGCAGAATATATATTAGTTAACAAGGTTGAAGATATTTCCGTTTGTATAATGTCCTTTAGATTCCCTTCCTCTCTCCTTAACACATTTTAGTGAATGATGTCTGTCTCTCAAGCTCGCTTTAGGTGTTTTATGCTAGTGTGTTTGTTTTTCATCTTATTCTTTTTCACTATCATCTTTCTCTTTCCTTTGTCTTTTTCCTTTTTCTTCAAACAAACAAAAAAATATCTAATTTTACACGTCCATTATAAGCAAGCGCATAAGCTCATAATTGTCTAAAAATTAAAAGCAGAATTGATAGATGCGAAACAAAGGCGTACGTAGTGAACAGAAGAGCGAATGGCTTAAATTAGGAAGGACATGCATTCTTATTCTTGCATGACCACGACTAACAATAATTCATATTCTATATATTTGAATGTAATATATATTATTAAACATATATATTACTCGTAAAATTAAAGTATAGAAGAGTGACTCTACTAATTCAGAACAGAACCAGCTTTGTCATTCTTGCATTGTGCGTCACCATAAAATCAATTACTTGCCATGTGCGAAGATTTTTAGAATTAAGCAAGTAGATAAACTGAAAAAAATATATTATTAAATGGGACTTGGAACAATTTTAATTTTAATTTTGAACCCAAAACAAATGCCACATAGCCTAATTGGGAATATTTTGGGACTTAATATTCTTTTTTGTAACTGATCGAGGACAGCCACCCTCATTAATTTTGAAAGGTTCTATTTATTCTTCCGCACACCTAGATTTTTTTTGAAGCGCATTGGATTCTCTATATATTTTTCTTTGACTCATGTACAGGTTCATGCATAATAGCATCTTCAGGTATAAAATCAAAAGAAGACTACGGATCTATGGATGCTGCCTATTTTTCGAGTTAATTAGTTAAATGGGATACATTAGAAAAAAGGTGGAAAATATAATATCTTTATAAAGAAACTATTCAAAAACTATGTTTTTCAAGTTAGATTTGGTATCCAAGAAACCTTGGATTTTGTAAACGCAATCAACTAGAGAAACTACACAATATTCTTTACTTCTTTTGTAATTATGAGAGCATAAGTTGCTATAAATGATACAAGCCATTCTAATTGTACCAATAAATAGTAATACTTCATTTCAATCCAAAACCATTGGCTCCTCCTCTCACTCCCAATCAATAAATGTATTCTCAGTAGTTCATTACGATTTTTTTTTTTAATAAAAATATAATATCTAGATCTTTAATATATATATATATATATATAAAGTAACATATCACAAAAAACAACAGCATTTCTGGGTAATTCATAATTTCTCTCCTTATATTTTAATTGTAACTCATAAAATTATAAATTTGATCACGGATTGCAGATAAGTCTCCACACTATTTGATATGAGATCAAACATTTTTATTATTATTTTTGTCTCATGTATAAGTTATACGGAGCAATGTATTTAATTAAGCACTTCCTTCCCATTTCATATATATAGCAACACATGAATGTGACTAATTTTATAATTTTGATTTGATATGTTTTTTAAAGTAATGAACAATAGTGTGTCATTCACAATGACGATTTGGGATAGGATAATCTGTCATTGAAAAATACATGATGTGGAATCGGGATTGTAAACCACTAAAAAACTGAGAAAGTTAAAATTAAATAAAAAACAGCCAAGTTGTAATATAATAACTTGATTAAAGAAAAGTAAAACTTTTTTAACCAATGTCTAAGGTTAAATTAGTAGAGAGAAAAATATAAGATGAGACATGACAAGTTGGGCAAGTGGGTAACCTTAAAATTAAAGTGTTCTTTGATATGAGTAATTAATTAACGAGGGATTCCCAATCCCAAGCGCAAGAAGAAGAAGAAGAAGAAGAAGAAGATACACGAGGATTAAGGAAAAGGAAAAATGAAAGATCCTTATTGGAATTAATTTGGTGCCTCAAAAATCCAAATGTAAGAACTGTAGAATCTGTCACCGTACCCATCGATCGGAAAGTAAAATTCCTACTTGTGCAGTCCCCACTCCCCACCCAACAGAATCCGCTAACTGGAAGTGGCCCAATTGCAAAGAGGCCACGATAGATACACGTGGCCGTATCACCTTTTAAGGGGCCCACAGGAATCAATCAATGAAACCCCACCATTTTCCCGGGAAAATTAATATGCGAGAAAAGGAAAAATGATGAGGCAGAGGCACCACACCATAATAATGAGGGACAAAGACAGCTGGGAAATTTGAACGCAAGGAGGAAGAGTCATGAAGTGAAGGGAAAAAGGCACACTAGTTGCTCAAAACGCCCTTGTCGCTTCTTCATGCTAATATTATTTATATTTATATTTTTGGGATGGAAACAACATAGAAACTTGCTTAGTCAGATTACTTGACTTTTTTCTTATTTGTTCATAACAGCGACAAATATTTGATTCCAATCACTATCCATATAGTCCACCGTCTTTGCATTATCATAATTAGCAGTTATGGCAGTTTGGTCCACCTAAATCCCATTTTTCTCATTATAATATCTTAGCCTTCTTCCTTCAATTGCATATTGCACAAAAACCACTTCTAGAACATACATATATTAATATATATTAGAATCCAGCATGCAATAGTACTGAAATCAAACCCCTCCTATTAAATTACTCAATCAAAAAGCTTTTCCTCTATTTTTTTTTCCTGGGTATATATATGTAGTCCTTTTTTAACTTGCATGCCTAACTGCTTTTGACTCCCCCATATTTAAGAAAAGAAAAAGCAATATATATATACATACCCTGTTTGAAACTAAATGAAACCTTTCTGTCATATTACGGTTTAGCTTCAGAAAGGGCTCTGGTTTTGGTGTAGATGAGCTATGTATCTGTTTATAGAATATATTATATATAGAACTTTTTGAAAGTGCCAAAAGGGGGGGACGACTATATGGACTGTGGAATGGAGGCTTATAACTATAATTTAGAGAAAAAATAATTAAACATGTGCTAAATTAATATAATATCTGACTGGTAAAAAAAGAATCTTTCGGTAGGAAGGCGTTTTTATTATTGTGGGGAATATGAAGTTTAGGACGTTGAAATAATAAATTCTCATTTCACAAGTTAAATGAGAATGAAATTTTACTTAGTGTTATAATTAGATTTTTTATAATATAATATGTTCATAAATTTTCAACTAATAAAATATATGCCATGTCTGTTGGTTTATTTTATGGACTTATATATATATTAAATAAATAATTATACGTTAATTGTTATCATAAAAAAAATTTTGGCTTAAATTAAAAGTGATTTTATTTGGTTTAATGTTAATGAGTCTAAATTATAAGTATAAACTTATATGTATAGATATTCTAATTCTAATTTTTAATTTTATAATGAACTAAATTAAAAATAAGAAATCTAAATTTAACTATTTAATTAAGGTTATAATTTTTAAATTATAAGTATGATTCTTTTTTGATATCTCATAATTAGATAAAAAAAAATTCTATTCTCATCAAGTTGTACTTATTAATTTAAAAGATCCATAACCGTAAGACTGAAAAACAGTTATAAATTTAAGTACGCTTTCATATTTAATTTTTGACCTTCTTGATAATTTGATATTATTAAATTTTATGTTTAATTTAATTTATGTATTTAAAATATTTTTTCATCAAAGTCTACTAATATTTTATAGATTATATTACGGTATTTATATATTAATTAATAATATTTTGTTATTGTTATTATTACCGCTATTATTATTATTATTATCACTGTCCTCACTTTCACTAGGGTCATTGTCTCTAATGCCACCAACACGATCACCATCTCTCTCAATATTTTTGTTGTCACCACAACTCTTACCAATATTAATTTCAATAATTTTTTATTAAAAAATAAAGTCGTAAATAATTGTTACTTTTTTAATGAAAATAACGAAAGTATTTAAAAAAATAATAATCTCAATCCAAACATACTCTTAAAAGCATAATTAATGGTTGGACGTTGAAATCTGAAGAGAGAGAGAGAGATGCAGAGGTCGGTTGCCTTATTCCTTGCACTTTACTTGTGACACGATTCTTTTGAAAAACTGAGGCATAGTTAGGAAGGTTAGGTCTCAATTGCGGGTATGAGTGTCACTCTGCAAATTCATTTTCCTATCGGTGAAAATGTCCTTCTTTTTTTTTAAAAAAATTTAATACCTTTTAATGACACATAACAATTTGTTGTAAAGATTTATCCTTTTAAAAGGTTCAATTATTTATTGTTACTCACCATAAAACTATGTGTATAACTCTGGCTAATAAATATTTTATTTCTTTTAAACAAAATTTTAAATTTAAATGTTATGTATAAAAATTAATTTTTGTTGAGAGAATTTTATTTATTAAAAATTTTAATAAATTTGAGATAAATTAAGAAAAATTCAGTTAACTTTTAAATACTAATGATTTTAATAAAAAATTATATATATATTAATAATAAAATGATTTATAGAAATTTTTAAAAATGTTATAATATATATTTCAAAAAAATATTCTTATACTTCTTTCTTAGCTTTTGAAAATTGATCTAAAATAATATATTGAACTTTCTAACATCAACCTTTATAATTTGATGATGAAATCCACAATTATTGATAGGAAAATCTATACCCCCTACATCGCGGAAAAAGACTAGCGTCGCCATTTGAAACTCTGCAACGTTCTGCCTTGTTGTGCTTAATGAGAAGTATTGCGGAATATAGAAATACTTTCCAGATTCATCCATTAACAGATGCTCTCTGATTTTCAAACCACGCAAGTTTATCGAAGTTGGTGTATATTTCAGCAACGCCACAGGACTTTTGGATTCCTTTTTTTTAAAAAAAAAAATTAAGTGTTTGCAATAAATATTGAATGACAGTGATCGAATGACAGTGATCGAGAGGGTTGGTGGTATACTTACACGCCTTTCATATATTTGTATACCTAAGTTTGGTGATGTATATACTGGGTTTAATATTCAATTAATATATAAGGGTAAAGCAACTTTACATTAAAAAAAGTATCAAGCAACTTAATTATATATATTCTTCCAAAAAAAATTAGATATATTCTCTATCCGAACATGATACGCATGCAATACAAAACATATGATCAATATATTATTCTTTACACGCATTTAATATATTATGAATACACATAGGTGTCTTAAATAATTGAGAAGCCACATCAATAAACTGATATTGTTTTAGGATTTTAGGAATGCCGCTTTAAGATTTGATACTGTCAAATATTGAAAAGTAATGTTTAAGATGAATAAAATATGTAGGAATTATTATTTAGCAATGAAATAAAGTACTGTATGTGGCTTTACTTCATTGACATATGGATATTTGCGTAATTAGTAGTAGATCTAGTAAGATATATATATATATATATATATGAAATATGCATCACTATACATGTAAACTTGATTGAAGACAAGGGAGAGGGGAAAGAAAGAAAGAAAGAAATGAATTAAGGAAGAAAAAAGAAAGGAAATGATATGCCGCTGGTTTTGAAGCTACCCATATTCATATATATATACAAGTTAGTTAGCTGCTTGTTTCACTGAAACCATACAAGGGGCGGCTTGGGGGTTAATCCTTCATGCTTGGGTATTCTGTTTCCTAGCACCTAGCTAGGGTCTATTTTAATTTATAAATTGCCATACATAGCAAAGGTACATTGAAGAAAAATTTAAATTTTTAAGGAAAGAAGAAGAAGAAGAAGAAGAAGAGTGACAGAAATATATAAACCCCCCTAAACGAAAGTTAAGCATAATGATTATGGTATTGTCCCTTTCAAGTATGGCAAATTTAAGGAAAGCTTTTGTTCATTAATATCTTCATTATGAACGCTGTGCTAAAGACACAGCAAACAAATTATTAAACTATGATATAATAATTTTCTAATTAACTTTGCTTCTCTCTCTAATAAATGGATTCACCGTTTATGATTATAGTTCTGTAAGTACGATGTAAATTTTTTTATTTTTTATTTTTTCCCTAAAATGCATGATTTTATTAGCAACGTTCATATGGAAATAATGTATTGCTTGGTAATTTTAAATTTACATAACAGGCTATGACTATGAGAGATTCAATAGCCTTTTCAAGACTAACAAATATATAAATTTGGCTTATTTTTTGTGTCTTTCCATTTGTCAGAAGCATTTTTTATTTTTTATTTTTGCAAAAGGGTATTAAGAATAAATTTCCCCAAACCTATACATTAAGACGTTAATATATAGCATGTCTCAAATTTTAGAGAACTAGGTGAAAACTCAACTTATAGGTTGCATTTGGTAACATATTACTAAAAAACTCTTTGAGAAGAGTTGACTATCAAATAAAGTTACTAATTGAATAAAAGATCTGAACTTTATATATAAAAGATGCAAAAGTTTAGCCTGAATTATTTCCACAAGAAAATAGCGCTAGAAGGTTAGAGTCTATAATGATTCATGAATGTTAATAATAACATAATAAATTATTAATTATAAAACACTAATTTATCAATTATATTAGATTTATTGCTATAATAATATTTATATGCTTGATTTGATTTTTTATAAAATGAATAAGTAAAATTATAATAATACAATGTTATGGTAAAGGTTCCCCATTATTGAACAGCGAATACATGTATACTATAGCAAAGATGAGAAGAAGAAAAAAAAAAGAAATATAAAAATGAGGGTGCTGTGGGATCATGGTGGTCCCACCACTTTTATATTTAGTATAGTTGCCCCGAAGTACAATAGCCAGTGATTTTTTGTCGTTTTTTGCCGTGTAACCTAAGTTCATAAATTGACACAAAACCCTGCCTAGTTTGTGAGTTGAATCAACGAGCGGAGGCAAGTCTGATTTTTTCCTATAAAGCCCTTGCTCAGTATTGCAAGAAGTCACACCCCATAACACCCTTCTCTCTTCTTCTTCGTTTTTCTTTTCTACTTCCCCTGCCCTTTTCAATTCATAACTCTCTTCTCTAAGGAATATAGAGGTAGCACTTATCCGTCTTAATATCAAAACAAGATGACTAACCAGAATGTGGTGGCTTCTGATATGAAATCACGAATTAACGCCTTTATTGCGTTGGTGATGTCCATTTCAAACTCATCTATGTTTGGAGCAGCAGTGCCAGAGGCAGTGCTGGGTGAGTTTTTAGGGAAATCCCAGAAGAAGCTAATAAAAAGGCTTGAGGATGGAGGAGTCAAAGGAGGAGGACCTAAAGTTAACCCCTGGATTGATTCAATGAGAGCTTCTTCTCCAACCCGTGTCAAATCCAACATCCTTACTTCTGATAATCCAGACCAGACTTCTTGGATTGTAAGCATACACACACACACACACACACACATATATCATTCAAACCTTTGTTGAGCAGAACTTTAACTCTTACTTCACTTCTCCTCTGTTTCTCAACCCTTCTATTATGGTTTATGCAGCTTCATCATCCTTCAGCGCTCCACGTGTTTGATCAGATAATATACAAATCTAGAGGAAAAAAGATCGTGGCCTTTCTAGACTACGATGGAACTCTCTCCCCAATTGTTGCAGACCCTGAGAAAGCATTCATGTCTAAAAAGGTTTTCTTCTGTTCTTCCCTTATTCTCTCTAGTTCTGCTCATAAATTCGCATTAATACAGTATATATATATATATATATATATATTACTAATTCTGCTTATGTTTTCATTCTGAACCAGATGAGATCAACGGTAAAAGACATAGCCAGACATTTTCCCACAGCCATCGTGAGTGGGAGGTGCATAGACAAGGTACATTTTTCTTCAAGGCAAAACATGCAAAATAACAGAGTCGTGAACTATTATGCTGAACTTTTTTTCTTTTCCTGATAATTTCAGGTACGTAACTTTGTAAAATTGGAAGAGCTGTACTACGCAGGCAGTCATGGCATGGACATCAAGGGGCCAACGAAAACCCGAAGTTCTGAGAAAGTAAGAGACATCAGATTCTGTAATTAACATGCCCTGTGAAACCTCAAATGTTTTTGTTTTCTTTGCTCAGTTTCTAAATTTCTTATCTTGTTGCTTCAGGGTAACAAAGCAATCCTGTTCCAAGCTGCGAGTCAATTCTTGCCCATGATCGACGAGGTTTGTCTATTTTTACCTTCACCCCCACCGGATTGGCAATACATAAGATACGATATTAACAGTGTCCTTGTCATACTGTTTTTCCAGGTGTACAAAATCTTGGTGGAAAAAACAAAGTCTGTCCTGGGGGCTAAGGTAGAGAATAACAAGTTTTGCTTGTCCGTGCACTTTCGTTGTGTTGACGAGAAGGTACCAGTCAACAACAATATTTAATTGCTTACTTACCTTATTCATCCTTGCCTAATATTATTCCATCTAACCAACTCTGTCTCTGTTTTTCTCATAGTGTTGGAGTACATTGGCGGAGCAAGTTAGATCAGTGCTGAATGATTACCCAAAACTTAGACTTACCCAAGGAAGAAAGGTGCTAGAGATCCGTCCAACCATCAAATGGGACAAGGGCAAAGCTCTTGAGTTCTTGTTAGAGTCACTAGGATATGCAAATTCTAATGAAATATTTCCCATCTATATTGGTGATGATCGAACTGACGAGGATGCTTTTCAGGTAACAATGCTCATCACTACTCTGTCATACCCTCCACTTGTTCTAACTTGTAACTCATCTCTAAGTTGTAACATTATTTGATATGGTTTTCAGGTTTTACGCAATAGAGGTCAAGGAATTGGGATTCTAGTTTCTAGAGTCCCGAAAGAAACAGAGGCTTCCTACACTTTGCAAGATCCATCGGAGGTTGAGCAGTTTTTGCGGCGTTTGGTGGATTGGAAAAGAAAGAGAGCGACTCCAGCAAGTGTAAATCATTTGTAGAATTGTAGATGAGCTGATCATGAAGCAATTGAGACCAACCCCAGAATTTGGTGAAGGGGTGGATTGAATTTATGTCATTTTCTTGTTTCAAATGGAAAAAATAGTAATGTTCTATTATTTTGACTTTTGAGGAAGCTACTTAAGAAAGATTTTCTCATCTCCGTGTGTCGAGTCTATTCCTTCACAGTCCACACGTTTGCATGCGCATGTGTATAGTTAAATTAGACAGAGATGTTTAAATGTTATGTTGCACTTGGTCACTTGCAAATGCCCCTCAAGTGTGTCAACCTTCTTCCTCTGAAATGTACTTGTCGTACATGTGGCCAATGTAGACTGAAAATGATAATCACCAACTGCCACATGAAAAGCTGTTTTGCAACATCACAAATACAAAATTATGCTGTTTAAGATATTTGACAAAGTAACTTTATTATTTTGGAACATCTTTTTTTTTTTGTTGATATTTTGCAAAAGCTCAAAGGTAATTCAACATAATTCTTTTTTTTTTAAAAAGTCAGTTTTTATGAAGAAAAAGGTTGAACTTGAAACAGCAGTTTTCAACTTTTTTATAGCAGTTTTTTAATATATAAATATAATTTTTTTTCAAACAAAACTTCACTTAGCAAAGCATAACCAGGCAAAAAACACAATGTAAACTGAATTTAAAGAGGCAACACCGCTGTTAATTTATTTGAATTGCTCAACCAACCAAATTTTAAAATATAAGAACTAGGTTAGTCTGACATATGTGTGTGAGTGTGTGTGTGTTTGTGTGGAGAATTCCAGATTATTTAGTTTGGCATTCAATTAAAAGAGAAGGACAGAGAAAACTATAATTAGATACCAAATCTAATTGACTGTGAATTTCATAGAGGAATCTAGGGACATCTGTAGGAAGATACTCCCAAGTCATCAAGCACAATGCACGCGTGTTAAGATTGTAATATCAATGTTGAGACTTATCCACAAAGAAATGGTCAGAATTTTATAAAATGGATAGGCCTATCATTCTCTCCAACAAATACAGAATGCGGGTGGATAAGAAAGTTTACAGCGCTTTCTATATGAACCTGTACGGAAAACTATTTGTCTCTAATTGGCAAATTTTGAATTGTTTGTTCTTCCCTTTGCTTCTTTGTAAGATATTTTGGTTGCTGTGGCCGTGCTCACTCAATTATGGAAAGAAAGAACAAATAAGTTTCACATGCAAATTAATCCTTGTCACTTTGAGTGATGTGGTGTAATAACTCAATAAATCCGCATCGTGTAGTGTACTGTAATACTATCTAGTAAGGATATTTGTTTATTATTTTTTACAAATAATGCGGTGGATAGGTGTGTAATAATTTTGTTCAAAGGGTACAATTTCAAACTTTAGGTGGGAGCATGGATACTATTTCATGCTAAAATCCGTCTGTAATTAGTAATTACCAATGCCATGTTTCTTTTTTGTTGTCTGGTTTCATTTTACTTGCTAATGTATTGCCAAAGAAGCTAATAAGACACTTGATTATTGGGGGTACTTATACTACTCTAGCATTGTAGTTTCTCAGTAGAATAGCCCTACAGAACTCTATCCTACTCCTTTTCTCATCATTGAGTTATAAAATCCCCAAAAAAACGCATGATAATTGCGAACCAGCTATACCTATTACCTAGTACCATATGGTGTGGGGTGGTTTGAACTGTGATTGATCACTTTAATTACTAAGAATATGATATTTAGATTTGTTGAGATTGTACGATACAAATAGTACCTCCCATCTTCCCTACAGGGCATCCACCTTCACCCTCTTGTCAGACAAATGGCTGGAAAGAGACATGAGCGTGGGGTTAAATTTAATAATAAACCTTAAAAAGGAGAGAGGAGGGGCTAGCAGTGGCAGCACCATAGGGTGCCAGCAAGTGCAACTCTCTAAATTTGAATCATATTCTTTTTTATGATTATGAATTTTAAAATGTAGGTAAAGCTAAAGGAATAGATGTGGGAGGTTAAACTAAGAGGCACTTGGGGGTTAGCTGATCTTGGATCTTGATGCTAACATGCCTCCCAATTAAAGAATTAAAAGCTGCATTCATATATATATATATATGTTTAGCATAATAAATCTAAACAGAGACACCAATTGCTCACAAACGGAGATGCTGTCCTAGACTATTGGGCACTCAGATTTGACAGAGCCCACCTCAATCAAATATAACGAGAGAGGGGTATCTCAAATCTCAATCTGGGAATACATGTAAGTATTATTATTATGTTATATTGGAACAGAACTTTGCAGGAAATGGGGATTCTAGTTTAATGGCATTGTTTTATTTTCAAAAGGGTTAGGTGCGTGAAAGGGAAACCCACTACTTTTGTGAATCCTGTACATATGGTTGAAGAGGAGTTGGAATCCACTCAAAGTGTTTGATTTGAAGAGGACATGGATGCGAACGCCCAGCATGCTTCCAAACCCTTCCATCCCCTTTCTTTTTCAAACGTGTAAAGATAGGTTGCCACTTAGATTCACTTCCATAATTACTGCCTTAATCTCAAATAAACTAACTCCTACAAACCTACAATTATTGGTACAAACCCACCACTTCCTCCAATCCCTAACACACTTCCCAACTCATTATTCGTTTCTTCTACACTCTCACTAATCACTCCCACTCCCTGCCTATTCATGTCAGATATTCTTTTTAGTTGTAACCTTTTATGCTCCCAACAAACCACTCCAGAGATTTTATTTATTTATTTTAAACACCCTTCACACTCGTCTCTGCAAATCTTAGCTTAGTCTTTAGTATAAAGGTCAAGATTAATAATATAAAACGTTATTTTTGTATTATTGGTATATTATTTCTGCATTATTCATATTTATACTGATCCATCATTATATAATTTTACATAAAATACTATTGAGTCCTCAAAAGTTGGTGCTGTAATTTAATTATTAGTTGAGATTTGTTGTTGCTTTAATATAAGTTAGATAGCAAACAGCAAGCAAGAGCATAAGATTCTTCATAATGTAAATACCGAAAGACATTCAATAATGGGTCTCCATCGACGTGTCTGCACAGGGACATTGGTCCCCCCCCAGAAACAGTGGGTGGAGCTGAGCATAGATGTTTATTGTCAATATATCTGAGACGTCTTTCGTTGGATTAATGAATGGTGACATGTTAATTAGCATTCAATAATTGAAGTTTAAGTCCCCTTATTACCCAGTTGCTGCTGTTACAGGGAGCAGTATAGTGCTTCTTTTTTTTTTTTTTCTTGGGGCCTTCAATGTAAGAGTTGTTGGGGTTTACATAGAAGGATTATTGCTGCTCCAATCTAGCCCTCCATTCATTGTAGGATAGATATAAAACAAATCATTAAGGACTAATAATAATAATAATAATAATAGTAGCCTTTCGGCTGCACCAAGTTCTTCAAAATGGGACAGATATAACCAAAACTGATTCACTTTGGTGACTCTACAACGCCAAAGAAAATGCTTATATAGGTTGGCACTCACCCAAGTCACCTAGAACCTGCCCTGCAACTTTTAATTAGTAGCATCAAACCAGGTATACAGCATAACCATTGTTGTATAACGATGAGAGAATAGTACTCTAACTCTGGTTAATTTGCTCTTACCATTGTTGGTTTAGAGAATAAAAGTTTTAAAAAATGTCTCCCAAATTAAAACCTGGTCATGCCTATTACACTTTTTCAAATAATATATTGCTCTGAAATGAAAAAGGGCCAGTATTTACATACCATTCGAATAAAGTAATTCTTGAACATAAAAGTTACTTAGAAGTGAAGTAAACTAGTTATTTGTATTCAGCATCAAAGTGAAAATGATTTATGCAGTGTTATCCATCTCGTCATAATGGCATGTCAAGAGGTTAGTAAAATTGGGTGGGTATTTTGTGTGAGAATAACTTGCAAAAAAAGATTTCCTTTTAGCTGAATGGATGAGGGACGGAGACTTTGAGAAATTTGAAGTCAACATTCAAATCGACTCCACATTATTAGTAGCCCCATCAATCACGTTTTAACGTGAAAACATACAACACAGTCAAGCACATTAATTTTCCCACGTTGTACGATTTGTTGGATAAATAGCCGCACCTAAAATCATGTCACTTATCATACAGCCTTACATAATAGTTTGGCTTATAGTGAATAAACATGAGGAAAATGAGAAATTATAAAACTCAATTTTATCTGTACTTGTTGGGTACCATATAATTTATTCGTTTAAATTAGGATATAAAAATTAATGAATAATTCTAAATTCAGTTTGGGTACAAAAAATGTACAATTTCGCAACCCAATCATCAAGAAGCTTGAAGAATGTGATGATCCAACAGATAATATGGCAAAATTGTATTTTGATTTATTGATGTGGGCATTTTGACTCAAATACCATAATTTTGTCGAAATTACCATTATTTTAAACCATGTGTGATATTTAATTAAATAACATTTTGATAACTAGAAAAGCAACTGTAAAGAATTGTGCTTGATGCTTTTAAGTTTATTTTTTTGGTCAAATGCTTTTAAGTTCTCAAGATCAAATATAAGCAACCGTTTTCCACAAAGCCCATGTTTCATAGGAGTCCAAAAGATTGCATAACATCTAGAACCTTCTTGTTTAGCATTGGCGATAAAGGTCCTCGGCCCAACATATCCGCCAAAAACATCATATCTCATTATCCCACAATTCAACTTCCCCATTTTCATTCCTATAGTTTTTCATGCTTCCTGAGCCTTTGAAAGCGTTGCCAATCACTCTAATTAGAATGCGCTTCATAAAAAGTTAGGTACGTTGTTGATGCTATTCTTGTTGCCTTAAACAGAGGTAATAATTTGGACCAAAAATAGAAGAGATAAACTTCCCCTTGTTATATCAGATGTCAAGTTTCGAATTTAATACCTAAAAATAAGTGTTTTTACTAAGGATGATATTTAAGCCCAGTTTTCAGTTCCATCCTTTTCTGTTTATAATATTTAACATAAATGCCAATTAAATGGGATGTAGCGAGATGAAATACAAAGTGCTAAAGCATTTCAGGAACCTGCTTGATAACTCCACTTATTTTTCAATTGGGATAAAGAGTAAAGCAGATGTATTCTTGTAATAAGACAGCAAAGGATGAGTGCATAAAATATATTAATTCTGACTGGAAAAATGCAGTTGATATAAATCATATGATAAACCAAGGTGTTTCGGAGATGCATCCTTGTTACCAGCTTGTTTCCATAGTGCAAGAGTGGAGAAGAAGAAGCTGGAACCTGAGATTCAACTCTGCGTGTAGACAGTAACCAAGTTGCTGACTTCATGGCACATGTCGGATACAAAGCTTCCCATGATCATCTTATTACTTTTTACCAGCCTCCTAACGGCTAGCAGGGAGAGAGAGAGAGTTCTTCAGTGAGAGCTTTGCCACCAGATCTGAAGCTGCGTTTGCCGATCTATGCACCCAGCAAACTGAGTAGTAAGGGTACAAAGAAAGGAGCTCACTAATAGTAATATCTTCCACAGTAGGGGTCATGATCCAAAAAAAAAGAAGATAAAAACAGCATACAATAGCCTTTACTCCATTTAAATTTCTTTAATTTGAATTTTTTAAAGTAACGAAAGAGTACTTTATTTATTTTTAAGTGATAAAATGGGACAGTGAAGATATAAACACTTTATTAACTAACAATTACTTATTATTAACGAAATAAGATACTAAAACATTTTTAAATTAGCTTAGGTTTAACTGATAAAGTAGAAACTTTTTCTGATAATATCCTAATGTACTGTCAGAAACTTATCAGCACTCAGCAAAGCAGCTACCAAAAATAGCAATATCAATTTCGCAATGCCGAGGGATTATAGGGAGGTAAGAAATGGGAAGGACTATAATTTCCCTTGAAACTCCAACAAAAATGTATTTGATTTTTATTAAAAAAAAAGTATTGGATTTCCTTCAAACTGAGGAATATTTGTGTTAATTTAAATAATAATGATAAGAGTGTATAATGTATTAGTGAAGAGATTTAGTGATTTGGATTTCGTCCACGTAAAAACAAAATTGATAGAGGGTGGAAAAACTAATTGAAATGGATGAAGAAAAAACATTTAAAAATGTATTGGGTAACCCGAATCCGATAATAGTAGGGCTAAAACTGAAAACGGGTGGAAATAGATGGAGGCATAGAGTGTAGACAACAGATTATGATTGGGAGGGTGAGCGGTGCGTAAGAAAAGGCGAAGACTGTTTTGAGCTTCATCCTCATCCCCGGCGACCCGGCCCGAGTCTGATTCTTCCGTTCTATTCCGGTCTTCCTTTCATTGTTATATGTAATTCTATTTTTATTTATTTTTCAGCACAATAAAAATACCTCCGACGTTCCCAGAGACAACAATAGAGTGGGAAGGGTAGGGATATCGATGATAAACGCCCCGTTAAATTTGTCTGAACCACGATTTTCGATCCAACGGGGTGTTTAAACAATTTTTTTCACATCACCTTTTTGTTAATTTTCCTTCTTGATTTCAGAATAGAAATAGATTCTTACACATCAATCATCAATCTACCCTAAGAAGCAAATTCTAGTTTGCGGATCCATCGGCCAACCATGGACTCTATTATGAGCAAGCTCCGTAATCTGGATGCCTACCCTAAAATCAACGAGGATTTCTATAGCCGCACCCTCTCCGGAGGCCTCATCACTATTGCATCCTCCATCCTCATGCTCTTGCTTTTCATATCTGAACTTCGTACGCCTCCTTCTACTCTGTCTTCCCTCCTCTCTCTTTTTTTTTTTTTTTAGTTGGTTCGATTTCTCATTTCTCTCTCTCTGGGATGAATCTATGTGTTTCTGCCTATTGCTTTATTACGATGCCTGTTGCTTGTTGTTTATGAGTTTTGAACCTGAATAGATGCCTCCCCTTTCCCCTCCAAAGGGATACATCCTGCTGGGTTGGATTTTACTTTGGTGCTTGAATTTTAGTTTCTAAACATCTTAATTGTTTGATTCAGAAGGAATGGCAACTAGTTTTACATTTGTCTTGGAATCTATCAGGAATCTAGAATGCTTGTTATGGGCAAGGCTATTGATGACACCCCCTAAGCTTATCTATGTATTAAATTGCTCCATGGCAAACACGGGTCAGAATACATAAGGATGAATATGGCCTTCACTTTTTCTCCTTCGGGATAGTACACTCTTTTTAGTTAGTTAGTCACTTAGTTGCCTGCGACATTTACATATAAACTCTTTTTTTTTTTTAACCTTCTTCTGGATAGTTCTAGAATTCAACACTGACAAAGATTTCCTGGCATCTTCTTAAATCTCAATATAGGATTAATTTTAGAAGAAATTATCTAAGCTCAATATATGGCCACAAAAAGATTAAACTAATTGCGAATGAATTTTTCATCTTGGTTTGGATGACATTTGAACTGACCAACATTTTGTTGTACTCTATCACTTCTTTCAATTCCATGCTTTCAAGTCGAGGAGTGAAGTTGTCAATTAAGTTCTTGAATTTTCTGAGTTTCAAATGTACATTGAAGTGACATTGGCAATATAGGGAAGAAGTATCCTTTAGTATTTTTACTACCCTTAAATAGAATATAATTCATTTTATTCAATTTTCTCATTCTTTTGTGGGCTGGTTATGCTTATGAAGTACTTCTGCTTTGTGTTTTCCCCTTGGTTCAGGATTGTATCTTCATGCAGTAACTGAGACAAAGCTAGTTGTAGATACTTCTAGAGGAGAGACACTACGTATCAATGTAATGTCATATGTTTTTTTTTTTGGGATTATTCGATAATTTTTTAGAATTTTTGGCCTCCCATTGAATAATAATCTTCTTTGAGCATATTACTTCTATTTAACCAATCCTGTTCTTGGGAGCTGCCTTCAAGCTTATTGTATTCATTGGACTGCTCATTTTTTTTCTTTAAAAAACTTCTGGGTTTTTTTTTTTTTCATACAGCTTATTCTCTTTTGCCATGGGTTCTATGGTGATTTCATCCTTTCCATATTGTAATGTGCTCAAGTTGGCCACAAAATGTAATTGATTTCAGTTGATTTGCTGTTGAAAGTGCAGTTTGATGTTACATTTCCTGCCCTACCTTGTTCAATACTCAGTCTAGATGCTATGGACATCAGCGGAGAGCAGCATCTAGATGTAGTATGTATTCTAATTAAGTTTTACTTGTTTTTTATTTTTTTGGGACATTGAACACGAGTAATTTTATGTTTTTACCATGTGATTGTTTATCAAATTCTAACAATGTTATTTACTTTTTGTTCAACACTCAGAAACATGATATAGTCAAGAAAAGATTAGACTCTCATGGGAATGTAATAGAAACAAGGCCGGATGGGATTGGTTCTCCCAAGGTAAATTTTATAGCTTTTAGAACCAAATTTCTTTTCCAATACTTTTTTATATGAATTCATATTCTAACATTATGTATTGCTTTCTAATTTTATTTTTATTTTTTATTGATAGGAATTAAACTGATCTATATAATTAACACTTTAATTGTGAATAAAAATGCCCGACTGACTTACACATTTACAGGAAAAATCTCTTCAGAACAAGATTTTGTTTTGTACCACTAGTTATGTGGCTACATCTGATTGCCCTGAAAGGCATTTCCTTTTAGATGCTTTCCTTTTACACATCTATGGCTACATTATCTCTTACGTCATCCTTGTCTCCTTTCCTTGGACATTTTGCATTTGTTTGTACAGATTGAAAAGCCTTTGCAAAGACATGGAGGCAGGCTTGAGCACAATGAAACATATTGTGGTTCCTGTTATGGTGCAGAAGCGGTATGTGAGGACCTTTTAATCTATTACCTTATTGTTTACAACTTAGAACCATGATATATTTCCCTCCTGCTGGTACATAAATTTTAAAAACTATATCTGTTCTGCTTAAATAGTTGTTCATTAAGTAGCATCAATAGTCACCTCCCTGCCCTTTTACTCCTTCCGTTTCTTAACTTAATTTTTCTTCATGATAAATATCTTAATTCAAATGTTCCTGCAGTCACAAGATTGATACTTATGAGCCTTTTGGTCCATAATTGTAATTTACAGACAGATGAGGATTGTTGTAATTCCTGTGAGGAAGTTCGTGAAGCTTACCGGAAAAAAGGTTGGGCAATATCAAATCCAGATGTAATTGACCAGGTCTGGCAATATGACATCTTGGCTTTCAATTTACTGACTGTCTTGGAAACCTCAACATATTTGTCGGCCAATAAATATCCAATAAATATGCGTATGCTAATTTTTTTTTCCTGGTTAAAGTGCACATTTCTGTATTTTAATATTTGAATTACTGAGGAGTAGCACATATGAATTCTTACTTTCAGTGTCAGCAATCATCTGGCTCCTTCTTGTTGAGTTCAATAGTCATTCAGACTACACATATTTGAGATGCTAGAACTCCACATTTATGACCTATGTGGTACATTTTTATGCTGCTATGGTTGAAACTGGTATTTTCAATTAAAATATTCTGCTACATGTTATACAGGATGCATGTTTGCCAGAATTGGTTCAGTGTACAGCTGAGTTTCCATTATAGAAGAAACAAACTTTTCTCCCATCTGTTCTCTCCATCATAGTTATTTAGTTTGTTGGTGAATAACCAATGTTAATTGGCATATATTCTTCTTTGTTAATGATGAGACCCTAAATGTCTACATTTCCATGGTCTGTTGTAATTCTTTGAGATCTTTATTGTGTTTCATTCATATATTGTTAATTTCCATTTCATCATAGTTAAACCTTGGTCCTTGCTGCCTCCCCCCCCCCCCCCCCCCCAAAACCACCTTCTCTGTTATGTATCAAGAACTGTAGAATCTGTTGTATTGGATAATTCCAACAATCCAAAAACGGCAAAGCCTTTGCTGTTTAGTATAACATGTCAAATAAAGTTGGCCAATTAAGTAGAAGCACCACGCGAAAACCCTGCAACTTGTGTGGATCATTGCCTGATCTGATGCAAATGAACACATGGAAGTGAACATTTTGGTGGTGGAATCTATTTGGATTTTCAACAGCATTTATAAACCTGGTCATTTAAGACACTTGTAATATAATTGGTTACTCATTTATGGTTACCTACTTCCTATTACCCTATTAAGTGACAATTCATAGTTACATATTGGTATGAAGGGAAGGAACATTTAAACAATGTGATGATGTACAAGTTTAGCAGTATACTTAACATGAATGGCCTCACCCCTTGTTTAGTCAAATTATTCTTCTGCCACAGTTGAGTTGTCAATAGTAACTTGGTATATAATGTGTGGTGTTTAGTGCAAGAGAGAAGGATTCTTACAAAGGATCAAGGATGAAGAAGGAGAAGGATGTAATGTCTATGGATTCTTGGAAGTGAATAAAGTGGCTGGGAATTTCCATTTTGCTCCAGGGAAGAGCTTTCAGCAATCTGGTGTCCATGTGCATGACCTGCTGGCTTTTCAAAAGGACTCTTTTAACGTAAGACAGTATTTATGACTTTTGATTCTTTTTTTGAACTTGCAGCAGATAGCTATTGTTATTTTGTATATTTTTTTAGCATAAATAAGCTATCCAAAACAAGGAATTGTCACACCAAGGCCCTTTTTTTCCTTTTTATTCTTTTTCCCTTTAAATTTTTCTCCTTCATGTTCTCTTACTAGATTGCTTATTTGTTTATAAAATGTGATACAGATAAGCCACCAGATTAACAGATTAGCTTTTGGAGATTATTTCCCTGGTGTTGTGAATCCTCTTGATGGGTGGGTTCTTTTAGTCCTGAAACCAATCAATTTGTCATACTTGAAAATTTCAATTAGATACATTTTGATGTTTTCTTGATTATCAGTGTGCATTGGACACAGCAAGCACCAAGTGGGATGTATCAGTATTTTATAAAGGTTAGCAATCTAGATTTTCTATATACTTATGTGAAGTGCTTATCAAATGAAGTATAGCAAGTAGTATGTATTGAATAATTGCAAATTGTATATCTTTTGGTTAAGTTAGTTTAGCTGACTAACATTACCCTTCTGTTTCTGTGTTTACTACTTTAAAAAGGAATGTTGGTGCAAATAGTTTTTGCTTCTATTGTGGTTGGTGTATTATTTTGATCTGGGTTCATTAGCTATAATTATCAATTTTGATTGTGCTTAATGATTTTATATGTTTCACACATCTGGCTAGATGTTAATGATGATGCTTATTGAACTCTTATGTATAAATAATTTGGTGTATATTTTGTATAATTCTTTTCTTACACTATTATATACTTTCTAGTCCTGGCATATCGTAGCAAAACAGCATGCCGTTTCCTTGAATTTGGTTAAAGTCACCAACGTCTTCTGATATACTTATAGATATATCATTCTCTCCTTTTAGAGAGAAAGAATTAAACATATCCGATGGTATTTGTGAGACCAGTTTGATGTTTTAACTAGATGTGTACTGTCTACTATCTCTGTAGAGAATGATTTAGAATGTAAAATATTATGAGTACCCTAAAATTTACAGCCTTTTGTGTCATGTCATACATACTACATTTTTTTTTGGGTCAAATGCGCAGCTTTTTCTTGTTTCTTGTTATCTTTAGGTTGTGTCTTGAGAGTTATTTGAATTGGCATTTCCTTTTCCGAGCAAGAGATGAAATGTATTGCACCTGCAAAATTACAGTTTTCACCATAGTTCACTGCCTGTTTCACATTTTTTTTAGGTGGTGCCTACTGTATACACTGATGTCAACGGCCACACAATCCAGTCAAACCAGGTTCATTTAACTCACGGATATCATTTTAAGACATTTATTTCATATTCTAACAACCAAAACATATTACAACTAGAAATGGTTTTGCAGTTCTCTGTGACAGAACACTTTAGGACCGGAGATGTGGGTCGTCTTCAGTCCCTACCTGGAGTTTTCTTCTTCTATGACCTTTCCCCAATTAAGGTGATGTTCTGACTGAAGATTCCAAATTAATGTTAAAAATACTGAATATATAGAACTAAATACGCTTGTTCTCATTATTCTACTTCTCTTTGTCTTTTTCTTATTATACTGGAGTTTTGTATTTCAGGTTACTTTTAGTGAAGAACACATCTCATTCTTACACTTCCTTACTAACGTGTGTGCCATAGTTGGAGGTATAGATTGATACTCCCCTTATACCACTCCTTTCTTGCTTGCTTTGCTTAAAATCATTTCGGGATACAATTTTCCTTTCTATTTTTTGAATTTGTAACGACCATGCAACCTGTCTATTGCATACAGGTGTTTTTACTGTTTCTGGAATATTAGATTCATTTGTCTACCATGGTCAAAGGGCAATCAAGAAGAAGATGGAAATTGGCAAATTTAGCTGATAATTGATATTTGGAGCATAACGTCGCTTTATTTGGTTAATTTCCAGTGAAAGGCTTTCTGGAGATAATCAAATTCGAGAGAAGATCAACTATTGAATGAAATTCTCTTTTGGTTTTCCGAGTTCTTTCAATTTCGACAAAAGGATTTTGCTGTTAGATCTGTCGTCTGTGATGGTTAAAATGCTAGATCATGTATGTTCAGCAAATACTGTTTTGACGTATTTAATACCCCTTTCTGAAATAGCTTTAATGATGTCAATATTGCATCTCTATTTTGAACTAGCTTTAAAAGGATAGTATGGTAATATTATATAAATTGAGAGATAGAGAATTGAAATTTATTTGAATGGAATCTGTAAAATTTATGAATATATTTTTATCGCATTTTAGGTAATATTCTTACATGTTATATAATGTTTGGTTAGAGTACAGAGTGGGATTGTGGACCTAACTTACATTAATAAATTAGACGTTTTGCGTCTGTAAATGTATGTCATTTTTTAAAATTTTATAATATATTATAAAATAATTATTAAATTTTAAAATAATAAATTAAATAATGAGTAATTTAATTTGTTATTATTTTATTTTAACTTTATATTATTTTTATTTTTTATTTTACGTTTATATATCATACATTTTATTTTTTATATATATATATATATATCATGAAAAGGAGTTCGAAATTTTAAATTAAAATAAATTTGAAATTCAAAGAAAAAATTTGGCTCTCTTTCGCTTTTTTTGTTTTTTAAAAAATGAGTTCAAGCCACCTTGGCCCGAAATGGTTCACGATTTCAGCAGCCTCCTCTCGAACATAGTTTATTGTCGATTGAGTCACAGGCAAGCAAGAATGTCAATTTTAAACAGCGTTGGGTCTGTTAAAAAGCCCACTCTGCATACCTGAGCCAGTTTTATATCCAACTGGTGTCGCTACCTTTGGACCCAAAAAACTTCAGCTACCCAAAAAAGTAAATTAATGATTTGATCTTAAAAAATATATAATTTTTTAATTTAATTTTTTAAAAATAAAATATTTTAATTTAATATTTAAAAAATTAAGTTAAGTGACAATAGTATTAATAGATTAACTGACTATTAAATAATAGATTAGATCATATTCAACAATAACAAAAATAAAATATATTATATTTACAAATTGAACAATTGTTTATATTTTTGTGTAATTTTTAAATATTATTTTACAAATTACATATTATGAAAATATACTGTTTATATTTTTAAGTTGAATATAATCTATTTCAATATTTATTAATTAGTTAGCCTTTATTAATAATACTATCAAATAAATTTATTTTATTAATTAAATGATCAAGCTGATTAAAAATTTATTTTTTAAAAATTAAATTAAGATATTTTATTTTTTAATAACTAAATTGAGAGAATATACATATTTTAAATATTAAATCATTAATTTATTAAAAAAAAGCATATATACATGTAATCAATCTAGGAAAAAAATTATAAAAGAAATTTAAATGTAATTTTTATTAATTGATCATTAAATTCTCTAATTAAAAAATAATAAGTATATTCACTTTTATGATCATTTTTAGCTCGTAAAATTAGTTGAGAAAATTTTAACGAAAGGCCTAGATAGGGATTGATGGCACGAACTCTAGCCCATGCTTTCGCATCGTATACAGCTTTGAAAGAATGAATAATTTTCATGAACATAAAATAGGGAAAATTCATGCGTTTCGTAAGGGTAGGGACCAGGGAAGTCTGTTTTCCGTCCCATTCATAAAAATTTTTAAGTTAACATTTGTTTCGCAAGAGAGTATCTTAATTTTTCAAGATTTTAAAAAATTATTTATAATATATTTAAATGTTAATATTGTTTCATCCAAACATTTTATAAGTAAAATTTTTTATACTGATAACAATAAATATTATGTACCGAATCGAATCAATCTATATCTAATAATAAATATTATGAACTGAGTCGAATCAATCCATACACAGACTAGGAGCTCTTGCCTATAAGATCTAAAACATAAAAACTCACATTCTCTAAATAAATCCGTATTATATTCTCTCTTTTCTTTTTTAGTCTCTGCCTCTCCTTCCATATTTCTTCGTCCTCTTGACCTATAATAAATGATTTCATCATTGAAGTTTATAATGAGAGCTCTAAACTCCCTTATAACTCTGACTCTCCGTGTCTTGTAAGTCCTAAGCTCTACGGAATCCACTTGAGGAATGTAGCCAAGAATTTGATCATAGCTCCCAAGAACGTAGATTTTTCCACGAACTCTCCCTTTCCTTTGCTTTTTTTTATTTTTCTTCTCAGTCTAATATTCTGAGGATGGTGATTCTGGGAACCTTCCTTTGCAACTTGCATGTTGCACTTATAGGAAGAAAGAGAAAAAGTTGGATGTAATCCAAAGTAAATCTTATCTTGGGACATCACAAAGATGCGATTTGCAATTTATAAAGTTTAGGTTGATCAATTCTCTTGCAAAAAGCAATTGATACGTAACTTAAACTTCTAAGCGTTCAAAATTATAACATTGAAATTCGTAGCTTGATTGAATGTTTTTTAAATAATAATAATAATAATTTATAGACTATCAATTATAGATAGAGCAAGTTTAAAAAAGAATCCTTAACTATTGGATCACAGGTTGTTCTTTGAAAGGAAGTAAGTCCAAATTCTAAGAGTATTAAAAATACTAATTAAAACTAAAAAAATTTTAAAAATATCTTCAAAATAATTTGCAAAATTCTTTATAGTTGATGGTTAGTACCATCTCAATTTTGAAACACGAAAACAATGTATATTTTTAATTCACTGTAGAGCTCTTTCAATGGATCATATATATCAAATTGAATGGTCCCATTTCTTAGATAAACAACTTTAGATAACCCAAACACACCTCATCCATAGAATTGCAGAGAAAGAGAAGATACTGTATATGGGCAAAGATTGAAATATTACAATAATTTATAATTAGTTTTGTTTTCCATGTACTTATTTTACATTAGCTGTGATATTTAATTATTTCAGCAGATTAATGACATTTAAACTAATCCCTTGCCAAAGTCTCTCTAGTGAAGTCGATCGTTGGGTAAGTTTTGAAATTTATCAATTTTTATATTTAAAATATTCAAAAGTTCAAAGCGGCAACTCAATTTGTGATCAAGGTTAGTGAGGGACGATTCTGTGAAAGCGAGTGTGACTGTATTTACGTTAAAGTGTAAAAGTTTAGGTGGAGTAGTTAAAATCCTAGTCAATTAGTCACCATCTGTAGGAGAACAATGCTAATAATTAAACCATGGGGCATTTTCGTTTGTAGCATATTCTGCAAAATGAATAAAAGAAATGCCACTGTTATCGTGGAAATCGGAGACAGAACTAGTTAAACCATCCAAGTCCAACCTATCTAATTGACCACGTCTGCTGTAAAATGCGTTGTATTGTTGTTTTCTTGATTTTTTTTACTCTCGTTTTTCCTGTCTGTGATTTGTTTTCCGACATCAAGTTGTTCATAATTGGTACGGGATCTTGAATAATGTAAAATTTACGAGTCTCACTCTGATAAAACAAATTTCATGTCCTCTACACTCGATGCAGAGTCAAGAGATTGCGCTGTCTAAACACCATACGGTTCATTGAATGAAATAATTGAATACTGAATTTGACGGTACTTATTGGATTCCATCTGTTCTTGCGAATTGTCGTCTTCAACCCATACTTTGTTATTTTTTCTAAACAATAATAAAATGATAATCGAATCACGTTTATTTCTAGCCCCAGCTAAAATTTAGTTAGAATCTGCGATATTAAGGGCGATTGCAGATGGTCTCATGTTATAGAATACTCATCTCACTCTACACTTTATTCAGGAATCACTCGCTTTCATCCATCCCAAATATTAATTCAGCTACAAGACCTCAAAAATATTCCACATATTTTCAATCTTCCTTGACATCGAGTATATTCTGTTCTCTTGCAAACAACACAATCTCATTCTTCTACCAGGTGGTAAGTTGCACACGGTGAAAATACAAAATTCAAATACCACTATAATATAACTAGAAACATAATACAATATTCACGAAATACCATAGAAATTCAATTACAGCAATAAACTATGACCTAGTCGTAACCATTCTCCTTCTCCACGGCCAAACAAGAAAAAACCAGATGACCATGGTAGAGATTACAACATATTGACATAATACTTTAATAATAACAATAGTAATCCAAATTCTATGAGCAGCACTGCAATTGCCAAAAACTCCAATGCAGTAGGCTACCTCAGACGCTAACACCTAAACTGACTATGAATAATCAGACTCTTCAACTAGACATTGAGATACAGCAAGATGCATATAACACAGTCTACTACTACCATGCGCCTTCACAGGGAATCCCAGTCAATCTCATAAGAAGGGAACTTCTGCAGATTAAAATTATCCGAAGCACCCTCCCACTGAGGTTCATTCGCATCCGCAAAAGTCAGATCCGACAAAGGGGAAGATCCCGCAGATCCCTCGCTCTCCGTCAAGGCCACCGACGACGAACTCTCCACCTTCAGATCGACTTCTCCAGCTACCACCTGCGGCTGAGAAACCTTCGTTGCCGCTTTGGACCGCCCCGTTGACCTCTTAGACGAACTCGCTGGCTTCCCTGACTTCCCCTGTTTCTGCAGATCAGCCAAGCTTTCGCAAATGGCTTGAAGCTTAGCGTCGACAGAGGAATGAAGAGGCTTGTACTCGCCGAAATCGCCCCCGACACAGGATCCTTGGTGTCGAAGGTTCGGAAAATTAAGCCTAGCAAAGTCACCTCGGAGCTTGTAAGCGGCCTTATCGTAGGCGAGTGCGGCTTCCTCAGCGGTGTCGAAGGTTCCTAGCCAGAGACGCGTGCGGTTCTTCGGGAGTCTGATCTCTGCGACCCATTTGCCCCAATGGCGTTGCCTTACACCTCTGTACAGCTTGGTGGGTTTGGGAGGCATACCCGTGTGCTTCATGGGAATAGGTCGGGGACTCAAGAAGCCGAGGGTAGTAGTATTTTGCTGCCACAGGTTTTGCTGGGCCCTGAGCTGGATCTGAGCTTGGATCTGATGAATCTGAGATGGGGTTAGGTGGTTTAGCCCAATAACAGAGCTGGGTTGCTCGAAACCCGTGAAGCTTTGGGTGTTGGATGGCTCATCGGCAAATACAGGAGCCATCGATGTGGAGCAACCATCAGCGTAGAAATTATGGTATGGAGGGACTGAAGCAGAAAATTGAAAGAAGTTGGAAGGAGAGTAGGAGGTAGAAGGAACAGAAGAATTTGAAGAAGGCGATGAGGCTGCGGAAGGAGAGGGAGTTGTGGAAGGACTTTTCATAAAAGGTTCAAGAACTTCCATTAGCTCACCCCTGAAGGGATCTGACTGGAGTGACCTGCTACTATAGAAATCCATTGTAGCTGCCATAACTTCAACTGGACACAGATCTCAGCTTCAATCAACCTGCGTCTAACAAAAACTAAACAACAGGTACTTGTTTCACACACAAATTAAAACCAACCAACGTAAACAAAGATCTTTTCTACAAAGTAGGACGTAGAGGTTTAAAATAGACAACCCCTTTAATCCCAACAAGTTAAAAAAACAAAGCTTTGAGGGATAAAAAAAACCTCGTAGCTGATTGAAAGATGAGGAAAACGCTTTAAAAAAATCGACAATTTACTAGGGAAATTATGTGAGAAGTTTAAAAAATTAGCAACAAGAGAAAAACTGGATCTCGATTCTGAAAACACCTGGCTTTCGAGAAATCCTTCTAAGTTTGCTTCTTAGCGAATTAAAAGACAAACCCAAAAATCATAACTTGAAAGACAGATGATTAACAGAAAGGGATTCAGAGAAGCGGGGCGTTACAGAGGGGGGAAAGAAAATAAAGATTAGAGAAGATCTGGGAATCACACAAACGGTAAGCTGCTCTCTCAGAGAAAAAGAAAAAAGTAATTTAAGTGAATATCTCTCGGCCGCTCTTGGTTTTTGTCTTTCTAACACTCAGTCCTTTATATAACACCCTGCCTCCTTTATTATCACTGTTAATCACTTCACTCATCTCAAATTATCGCGCTCGTAAATCGTTACCGCGGGTTGGTTTCAGCCGGATTCTCCTCGTGACCCAAGACATATTCCCATTCATAGAGCTATCAACCAATTATACGCCGACACGTATGAAATCTCTGTGCAACAAGTGACACGTGCCCGCTACAAACAGTCAGGTGTCGGTGACTTTCATGGTTGTCATGTTTTTAAATTCGTTCATTGAACCTGTTGACCTTTTTAATGCGCGTTCACACCAACTAGGCAACTACTCCTTCAGGTAGATTGCGCTTGTTCTTTCCCTCGTTTTTTATTTTTTATTTTAATTGACTATATTGCTCGTTTGTGCTGCGTCATTCTTGAATTAAAAAAATAAATTAGATTAGTGGTTTCAACTTTCATGTATTATGATATGAATAAATTGAAGTGAAGAAAATGAATAGCTCAATTGTTTTATGTTGGAATTGAGACTGGTATTGATTAGAGATAAGAAAGAGATAATATAATCTTATGAACGGAGGCGCTTCGTTGCGCACAAAATGATAAATGGATAGCCGTTTTCGCTTTGTTTTTTCTCCCACTTAGCGGATAGCCGGTTTGTGATCTATAAAATTACACCCCAAAACACTTTTGATATTTTTAAAAGTTTTAAATTATCAAGTGCTCCATTGTAATAACTGCAGAACGCGGGCAGCTTCTAGTGCTACAAATGATATACCATAACGAGTTTGCGTTATATTATAGCACTAAATTGTGAATCCAAACGGAGAAATTCTTTTTCATTCTTTATTTTTTAAAAGCTAGTTTAGGAGTGGAAAATGATAGCTGCCCCCCGTCATAAAAGAAGGCTCTAGATGAAGAAATTAACGATGACCTAGCTGGGATACACGTTATCCTATTATAATTCTAGTATGCTATTTCCACAACCACCCACGACCTATCTTTAAGCGTAATTAATGAGGTCGTAAGAATTGTTAATATTGATTAATTCAGACTCTTAAGAAAAAGCTCACTAAAAGTAATCGATGCTTGCAAGAATTAGAACCATAAAACAAAGAAGGCGCCACAGACGGGAGCCGTTCGATGGGCAGAAAAAAAGCTTGACAAGATGGAATTCGAAACTGGTGCGAAACCCTGAGGTCAGCGTTACGCATCCAACGACGGGCAACTGAGAGTAACTGTTCCTCCAGTGGACCCCACGTAATGAGCTGGCTGATAATTATGATTGAAAACTAACGTGGCATATGAATGCTGAGCAGAAGACTTCCAAAAATTCTTATATAATTTCATAATATTAAATTACATTTATCATTTTATATTAAAAGTTGATGAAAAGTCAAATTAATATAAAAAATTAAATAATATAATACATCTAGTAGGACTAACTAGAGTAATGATTTGTTGACCGTGGTTGAGTTTACACGGGGTTTACTACGGCGTAGATTCTAAGCAACAGAACGTGGGAATGACACGTGCGAGTGAGACAGACTCTTCAATTGCGGCGCCTCTGGCTTCAGATCTGGTCTTGGATTATATGGCTGTCTGTGCTTGACTCACGCTTGATATTGGAGTGTTAGCATCACGGGTGGTGATGCCCACGCTTGTGCCGCATCAAAGTAGGAAGTGAATCACACACTCTACATGTAGCGTTATCGCACACTTCCGGAGCTGACAATTATTTGGGATTTTTTTCGGCCTGAAGACAATTATTTGAGTTTGTATCGTTTAGTTTAATCTTAATTTTGGCCAAAGGAGAGAGGGAACCCAAATACTTTACTAACCCAACCCCGGATATGTGTTGGTTAAGTTAGTTGACCGAAATGGAAGAAGAAAGTTCCAGAATAAATAATGAAAACAAAAATAAAATTTAAGTTTATTTTTTATATATTTATTATAATTTTTAATTAAAAACGATGAATAAACTTATTTTAAAATTCAATAATATAATTGGATTTTGTTTTTAAAAAAATTTTGCATGTTTATTTTTCTAGAAATAGTACAAATTAAAAAATATATAGTATTTAAATGTATTTCATTAATCATTGAGCGTGCTGATTAGTGGCTAATGGTTATGAACCTAAAACCCAGAGACCATCCCTTGTTTTCTTTTCTCTTTCCAACCGTGACTTTTCATTCCACCAGTTTCCTTGTCAATAAAGTTTCAATATATTCCGCTTTCCACTTCCCATTTCACACTAAACTTAATCCCTTTAGATTCCTTTTCCATTATTCATTGAGATCACTGTATATAGTATATATATATATATATATATATCTTTATTTTATGCCTCATTGTTATTATCATTAGAAATTTAACTACGCCACGCGACAATAATTAGAATGATTGTTGGAGTAGAGCTTGGTATATGTGGAGTTGGCATTACACACGCCTTCCGTATTGTTAATTTGTACATACCGAAAAATATTAGCTGAATGAAAGACCAAATTTTTTTGAAAAACTACAGCCTAAGGACAGAATGCTGATACAATTTTATTTTAACGTAATGCTGTACTTAAGAATTATACATGTTAAAAGATATTTCAATGGAAAGGGAAAACAATTAAGTCATTCAAATGCGGACAGAAATTTAACTATGTATAATTGGACGATGTGAGGTATGAAATGAAGAGAGATAGAGTAATACATTACATATGTTGTTGTGCAGCAATTTGCAATGGAGATATATAGGTTTTGGTTAGGGTGGTCGAATGTGAAAGCACAAAGAGGAATGAGGAAATAGAGTGTGGGAATAAGCAAGTTGTGGATCCATTATTTGTTAGATAGCATGAAGAAGAACTACATTTCAAAAAAGAAATGGTGAGTTATTTACTTCAAGCCACAACTTAGCTAGCTAGTTAGCTGGTGCTTTCATTTTTCAATTCAGTATCCTTATTTTGAAAGAATGCGTAACTAAGGTTGGGGACGCATTGGATGGATACACTTATTAAATTTGTTTTTGTTGTTAATTAGTAAGTGAGCATGTGAATCCCAAATTTGGATGCCGCGTCATGTTCAACCATTTGTTTCTCTCTATTTTCTTTGTTGTATGGTGGTTAGTCAAATTGACGATGTTTAACATTACAGCCCATAAATGCAAATTTCTTGTACTATCAATCCACAAATCAGTATCCCTTTTATTTAATAAGATGGCTAATCCATATGCATTGCTTTCTAAGCAAAAAAGGTTGTGATCTAATCTCCCCCCTCCTCATGCAAGCGAAGGAGTGAATTCTGATATCTCGCGAGATAAACAGAGAAATTTGCGAGAGAGAGATAAGATAAATTGGAGGTGGCGTGGGATATGAATTATAATTTATGATAAACATTTATGTTATGTCTCTATTACGCGAGTCTGAATCTGCGACTGTGTGCATTGTGCAACTTGTACGTTGGAATGATGGAGGGTCCCACCCATCAACTCAACGCGTTTTCCTTTTTCTGAGCTTGACTATAGACTGTAATTAATAAGTAACGAGGGCCGTTTTTCTTCTATTCCTGCAACCCTCTAACCTAATGACACGTGTCATATCTTTTCTCCTTACAAATTTCTTACTCTTCCATCCTCAATCCTCATTTATCCACACCAACAGTGTTTGTATGGATTAATTCTTCAAATAAATTTGTTATATATTAATAAAATGAAAAAAATAATATATTTGATTAAAAATATTAATTAATAAAAAAATATATTATTAAATTATTTTTATTTTATCTATTAAATTATTAACATACCAACTAGAGTGTAAGAACATTTTTCTCTGTCAACGCTCTCACACCATTAAAAGGGCTGAGTATTCAGTGGTTGTGGTTGTGATTGCGGTTGTGCTTCCATCGTCACTGGCTCGCCTCTCTCTATCATTATGCTAATATTCTTTATTTAAAACAATTTTATTTATTATATTAAATTAGATTTATAATTTTTAACCTAAAATTAATATTTTAAAATAAAAATTATAAAACTAATTTATACTTACTTAAGTTTTTAATAAAAATTAATATTATGTTAAAAAAATTTATTTTATAAATAAATTACAATAAATTTTTTCAATTTATTTAAATTAGACTTTTTAAAAGAAAACATATACGTAACTTTTTAGGAATTTAGACTAATTTTATAAAAAATGATAATTTAATTTAGTTTTTGTTAATGCAATTAAATTTTTAAACAATATGTATTATTTTTAAAATAATAAAATTTTTATATTATTATATTTAAATTTTTATGTCATATTATAATTAAATATAAATTTAATATTTTTATTATTATGTTAAAAATAAAATTATAGTGTTACATTGTATAAAAAGTTACTTTCATTAATAAAAAATAAATTACAAGAAAGTATAATGTGATTTATAAAATTAAAGAATAATAAAATATAATTTTTTAGATTTATGAGATGCTATTATAATAAATTTTCAAAATATTTTATGCATTTTTTAAATAAAAAGAACAATTATTATAATTTAAATATGACGTGAATAATCGACCCTTTAATTTTTGCGGAATGCATATTACTGCTACTACTTTGACCCATTCCTTCTTAGTCGTGCAGAAGGATAAACGTGGTAGTTATAATCGTCGACGGTTTAGTGGCCAAGATCACGTGAGTAGACCCCACCACTCAACAAGGTTCACGTGACCTGACTCTGCGCCCGTACTCTTATTTTGTGAGCCCCGGGTTTTGTGTGTCCCAATATTTTTATATATATTCTGTCAATAAAATTAACTATCATTCAAGATTTGTAATTTGTAATTGTCTTTTTCCCACAAATATGTCTTTTGATTTTGATCTCGAACCTTTTAACATTTTAAAAAATCATTACACCTGACTTTTTTCCCCTAATCAAGTGTTTGTGAATTAATTGACGATGAGTTAGCCTACGTTTTGTTATAATCATAGTACGAGTTACTGATACATGTGAGTTAAAGTTTTATGTTTTCTTGTAAAACCGTACGAGTGATGAGTTTTCGTGACATGCAAGGCAAGAGAGTGCATAAAAAAAAATCGTGGCCCAAAATTCAAATTGAATGACGTATTGGTATGGCAGTAGCCGGAAATGATTTGGATGGTATTTGGGTCGCAAAGCAACTGTGCAGCTACCTTAAGAGGAAGCAAGGAAACAGGGGTGGGATAGACAAAATCAAAGGACGTAATTAAGGCGAAGGGCTTGGAAGTTGGTAGAAGGTAAGAATGGAAGAAAATGTAAGTTTTGCATCATCCACAATGAATGAAGTTTGTCATGTAATACCTCATTTTTCAACTCTTTGAGCTGGAAAGGTGAGGAGCACATGGAAATGGGGTCTCCTTGATTTGAATGCTTGCGTTGTTCACAAGTGTGGGCATTCATTTTTTTTGGACCATTTGGCCTCGTAGTCGCACACCCCATTCATATTCGTTGTGACCGTCGTTTTCAGAGCAGGATTCAATGTTATAGCAAAAGATATTGTTGCAATTACTAGAGCCTTTGAGTGGGGTTTTCGCTTACTTACTCCAATTTCACTTTTTCACGACACCCCACATGCGTCCCGGTTAATCATACCTTCCTTCCCACTATTATTTCTTTTCTTTATTTTACCTAATATTGCTTTCTCCTAAAAGCCTTAAGAGTGGGAAGAGGAAGCAAGGAATGAATGGGCTTTTATTGGTTGATTTTGGATGTGATTCTAAATGGAGGAATGGGACAAGAAGAAGTTGGTGTAACTTGAGCAGGTATTGTGTAGAAAAAGCAAAGCCCAATTGCCAAGTGGGTAAGGCATTCTAGCTAAAAAAGGTGATTGTATGAGTTAAAAACATAATTAGGAAGGCGAAGGCCAAGCTTGGAATGTTTCGTAACACACAGCAGATAGCAATAGCATTAGCATGCGCCTAAAGTGCCCTTTCTTTATCACTCACTATTTTTTCACCAGTTTTATTGATTCCTTGACATTTTCCCTGTTTTTGAAAGAAAGCCAAAACCTTTTGCTCTTCGCTTTAACCTTTATGTCAACCTATAGCGTTTCAACTCAAATCACTCTTCACTCCCCAATCCCTCCAACTCCCAAAATAAATTAGCCACCCTTTCATTCTCGGATGCTTATCAAAACTGCATGTAAATTATTTTCCAAAAATTACTGGTGTATTTTTGGACTATTCGTTTAGCCCATTTCTCACACAACAAAACAAATACAAAAAATGATGATCTTAGATACTAGATAGGGTATATATTTCAACAAGTAACCCATAAAATTATATATCTTTTTCCTAAAAAAAAAAACTGGTAATGTGCATAAGTACGCTAATATTATTTCCCAATATTTTATAAAGCGGCTCTAATTATAAAATAAAGAAAGAGCAATAAAAAACCGTTTTTGTCCTAACATTTAGGTTTACTTCCAATTTTACCCTTAAATTGTTTCTGTTTCATTCTCTTTGTAATTGTTAATGTCATTAAAATAAACAACGAACAAACAATTGATTTTTCGACAATATTGTAGGCTTAATTAAATTATAGTGTATTTTATTATTTAATTTAATTAATACATAGTCATCATTTTATTCTCAATTTATTCTATTATCAATAATTCAAGATAAATTAATAATAATTTAAATTTTAATTGATAAGAAAATTAAAAAATAATTTTAACTAATGAACTTGTGAAATTGCGATGAATTCAGTGAATTTGCACGTCATTGCTATACTTGTAATAAATCGCTTTTGGATTTCTTATTGGGCGCTTCCCTGATGAGTGTCTGCGATTTTATTCATCGCTAAAGTGTATTTTAATATTATTACAATGAATATTATTACTGTTATAACTTTTGTTTAAATAATTAATTTAACAAAATTTATAGTGGTAATAAAAATCGTTGCAAAAAATTTTAACAAAAAAAAAATTACTGCTAAAACGCCCACCCAACATAAACGCGCCCAGAGGATCTTGGATCCTTATTTTGTTTAACCTCCTTTGGAACTAGTCTGTAATGACATTATAAGTTTACTATGTTGATTAGATTTAAAGAAAAAGACTTAGAGCATTTTGAAATAATCCAATAATCTCAAATGTATTTAATCCATAGGAAAGATGAATAAACCAATAGTCCAACAGTCTTATTTATAAATATACTGGATACAAAACTGTTATATGATTAGAATTCTAACTAAAATGAAATACCTATTTTATTTTATTAATGATGGTATCCAACAGTCCTATTCGTATACTATTGCCAATTGATGAGTGGTGTGCAAAGCAATATACCGTCAGCATAATTTCTTTTCTTTTTTCTGTATGTTTTGAAGCAATATACTAAAGCGTTATCCAATTAATCTATTTGTTAATATTGCAAAGTGATTACCTAAATGTTTTATGCGGTATTCGTTTCATTGCCTTTCTAACAAAGTGATACAGAAGTACAGAAGCAATCTATGTATTCAAAATGTCGGTATTCAAGGTTTGAGGGAATTATATATAGGATCAAAAAAAGTCTAATATACTTTTCTTCTTTGACATCTGGCTTCCAAGAGAAGAAGTGTCTTTTGTCATAAGAAACAATTAAGTATTTCTTTTAAAAGATTATGAATTTTAATTACAGTTAACTACATTATAAAAGATCAACCTATTTTGTTAGATCAACTTAGTTACTTGATTAGATTAAATTATGCTTTACTATGTTGTAAAAAAATGATTTTTTTAAAGTAGTGTATGTTTTGATTTTTATTACTTCTTCCAAATAGAATGACTGAGGGTGTTTTGTTCATTATTTATTAATACTTTTCATTTAAATAATAAGTTTTGTAATTATTTTGTAGGCAAGTAACACATGAGGATAAAAATATAAATGAAGATTTTGATAAATGATTAAAAAGAATATAAATTTCACTTTTTTAATTAATTAAACTTAATGATATATTTTAATTTTAGTTGATTTAGTTGTAATCTTTTTTGTTTATTTTTTTGAAATGTTTATTTTAAATTTATTAATTCATGCATTAAAAATAAGAGTTTGTTATGTTTATGAATATTTTTATATTTTTATTAAATTTTTTAATAATAAAATTAAGGTGCCTACTGAGACTTACAGAAAAGTAAGAAACCAAAATATTTTTTTTTTTTTCCCGCTATAAGAATTAAGAATAGGAATAGAGGGAGCTGTAGCTGGGGGAATAAAAATCGAGAAAGCACTTTTCTTGTATACCATCGCTAGATTTGAGTCTCATATTTGAACTTACATCATACGAAAGTCACATGAAAGTTTCTGTGTGAATGGAGTAAAACGAGGGGCACAAACCACAAGGAAAAAGTGGTCACCCGCTCAATCATTCTTATATGGCCCATTCATTTGGACTTCCCACCATTTTAGTTTTGCCTTTTTCACTCTCAACTTTCAACCTGCCGACACGTTTTTTTTATATCCCTTACGGTTGTTATTCGTTTTTCACGTGGTCAAAGTGGACCCCTAGGCATGGCCCAATATTCTTTCAAATCGCCACATCTATATGGCCTGAGATGGGCCATTGGTAGTCGACTCACTACAAAGGTTTTAAATGAAGTGGGCTAGGATGGGCTGGGCTTATGTATTTTTCTTCTAGTGAATTTGCTACCATAGGAATGCGTGTAAACGACTCGCTGCTTTACAGCGTACCATTCAAAAAGAAGCATGATGATTCCTAAGATGAACCGAGGCCAATCTGCCAAGTAATCAATATTTTACTTCTTCCGCAACGAAGTGCCAATCATCAAAGAATTAAAGTTTCATTGAGTTTCCACAAGGACAGCACTCAAGATTCAAATATGTGTTTTGTTTTGTTTCCATCGTTGCTGTTTGGAATTATCTTATCCTTGAGACAACGATGCTTCGGACTGGGCTTCTAGATTTTTACATAAATTATAAGAGATTATGGGCCCCTGGAGCTTGTAATCCTCCGACATATGGACCCCCTAAAACGGAACTTAACAGGCTAGTTTATTCTTTTTTATTTAGTTGTGTAAATAGATATATGCTGGAAATCAAACTTCAAATTAGACTGCGTACAGAAATAGGAGTACGCAAACGAAGGAAGTGCCTTGGCGAGTCACTTCGTCATGTATAGTTGTCAATAAATCAAACAAATTAAATATTACGATTACAACATTTCCGTTTGGACAATTTCTTGATTTAAATTGTTTTGACGATGATGTTAGAGATTTCTTGCGCGACTTGCTTGGGGATGTGTATAGAATAGGAATTACCAAGCTCATAAATAGGTTTCCTGTTTTCTTGTCTTTGTTTATTGGATTATGTAATCAACAAGAACTCACAAGTCACACCTTCACGGCACCATCCCAGTTGAAATGGTTGAAGCCAACGCTAATTTATCTGTCGAGCCATAGATTGCAAGTGCCACAAAGATTGCTCCAAGGGATGTTTGCTATTTACTGTCTCACATATACTAAGAATTCGATGGAATTGAAAAACTTCTTGATGCCCAAAAGGTTACCAGATCACAGAAATTTAAATTCTTCGACCAATATATTAAATAATAATTGCTGTGCAGGTATTTAATTATTTATACAAAAGGAAAAATTGATCATCTATTCCAGCTTTTTTTTAAAACAAAAAAAAATTGTCCTAGATATGCACATGGAATAGCTTGCTGTACATTATGAGAGGCACTCCAACTAAAAAAAGGAGTCTAAATATTGGACACAACGTCTCCTGTTGAACTCTAACAAGCTACCATAGGTGTGATGAGAAATTCCAACAAATAGAGCTTGTGTATCAGGGCTAAAGGATATACCCGCAATCTCACCAAATAGATCTATCTCTTGAGCTTGTACAAAATCAGACCGTGCGTCAAAAATATGCACGAAGTCTGCTGCCTCAGCCATGGCCAAAAACCGTCCATCTGATGTGAATTTTAAGGCCCTAATTGCACCCATTCTTCCTTTCAGGACAGCCAAGGATTCTGACAAATTTCTTATATCCCACAACCTGCATGTTGTGTCCTGATTTCCTGTGGCCAATATTCTTCCATCTGAATGCCAGGCACAGGCAAAACAATAGTCCAAGTGCCCTCTTAGGCATCCGGTAACCTAAGACATAACCTAAACAAATCAGAATCTGTGAAATACAGCAATCAGGACACATGCCCTTAACAAACACGTCTGTAAACTTACCTTCCCAGTGTTGGCATCAGCTATTAAGCACTCAGCACTGTCCCCAACAACTGCTAATAACTTTCCATCCGGACTAACACAAGTATTCTGCAATGTCCAGAATCCGTACACAATATTTGTTAATGACAAGCTTCATTTTTTACCAAAATCAATATAGTAACAGGCATCTCAGTTGACCACACTTACATTGACTGACCAATCATATTTGAAACTACCAAGACTAGAAAAATTTTCAGCATCGAAAACTCTAACTTGAGCATCATTATTTGCTGTCATAACCCTCAACGACCCACTGCAAAATTGAAGGTTTTTACTTACAAGCCAGACCAAAACAAAAAGAAATTGAAAACAGTCAATTCTGTCAGTGACTTACGTCTGATTGCAATAAACATCCACTGCATTTGTTATAGAATTATCATCTGTAGTTTTCTTACTGCAGAATGCAACTCCAGAATGATTCAGATTCTGGTCCACACATAATTTACAAATTAGAAGGGGGAATTATAGTTGAGTAAGTATTGATTAGAAGAATATAATCTAGTTATTTTCCTACCTTGCAAATAAGTTCACCCTGGAAACCACCTGCCACCATCAAGTTTTCCTTGACAGCCATGGTGCTGATGTGAACTCTGGAGACAGGCTGAACCATATAACCAGGGTGCTTCTGAAAAATAAAAAACACAAATAAAAGTTAGAACCAATAAGTTCAACGTAGAAAACCATACAAGGTACGATGAACCAATTCTAACAACTTACAAGGGTAGGAACAATTGGTTTGGCTACATTAAGTACTTCTTTACCCCTTCGGAGTAAGGAGGACCAATGCATCACTGAGTAGTTTTGCATAAGGTAAACATCATGCTTGGATGTTGCCCATAGCAGATTCCTCAGCTGCACATACAAAAACACATATCAGTGAAATCAACATCAGCATCAGAGGGTAAAAAAGAGAGAGAAATATATCATTACGATAATTTAATTTGTTATCTATACAAGCACCACTTCAACGACACTACCCATCCCATTTACTTGATATGTTTCCATCAACAACACTTAAACTAAACATACTCAATAAACTATAAAGTACAATAATACCAAGTATTTCTGGACCGACATGCGTGATTGCAGTCTTATTTCTCTTCACAGAATGGTGGGAGTTCAAGTTGGGGGAGTTAAGTCTATTCTAAAAGCATTGAACTGAAAATCATAAGAGATCTTTTTTTTTTTTTTATAGTTGACTCCATGGACGGTATGCCTGAACAAATAGGAACCTTAAAGAAATATAAGCAAAATGTAGGGAAAGAACTTACAAAACTGTAAACAGAGATTAGTAAGCGGAGCCTATTCTAAAGGCAAGAAGATCCTACAAATATACATAAGAGGTGACAGAATGGTCACATTAAGACCACTCTTCAGTAGAAAAATTTGATACTAAATTAAAAACTCGTTAAATGTTGTCAGATATTTCCCTATCATACCATAAAAGAAATGTCCTGCCAAGCTGCTCACTTTCGACCTGCTTTAAAAGTTGACTTAAAGAAAGAAATAGCTAGCAGGCCTAAATGCACAAACAAGTTAAACGTGGTAAATTAGATTGCAGAAACAATCTTACAGCCATCAGATACAAAAAAATAAATACAGAATATATGAACTGCAAGAGAAAATGAATAAAAACAAAATGTATTGAGTAAATGGTCATACATAAAGTAAGACACAAGGTAATGACCAACAACCATAGAATCAAAAATTATTTGAGGAGCAAGAAACAGTACTGAGGAATGATACATTTACTTAGTGAATTATTAACTGTTGTCTCAACACTTACAAAAAGTTATTCTTTACTATGGTAATGGAGAATTTATCGACAGAAAGTTTATCCCATAGATATGACCAGTACACAAAGAAAATTTAAGTTTATCTTGTCAACCATATCAACCATAGCTGCATAGGACTAAATTGTAATTTTTTGTTTAGAACTACCAAATAATCTGCTGAAGCAAGAGAAACCAGAGTTGGTTTGGCTAACTCTTGATACTGTGAGATTTTATAAAAAAGTTAATCCATGATCCACTTGAAAAATTGGATGATATTATGTTCATAAAGCTCTGGTCCAAAGTGATGTGTGTGTGGGGGGAATGTGGATAGCTGAAATGGAACATCATTCTATTGCCTGCGCAAATGCCATAGAACAAAACAAAGTGTTTCTCATAGGAAGTCACCAAATTTAAGCGCGCCAATTCATACCATAGCCGTCATGCATCCATATATCCATAACATGGCATGAAACCACCTCGCCAGTAGAAATGATAAAACCTTGAAAAGTTGATCTTCTAATTTTTTTTTTCTTTTCTTAAAATTTTTTTAAGAAGAGGTAGGGTGTTTTATCGTCAGATATTAATTTTTGGCTAGATTCACAGTCTGAATGCGTGTATCCAAGACAGTTTTGTCAAAGGTTGTGAGCAACGGAATGAAATCCCTAACCGTAGTACAACGAATAATCAATTTATTTGATAAAGGGTTTCTTGAAGACTATATATAGAATGAAATGATGGCACAAGTAATAGCAAAGTCTTCAGTCTTTACCTGAAAATGCACAATTGTTGACTTGACCAGCTTCGTATTCAACTGAAAGGCATAGAAGTTGTTCCCTTTCTCCACTTCCAGGCACTCCTGTTAACCAAATAAATTGAAAAATATCAAATATGTCTGACAAAAAACAAGACTTTTAATTAAAAGGCAACTCTGAAGTAGAAGTTGTATACATAGCTTAACTCTGAAGTAACGTAACAACTCACCTTATGAAGGTCCTCACGAGAGCGGGAGAGGTTCTCATAGTTTTTGTATTGCTTTAATCGAGTCTCACGGTACTTGTCTCTGGTATAATTGAGCCTCTCCCAAGGAATACCCTGTATATCTTTTCCATGTCTAGCTTCCAAACAAGAAGTATCGGTCTTGGAGTTAGTCTGTTTCATAATTGAAGCCATCCCCAGAAAGTGTTAGGATTAAAAGGAACAAAAGCTTTGAAGGAAATAAGAAGAAATGGAAGGATGCGTACGGTTTCAAAGTCAGAGTCCGCCAAATCAAAATGGTTGTTGGTGGGAGGATCAGTGGGAAGGAAAGGGTGGTGGTCTTCAAAATCAGGGAAGTCATCATAGTCGTCGAGGATGTAGTGGAGCTCATGGTTATCGAACTCTTCCATTACCCTGGGATGTGGAAACTATCATTACCGGGGAATTTTGAAAGCTTGTTGAGAGAAGGGAGGAATGGGAAGAAGAGGGAGAGGAGGGCAATACTTATAATAGCAAAGTAGAGAGTGGGGGTCCACCAAACTAGCAATATGTGAGTACATGCACTTATTTCCTTCTCTCCCAAGTGTGCAATGCAGCAACTTCACTTCCCAATGCCACCTGAGACACTTTAATCTTTGATCCTATCAACCAGATCATACGTAACGTAGTCGGTAGTAGTTACTAGTCAGCAATCGCCAGTGTGAGAGCACGTGGTAGAGTGAGAGCAGGAGTTGAGGAAGGGTGGCAAACACGAGTGAGACCAGGCGGCGAGTAATGTATGATCAGTTGGATTTTGGAAGAGTTAACATATAAAACAGCGTACGTCAATTGTAGTTATGTGGGTCCCACCAATCTAAATGTTTAAGTTTGGATTACAATGTAGATCAAAATATCTAAACTGACATTAGTTTTCTTTGCCCCCATAAACGCCGCCATTTGGCATAATTGATCTCTTCTCTGGGACACGTAATCTTTAATTATTTTTGCGTGATTTTGAAAATAAAAGTTCAAAATTCAAAATTTAAACTACCTCTTTCTGTAGTCTTAATATATATAACATTAAATATTTTAGACCTACCTTGGCTATATTTTGTAAATCATCTCGTACATAGTACGTGTCCCCAGCTTAAACGGGGGAACATAACTTAGCTCTTTTTGCAGAGATTCACGAAAACGAAAGGAAAACGGTTGAATTTGAAATTCTACGTAGTGTTAGATTTAGCCATCATGCAATGCAAGTGAAAGGATTATTTACAACTTTTTAATGACCGACATTCTAATTTCTAAAAAAACATTTCCAACTGCCCATATCATAATAAAGGCGACATCTTATGGATAAGGTTGTTTAATAATGTATTTAGTAAAGATGGGACGCGCTGCCGCTGTTTATGCAATACCATAAAGATTAATTCATTAAACAGTTGTATGCTTTTTGGGGCAGATAATTTTGAATAATGGGGCAGTTTGGAAGGTGTCATCATCCAGGTAACTGTATTGAAATTTGAAATCCTTGTAATGTGCTGTTCCTATCATGATATAATTTATATGCCTCCATGTGGCTCTTCACCCACTTCTGATTTCAATCTTCTAAGCTTAGCAACGATGATCTTTCCATTGGGCCAAAATCTCAAAGCCCATAATGGAGGAAAACTGTTTATTTTAACAGTAATAGGTTATTGGTAATAGGACCAGTCCAATGCAAAGGTAGATCAAACATGATGACTGATGAGAATCCGAACGTGTGATGAAGGTTTGAAGAGAGCAGTAGGTTTTGGGGGTTCAGCAATGCTCGACTTTGACAACGACATAGGATTTGGAGGCAATTGCATTGCACCTGCGCACCTCCTCTCTCACTGTGACTGACGTTGGACCACAACCTACCAAATTTTTTCCCACTTCCTACCTATACGCAAACTACTTTTACACCTGTCCTACATCAATGTTTTAAGTGTAAAATAATGTGTGAAATTAATAGCATAAAATTGATATAATATAATATACGCTCCATATCTCTTAATAGCATTTAATTTAAATGCAAATTGTTTACAATTTCATTTCAAAGTTCAAATATAAAATAAATGCAATTATGTAAGCTTGGGAATGGATAAATAAATAAATGGTATGGGTTATTTATTTATGTTGTATTTTTCTAAAATAAAGAAAGGTGGAGAGAGAGAACGGGACTGGGCCATGACTCGCGTCGCATGAGGCATTTCCCTGTTTGTCCGATGGAAAGTCAAAGAGGAAAAGGGTGGTGAGTGATCAGATTTGGGGGCGCGTCAGTTGAGTGCATCCAAATTCCAATTCATATAAATTATAAAATAATCGAATTCCTCCAAACACAAACTTCTTTCCAACCATTCCGGACTGATATCCATTAGATTCTACACATTAGAGATTTGACCTGTTTTCGCCATTCTTGAGCTATTCACTGTTCACCTCCCAGCCTTTTCGGCCTCCCTCCATTGAATCACTCCAGGTTATACTCTCTTCTTGTTTCCAATCTATATCCTTTCTTGTCTATTCTAATCTAGTCTTTCTATATTGATTCCGCTAATTTAGTTTGTTGGCCGCTTCATACCCATCTGGAATGCATTTAGATTGTGATTGGGTATGGCGGTAAAATACCATGTCGCTCAATTGGGCATTCTTGATTTATGCTTTGCGGATTTTCGGTTTTCATGGCTTCCTCTGTCGCCTGCTTATCTTGCATTTTTATTGTAATTTGTTTTGTAGACGTCCACATTTTGAGTTGACTGTCAATTTGACTCAAAACACTAGATGTAATTTAAGATAGCATCATGTCTTTTGCAACTGTAGTGGGAGTAATTTTAGTATCCGAAAAGGCAGCTTTCGATTTTCAGCTTACCAAAATAAAACACAAATTAATAATTGGATAAGAGATGATTTCGCAAGTGGTGATGATTCCTAGGCACATTTGTTTAGGTTGGTAATATCAGCATTGAGGTTATCCACAAAAGCTCCAAATGCTTCCTTATTCAAGCAAGATTAATGCTGCATCCGCAACTCTTTTTTAACGAAAATCAGAACGTATCTTACAAGTTGTCCGATTGTTGATTGTTTGTCAAATCAACGTGGTTGTGACTTTTTGTATTGGATTTTGTTACCAAGAGCTCAACCTTTTATCAAAAATCTCTATTCACTGTTGGATAATTTCAAGATTTGTGTGTATTATGCTAAAGAGTTACTTTAAATAGATTTTGAGCAGATTCAATGGTAAGAGCTTGACCTCCTTCTTAGCTTTTCTCTTTTGTCTAAAATGAGGTGCGGATGTAGCGTCAGTGGCGTCACACATTCACACCTTACTTAAAGGCTTAATTCAAGAATCAAGACACTTGCTGTGTGGAGTGGTCAGTTAACTTTTCTGGTTCTAATGGCCAGTTTATCATAGCTTAGTACCATTTTTAATTTGTGAAACTCAGATCTTTTTAATAATCACATTTCTCTGAGTTGGGAATAAATCGTTTCATATTTTGCTAGGTAATAAAAGAGTAATAGTTGGTGTACCGAAGTTTTGATTTCAAACCTATAAAAAGTTGCAACAATAGGCATCAAGTGCTAGTTTGACACATGCAAAGCTTATTGTGCTCTGCCAGGTCTATACTGTCAGAAACACCCAACTAAAGCCAGAAGCTGAAATCTTATATATGAAAGCCTTATTGAGCCATCTATGGAAGATTTTATTGCTTTTACGAGTCATCATACTTATTTAAGTTTCAAGTAAAATATTGTTTACATAAATATCCATGATGCAAAATGCATTCCATGAGGGCAACTGGACAAGGGATTTAAGTTTTCTTGATGCTAAACTTAGGTTTTTTCTTAGATTTTTTTTATGACTACTGAATAGCTAATTATTTAAACCTTGCAGCCTGTCTGTATTTACCTGTTGGATAAAAATGAAACACTATGTAACTTTGCTTGCTGTTATGCTATAATTATTCAAACTGCAACAAATTGATACTGACTTTTGTAGTTTTCTTGGTTGATTAGTAGATATTCTCTTCTTTGACACCATGAGTGTGGATCTAAATAAAATTGCCTCTAATGGCCGTGATAAAATGTTAACATCACAGGAGCAACAGGCGAAGGTATGTCCAATTAGTTTGCTCTGTTAGTAGATCCACAAGGATACAAATACTTTTACTATGTTTTAAAAATGTGAGAATTGAAAATATTAAACTGTGGAACTCTGACTTGCTAATAAAAAAGCATATTAGTCCATGATATTTTGCTTCTTTCTAGATCAATGAGGTGAGACGGCTGATAGGGCCGCTGTCGGCTAAGTCATCTGTATATTGTTCTGATGCATCCATCTCAAGGCATTTAAGAGCGAGAAATTGGAATGTCAAGAAGGCAGTTAAAATGTTGCAACAGACCTTAAAGTGGAGAGCTGCAAATAAACCAGAAGAAATCCAATGGGTGAGTGACTGCTTCTCTTCACATTTTCTAATAGCTTTTAAGACATAATGAATGGCTGGGACTGGGATGTTACCTGGATGCTATTGCTGGTTCTGCTTGAAGTTTTTCTATATTGGTTAAGGTGGTTAAACTGTGTATTTGATCTCCCTCCATTCTTTCCTCTCTCTCAGGAGCTGAGTCTGTGCTAGGCTCAGTTAAACTCCAAAGTTCTCTGTCAGATCTCTTTGCCTTGTGTTGGTTAGTAAACTTGATCTGATCAAGATTCTGCTTAATCTGACATCAACCAATTATGTTAATATATAGTTCTTAGAATTGACCAAATAAATTCAGTTCATCCAGTGGATTAGTGATTCACTTGGATTTTTTTTGACCTGGAAGTGCTCTAGACTTGGGTCAAACTTTCCCGCTATGATATTACCTTAAGATAAAAGGCGTTTGATATATATTTTTTGGTAATGTAGGAAGAGGTTGCTCATGAAGCAGAGACAGGAAAGATCTACAGATCAAATTATATTGACAAGCATGGGAGAACAGTCCTTGTAATGAGACCCAGTCGCCAGGTTTCTTATGAAAATTGCTTCAACCTCTATCTTGTCTTTCTTAATGAGAGCTTAATTATACAAATGTCAGATAGTTAGGGCGTGTTTGGAAGGAATGAAAATGAGGGTTCTGTTTACAAATGCATTGTGTCCAACTACCTTGTCAAATTTCGTTCCTTCTATTTTCACTCCCAGAAAGCACACCCTAAGTAAACAGAGTAATTACACATGTCAAATATTTGAAAGATTAGTAAGTTTAAATTATGATGAATGCCTGCGTAACTAGTCAAAATTCAATCTACTGTTACTTTTAGAGGAGCATTATCCATGTTTGAGTTTATATATTCAATCCTTCTATGGAATGCAGAATTCGAAGTCAACAAAAGAACAGATTAAGTATTTGGTATACTGCATGGAAAATGCTATTTTAAATCTTCCACCAGACCAGGAAAAGATGGTGTGGTTAATTGATTTCCATGGTTTCAATTTGTCAAATATATCAGTCAAGCTAACACGTGAAACTGCCCATGTATTACAAGACCATTACCCCGAACGGCTGGGTCTAGCAATACTGTACAATCCGCCTAAGTTCTTTGAACCATTCTTCACGGTAACTAAACATAATTACATTCATGCCTTTAATGTCTTCTGGTTGGTATTTATATATTTCAAGCACCTTTAGTTTTAAATATAGCTTGCTAGACCATGATGAGAATATGCAACCATTTCAGATCCTAACTATGTCAGAATGATATCAAAAGGGCATTTAATTCTCAATGAACATTTATTGTTCTTGCTTACATCTTTAGCCTCTTTGAGTTGTGCAGAGTTTATAATAGTGATTTTTCAGCCACTTATCATCTTTACCTCTAGCGTAGCAATCTGCTTGCTGGTTTCTAGAATGTAAAAGGACTGGGAGAAATTTATTGTCCTTTGTGCTAATTGATGCATGTCTTATTAGCAATGGCAGTGGAAGATTATTTTTGCTAGTACATGGTTGATTTTAAATTTAATGTTGCTATACATCTTTTTTTTAAAAAAAAAAAATTGACTCTAGTTTTTAATAATTGCAAACATGGATCTTTTAGCTTTTTATGATGATGTATTGCTGCAGATGGTAAAGCCCCTACTGGAGCCTAAGACTTACAATAAAGTGAAGTTCGTTTACTCTGATGAGGAGAGCAGCAAGAAGATTATGGAAGATCTGTTTGATATGGACCGTCTTGAGTCTGCATTTGGCGGGAATGATGCCACAGGGTTTGACATAAATAAATATGCCGAGAGAATGAAAGAGGATGACATGAAGATGCCCTCCTTTTGGACAAGGGCGGACTCTCCATCCTCAGTCCCACAGGATGCTCCTTCTTTAGATTCGATGAAGTTAGACTCAGATTCTGATGCTTCTGACAAAGAGACTTTAGACTGTCCTCCTGCCCATGAGATGGACACGGGGATTATTAACCCAGATCAGAATACGGTCAATCAAGGAGACAAAAATGCCACGGCAGATGTGCCTTAGAATGAGAAATTACAATACCTGAGACTTTTTTAAGGTGTGCTGACTGCTGAGTCAACTGTATTGTAACAAGATGCTCTAACATTCTAATTTGAAACTTAGAAATAAGAGACTAAGACTTTACTGTCAACTTTATCTTGTTGGTTTTGTTTTGTAATGCCAAATGATTTTTTACCTTCTGGATTGAAGAAGCTGATCTTTAAAATAGGCTTCGAATTTATGCATTCAGCGGTTTTGAGTTTGGTCGACAATTTGTATGCTTTGCTCCTCTTGTTATGGGTTATACGGTAATTAAGCAGGTCCATCTCTCCCTTCCCTCTGCAGGATGCAGCATACATATCTAAGGGGGTTTCTGGGATGGGGGGAAGTCGAATCTGTGGTGACTGTAAATTGACTATGTACAATTTTATGTAGCGGGAGGAACCATATGGGAAAAGAAAGTCCTATACCGTTTAGAATAATAATGATTAAAAAATTATCATAACTTTTTTCCTAATTCAAAAAATGTGTTTTTTTAATCTTTTTTAAATTTAAACTTATATTCTCTTCTTTTATAAAAATAAAGTTACTATTACTTCAACTAGTAATTTTTTAATAAAAAATGTCTTTTTTATTAATATGCCTAACTTGACCCAAAAAAAATGTTACTTAATGCTTCTTTAATCTGATTTGAAATTTCACTAAGTCCTCTCTTATCGGTTACAGCAAGTAAACGGGGTTCACTTTGAATGTAAATGACAATTTTAATCATTAAGCCATCTATTCTAAAACCTAACATGAGAAATGAAGAGGAGAATAGATAATGGGATGATGCCTGTGATAATGATTTTGGGTGTTTTAATTGGATCCAGTTACAGAGGTGTATAAAGGTAGCACAGTAAGAAAGAGTGAAGAACAGATACAAGAAGAAAAGGTCCCCCCAAAAAAAACTTCGATAAATAGAAGGAAATTTGTGTTTGGAGGAATGAAATATATTGTTATATATTTGACGGGGATTCACTTTTTTTCCAGCTTCTGTTAGTTGTAATGCCAGACCAACGTTAGGGGATGTAAAAGATTCGTTAGAAAAACTTGAGTGTAAATTTTCAAACTATAAAAATACTGGATGATATTTCCTTAGGCCTAAAGAAAAGTAAGAATAACTTCTATTTCCAAAAGTAAAAATTATCCGAGAGTCGAGTCTCAGCGAATGAAAATAAACAGATAAGCATCGCCAATGCCGGGGATCAGACAGCGTGACAGGCGGGACTACTCACCAATATACTGCAACGACTGGTCTTGTTTGGATTAGCTCTTTAATGTTAATAAATATTTATTGAAGCCAATACACATTGGCTGACCTTGCCGTTCAGAAAATTGATCATAGCATTCTAATTAAAGAAGTGTTAACTTTTACAGAGAAACTGGCAAACAAGCTTATGTCTTCTCGCAACGTGTTTGAGGGGGCGGGCATGTTTGTAGAGCATAATCATAAATCCTCCTCCTCACCCTTTCTACACGAAGCTTCACATATGTACCTGAACTTATGTAATTTCTGTAACCCTAGCCCCTGATTGCTGACGGTATTTGCCTTGACCAAATTAAAGCAGTATTGCACATCGTTTGCCAAAAGATGACAGTCAGTCAACGATATTCCTAGAATCATGCATAGAGCAAAATTCATGGTAGCTTGAGAAGTAACGAAATCATGGCTTCCAACTTGTTACCGTTAATTAAAAGTGAATTTGATTGAATCATCCCAAGACCGCTATGAGATCTTCTATGGTTCTTCCATTACAGACATGCATATCCAGCCTAACAGATGGTTTGAGAGGACTATCTTTGACATAGTCAGTCTGAACCTTTGTCCTTTTTTTTTTTTTAAATTCTTTGGCATTGTCTGAATCTTATTCAACGGACACTTTGAAAGTGAAAGGTGTGCGTCACTTCATTTGCCTATTTGGTACAGAGACGATTATTTAACAGATTCCCCACTTTCTTCCAGCGATTTGCATGTCTTCGTTGCTCTAATGCTCTCAACATTTATTCGAAATTGTTGCACTAATCTTAAAAGATGAATTAGGCAATTCAAAACTGATCTTTTTCACGAATGACCGTAAGGTGATTTACTAAATGGAGATATCAAAGAATAATTTATCACAGCAACACACAATACTTCTGTGATGTAATTTAGTAGGGTCCGTACATATATAGAGGAAACATTCCACCAAGATTGAATTAAATAGAACATAGGATACCGCAATCCAAGATAACGAAATTAGATAAACACTGCAGATTAACTGAAATTAATTTTCCTCATCGAACATCTGGTATTGCCTAAGAACCTCAGCACAGCGTGATTCGGCCTCGTTCTTCATGTAGCCCAAAGCATTGGCATATCTATCATCAGAGGCAATCCCATTGTTGCGAGTAAGAATGACACGAGCTTCTTCACGTCCTGGGGCAGCCTCATTACAATCAAGCTGAGGACTGCGGACAAGCTTGGCATTACATATCTGGTCTGCATGATCCTCCTTCACGAGGATTCTATAAGTTCCTGTTGAGTCAGTCTTGCCCTTCTTAGTGTACACTACTTTCTCTGTGTTCTTACTGTCCTTGCATTCCACTATAACCTCAGCACCTACAAAGCACCATTGAAAAAAATAATTAAAACGAATCACAGGAACGGTTGGGAAAGAAATCACTTCATCCTTAAATGAGGGTATATATACTATGCAATCATGACTATAGTACATAGCTTCTATGAGACGGGGGTCAACAATTGCAAATTTGTAATCGTCTAATATGATTATGATTATAATAATATATAATATAAGGCAATTTTTTAATGAAAAGAAATCATGGGATTACGGTGTTTTATAATTTGACTCTGCCCGCTGCATTTCCACAAGCCACCACTTGAGCATCATAGAAAATTAAATCAGAAATTAGTATTCCAAGTGCGAAGGATTTTAAATTCATTGCACCACATATATTCTGCAATTTCATTGGTGTGGGAAAGCACCCTTTTTAGTTTTTATGCACCTTACAAAAAACCTACGCAGTTTTAGCATCTAAATTATATAAAAATTATTGTCGGGCATCGTTCTATTCCAGGATTGGCAGAGGCTAAAGAAATGAAAATGAACAAGGGCATTTAAGCAATTACATCCATTTAAAAGTAAAAGTACTTAAATCCAAAATCAAATCTGTGCAATCCCAGAAACTACGTATATTTACCAGTAAAAGCAAACAACTCGGAACAAAACTTGGGGGAAAAAAGAGATCAAACAGATCATATATGATTTTTGTAAGTTGCAACCGTCCGAAGTTGAAAAAACGAAAAAGAAAAAGAAAATACGAAACGGTAATAGAGGAGGCAAGGGCAAAACAAAACTGTAGAGGACGTAAATTTCCAAACGATATCGACAGGAAGCATGTAAGAAGCAACAACTTGAGTGGTTTAGCTGGCAGATCTGAGAGATGGCGTCCCATAGCAGAAAAGATTATTTAAAGAAATGATTTCAAGTGAAGAAAAGAATGGAAAAATTAGAAGGAAACGAAAAAAAAAAAAAGGGGAAGAAAGAGAAGATTACCGGGAATGTAGGTAGTAGCAGGGGTCTCAAAACCAGCGCGGCAAGTGTCACAGTAGACGCGACCCTGCACCAAGAATGGGTTGCTCTGTGGGCGGATGGCGGCAACCATGGCAGGCAGAACACACATAAGCAACAGAAAACCTATTCTGGCGGCCATATTAGAGGCTTGAGCTTCAGATTCAGACAGAGAATGAGAGATTGTTTAGAGAGAGAAGAATGGAAGAGGAGGAGATTTGAGAGGTTGAATAAAAGGCGGAGTAATGAGAGCTGAGAGTTTGAGTGTGAGAAAGCTGGGAAGGTGGATGGAAAAGAAAGCGCGTGATGCGTTTTGTTTGATAGTAGTAGAGCACAGAGGAAGGATGGTGGGGTAGCAATTGAGGAGGCGCCACGTGGATGCGGCGGTGTATATTGTAAAAGAAAGTGCGCTAGATTTGGGGAGGGACACGTGGAAGGGAGAGAGTGAGGGAAGAGGGAACGGATGGAAAGAGGAGGAGAGTAGAGAATTAGAGACGGTGGATGATTATGTACAGGCTGCAGCTGGCTGTGTCGGTGCTCACATGTGAGCCGATACCGGGTGTTTACTGTGGATTCTGGAAGGAAGCGAAGCCAGGAGAGGAAATTGCTAATAGCATGGCATCAACATAATAAGCTGCCTGCCTGGCTCCAACTACTACTCACTCCCGCGTTATTCGCCCAAATTAACTGAAACCACCTACTTTTTTACTTTTTATTATTTCTTCCTCCACAATCAAACTCACCCATTACCACTTTTTCAATTCAATTTTTCAGTTTCAGTTTGTGTTGCTTTGTTTTGAGGGTGTGTTGCCCGTGTTAGTGTATGGGCTTTGTCTCCAGGCTTCGTCAGGCTTCTTATCATTCTATGTACAACTTTAAATGTTTGTACTTTAAAGGCCCAAAAAAACACACTTTGTACTCCCCTGTTTCTTATTTGTCTTTTTGGGTTCAAATAGTGTAGAGTGTAGAGATGGTGATGAATTAGTAGTGCAAGGCTGCCTATTACCAAAGGGGAAGCATTCGAAGAAGGACTTGCGGCCCAATTAAATATCTATTGGCGTCACCGACCTACGATTTTGTGAGCCAAACTGCACTTGGAAGAGAGTTCGCAAATATTTGAGTTTGCCATTGGTGATGCACCACGGTTACGCTATACTCGTTTATTTTATTCTGTCTTTTCTCTTTCACTTGAAATGTCTCTCTTTACAATGGATTTCTCTGCCTTGACCCCATACAAGTTACAATTATGCGTTAAATTACCAACATTGACCCACTATTTTCTCCATCAATTAACCACAAATCCTTATCAAGTGGAACACATGAAATTGAAAGGTTTGATAAATATGATTGACGAGGACCGCACCCTAAAACTAGCTAGTAAGGACTTTTTATTTTTCTTGAGGAGACAGTGTTGTATAATAATAATACTGATAGCGCGCGAATACTCTTCTGCGACTCGTAAGATTTAATGGGATAGAATATCCACCATATATGTACTGTCTCTTCAACGAAAATGAAGTGCCAAGTTTGTACAGCCATTGAGTTATGTAGTGGAATAAATTAAATAACTCGTTTGATAGGTTAGTGGGTGTAATTAAATATCTTTGGATCCCAATTAAAAACAGTAATTGAGCATAACAAGTAAATTCATTATAATCTGCAGGGGGTAGAGGTAGATAGCGAAGTTGATGATACTCCATCATGCAACCACAAAGCGAATAGCGCATTTCAATGTTCCGCACCAACAAAAAATACAAATGGGGTTTTTATTATATGCACGTATCTCTACCACCACATATTGCAATAAGACTATAGTGGGGTGGCCACAGGAAGTGACATTGTATAGCCTTTGTATGAGACATTCTAAAAAAGATTTGTCCATGGCCATGATGGTGGGGAACAACATTATTATATGATTCTGGTGATCACTCTTTCTTTCTGGCCCCTAACCCTTATTTATTTAGCATCCCCTTTTCAATAAGGTAATGCAGAGCACAGAATTACTATAATAGAGTATTAAGTAATAAATAACATTTTTTATCTGCTAATTAATAAATTAAGAAGAAATTAAAGCAAGTTGTTTGGAAGTATATGTGGAGTATCGACCTCTCGCCTTCAAGTGAGCTGGTCGTATTATGGGATTCCAAAGTCTTCAAACAACAGGACCACCCATTAAAGCAAAAAGAGAGACCTATAGTTAGTTGCCACTACCTATCCCAGTCCATTCATTTGAGTTTCTAGATACCATATTACATATTAAAAAAACAAAAAAAAGTTATCAAGTTACAACTTCATATTTACATTCTTTATACTACCCAACGTGAATTGTGTGATTAGCAAATTTCATATACCGTGTGATGGAAATAATTAAGATAGCAGTAAAGGTGCTACAATTTTAGAAAAGCAGAGAAGCGGCGTCCTTATTTTCCTGATAGTTCTGGCTTTGTAATGCGTTCAACTATTAATTTTGATGTAGAAAAAATGTGATATATGTGGAGTATCGGATTCAGAAGCAAGTTCAGACAAAGAAGCACATAGGTGTTGCATATTCTCAAATGTCACTCATGCCTTTCGGTGTTCCCTTCGTTTCTCAGGTCGTTACCAAAACAAAAGTGGGCATATCGTATCCAAATAGCAAGCAGGGAAGGGAAAATTAAAGGATACGTACTCCCTCGTAAAAAATATATAGCTTAACATATGTAAACTAAGTCACTAACAGGAGTGATTGGTTAAAGTAATAAGAATTCCCTTTTGTTTAAGCTCTATCCCCACCTTGCTTGAGACAAATTAAGGGAGGCTAATAGTGTAAATAAGAAAAAGAAAATCGCATATGTTCTCTTGTTTGATTCTCATGAACTGCCTATCACGAAGCACCGGGTATCTAATAATTCACTACTCAAATATAAAAGAATGTGTTCCTTTATTATTCAAAGAATCTAATAATGACACTTTAAAGATGGTCATCAGAAAATCTTTCGTTGCATAGTTGAAAGCAAAGCAGGTTGCAACAGGACACATTATTCTCCCACTTCAGGGTAATTACGAACTGTACTGATCTAAGTCATTACCAATATATATATATATATATATATAGGATTCTTTATTTTCCCAAATACTTGTAATTAGTCATAATAAAGAATAGACTGGAATTCTTTGGGGGTGTTGGATGTCATAAAAGAGAAGGTATACCAAAAAAAAAAAAAAAGAGGTGAAGCAGAAGGTGAGTGGAGTGGGGCAATCAAAATTATTGGTGCATTAAAGTAATGGTGTGATGTGGTACTATCAAACAAGGCCATGGCAGCATTGCATTCTAGTTGTGCATTCACTGCGTTTTGGTCGTTTCTAAAGACAAAACAAGCAAGCTTATTCTGTCAATCACTATCTACTAATTAGCAGATGGTATTGCATAACTTTCCCACTACTACCAAATTAATCTTACCTTTTCTTCTCTCCCCCCCTTTCCTTCCTTCCTTTTCTATTGCGTCACACAAATTTTCCGGAGTATGGCTATACATATTATATAGTTTACCAAATATGGAGCACAAAACGTGGTGCTAATTTAGCCACATCCATATAATATTTGTGTTAATGCTTGCATTTTTTTTCACCGTCCATTATGTATGCCCTTATTTTTCTAGTGAATGGAAAAGTTATCGTTTAAAAATTTTGTGATTAAAATAAGTTATGCTTACCTTTATAAAACAAGTGGGAAATATTCTTTTTCTTCCTTTTTGGGTTCGTGATTCTCCATGGAGCATGACATAAAGTAAGAAAGAATATCTAATAAAATCCATTTATCTTAGGTAGTATGAGATGGTGGAGATTTGGGTGTCCATTTGAGACTGACTCATCCTAAGTAAATGCTGTTAAGAAGAGATGAAATCTAAAGACGGAAATCCCTGTTTGTAATAAATAATAATAATAATAATAGGTACTAAAAGACAGGGGGAAGGTTGGAGTGAAAATGAAAATGTATTTGTGGCTAATGATGAAATCGGTCACGATACCCATATGGGAATGAACGACCCAGATTCAGTCCTGGGTTTGGGACTCATAGTTTTATCTTCCCCAGGCCCTACTGCTTTCTACTTCACCCTTCCCTCTCCCTCTCTCTCTCTCTCACACACTCTCTGAGAGTCGAGTTAGATCAGAGCCTGAGTCATATATAGTCATACACCACCAATAGAAGAAGGGGAGGGAAGGGAAGGGAAGATGTTGTTAGGGAAGAGACCTCGTCCTCCAATGAAGAGAACCACAAGCATGTCAGAAATAACCTTGGATCTTAACTCCACCACCGATGTCTCTCCTGCCGATCCCAACTGTCAAGCTGGGTTCTATCATAATGGGTTAGATCAGAGGGCGTTGATGGCAGCCACAGCTTCTCCCAGAAACCATAGAAGGCATTCCGCCGATTTCATACACACCACTGACTTCTTGCGTGCTTGCTCTCTCTGCAAACGTCCTTTGGTACCCACCCGTGACATCTACATGTACAGGTAATTCCTACTTTCAGATCATTGTCACTTGTCTAAAGCATTTATCAAAATATGAAGTGATGAGGTTTTTAATTTTGATTTGGGGTGTGCAGAGGTGATAGTGCTTTCTGCAGTCTAGAGTGCCGTCAACAGGCGATGAATCAGGATGAGAGGAAGGAGAAGTGTTCATTGATGGCATCAAAGAAAAAGGTTGTGCCTCCTTCTGCTGGATCCAAAGTCGTCTCAACCAATGGCGAAACAATAGCTGCTTTGTAACATCACCGCTCAAGGATGCAAATCCCTTGCTGCCTCCTCTCCCTTATGATATACGTTCATATCCCCCCCTCCCCCCCTTCTCTCTCTCTGCTCCTTTTATTTTTTCTTTTAATTTTTTTTTCAAGTTTTATTCTGATGGTTTCTGCTTGGGAGAGTGGGAGTCGGTCACCAGTCACATATTTGGTCGCCGATGGGCATCTGGGCAAGTCTTCTATTTTTGGGAGTAATTAAGTTGTAGTTTCCATAAGATTTTGATACATATATTTAATTAAAAAGATAAGAAAAAAAAAACTGAAACTTATAATCCATCTCTTAATTAGTACTGTTTTTTCTTCCTGAATTCATTATCTGTTCTCATTATCACTTCGATGGTATTTCAAATTAAGTGAAGCCGTCAATTTCTGCAAGTTTTAAGAATAGCGATGATACCAAAATTAGTATAGCATAATTCATCTTTTCTAATGGATATAAAATTAAAAAAAAAAAAAAAAGATCCCCCTTGGTTTCTGTTGAAAAATGTTAAGCCCGATTATTCTGCAAAGTGTTATTGTGCAACGGTATAGCAGGGTCGTTGAATGAGATTGGATTGTAATATTTGGGTTGGCCTGATGAAAAGGAAAGAGACCACTGATGTGTGGGCACCCAAATAAAAAAGAAACAGATAGAAGAAGCCTTGCGGGGTTGGATGAAGGATGAAGGAGAAGGTGTGTGATGGAGGGAAGGGAAGGAATATGGGGCTTAGTCAGCTTTGCATGGGAGTAGGTCCCACTTGGCACCATGAACAAACAGTCAACAGTAATGGGAAACAGAATCATGTTGGAACTTCTTGGGAGAGAGAGAGAGAGAGGCAGGGAATTGGAATCACCCAACAATACAGTAGTAGTAAAGGGTAGAACAAATTACTGTTTTTAGTTTTTAAAAAATATAAATTGTATTAATTTATTTCTTAAATTATAAAAATATTTAATTTAATTTTTAAAAAATATATTATATTTTTATTTAATTTTTAAAAATAAATATTATTATAAGTATTTTTGTGTCTTAATTTAAAATTTTAAATATTAAATTAAAATATAATATATCTTTTTTACAAAACGAATTTCATGTTGTTCAAATAAGTCTTGTCTTGTACTTTTCAAGTAATCTCAGATATTCGAGTGATCCAGCCGTCCAATTGATGTTATACGACTTTCTTTTTTTTTGTAACATATCAAAATGTACCGTTTAAGTGTAAATGTAAAAAAAAAAAAATGAAAGCTCATCTTCTTCTCTTTCCTCTTCGCATCGCGTGAGATTCTTTGAACAGCACAGATAGCATGAGATCTATTTTTATTTTTTAATAATTAAATTAAATATTTATCATTTAAAAATTAAATTAAGAAAAATTAGACATAAAATTACTATGATAATTATTTGATGAACATGGGCCCACAGGTTCTGTCTAGTTGAGTTAATTATTACATCCAGCACGTGCGTTGCAACATGATTCAAGTGAGTCTGATCATGCTTGGTTAAGCATGACCAGATGACAGCTGTTGAGTGGTGAAGGATGTATGGTGGTCTCACTTATGCTCTTCTGTGATTGTCACCCTCACTTCCTCTCCCCAATCCCATTCTTATTTTCTTCCTTCTTTCACTTTTTAATTTGGTTTTTCATATTCTCCCAATTCAATTTCTATTTTAATAAATCATTCACTTCTACAATTAACATATATTCGGTTGATTAGCAAAGTTTTTATTATAAAAATAATACTCTAATAATTATTAAAATTACAGTTAATTTCTATTGTAAATGTAACTAGCTCATAAAACAGTAGATGGTCTTTATATTTACTTGCGTGCCGCTTTTTACTTATTTGAAGAATAAAGAATTTTAAAAATTTTTGCCCATCAAAAAATTATACACTTAAACTTTCTCCAACCATTTAGGAATAAACCAAAAGCGTGATAGGGGTGGAACAGGATAATAAATAGCATTAAAAATTTCCAATCTCTAATGCACTAAAATATAATCAATCACAATTGTTAGGATATCTTTTACATATAAATAATAAGTGTTTTGATAATTTAATGATTTATGTACAACTGAGTTTACTTTATTTGAGCTCTTAATATTTTAAAAGAAAAATACTTTGGACTTACAAACTTTGTGTACTTCAAACATTTGTTTATAATGTACATATTAAAATATGGCTTAGCTTAACATATTTTTTTTATGTAGAATTAGCTCAAAATTTAAAAATATATTCTCTCCTTTAAAAAAGAAAATTCTTCCGCTTCTTAAAATTTTAAGACACTTTTAGATAATTTAAGAAGCAACTTTTTCCAAAGGAAAAGTGTGTTAAGTAATTGGCACAATGAACAGTACGCGGTAGAATGGAAAAGTGCAAAATTCTCTCTTCTTTGTACATTTACGTGGCTCAATAAAGAAGACTTGGTTGAAAGAAACATTGGACTTATTTTTTGAAGAAGTTACTATTCTCAAAGCAAAACTACATTAAAAAAAAAACTTTATTTTTTAAAGATTCTAATAGACAAAATTTTACTTTTGCTTATCATTCTGCAAAAGTAAAAAGAACAAATGGCTATAGTACAGATATTATATAAAAAAAAAAAACTCTCTTTCCTTTAATCGCACATTAATATAGAAGAAAGAATTACAATAAAAAAAATATTTCTCTTGAATATTGAAGAAGCTTTACTCTTAAACTAAAAAAGTTGGTGACTATAATGTGAGAAACACTCAAAACCTATTGCTAGCCATGTCTATATACTTGTAGGTGTTTTCTTAATTGAAATAAACTTATATTTTTTTTAAGGGCAAAAAAAATTTTTAATTGATAAAAAACGCATTTGGAACTAAATCTTCAGATTAAAATTTAACTTTCAATGTCTCTCTTACATTTATTAGACGTCCAATGAGAAGAAATAAGTAAAGTTAAATTATTGTGTATTCTCCATTCAAAATTGAAGTGGATAGGCATATTAAAAATATTGATAAAACATTGCCTATCAGTTTGAAGCTTTTCATTTATGTTTTATTATTTATTTATTTTTTATGAGTTAGATTGTTATTAATCTTTTATCATAATTTTAATTTTATTCATCTCTTGATTTTTTTATTTAGGTGGATGATGAGAATTTATGATAATTAGTTAAAATATTTAGGTTAAGTTTAAATAAGTGGATTTATGGTTTAAAATTACTTTGGGGAGTTTCTGAATTATTCATTTTGAAATAATAAAAAATATAAAACATGTATATTGACAGAAAAGTGATAGATATTAATGATCCATTGAATAAAGTTACATAATAATATTTTTGGTGAATTGCTCATGTCGTTTGAGGTGTATTTTTGGGAGTCTCACTTTAAGTACTAAAGAGTGTAAAAATAAATGTATTTATTGTCAAAAGTGTATAATGGTATAAAAGTAATATATGCTTATCAATTAAAAGAATGTTACTAAGTTGTATTGTTTAGTGATTATTCAGTTAATAAATTTTTTTATTACATGCTTCAAGAGGATATATAAGATAATAATTTTGATTTAAACTTCTATAAATTTTTAATGTGATATCTTTAACTTTTCTCTTTTATATTTAGTTAAATCTTACAATAATTTTTTTGTATTAGTGTTTGCTGGAAACTAAACTTTTAAAACATTTTAAAACAATTTAACAATTATTTATTTTGTAACATACACCTAATTTATTACTTATGAAAATTTACCAAAATATTCTGATTTTAAAAGAAATTAACTTTTCTTTTTGTTTATTATTTGACTAACAACAATATACCAAAATGTGTCTCTAATCCTCATATCAAAATAAATAATTCTCACTCGACGTGCATGATAAGAGAGAATATGTGTGTGGGAAAATTAGATTGTGTTAGCTTTTGAAAGCAAGACAATTAGATTATTTCTTTTTTACATAGATTCGATGGCGGAATTTAATTTCTAATAATGAAGCAACAATTTAAAATAGGAGGAAAAAATAAATGAAGGGCTGTAACCTGTTATAACTAATTTATTTTCACTCATGTAGAAGATAGCGAGGTAGCATCGTACTCTACATGGAAAATTGATATGACACAGCTTAATAATAATAATAATAATAATAATTTCAACTTGGGGGACAAATCTATTGGGATCGAATAATATAAATTATTAAATGCTTCTCATGAACATTTTTATTGGTTCTCCCTTAATTTCCTCGTACACAGTAAACAAAACAAAATAATACGTAGAAGGCAAATATATGTGCTTGTTTCAAATACGCCTTCATATATATATTAATCATTTGGCTTCCGTAATTGTCTATCGTAACCAAAAGGAATATGCGAAATAATTAATACAGCTTCATTAATTAATGATGCATTTGGCGTTCATTTCAGTTCTGGAGTTTGGATTTTTGTGTGCTGGGTGATCAAAACCCAAGCTTGGCCCTGCGCACAATAATTGAGCTACCACAATTTGATGACGCGTGCTTGACAATGGAGGAAATAAAGAAAAAAAAAAAATCTTAGAAGATTGCTATTGTTTCCAAATTCCGATTTCTTACATCGAACATCAAATTAAAGTTACAATTTTCAAGTGTTAAACTTAAGACAAATTGCGCAAGTGGACATGTGTCCACATCAATTGCTACTTAACTAACACTATATTTAAAACTTTAAACACATAAACACTTTAAAAAGAATAATTAAATATTAGTTATTGCTATATAGCTAGCATGCTTGTAATGGCAAAAGTAATCAACGATATATATATAAATATATTTTTCATTAAACAAATAGATTCTCTTGCTTGCTTCTCACATTTGGTATCATACATGATACATACATTAAGATTGAACATGAAAAAAGTTTTTCACTTGCCCGCATGGTGCATGTGGCTGGTTTGTTTTGAAGTGTGGTGTGTTAAAATTGCTAGTCTCGTTGATCTTCATATTTTTTATAAAATGATCAACCATTCTGGGCTTGGATTGGGCCAACGCATCTCAATGGTTAGAGTGTCAAATAACTTTTATCGCTGGGGACTTCGGGCTTTGATGAGTCAATGGACCATTATTAATGGGCTTGCCTTGTTCTTTCTCAGATTAATGGGCCGGACTCAAGCTTAGCATCCTAATTAGTTTGGGGCTTTTTGTTGAATAGTTTGATCAGTCTATCCCCAAAAAAGATATTTCCTCTTTTTCTTTTGAGCAAGATGTTTTTATTTTGTGAATATTTACATTCAAACTCATCATTTGCAAAAAATAAAAAGAAAGCTCTAATAGTGAATAACTTGAAAAGACTTAATCTTCAAAAGAAATTGAAAGATGTGTTACTTCTTATTGTATGTCTATTTGTCAGTTGTTTTTCTACAAATTTTAGAATTTAATTTTTTGTTTTACTTTAGTTATTGCGTTATGAGGTGTGTTGCTTTTCATATGTGTTTCTACACTGTCTCAGAGCAGGCCTATTCTGATTTAATTATATTTGTTTTCTGTAATATTCTCTTGTGAATTTATGATCTTTGTATCTCTTTCTTAATGAAGTGAAATATTAATTTGAGAAAAAAAATTACTCTGGTATCATGCATTACTGTTGAGAAGTGAGAACAAAAGGACAATACGTGGACAGTATTCCGTACAGGTAGAGTATATATCTTAAGTATTTAATTTTTTATTTATAAAGAAATTTAAAATTAATATATTTAAAAAATTATTATCCTATATTATTTAAGACAAACACAATACATAAAATTTAAAATTTTCTTATTCATTATATGTTAATATTATATAAATGATTTTGATGAGATAAAAAAGCATTATATAATTCTATTTTACAATATGGAAGGAAATTAAATAGTAAATAGTCATGTTATTGTTAGGGTGAAAAGCTAGCGTTGTTAACCGTATTTGGAAGTTGGCCTAAGACGAAGATGGTGGGTAAGAATATGGACAGAGTGAGAGACAAAAGGGTGAGTGATGAGCAGGGTAGAAGGACATGACGTTATAAACAAGGCAAGTAACATCCGCCAACTGCTTGAATTTTAAATGAGTGTGGAATGAATGTGGCTGTGAGTCATATTCTGATGAAAGGAATGACACGTACCTGATGAATGATGATGTATAATTATATGGATATGAAGGCAATTAATATGAGGGAAATGGTGCCCCAAAGTTAGGTTAGAATTTAATTTACATTAAAGGTGGATGGTGCAGATGGCAATCTCTAGAAATTAAGGTATATATGAAATGTGAGGCAGGCATGGACAGCTTTATCTTCTTAGTTCTTAGCCACGTGAATAAACGGTGCAGATGGCAATTTTTTGTACTAGAAATTAGGATATGGAATGTGAGGCACGCATTGAGAGCTTTATCTTCTTAGTTCTTAGCCAGGTTTTTTACAAACTGTTTTTAGAACAGATTGCTCTTCCTCTTTCTCACCCCTCTAACTCAAATTTGGAACGACAAATTATATTTGTTTATCTTCGATTTAATGTTGATTCCACTTCAAGTGACTTCATTTTTCCATACCTATTTATCATAATATTTTAAACCCTAAATAATGTTTTGCTAATTAAAATCCTGAAACTGCAAAACTAAATCCCAAACATAATCCTACGTTGTAACTTCAAAGCTAAAAGTTTCAACATAAATTACCAAAACTCTAAACCTTAAACCTTTATATTATAAAATCATAAGAAACCTAAAATCCTAAGCCAAATCCAATTGTCATTCATAGATACCTTACGGATGACAATTACCAAGTACAGTTCTTGAACATTAACTGGAATGGTCAACATAATTTTGTTTGTGTTGCTCAAAGATTCAGGAACAACGGAATTCTGGTGCCACTGGTAACATGTACACATAGGTTTTTGCATAATTTAAACGATCATGAATATATATCAAAGTCCAGTTTGGTTAGGGGTTTGAGGGGATGAATAGATGGTGGTATAGCAATGACAAATTTTCTTCTTGACCAATATGCCATTTTTTTAATAACAAGAAGAAATTTTTATGCCTATATTATTTTAATGAGATCATGAACTTTTTATTGTTGTTCCTTAATTTGTCAAATTCAAATTAAAAAGAGGTTAAATACAGAGAGTACTGTATCATGGAATTTACTAGAAAAAAAACTTATAAATTGTTTTAATGTTCTTGCTACCAGATTGATTAATAAGAATATGACAAATAGATACTTTTTTCAGTTCAACATTGCATGAGTGAGTTTTTTAAAAAGTTTCTTTACATGTCATAGTTTTATTAAAAAACTCAATAAAAAAATTTCTTTTTTTTTTTTAAAAAAATTATACCTAAGCCTGGTATGCTTTACTAAGATCTTTTTTTTGAATGGTCATGATTGCCAAAAACTCAACATTCCTATCAAAATTTGCACATGATCTCCTGTTTCCGTTTTTGCTTTGTTGATGGAAGGCGGACTTGTGATTGGCCAAACAGCACCTGCATGTAAATGTATGAATATACATACATATATATATATATATATATATATATAAAATTCCATTTAACCCTCTGTGACATACTGACATATATAGCATACCACAACGAAAACACTCATCTCCTACCATCTTGGAACATGGAACAAGCATCTTGGCAAAAATGGTACATTATACGTCATAACATGTTGGAAATTGTAACTTCGTTAGAGAAAGCAAAATAGAATCATTCCTCCTATCCCGTACTTCAAAGTCAAATAATTTGCATAGTTTAAGAGCAAAACCCTATAGCTATACATGGTTATTTATTTACTTATGCAATCCATGAATGTACCCATATCATTTTGGAATATATGTAAGGGGGAAAAAAAAGTAAGTTTATTTATTTATTTTTTTGGAATGTGTTCTTGCCATGCTCTGATGCTCCACTCCCCAACTCACTCATTAAAATACATCAGAAGGGAAAGCGAAGTCCATAAGATAGACCTAACTCCCAACCAAAACAAACCCATATATTGAATTGAACAATTCAAGCCCTACTTCTGCTTATCACCACCAAATTCGTTCTTCCATATCATCATCATCATTATCGTCATTATCAATCATTAAAAGATTATTTATTGACTCTGCTTATTTATCTTTACAAATCGTTTACTTTATACTCACCCCCATCCCGATGGAGGACGCCTTCTTCCCAAACTTTGACAAGCCAACAAAAAGTCAAAATTCATAACGGCAATGGAAATTAAATAAGTTAATTGCAATTATCAGATAAATTAATTAGTATATCACCGATGTGATACACAGATATGTTAGAAATTTAGATCAAAATAACACTGTATTATAACACTTACATAATATTTACATAATGAATTTTTGAAGATATTCAGCAGCAGGTCTCTGGTGTTCATAGTGCATGTTTCACAATTTAGTGAGAAATAAAAAGTTGGATAGATAATATTATATTAAATAATTGTTTGTATTGTAGTAGTCTCACATCAACCCTAGCTATATTTTTTTTTTTCCAATTTACACATTTTTTCACCAATTATCAAAATGTTTTCAGATCTTCGATGAATTATTGACCATATAATTCAAAGAGTACGTTTCTTCGAGGTTAATCTTAACCTACTTTTCCAATGATGGACATCTCCTTTTTTTTATTGTGGCTAGTGTTGCACTTGTGTGATGCACGCAATTTTGTATCAATATAACGTACGTGTTCAAATATAAATAGCTGTGGTTGTTGTAAATTGATCAAGATACATAAAAACTATTGCTCATGTTGAGTGTTTTTCAACTATTTTGTTACACACACACACACATATAATTCATTACGTTGTAACTAACTTTTCTGTTAGAATCAACTTTTGTTGATTTTATGTGTGTGTGTGTGTCTATAAATATATATATATATATATAATATTTAGAGTTTTAAAAAATGTTTTAGCATGTTGTCATTTTACAATTCACTTTATCTAGGTATGATCCAAGCCATGCACATAATACTATGTTTGCTTTTACATTTAATAGTTATGAAATTATACAACATATTAAATAAATGATATGATAAAAGATAATTAAAAGTATTATTGACATATGATACATATATCGACTGTTAATATTGTTTTTTATATTCATTAAACTTATAATCATGCTATATATATTATGTTGAACATTAATGATTATTTTGTTGTGATATTAGTTATTAAATTATATATAGCTATAAAGACGATGCACGAACATTATTTGTTATATTAAATACATTTTAAATATATTTTTGATGCTTTATTTTAATAAAATATAATTAGATAGTTATGGACAATAAAATTGAGATTTCTTGAACTTTTAATTTAAATATTATTTATGAAAACTCAAAATATCTTTAAATTATATTACACTTAGAACTAATTCTTGATGAACTAAAAGTTTTAAAATAAAATCTTTTTAACAAATATTTTTTTAAGATTTAAACTTGTATCCTCTTTTTTTAAGAGTTGTAATTTGATTTTAAGATTGATCTTATCTGCAAATGATGGATATCTCATTTTTTTTTGTGATTATATATTAATATTTGACATTTAAATTCTTTCAAGTTCGATATAAATAAACTGAAGTTCTTGTACTCTAAAAAATTGATCCACAATGATAATTTCTTTAATTTAGTATGTATTAAGGAAAAAAAAACTCGGAATATAGCTAAGTTTTAGAATATATTAATTTACATGATTTCTTTCTTCAATACTCCAGATACTTTTCGAATATTTGATAAGTTACAAATGGTTTAATGTAATAAGTATTTCTTTGACATTTTATTTATTTAAATGATTTATTTATGAATTTGATCTTAACTTATAGATGATTTAATGAAAAAAGTTTTTTTTTTCAATTTTTTGTTATAATAATTTTTGGTTGATGTTAACTTTTTTTTTTGTATGTTTTTAAATTTTTTCTCTCTCCTCTTTAGAGAAGAGAGATAGGATGAGGGAAGTTGGATTGAGAGCTCAAGCTTTTCAAATTATTATCTTTTTTTTTTTTTACATGAATTATGAATAATATAATATAAAAAATATTTTACCAAACTTTTTAAAATAATTAATTTGCATGGTTGATGTTATCTTACTTGTTAACACATAAATCTTATCTTTATCATAACTAAACATTATATCCTCACGACTTTTCAATTTGCATGATTTGTTTCTCCCGACATTAGAAGTTAAATCTATCCGTTAGTTTTTTGCTCACTGTCCCTATTGGCTATTGGCTATCAATATCATCATAATCATCAATCGTTAAAAGATCACTGACTTTGTTCATTTATCTTTTAAAAATGCTTACTCTGTTTTCGCTCATTCCCTTCCCAATAGGAGGAGGCCCTCAACCTCTTGAAAAACAAGCAAACCAAAGACAAAATTGCAATATATAAATATATATTTAAATCATTTGATAAAAAAAATTTGTATGCATGGAATTTATTATTTCCAGATACTAACTAATACTCTTATTAATTTTTAGAGGCCTAATATAAATATTCATAATAGTTATTAATTTGTTAGCAAAATATTATATAAACGTGAATAATATATATTAGTAATTTAATTTAAAAAATTGGCATTTATTTTTCTGATGAAAAAAAAAAACAAAGCATGTCAGGATGTGGTAGGTTCCACTCCACACCCGAGTCATGTACTTATAAGGAAAGAGCAGGGTTGGTGGGTGTAAAGTGTAAACCGTCTAAACAACCGCTTAGTCAAGAGACGACCAAGGTACAAAAAATTGATTCATTCAGTTTTTGATGTGTGCTCTTGGCTGTGGTTTTGTACAGAAATCATTATGAATTATGATGCTGAGCAGTGAGCAGTGACCACATATTTGTTAATGAAAAGTCATTTAGTTGAAAGGGAAAAGTGTGTGGGTAGCTGGGAACTACTACAGCTGCTGTGTGGGAGAATGGTTATGTGGCTGTGGCATTATGCCCCACCGCCACTTGCTGCTTTCATTTAAGCCCTTGCAACTTAAAAACACACCCAACTCAACCCTACCACTCTCGGACTTGTGCATTCTGCATTCTGCATTTTGCATTGTTCGTGATCACCAATATACATGCACAAACCCATTACATTCTCCCTCTGGGGCCTACTTTTGATTTCTAATTTCTCGTATAATCTTCAAATGCTTCAAAAACCTTAACCAAATTGAATCAATTTTATATTCTCTACAAAATATAGTTTCCACCTTCTGTTCCTCTACTCCCAGGTCCGTGATTCGTTTCCTTCTTGTTAATCCCTTTATGCTATTCCCTTATGGGTGGTTGTGTTTAAATCTTTTGCCTTCTTTTTTATGTTATACAATTTTTCTTCCAACTATAGCTTTGGTGTTGTCACGAAAAAATGATCCTTTTTAACCCCTGGCATTTGGAATTGGTTTTGGAACCTCTAAAGATTGTGGGTTGACGTTGAGGGATTTTTAGATTACTTAAAAGGTTTAGAGGCTGAACCAGGCCATGTTCGGTCGCTCATAGCTTGAAGTTTGCGGTTAAATTTTATAGATGGAACTCAGGTTCTCTAGAATGAGTTCACCTTATGACGGACTCTTCTTGATGTTGCGAAGTTGGAGTTTCTTACGGTGTTTATGTTCACTCTCTTTTACTTTATGTCAATAGGCAGTAAAAATCAAGCTCAAATTATTCTTGCATGTGCTTTTTCTTGAGTTCCATTCTATCAAAAAAGCGAGTTTATGAATATCCATATCTGTTGAATTCAATTAATAAACATACAATTTAAATTAAAAAAAAGTTACTCTTGAGCTCTTGATAATCTATATGTGACAGTACAGTGTGCAGGAAGCACATAGGAGTAGAAGAATGGCTGGCATTGAGCGTAGGAATGGGTACACAAATGGCGTACTACCAAATAGGCACCCTGCCGCAGTATCTGAAGTAGAAGAGTTCTGCCACGCCCTTGGGGGAAAGAAGCCAATACACAGCATATTGATTGCAAACAATGGAATGGCAGCTGTCAAGTTTATACGTAGCGTTAGAACCTGGGCCTATGAGACATTTGGCACGGAGAAGGCTATCTTGTTGGTAGCCATGGCTACTCCAGAGGACATGAGAATCAATGCAGAACACGTCAGAATGGCTGATCAATTTGTGGAAGTACCTGGCGGAACCAATAACAATAACTATGCGAATGTGCAGCTTATTGTAGAGGTGACTGAAGTTTATTTTGCGAGATTTCATACATTAATTTTTTTTTTTTTCTAATAACTTGTATGGTCGATTTCATCATGAGAAATGGAAAACGAATTACCAAAGGTAATTTGTAGTTGGAGAAGTTCATTTATATATATTTGAAAGTTATCAATTCTAATGTCTTCTGGAGGAAAACTTAATTTTAAATTGTTCTGGAAGACCGATAAACTGTAGATTGAATATGAAGTTTCTAAGACATGGAGAAAGCACTGTATGCATGTTTACTTCCCAAGACACGAGATATACACATTTTATTTTGTACGTATGTGTTGCACAGGTTATTCCTGTTAGCTGCTGTTCTTTTTCAAATTCTTCTTGCCTATGGTTTACTGTAGCTTATTCTGCTCATTATACTGATCCCAGTTGCTTATGTGGTAATTAATTCTTGTGACATAGTATAACTTCTAACATCTGCTGACTTGTGTGCAATATTTTTCAAGATGGCCGAGATAACTCATGTTGATGCAGTGTGGCCTGGTTGGGGTCATGCATCAGAAAATCCTGAGCTTCCAGATGCACTAAATGCAAAAGGAATCATATTTCTTGGACCTCCTTCCGTATCTATGGCTGCATTGGGAGATAAAATTGGTTCGTCATTGATTGCTCAAGCAGCAGATGTGCCAACCCTTCCATGGAGTGGTTCTCATGTAATTTTCAATCTTCAGCAGTAGTAATGCCTTTCTTTAAAAATGGATATCCTAATTCCTAACTTAACTCTGAGTTTGTTTTTAAAGGTGAAAATCCCACCTGAGAGTTGCTTGGTTACTATTCCTGATGACATTTACCAAAAAGCATGTGTATATACAACAGAGGAAGCTATTGCAAGTTGTCAAGTTGTCGGTTACCCTGCTATGATCAAGGCATCTTGGGGTGGTGGTGGCAAAGGCATAAGAAAGGTGTGCTTCTACAAAATACTGTAGCATTTTGACAACTTCAAAGCATTCATGCAGCTGATCTTGTAAACTAATTTTGTCTTATATGAGTATATAAATTAATTTGTAACAGTTTGCAAGATATATACCTATAAAGCTGATGAATTTTGTGTCAACCCTCTACATTTGTAATTTATTTAAGAAAGTTTTAAATTTAACAGCCATCCGCATATTTTAGGTTCATAATGATGATGAGGTCAGGGCATTGTTCAAGCAAGTTCAAGGTGAAGTTCCGGGCTCACCTATATTTATAATGAAGGTTGCATCTCAGGTTAGATTAACCACTGAACTATGAACTGAATGACCTTGACTTTTGGAGTGTCGATCATTTTCTAATGACATTTTTTGTTTCAAATCAGAGTCGGCATTTAGAAGTCCAGCTACTTTGTGATCAGTATGGCAATGTCGCAGCTTTGCATAGCCGTGATTGTAGTGTACAAAGGAGGCACCAAAAGGTAGGATACTTGTTATTTGTTTCTGTTAGCTCACCAAATTTTCATGGGGAAGCAAATTTGGTAAATGGTTTAATCACTCTTATAAACAGATTATTGAGGAGGGACCAATTACTGTAGCTCCTTGGGAGACAGTGAAAAAACTGGAACAAGCAGCTAGGAGATTGGCTAAAAGTGTAAATTATGTTGGGGCAGCTACCGTTGAGTATTTATACAGTATGGACACTGGCGAGTACTACTTTTTAGAGCTGAATCCGAGGCTACAGGTGCTGTAATATAACCTTTGTTTTGGTCCACATCATAAGTTTTAAGGTTCTTTTATGACTTGGTCCATCTCTTATAGAATTTGGTTTTCCCATGGGTAATGTTTAATATGTTAGTTAATATCAGATTGTAAAATGGACATAGAAGCTTAATGCTCTTTCTAATATTGCTAAAGATTTTGTAATAACCAAGCCATTTGGCTTTAGCAAAATTACTCCTGCAGAATTCTTCTTTATATTTATTGGACACTTTGTGTTGATACCTTATTTCTTGAAGTCATGCCAAGCAATATGTTTTATTTTATATATATATATATATATGTATTTTTTTTTCGGGTTCCTGTCAGCTTTTTCATCAGTATGACTGATTGTTCTATCATTGATTCTTACATAGGTTGAACACCCTGTTACTGAGTGGATAGCAGAGGTAAATCTGCCAGCAGCACAAGTTTCCGTTGGGATGGGTATCCCTCTCTGGCAAATTCCCGGTACCTCTTACATATAAATTCTTGCAATTTGTTTGTTTTCTTCTTGTTTGTTCATTATTTGATATGTCACATTTTCCTCTCACATTTCTCACTTAACAGAGATAAGGCGTTTCTATGGGGTAGAACATGGTGGGGGATATAATGCTTGGAGGAAAACATCAGTTTTAGCTACCCCTTTTGATTTTGACAAAGCAGAATCTACAAGTCCTAAAGGTCATTGTGTGGCTGTGCGAGTGACAAGTGAGGATCCTGATGATGGTTTTAAGCCCACTAGTGGGAAAGTGCAGGTTAGCTACTTAACTCCTAAGTTCAATGACAATCTCATTCATTATTTGTTTCCTTCCCATAAATTGTACCGGGTTGCAATATTTTGTGCAGGAACTGAGCTTCAAAAGCAAGCCAAATGTGTGGGCATACTTCTCTGTTAAGGTAATTCCTACTGTTTGTTTATATAGGGTCTCAATTTTTTTGGTCAAGGTGCTAAAGTTGGTATGTTCCGATGTTTGCAGTCTGGGGGAGGAATTCATGAATTCTCAGATTCTCAGTTTGGTAAGTATTAACTATTGATTGCACAACTTTTTTATGAGAAATATGCTTAATGCCAGATGCATGACCCAAGACACTAGTAGAGCAAGAGCTAGGACGATAATTTGGATTTGGTGGGTTGGTAACTGAGTTTTGAACTAAAGGGTATTGATAAAACCAAAAATTTTGTTACTTGTTCTCACATATATGGATGTAGACAATTCTCTTAGAAAAATTTATCTTCTATGAGCTTTTAATATCCTTATCTTGCACTGCAGGGCATGTTTTTGCATTTGGCGAATCTAGGGCTTTAGCCATTGCGAACATGGTTCTAGGGCTTAAAGAGGTTCAAATTCGAGGAGAAATTCGCACCAATGTTGACTATACGATTGATCTCTTAAATGTGAGATACTCATGCTGACAACTTACTGTATAAGAAGTAATCAAAACTCAGAAGTAACACTTGTACAATATTTGGTCTCAGGCTTCAGACTACAGAGAAAACAAAATTCATACAGGATGGTTAGACAGTAGAATTGCTATGCGGGTTAGAGCAGAAAGGCCCCCTTGGTATCTTTCTGTTGTTGGAGGGGCACTCTTTGTAAGAAAACTTGTTTTTCTATAGCTTTGTTTCTGTTCTTTATTTTTTTAAGGTTTTGTAATTTATAATGCGTAATCTGGTGCTTCTATTGAATGCAGAAAGCTTCTACCAGTAGTATGGCTTTGGTTTCAGACTATGTTGGCTATCTTGAAAAAGGACAAATCCCTCCCAAGGTATTGCGTCTATTTTGGATAATTCTCTAGTTCATACCTGCATTGATCTCCTTATTTTCTAGTGGTACTGAGTTTAGTTAATAATGGTCCCAGCACATATCTCTTGTCCACTCACAAGTATCCTTGAACATTGAAGGAAGCAAATACACGGTATGTATCATTTAAATATCAATTTGATGGAATATTATCGGTACTTTCCTGGATTTTTGGAGACTTATGCTAGAACAGGTACTGTTCAATTTGTGTAACTGACATCTTGTAAAACAATTTCTAGATTAACATGGTAAGAGGAGGGTCAGGAAGTTATAGGTTGAAAATGAATCAATCAGAGATAGAAGCAGAGATACATACTTTACGTGATGGAGGTCTGTTAATGCAGGTAAGTATCACTCTCTAAACTTCCGCTGTCTGTCTCTCTGTAAAAGAGTGTGTGTATGTATTTATTTACACATTTATTAGATCAGCATTTGTAAAAAGTTAATGCAAACGCCACATTTAGCAAATACTCTTGGAGTTTTATACTAAGCTCCTAAGGGAAATTTAAGATAATGGGCCAATGTATAATTGGCTATGAAGTATAGAGACTTTAAAAAAGGTTTCAAGGCCATGGCTGACAACGAGACACTTCAAAAAGCACATGAGTTCTTTAGATTTTAGTATTTTACTATATTACCATGTCTGTTTTCTATCCAATATTCATGTTAGTGCACATGCTTCTTTGATGACTTCTCAAGTTCTTAACTGAGCATCTACTACCTACAGTTGGATGGAAACAGTCATGTGATATATGCGGAGGAAGAAGCAGCTGGAACTCGCCTTCTAATAGATGGAAGGACATGCTTGCTTCAGGTGAAATCAGTTCATTTTGCCCATAAAGTTCTATGTTTTTTCTTTCTTGTGGCTATGGTGAGTTTCTAAACCTATTTTATGTGCAGAATGATCATGATCCATCGAAGTTAGTTGCGGAGACACCATGCAAGCTTCTGAGATATTTGGTAACAAATGACAGTCATATTGATGCTGACACACCATATGCTGAAGTTGAGGTCATGAAAATGTGTATGCCTCTTCTTTCACCAGCTTCTGGGGTCATTCATTTTAAAATGTCTGAAGGCCAACCAATGCAGGTATATAGTGTTGTAACTAGAATGTTTAGGTTCTCTACTCACAATAAATTTTAAGAAAGCATTTTCTTTTGTAGGCTGGGGAGCTTATAGCAAGGCTTGATCTAGATGATCCTTCAGCTGTAAGAAAAGCAGAACCTTTCCATGGGGGCTTCCCAGTCCTGGGTCCTCCTACTGCAATTTCTGGTAAAGTTCATCAGAAATGTGCTGCAAGTTTAAATGCAGCACAGATGATTCTCGCTGGTTACGAGCACAAAATTGATGAAGTGAGCTTCATTAACCCTGTATTTTGATAGTATTTATAGCTTGTTGCAATTCATCTGTCCTGAACTCCTGATTGTTGGTCTGTGTTAATACCATCAGTCTTCCATATGCTTGCCTTATTAATAGCTTTGACGTTTATCTCAGGTTGTGCAAAATTTGCTCAATTGCCTTGATAGTCCTGAATTGCCTTTCCTTCAATGGCAAGAGTGCTTTGCTGTTCTGGCTAACCGTTTTCCCAAAGATCTAAAAAATTTGGTAACAGGATACTCTTCTGGTTTTATCCTCTGTTTAACTTCTAAACATTGACCTTAGCTTGCCTTGACCTTTGTAATTTATCAGTTGGAATCAAAATATAAGGAGTTCGAGAGGATTTCAAGCTCCCAAAATGTTGATTTTCCTGCCAAATTATTGAAAGGGATCCTTGAAGTGAGTTTCTGTTCTGACATTCCTCATTCTGACTTGTTTCACTTTTAGTGTGAAGAACTCAATGGATGTGATAACACTGCAGGCTTATCTTTCCTCCTGTCCCGACAAAGAAAAAGGATCACAAGAAAGGCTTGTTGAACCTTTGATGAGTCTAGTGAAGTCTTATGAGGGTGGAAGAGAGAGCCATGCCCGCATAATTGTTCAATCCCTTTTTGAAGAGTATCTTTCTGTTGAAGAACTATTTAGTGATCATATACAGGTCAGTTTGATTAATTAGCTGCTAGTACTGATTATTTGGGTAATTTAAGCAGTTATGGCCTTGACTGAGGTATTGGGACTTGAACTAATATGTAATTCAGGGATCTTCTTGCCTATTCATTCCCTCCTTTTTTATGTCTTCTCCCTGCATGACTAGTCTTTCTGAGTAATCCTAGAAGAACCTTTGATTACTGGTTTTTATGCTTACTAATTTCCGTAGTTTCAAAAATATCCCGGTTGTGCAGTTGCCCTGTTTATGATGTTTCAATTATTATTTAGTTTTCTCGAATATTCATAAGCTTTTTCCTTCCTACCCCACCACATGTCCAGGCTGATGTAATAGAACGTCTCCGTCTTCAATATAAGAAGGATCTACTGAAGGTTGTGGATATAGTGCTATCTCATCAGGTATAAACTTTTATAACATGTGCATCTTGCATATTTTTCTTTCTTGGCGTCCTGTAGACATTATTTAGCTCTTGCATTAACTGCATTTCTTGGATTTCAGGGGGTGAAGAGTAAAAATAAGCTGATACTGCAACTAATGGAACAACTGGTGTACCCTAACCCTGCTGCCTACAGGGACCAATTGATCCGTTTCTCTGCACTCAATCCTACAAATTATTCTGAGGTTAGACTAAGTCCTGAGATAATCGGTCATGCTCAATAATTGGTGTGATGCCTATTCCCCTTAGGGGGGAAGAAATAAAGTGATACAGATTTCCACGTTTTTCATCATATGATATTTTTTTGGGTCATATATATATATACACACACACACACACACACACACACACACACACACACATTAGAATACCTACTTGTTATGTCATCTTGCAGAATGTGTACTGTTAATTTATTTGGAGCATTTTGAGTAAATCCTGACACCCCGTTATCTTGATGCAGTTGGCACTTAAGGCAAGTCAACTGTTGGAACAAACTAAATTGAGTGAACTTAGGTCCAGCATTGCTAGGAGTCTTTCTGAACTAGAGATGTTCACTGAGGATGGTGAAAAAATTGACACTCCCAAGAGGAAGAGTGCCATTAATGACCGAATGGAGGACATTGTGAATGCTTCTTTGGCAGTTGAAGATGCCCTTGTGGGTTTGTTTGATCACAGTGATCACACCCTTCAAAGGCGGGTTGTGGAAACTTACGTCCGCAGGCTATACCAGGTATCAGTTTTACCGCTTTTATGTTCTGCTTTTCCATCTTTAATTGAGGGGGGTGATCATCTGCTTTTCTAACTTCAAAGTATCTGTTATCAGCCATATCTTGTCAAAGGGAGTGTCAGGATGCAGTGGCACAGATCTGGTCTTATTGCTTCGTGGGAGTTTTTGAAAGAGTATGTTGAAAGGAAGAGTGGAGCTGGAGACCAAAAGTGCAATATAACTCCAGTAGAAAAACATGGTGAGACGAAATGGGGAGCTATGGTTATAATCAAATCTCTTCAATTTTTGCCTGCAATTATCAGTGCTGCATTAAAGGAAGCCACCCATAACTTTCACAAAGCACTTCCTGATGGTTCTGCTGAACTAGTTAACTATGGTAATATAATGCATATAGCACTGGTAGGCATCAACAATCAGATGAGTTTACTACAGGACAGGTACAGTATCAGAAACTAATATATTTTTTCAACCACAATTGAATGAATATTTCCTTGAAAATTTTGAAAGCTCAGTAATGATATAGCTTACAGTTTGTTCTGGATTTTTAGACTATTACTGGTTTCTAGTTTAGGTCAGTTTAAATCCAATTGGTTTGATTTGCGTCAGTATTGGAAAAGTGGACTGATTTTCTTTTTTATAGATCTAGTGTCCAGAACCTCCGATATGTTTTTGACAAGCGTTGTGTTTTATGCTTTGCAGTGGTGATGAGGACCAGGCTCAAGAAAGGACTAATAGGTTAATTAAAATACTAGAAGAGCCGGAAGTAGGCTCAACTATACATGCTGCAGGTGTTGGAGTAATAAGTTGTATCATACAGAGGGACGAAGGCCGAGCCCCTATGAGACATTCCTTTCACTGGTCTGCAGAAAAGTCCTGTTATGAGGAGGAGCCTCTGTTGCGTCATGTGGAACCTCCCCTATCTATTTATCTTGAATTGGTTAGTTATTTCATGGTCCAAATCCCCTGTTTTACTCTGAAAGGGTGGAATAAAAAGCAAATTTCACTCGTGTGTTCGATCTTAAACTCATCAACATTTGTATCGTTACAGGACAAACTTAAAGGATATGAGAATATACATTATACCCCATCTCGAGATCGTCAATGGCACTTGTACACAGTTGTAGATACCAAGCCTCAATCAATTCAAAGAATGTTTCTTCGAACACTCGTGAGACAGCCAACTGCAAATGAAGGGTTCTCATATCAAGGGCTAGATATGGAAACATTGCGTACCCAAAAGGCTATGTCTCTTACTTCAAGGAGCATTTTGAGATCCTTGATGGCTGCGATGGAGGAATTGGAACTTAATGCACACAATGCCACTGTCAAATCTGAACATGTTCATATGTACCTCTATGTCATACGTGAGCAACAAATAGATGATCTATTGCCTTATACCAAGTAATTACAGCTACGCTTTTCCATACCTATTTTTATAACATAAGAAAATGGAACTTTTAACTGTGTCATACATATGGGATGTTATTGCCAGGAGAATAAACCTAGAAGCTGGCCAAGAAGCAGCAGCAATTGAGTCAATCTTAAAAGAATTGGCACATGAAAACCATTCATCTGTTGGTGTAAGAATGCATAGATTGGGTGTTGTAGAGTGGGAAGTCAAGTTCTGGATGGCATCCTCTGGACAGGCAAATGGTGCTTGGAGGGTCATTGTAACAAATGTGACTGGTCATACTTGCACTGTACATGTAAGTATCTATTCATTACCAAAAAATCCAGGAAAGCTTTCCTGCACACCTCTACTTTTTCACTCGAGTTAAAAGGTCCATTAAAAAGAAAAAAAAAAAAAAAGAAACACTGACTAGGTGATGCCTGAAAAATGGTAAACCAATAAAACAATTGTTTTTTTCCTCTCTCCCTCTCTCTCTCTATAATCTATATATATATATATAATATATATATATATTATTATTATTTGATAGAGATCCGCTGATTAGCATATAGTATTAATTTGTTTCAGTGTTAGAAGAATTATTAATGAAGATGGTTCATAAATCTTGACTTGAATTTCAATCAACACATTTTTCAGATATACAGAGAAATGGAGGACGCAAGCAGTCAAAAAGTTGTATACAGATCCTTCACTGAAAAGGGTCCTCTGCATGATGTACCAGTTAATGAAAATTATAAACCTTTGGCAGTCATTGACCGAAAACGTATTTCAGCAAGGAAGAACAACACCACATATTGCTATGATTTTCCACTGGTAAGTGCTATTCTATGAATTTAGTTTTCCAACTGTGTATGTATTTGCCTCTTGACAAGCCAAACTATGTTTCCTGAGATGATATGTTACTTGCAGGCATTTGAAACAGCATTGGAACAGTCGTGGGCAATTCAATACCCTGGATTTCAGAAAGCCAAAGATGAAGTTCTTCTGAAAGTAACAGAACTTAAATTTTCTGACAAAGAAGGTAGTTGGGGTACTCCACTTGTTCCCGTGGAGCGTCCACCTGGACTTAATGATGTTGGTATGGTAGCCTGGTTTATGGAAATGCGCACCCCTGAATTTCCATCTGGAAGGACAATATTGGTTGTAGCAAACGATGTGACCTTCAAGGCTGGTTCTTTTGGCCCAAGAGAGGATTCATTTTTCCATGCAGTAACTGATCTTGCATGTACGAAAAAACTACCTTTAATTTATCTAGCTGCAAATTCTGGTGCCCGGTTAGGTGTAGCGGAGGAAGTGAAGGCCTGTTTCAAAGTTGGTTGGTCTGATGAATCTAATCCAGAGCATGGTTTTCAGTACGTATATTTAACACCAGAGGATTATGCTCGAATTGGATCATCGGTGATAGCACATGAGTTAAAACTGGAAAGTGGAGAAACCAGATGGATTATAGATACCATTGTTGGGAAAGAGGATGGTCTGGGAGTTGAAAACTTGAGTGGCAGTGGGGCCATTGCTGGTGCCTATTCAAGGGCGTACAAAGAAACTTTTACGTTGACATACGTGACTGGGAGGACTGTTGGTATAGGGGCTTATCTTGCCAGGCTTGGGATGAGATGCATACAGAGGCTTGATCAGCCTATAATTCTTACTGGTTTTTCTGCATTAAACAAACTTCTTGGCCGTGAGGTTTACAGCTCTCACATGCAACTTGGTGGGCCTAAAATCATGGCAACTAATGGAGTAGTTCATCTTACAGTTTCAGATGATCTTGAAGGTGTTTCTGCTATTTTGAAGTGGCTTAGCTACATTCCTTCTCATGTAGGCGGTGCACTTCCCATTGTGCAACCCCTAGATCCTCCTGAAAGGCCTGTGGAGTATTTCCCTGAAAACTCATGTGATCCTCGGGCTGCCATTTGTGGTGCTCTGGATGGTAATGGAAGATGGCGTGGGGGTATATTTGACAAGGACAGCTTTGTGGAGACACTAGATGGTTGGGCAAGGACAGTTGTTACAGGAAGGGCTAAGCTTGGAGGAATCCCTGTGGGAATTGTCGCAGTTGAAACACAGACAGTGATGCAAGTAATACCGGCTGATCCGGGCCAGCTTGATTCTCATGAAAGGGTGGTTCCTCAGGCAGGGCAAGTCTGGTTTCCTGATTCTGCAACTAAGACAGCTCAAGCAATATTGGATTTCAACAGAGAAGAGCTCCCGCTTTTCATTCTTGCAAATTGGAGAGGCTTTTCTGGTGGGCAGAGGGACCTTTTTGAAGGAATTCTTCAGGCTGGATCAACCATTGTGGAGAACCTTAGAACATACAAGCAGCCCATATTTGTATATCTCCCAATGATGAGTGAGCTCCGTGGTGGGGCATGGGTTGTTGTGGACAGTCGAATCAATTCAGACCACATTGAAATGTATGCTGATCAAACAGCTAAGGGTAATGTCCTTGAGCCAGAAGGCATGATTGAGATAAAATTCAGGACGAAGGAATTGTTAGAGTGTATGGGTAGACTTGATCAACAGCTAATAAATCTCAAGGAAAAACTCGAGAATGCCAAGAGTAGTGGCGCCGTTGGGGCTATTGAATCTTTACAGCAGCAGATCAAATCCCGTGAAAAACAGCTTTTGCCTGTGTACACCCAGATAGCTACCAAATTTGCTGAACTGCACGATACTTCCTTAAGAATGGCAGCAAAGGGGGTAATAAGAGAAGTTCTGGAGTGGGGCAAGTCCCGTTCTTTCTTCTACCGGAGACTGCGTAGGAGAGTTTGTGAGCATTCACTGATCAACAGTGTGAGAGACGCAGCTGGTGATCAGCTGTCTCATGTATCAGCAATGAACTTGATCAAAAACTTGTATTTGAATTCTGATATTGCCAAAGGTGGAGGAGATGCTTGGTTGGATGATGAAGCTTTCTTCAGATGGAAGGATGAGCCTAGGAATTACGAGGATAAATTAAAGGAATTGCGGGTCCAGAAGCTGTTATTTCAATTGACAAGTATTGGTGGCTCGGTTTTGGAATTGGAAGCCTTACCTCAGGGTTTTTCTGCTCTTTTAGACAAGGTAATAACATTAATATTTCTTTTCTTATTTTTCTACTAGCTTTTTTCTCTTGCAACCTGGAGATGATTTTTGAATGAATCTCATGCAGTTGGAGCCATCAAGGCGTGCGAAATTGATTGATGAACTTCGCAAGGTACTTGGTTAGGAGCTTAATGCTTCTCAAGCGGCTGTAATTGCTCCTACTATTTACACTTGTTCAACCAATTAATTGAATCCCGCGGTTATAAGTTCTTATCCCATTCAGCAGCAGATTTCAGTATGTCGTTCCTTCGTAGAGTGTAAATCATATCAGTGGTAGATAGATATATGTAATTTCTGCACTTAGCTCAAAGATCACAACCGGCATTAGTAAGTTCATGTTTATGCACAAGCTGGCTGATTGATTCTTTTCATGTATCATCTATGTATGTGATAATTTGTAGAGCCACGTTGATTATTTAATTTTTAATAATAATAATAATAATAATAATAATATGCATATAAAATTTTGAGCAATGGGTAAGAGTATTTTCATTCATGCTGCCATTCGTTTATGCTCGTTTTTAAGTAAATAATTCGCATCAGAGAAATTTATCACGTTTTTGCATATTAAATGATAAGCATGACCGCATCAACAGAAAACTGAACAAAATGGTAGTATTACGCTATTTCAACATAAAGCATCATATAATTTCATGAAGTTAACATATACAGAAAATCAGTAGTATACTTATATATTCATCTAAACACCGTTGTTTTATCAAAAAAGTAAAAAGAAAAAAACAGTAAGATACATCATATGAAAAACTAGTAATTAACGCGCACTAAATTTGGTCAACTTGAAGTTGTGAAATTAGTTGTGTTTGTGTCTTTGTAGTATGACAACTAATTCGATCATGTATTAGAGAAAATTAATTCATCTTATGCTTCATTTTGTCTTTCTTTTCCTTTTCTTTCTTCTTCAACTCTCGGCGTTTTTTCTTTTCCTTTAGCTTTGCTTTCTTCCTTTTCTCTTTCTCCTTCAATTCTTGTCGTGTGAGCTCTCTTCGGATTTTGAAGCACATATTGAGAGATATATGCAGCACTTTTGTGTTCTCACGAGCCATATATAAGAGTATATTTGTAATTTGTTAATACAATTTCTTGGTTAATCCAATAGCTGTGCTGGAGCTAGCCTTCTCGTTTGCTAGTCTCAAATTCAACTTTTCTTTTGTCCTTTCATATACAGCCGTTCAGTGGCCTGTGGCAGGCAATGTGGCATTTCCGTTGTTATATGTGCAATTTTGTTGTGCTGCTTTCTCCGTACTATAGGACTACAAGGCAGCTCATACACTGCCATTGTAGAACTCTAAAATTATAGCCCAACACTAAAATAAAAGGTTAAAAAAAAAGGTATCCTTATCATATAAAAATACTTTAAAAAAAGATTTTTTCCATTTAAAAATACCTGTATTATGTCACCTCAATATAACCTTTTTTTTTTATTTTTTGACTTAATCCGTTTTGTTATGAAAATTTTTATTGTACACTGTAGTGTACTTTCAATAGAGGGTGTAGATTGTGCCACTGTAAGAATCTAATTGACATTCTTTATTTTATGTATACTGGAGTGTACACAAGAATTGTTCATTTGTTCTACCAAACAGAAGGACTAGATCTTGGGTTTGAATTTAGATTTAAAAAATAATAATAATTGTAATTTAAGGTCTTCGTTATCAAAATTTTTAATAAAAGTATAACTATAACTAGATATTTTAAAATATTTTTTCAATATTATATATTTGTTAGAAAATTTATTAACAGGGAAGTGCACTTAAATCAACTGCTTTAAATAAAATGGTCATACATCATATTATTATGAGTGGGTTTGATCATATCTCATTCAGAACCCATATTTGTCCGCCCGAATCTATTCATCCCGCACTACTCCAATACTCCAATACTCCGATACAAAAGAAAATAAAAGTAAAAGGAAGAATGATTACTTTGGCAATTGGCACGTCTATTTATTCTAATTTAGTTTTAAACAAAAATTTAAATGTTTTATTTTTATTAACACATTTTAATAACAAACCCTAAAATCTTGTCCTTTCCGAATCTCACTAATATCTACATATATGTATGTATATCTTTGTAGAATTGTCAAGGATCAAACACAACAAATCAATCACCCAGCCATATGTTGTCACACTCCACCGTTACAACACTGCAAATTTCTCTGAACACATTACTGCTACGGAATATAAACTGTAAGTTATGTTAATTGATAGGTGTTCATGAAAATTTATTGGAGTTAATAGATAAGAAATGGACAACCTATGGTACCCATACTAAAATTGGAACTATACATTAACTAGTGTTCATTTCGGCCAACCTGCATTGCAGGGAGTAATGTGTGTCTCACATCATGAACGAACTAAAAAATTGAACTACTGAAACATACACAGATATTGAAAATTAGAATCACATTCACATGCATTCTCAATCAACTGGACGTACGTTATTGGGTCCCACTCCCCTTACGTTTAGATTAGAATCATAATTATCAAAACGCAACAGAGACAATCAATAAAAGAAAAGTGCCCTGTGTCAGTTGTGATACTTTTAAATAATATACACGAGCCCCGAAGTGTGTTTGTATGAATCTGGCGTCTTTCGCGACTCTGTTCATATCATTCATTTTATGATTTTAAACTCAAACCAAAGCGCATTTTATTTAAATCATTTTTGGGCGGGACTAGAAAGATAAAGGAGGGGATGAAAATTCATTTATAGGTTGCAGCACATGTCTGAAATATGGTGTTTAGTTATAACTTATTTGACATCAAAATCAAAGTGCCAATTCCCAATTTTCATCCCAATTTTCAAGGAATATGTATACGTATTGTATTGGAGTGGCACAAAAGGCGCACCCAAGCGATTTTATTTTTTTTATTGCCCTTTTAGGATAAGGATGGATCCCATACAAGGCCACTTACACTAATCTTTTTTTCTTTTTTTATAGTGGCCAACCTCATGATTGACTACTATAGCCCATCACCTCACCAAAAACAAATTGAAATTCACAAATTGAAGTGTCGTCCGTCTTCCTTCAGGGTTCTTGAGCCAGCTTGGGAGAACAGTATGCAACAGCATCTGCAACTGTGAGGAAGATCTTATCCTCCCCAATCTTATTTACAAAATTTGATGAATGAAGCTTGTCTATCACTGCCGGGCCTGGATTCGCCAGAATAAGCTGTACGTATATACAACCAAATTCCTTTGGTGAGTTCATTCGTCACATAATTAATTAATATTACCACAATAACTGATTACTTCACCTGAACATCTCTCTTCTCAAGACTTCTGTATAACTCTTCCAAGGCATGGATGCCACTGGTATCGATGTCAGTAACGGCTGCACCAAAAACACATAACACAGTTCAGAGACAACCGCCAATCAGCCATGTCCTTGCTTGGGGAAAATGTGACTGAATCAAAGCCAAAATGAAAAGCACTCACGTGACATCTCAACTACCAAAAATCGGATTCTTGTTCGGTACTCTTCTTTCACTTTTTCTTCCTCATCCATCAGCCATCTCAATATCCTGCAAAACATATATATATATATATATATACACACACATCTGCATCACTTTAGCTTTCTACAATCTTCATTTAGAATTCTTATGTAGATGAGAGCTGGGGAAATGCTACGTGATTCTAAAGAAACATACTGAAACATGGTTCCACAAATTTTATAAACAAATCCTCGAACTCAAACAATGAATCAGCGAAACCAGTTAGATTTTTTTGGTTCATCCAACCGGTACATCCTTCTTTGCTAAGTCAAAAGAGATCAGAGTTCATCCACAACTGGTATTGCTCTGACCATAACTCTTTCTTTTCTGTTTAAAGCCTTTACACAAACCCTAAACCCAACTGTCCTTCAATAACGGGACCAGTGGCATATTAACATCTTTGAAATATCAGAAAGCAAAGTAGCTCCTTTAAATTATTTACTAGGAATTCGGTAATTTCTTCTTATGCAAAATTCACTGTATGTATATACATCCATGAATTGAAACTTAGTCTTACAATGTGTTAACTTGTGTTCCCTGAAAGACGCATCACTACACAGAATGCATTGAACATATCTTTTTAATTCTAAAAGTTCAAATCCATTAGAGTACAAACAGACAAAGAATAATCTTTACCTTTCTTTAACATAATTGCAGTTGGAGAAATATATTGCAGAATCAACCCTGACAATCAAAACACCAGAAACCTGTGTAGCTTCTGGATATTGTTGTATATTTCGATAGACAGTTGTCCTAGGAATATTCCCCAGAATAGCAGTTCGTGGCCTCGTGACTTGTAGTAAGATTTTAGCAAAGGATATACAGACCTGCCACAACATGTATATTCAGCAATCAAATCAGTAAAGAGCAGTCATAATTAAATTACTCGGAGATTAATATCGGAGTCTTAGTATTCTTACAGCAATCAGAAGTCCTATCTCAACCGACACAAAAACAACACCAAAAAAGGCTCCCATGCAAGCAACGAAATCAAATTTATCAACCTTCCATATCAAAACTGCTGCCTTATAGTCCACAAGGTTGATAACAGCAGATATGATGATGGCGGAAAGAATGGCGTTTGGAGTGTACTTGAAAAGAGGTGTAAGGAATTTCAGGGTTAAGAACACAACAAAGGACATAACAATATTAGAAGCCGCAGTTTGGCAGCCAGCCATGAAATTTACTGCTGATCGAGAGAAAGAACCTGAAAGTATCAGCAAGGTAGATTAGAGGCTGAAAATAATTAATCTATCCTATCCCACTTACAAGAACTTTCCTTGATTAATTAAAAAGATATCCACTGTCTTAAGTAATTTTAACACGAGCTTCTCTTCTTGTCCCATTAGCCTCTACACTCAAAAGTTCAGAAAAACTAGTGGTGGAGCATACCTGTTGCTACATAGCAGGAAGTCATTGAACCAACAACATTCATAACTCCTAAAGCTACCATTTCTTTGTTTCCATCCAGTTGATAGTCCTTCATGGATGCAAATGTTCTTCCAATTGCTGTGGCTTCCTGATAACCATATTATTATAATAGTTTAGAGCTAAGTAAATTGCCAGATGCTCTTCAAAAGCCAAGTACTGGAGTCAAGAATGAAAATTCACTTACTGTTAATGCTATCATACCAGCCACAACACCAATTCTGAAACCTTTTCCTACCCTATCACCACTGAAGTATATCTCATGAACAGATGAAGGATTGATCCCTTTTTCTATGTGTCTTACCTTAACAAATCAATAGACAAAGAAAACAACATTACTACTGCTGCAATTTGTACTAAATTGTTCCTACCATAATCCTCAACCATATAGCCATGATTACAAACAACAGTATTTTAGGATGAGAAAGGCCATAGAAATAGACGCTTACAATATCAACACCATGCTTGTCTGCACGGGTTAGGTACACCATAAGAGTGGACAGCACAACGGATATCAATGGAGCAATTGCTGGTATCCAGAACAATTTCTTGTTCTTCTTTCCCTGATGCCCATGTGAGGAAATAATGAGAAAACAGCTAATGATCCCAATGACCTAGATGGCGAATAAAAAGCCAAAAAAAAGAAATAGGGTTTCTTACAATATATTTAGCAAACAAAAGAAAAGCTAAAAAGCTTCCTCCGACGCATATAGTCTGCCAGTTCCACTGCAAGATGTAACATACAAGTAGTCAATTGTTTACTTGCATATAACGGCAATTTTAAGCAGGGCAGTCTTCCGATTAGAGCAACTGATAATTACACCGTGAGAAAAAGAGAAGTCATACTCCATGATGGACCGACGAGATTACTGAATGCATGACAGAGACAATATCAGTTTTCTTGGTGAACTTTTTAATGCCAAGGAAACCCTTGAGTTGTTGAAGGGCAATTGTGATGGCAGCTCCCCCCATGAAACCAACAATAGCAGCATGGGAGAGGAAGTCAATCAAGAATCCTAGCCTGATCACATATCCAACCCAAACATAAGATCTATTCATGAAATAAAAATTGACTTTTATAGTTAATATGTTTAGGCTTCATACCTCAAAACCCCAAGAGTCGCCTGGCTAATTCCTGCAAAAAAAGTGGCTGTAAAAGCAAGTCGGTGATATTCTGCTGCGTTTGTATCAGGATCAATCTCCTTCTTAAGCAAGGTCCCTAACAAGAGAGAAACCACAGCTACGGGTCCTATTGCAATATCACGAGAACTACCCATGGCCGCATAAATCAGTGGTGGAACAAAGCTGGAGTCTGTAAAGGGGTAGAACAGAACAAAATGCAGCAAAACCTCAATGCAACGTGTAATGAAAACATTTAGGCAACTTGAGCTGTTGATAAGTGAAACGAGTCTTACACAGTCCATATTGTGGCTCCAAATTTGCAAGCTTTGCGTATCCGATATCCTGAACGAGGAGCCAAGTTTATTACTTACTAACATTCTTGTGTATCGAAAGCCCTAAATCAACATGTTGAATTGAAGGCAACTTTACCTGAGGGATGCAGAGACTTGCAATGGTTAGACCAGCTATAATATCCCCTCTAAATTTAGCAAGATTATAACATCTGGCCCATTGAAGTATGGGGAACACGGCCTGAGCCCCGAGGATGAATTTGCGGGATTTAGGCTGATCTTTGAAGGAGCGTAGAGGATCATCTGCAAAGAATGTTTCTTTCAAAGTGGCTTGGAATTCCTTGAACAAGTTCTGTCTGGGAGGAATGCCCACTTTGTGGACGTATGGTGCCTGACCCTGTGAAGATACATGTACCTCTTTTGTTTCAATATTTTCATCAGCTGAATGACCCATTGGACAAGTCAACAATGACCTTCGCCTGTAATTAATGCAGAAAGTATCATAACGATGAAGATAGTCGGGTACGTAAGGCATCTCTCCAATGGAAATTGAGAAAGTAGAAAAATGATAAATTGATGTCACTAACTATGGGCAATAATTCAGGGATGTTTAACCAACCTGAGTGAGAGAAAGCAAATGCTGCTGATTTGGATGGTCACTGGTTCAAGCTGTGTAAATAAGTCTTGTCGATCAGGAGGGTCACACTTAAGCAATCTTCAAGTAAAAGTTATCAAGCTGAAAGAGAAAATTGGCAAAACTAGTGTGAAGCCGGACCCCTTGTATGTCACAAACATGCATGACAAACACACAAACGTATATATATGACGAAAAAAGTAAAGGATGATTTTCAATTATTGATAAAAAAAACCATGGAATTCTGAGTACCTGATGGTCAGGTGCTCGTGTAGTAACCCCATATAGTGGTTGTACCGGCATACCAAAGCATAGGGATGCAGGGATGAAATATATATACAGTTTATAAGAAGGTATAGAATAGGAAACAAGGGTTAGCAGCGGCTAAAGGAAAACGTACGACAGCCTGTGATTGCTGTGCTTCTGAAGTCAAAGGTTAAAAAGTAAGCTGGACCTCTGTCCGTCATAATTAGCAATAGGAAACACTAGTTTTTAACCTCAGGCTGACTGATGCTTATGTAAGTGTCTTTCACCAAAACATTATTTAGATAAAAAGACAAACTTCAACGAATGACAGGCACAGGCACTACGAAAATTTTTAATAATTTGACGGCGCAATTGAATCTTAGTAGGAGATTGATTGGCAGGTTCTCTACGCAACGGCCATCTCAATACAGAAAATTTTCATAACAGCGTCTTAAAATTTAAACACTTGGCCACAGATTTATAAGCTCTCAGTATTAAACAAGTCGTTCTCCGAAAGAAAAAAAAAAAAATCAAATTCTTTACCTAAAAAAAATTCAAAAACAGAACAGTTCCGGCCTTTGAAAATAATCACCAAAAGCCATTTTGACTATTCAAATCAGTGTATATATCTATTCCAAATCACCAAGTTTGGAATTAATCAACCACGTTAGCATAGATCCACAGAATTTACTTTTACTCTATGCTCGATGAAAACGAAAGAACTAAATTCATTCCTCTTTCACAAGAGGACAGAACTTAAACCTGAACTTCGTCTCTCTTTACTATCCACCAAGTGTATATATTCCAAATCACTAAACTTAGATTTTAGAGAATCAATTCTACAAGGGACTCTTTATTTTGAACTCACCTATCCTTCCTTCCCTTCTCGTGCAAGCCATTGATAGTGGAGGAATGTTCCCTAAACCCACTCACTTCCCCAGTCCCGATTTGGAGAAGGATCAATAACACACACAAAAGGTAAAAAGAACTGTAATATTTATTTATATACAAAAAAGAGAGTACCAGAAACAGTCACAACTTGGCTTTCCATTCCACCATCGATGGTTCTCATGTTTCTCAAAAGACTCGATTTTGATTTGAATATGAAACCCAAAAATACAATAGATGAAAAAACAGGGGTTGAGTTCTTAAAAAAGCAAAAGACCCAATTACCGTTTAGGTTCAATGAATTCATAACGGTCAGTAAAGGCGTACTACATTCTCAGTGTCACCCTCTGAATCAACACGCGGAAAAGGTATGTTAAGAATTTTGTACCTCAGAGTCAGAGGCCAGGAAATTAGAACCAACTTGTGTTTGGTTGCTGAGAAAATATGTATCAACGGCCAACAACTGAACGCATACAGAGTGAGTAAGGCAGATCCAAAAAGGGGAAAAGAAAAGGACAGAAATGCAAACGAATGCCTTTCGTGAAACATAGAAGAGAATGAACATTCGTAAGTTACAACAGAGCAATTCTTAGAATTTCCGCTAAAAAAAAGGATAAAAGAGTAATCTTATTTACGTAGTGAAGTGAAACAATGTGATCATGAAAACAAGTAGGTCGATATTCACGGCTAATGCAGAGTGTAAGGAAAAGTCAAGAGCTACGAAACGAAGACTTTTTTTGTGGTTGGCGTTGGCGTTGCCCCCAATTCTTGTGTGTTAGTGTCATGTGGGTCAACGCTGCTGTTTGCTTCTTCATTTTTTCTTGGTTTCGTTTCGTGGCTCAAGACCCCACAGGTGTGAGTGATAAACTAGGAAACGATTGAACGAAGTCGCTAGCCCGACCAGGTTCAACAGTCGGTATGTGGGCATACGAAATTTCGAAGCGTTCACACTATCACTTTTATTATAGGCATAGCTTAACTACAAAATAGACTATTCTAGTTGCTTAATATATACATCTTAATTTTTTAAATAATATAAATTATATTATATTTATATTTAAAGAATAAAAAAATTATGTGATTTTTCACATTTTCACAAATTTTAATTTTTCTCTTGTCATAACTTCTAGTTATATTTTCGTAAAATTATATTTTATTATTATGTTGTTTAAAATTTAAGGAATTATAGATTAACATAGATATATATTTTTATTTTTTTGGCAGAGTTTTTTTTTCTTTTTCATGAATTAGGCTTATCTAGAATTAGAAAAAGACATCTGCGGTTAGCCATGATGTAAAGGGTAAAGGAGGGGTAATTCTTGGTCAATTCATGGTCGAATGTGGAATCCGAACCTTTGAAAAAATAAGGGATAAATATTTAAAAAAATTAAACATAATTTTTATATTTTTGTCAAAAAATTTTTAATTAAAGACTGATATAAATAATTTATATAATTTATTTTTTTATAATTTATTTTTTAATTTTTGTATATTTTTCAATTAAATAATGTGATAAAAAATATAAGTAATTATATATAAGATTAATTTAAATATTAATAATAAATAAACTTATCAATCAACTAAATTTATATCTATTTGAGATTATCTAAATTCTCAAATAAGTCACATCTATGATGTTTTGGTAAGTTTTTACTATTTGGCCAAGCAAAAATCAAATATGTGCTTATTGACATTACTATTATCCTGGCAAGCTAGCTTCTTAATGTACCGTGGGGACAAAAAATAAATTGGATTTGAGTAAACCACACTGGAAAAAAGAAATGAGGTTTTAATATTAACCATAATCATTGTATCAAAATTATATATGTCAATATTTTTTAAAATTAATTCTTAAATGTTTTTAAAATATGAATTAAATTGTTTTTATAATTAAAAATAACTGAAAGAAAGAGTTCGCATCTCATCGCTCATGTTAAAATGAATTTCTTGCTACTTTCCGTAAGTACTTAATTTGTTTCTCCTGCACCATATAACCTAACATTAAAACATATATGATAGTGTGTGTGTATATATATATAATAAAAAATATATATACTAACAGTTCGTGATGTTTTCAAAGAAGTGATACAAAAATTTTACTTAACTTTGTCGGGTTTGGATGACGTGTTCTTTGAATATAATAATTTAAAAAGTTTTAAATTAGTTTCTAAACTTAAATTCTTGTCAATTTTTTGTTAAATTTTAATAATATATTAATTATATATTATTTTAACAGTATAAATTTACTTAATTCAAATTAATATATTTATATTATTTAACATTAATTGTATTTCATTTAATAAATGTCAATTATTTTAAATTATTATTTATTATTTATTTTTTTTATTGATATAAATTATATATATTTAGAATTCTAAATATATGTTGGCAATATTAAAAAAACCTGATATAATTTTAACAAAAATTTAATAATAACAACTAATTAAACTATAAAAATTTAATTATAAATTTTTAAATTATAAAGACTTAATTAAATATTGAGTGAAAGTATACAAATTACAAAAATAATTTAACTATTAGTCAATCCAATTACAGTTATTCTTTCTCTTGTCTACAATCGGTTAGCCAGAATTGCCGTTTTGCCCTTTTTGGTTGGGTTTTTCATTTTCACCCCATCTCTTATATATGGCTTTTGTTTTAAATTCTACTGTTAAGTATCTACGAAAATGTTTAGGTTGTTTCATTGCATTTGCTGGATTTGATTCTCATATCTATAGGTTGCTCTTGCGTCTTTTGTTTTTTCTTTGTCCCAAGACGTAGTATAAGTAATATTCCAGATATTGATCATTATTAATTAATTAACCATACTCTTACCTTAATTAACTCATTTTAAATGTATAAAACCAAAAGATATAATTACGATATATTAAATAATAAAATAAAACCAGATTTAATTGGAGTGATCCAAACTGATGTACGAACCCTACAACATTTGAAATTGATGTATTGTTTGACCAAAAAAAAAGAAATTGATGTATTTGAAATGATTGGGAAGGGAAAAAGAAGACAGATTGATGCGTGTACTGGACAAACGAATGCAAATGCAGATGAAAGTCAATAAATCATTGGGACTTGTCCGATGTATTTCAAATAAGTAACAAATTATAAAGTAAATTAGTCATTTTAATTTAGTATTTAAATTATAAAAATATTTAATTTGGTTATTAAAAATACATTATGTTTTAATTTAATCTTTATATATAAATATTATATTTTTATGTCTTAATTTAAAATTTTAAAAATTAAATTAAGATATAATATATATTTTTTAGATTAAATTAAATAATTTTATAATTTATAGACTAAATTAAAATAAATTATATTTTTTAAATATTAAAATGACAATTTGCTCTAAATTTGAGACATACAAAGAACGAATGTCAATTGTGACAGTATTAGAGTCAATTAAATTTTCACGAGAATGAAATTAATCGATAGTAATGTGAATTTAAATAATATTTCTATTATTGAATAAATTTTTTATAAAATAAGTTTTTAACTAAATTTAAGGTTAGATTTAAATTTTTAGTAAAAAAATTAATAATGTACGATAAAATGTTACATATGAATAAATTTTAAATTACTTAATTGCATAAGATTTTTTAAAATTATATTATATAAAATCAATATAATAAATTACTTAACTTAACAGTCATACAAAAATATTAAATGATGAGAACACTTTCATGATCTAAATTTTATATTAATTTTTAATTTTATTCTTAAAATTTATTTGTAATTAATTTTATTTTTAAAATTTAAAATTATAATAAATTTTATCTTAAAGTCTAAAATATTGTTTAAATTATTAATAAAAATTATGACGTAATATCTATCTTATATAATTTTTGCTTTATACGAGGTAACACCACAAACATTATGAAACAATGTGTACAACATCTATATACCATATCATCTCCTCCAATAACCTAACCTTCGAGTCACGCATAGTGTAGACATTTTTTATCGAGCCGGAAACATCAGGCTTCAAACAAAATCTCCATTGAATCCATTCAACGACATTGCGATGACCTTATCCCCATCCTCATGCCCTCTTTCCTCATATAACCACCACACGACGAAATTCTAACCCAATCACTTGAACGACTTTAAGGTCATCATAGCATAGTTGAACAGATTCAACGAAGTTTTTGTTTGTAGCTTGAAGTTTCCGATTCAATAGAAAACATTTGCACTATGCATGACTTGAAGGTTAGGTAATTTAAGGGGATGATATGGTATAACGCGTCGTTTTATCCATGTTATGGAGGAGATGTTGTACGAAGTTGTTTCATTATGATTGTGGTGTTACTTTTAAGTATTTCAACATACAATCTGTAACAACTGAGTTAGTAAAAATTGTACAAAGTAAGATATTATGTCATAATTTAAATGATATTAAGTATTAGAATAAAATTAATTATAATTAAAAAATTTATTAACAAAATTGATTGCAAAAAATTTTTAAACATGAAAGTAAAATTTAAAGACATAAAAATTATTTTACCATATTAAATAGTATAAAAATATTAATTTTTACTCTAATGCTAATCCATATCCTTCCTCAATTTTCGTTCATTCGTACTGAAGAATTGAAACTTAATTTGAAATTAAGAACATTGACTATTAATTATAATCAATTTCTACACGTCTCTGATCCAACGATTGACTATTATACCAAAGAAAATCTCAATAATTGAGAACTTAGAGAAGAAAATAGAAAAAAAAAATAATTTTTGGCACAGACTTTAATATAAAATTTAAGTTGAATAAAACCAATGTGAGTTGAAAAAAAGAGCAATCAATAATAATGTATAATATGTGAAGGGCGTCCTCGCATCAGTCAATTTCTATTATTTGAACGTCCCTATCGATTCCATATAGAACAATAAAAAATAATTGGATAGTTTACACAAAATAAAATAACCGGGTTTTTTAAAATTATGTAGTTAATTAGTTTATATGGTCAACCAGTACTCCAATATTTGATTGGTTTCGGCGCGCGCGTTGCAATCATTTGTTTCAAAATTATACAAACCACTATTATGGATTTTTTAAATGAACAATTCAAATCTATATCTAGAAAAGATGTATCATATTAATTCTAATTATATATATATTAGTCATCTTAATTTATGTATGATAGCAGCAAGATGATTAAAATGTATAAACTTTGGAGATTGAGAGATATATATGAAGGTGATTAAAATACTTATAACTGATATCAAAGGAGTTATATACGAAGGTGACATTTGGGAATAAAATAGGGATAGATGAAGCAAACAAGTGATAGTGTGGGGATTGAGAGATGTAATGGTTGGAATGATGAAAGAGTTGGATTTTTAGATAACAAAATTGGTTGGCGATTCATGGCATTAATCACAGAATGAAGTGAAGTTTATATTATATGGTTTTGTGTCTGTAATTAAAGGCCTTCAATTCAATTCAATTCGATCCATGGAATTCAGTATTGATTGATGTGCGTGTCTATATATCAAGTGGTAGTGGTCCTTCAAATTCCATCATTCTGACGGGAACGAATACAATGCACGACAAGGATGTGTACACATCCATCAAATTAAAAATTGACATGTCACACTATCTAATCTTCCTAGAACAATAAAAAAGCACACATTATCCTCAATCTATGTTCACTTCTCTTATTTCTTACACTAATGTGAACTGGAAAGTAATATATAGGTTATTAAAATTGGGTTGGTCCTTTCTGATCATCTTTAACTTCAATTGGGTTTACTGTAAAGACCAAAGAGAAGACAGAATCTGTACGTGAGCGGAAGTTGGGAGGGCATTTTGGTAAAATAAAAATGATGGATGGTGATAGATGTTTTGTGATCAGGCAATTTGCTCCTCTTATATCGCGCTCACCTAAGAAACAAATTAAAAGCATTGGCCCGAAAACACATGGAATATATATGTGGACAATGGAGGGAGGGATCCAATGAAGTGCATATGAATGTGATAGATTAATTAATTAAGATGAAGTCTCAAATCTCAACCTAAACCCCAAACCCTAATTTTCAAAACCCTCCAAATTTTCACTTCCTATCATCAGCAGTAGAGCATGCCAATTTGGTATGTGGGGAGCGCGTTTTACCCATCATTTTGGTCGCGAAGCTCATCATTATTGCACTTCAACACCTTCATGTTGCTGACTTCAGTTTTGGACTCTCCTCACAAGTTCACTGTTTTTATTTTTTGTGGCCAATTTTGGTCTGTCCTATTGCCTAAACTTTTTCTTAGCAGTTATGAATACTTTGCTAGTTCGCAAATCAATTCCTACAAATTAGGGGTCTACATTCTAGTCTCTATATATAAATGCTGCTTCAATCTCCTTACGTTTTATGATTATATATACGACCCCAATTTCCATTTTTATATTTTCTCTACACAAAATTAAAAAAAAAATAGATTTCTTTGTTGAAATAATTATATTAATATCACAAAGATAACATCAAAAATTTTGTTACATTCAAATAATAAATTGCTATATATATAAAAATTTATAAAACTTCGTATCAATGACATAATTAGCTATATCACTCTTTCTCTAAAAAATTCTTTAGATGCATGCCACCTCATTTGTGTATAACAATAAAATTTAAGTATTTATTCTTATTTTATTTATCATGTGAGTTTCTAATTTAAAAAATGAATAATTAATATTATTCATCATTGCATGAATGATGTAATGTAATATATATATATATATATATATATATATATATATATATATTCTTCATTCTCCTCCTCTAACCCAAAATTTCAATCAATACCTAAAGAGTTTGCTTTCAACCCAAAAAAACAAAAAGTTGACTTGGACTAAAGCTGCAATGATTCAGAAAGCAAGGCATCTTTGAATTTGAGGGCATTGACGTACATATCCCTCCAAAATGGCAATTATAGCTGAAGTGATTGCCCAAAAACAAATCTCAACAATGCTACTGCAAATTGTCTTTGTCTGTATCAACCTAAATAAGTAATATCTCCTACTATAATGCAAATTACCAAATTAATACCGCGCATCCAATTGGAAAGCTCTTTCCCATATAAAGTGCGGATCCTGCACTAGTCTACAGTGCTTCACATAATGAAATGACAAGGAAGGGGATGAGGATTCTTATACATATATTTGTGAAGGCAGTTAGGCATAGCGTTCCCATAAAATGAAGGAGATGATATGAAGATATGAATCTTTCAACCTCACAAGTCGCAAACAAAGAGAATGTGGGAAAATGATAATCAAAGAGCAGGAATATTAGTTAGTGGGTGGGCTCAAAAAGCTATATATATATAGGGGTTGTGAATTAATTGTGATGCTCATGCTCATGCTAACTGATCACGCGTCTTCAATTTCTTTCTAAACCAGAATATATATAAAGCAAATTACTGAAGGGGACCATTGCGCGCAGAGATGCCACAAAAGTCCTCCTCCATACAAATCTTGGTGGCACAATAATAATCTATAACCACAACCTCTCTGTGTGTTGTGCTGTGCTTTATGCACATGACATTTCCATATACCCAAGTTCATGGGGTTTCATTGAAGTTTTTCTTGATAAGCATGCATCACTCCACAAACTTAGATATATATACTTCATTTTCCAAACCCCCCACATCAACTCATTCAAGCATAAAGCGGTCCATGCTTCTTTCTTTGTGTTTTCTTCTGCAGATCTGGGTGGTTAGCAGCGTCTGCCAGCTAGCTTTGTATCAGAATTCATAATCCTTTATTAATTCATTATCATTATCATATAAGTGCGTGTATAACTACTTTCAGAATTAACATTGGAACCATTTATTCTGGTGCATAAAATTGAAAATTACCCCTCCCCAACAAAAAGGGGTAACAGTTCTTAAATAAGGAGAAAAAAATTAGTGAAGATAATGAATGAATGAAGATATATATAATTAGATAACTTAAAAACAAAAAAACCTTGAAGAATATAATTAGGACGTTTGTGATTGCCGTCAATTTTTTTTTCATTTTAAAATAAAGTTTATAAGAAAATTTTAAAAATAGTAGATATATAATTAAAAAAGTTAGAGGTAATTGTGTGATGATTTTTTATTTTCTACTTCAAAGAAAATTAATTGTAACTTTTGCTTCTTCTTTTTTACAATGAAAAATTATTTCTATTACCACTAAAAGTAATTTAATATTTTTAATTTGAAAATTGTGCCAATATCTCAGTTTAATCAAAATAAGTACTTTTTAAAAAATAATAAATAAGGCTTAATTAGTTAGACGGGCAAATATTGTCAGATTGTCTTGCTCCAAATAATCCATCTACTATTTATTTGGTATAGTGGGAAGTACGTTTTACCACCAATTTAATCACAAAACCCATTAACATTATTGACTTGAATGGCTCCCATGTTGCAGGCTTTTAGGACGTACTCTCTTGGCCATGTAACTTCTCTCTCTCTCTCTCATGTTGCTAAACTTTTTGTGCTGTCGGAAATACTTTGCTAGTTCGAATATCAATTCCTTCAAATGGGGTCTAGTCTCGATGGATGCTGCTTCAATTGTGCTTAAAAGGAACCGTATGAATGGGAATCTCTGCAGGCTCCTTTCCATCAACATTCAACACATAAAACTTTATGCTGCACATATATAATAATCCAGTGAGGTTTCAGCACCAACATTTTATGATTAAATTTGTTAATAAGTAATTAAAGATAATTATTGACTTAATTTCTAATTAGAAAAACATGTTAATCTAAACTTCTTCTTTTTTATTACGTATCACTTAAATATATGATATAACACATATCTACATGCGAGTTGGTACTTGGTCACTAGCAGTATTGGCAAGTTTGTTGCATCAGATTAATTGGGCGTTACTGCAACTACCGAGTACTGGGAACGCTGGTTAAAATTAATAAATTCATGGGGTTTATCCAAGTATGAATTTGGTAAAGATGAAGCTAAAGGTTAAAAAGTAGAAACAAATAAGGACCTGGTACTAGTTCACAGGATATATATAAACAAACCCCACGTTGACACAGCTTCAATTATTAGTTTCAGTTAATATACATCCGAAATACTTACAATAATTAGCTGAATTATTATTGGGCGGCCATAATTGATTTTTATATTTTGAAATGGTACTTGCCTATATACTTAAAAAAAAAAAGGCCAATTCTATGCTACTTCAGGAATATATGCTCTCTCACTTATATATAAAGACAGGTTTTATACTGATCAGGCTCAGCAAGTCCCCAACTTTCAACATTGGCTAAGTACTTGCATGAATCCACATTTATAGTCTAAGCTTAAAGAGTTCACCCAAACATTACAATTCAACCATCATATCCATATATATGGGATCAGTGCCTGCTCAAGCTTCCACAATGACACAGCAGTCTCAACATGATCTTGAGGACACTGGTCACACAGAGAGGTCTCAGTGGGTGCTCAATTCTCCCAACCCGCCGCCTCCATGGACTAAGCTTTTTAATTCACTCAAGCACTCTATCCTCGCTCGTGCCAACAACTTCTTTTACCCTTCCAAGAACAATGTTTTCCGTACAAATGTTGTTTCGCTCTTGCACAACTTATTTCCAATCCTTAGTTGGTTCAGAGATTACAAAGCCTTCAAGTTTAAAGATGATTTGTTGGCTGGTTTAACTCTTGCCAGTCTCAGCATACCTCAGGTATTCATAAATTTTACTTCTATTCCACAGCGATGCAGCAATTTTCTGTTTCCTTCATTCTTCTGATTTTTTATTTAAAATCTTGCAGAGCATAGGATATGCTAACCTGGCAAGACTTGATCCTGAATATGGCCTGTGTAAGCAAGACAATTTTCTAGTTTCATCATTTTCTGATATGAATTTATATGTACTCTTTGAAATGCCAATACTAGGATTTGTTGGATTCAGATACCAGTGTTGTTCCCCCTCTTATCTATGCTGTAATGGGGAGTTCAAGAGAAATTGCAATTGGACCCGTAGCTGTAGTATCATTGCTGCTATCCTCCCTGCTGTCTCAAGTGCAAGATCCTGCTGCCGACCCTGAAGCCTACAGAAATCTGGCCTTCACCGTGACCTTCTTTGCTGGAATCTTTCAAGCTGCATTTGGAATTTTTAGGTGGTTTGTTTATCTTTATGTTACATTTCTTGTTTTTTCCTTGTAAACTAAGCATTTATGAATCTCCAATATTCGCAGGCTGGGTTTTCTTGTGGATTTTCTTTCACATGCTGCCTTAGTTGGATTCATGGCAGGTGCAGCAATCATGATTGGTCTTCAGCAACTCAAGGGGTTGCTGGGGATTACTCACTTCACAAACAAAACTGATGCAGTATCTGTTTTGGAGTCTGTTTATAAGTCACTACATCATCAACTTACTTCAGGTTCTGCAGACAAAGTGAGTCTTGCTATAAGATTCAAATTCTGGGAAATTTTAGTTATACTTGCTCTTTCATATATAGTTCTTCTTGACACATATTTGACATTAGTTTTTAAAAAACATTTCATTGACAGTGGTACCCTCTGAATTTTGTCCTTGGGTGCTCGTTCCTGATTTTCCTTCTGGTTACCCGGTTTATTGTAAGTAATGAAATTTCTAGCATCCACACTCCACAACTACACTATATATGCTTTCTATTTAATTTGGGGCATTGATAATTTATATATATCTCGTTTTCAGGGAAGAAGGAACAAAAAGCTTTTCTGGTTGCCTGCTGTTTCTCCTCTTCTATCGGTTATACTATCAACTTTAATTGTATATTTGACAAAAGCCGATAAGCATGGGGTTAATATAATAAAACGAGTCAAACGAGGCCTGAATCCAAGTTCAGCTCACCTTTTACAATTCCATGGTTCGCATGTTGGACAAGTAGCTAAAATTGGATTGATTTCTGCCATCATCGGTCTCACAGTGTGTTGATTCATTTCCTAACTTCGTCCAGATTCTAAATCTCTCTCCTTTTTTCCAGCTGTGTTCTGTCTTGCTTATGTAAATCTTTACTATGGATTCAGGAAGCAATAGCTGTGGGTCGATCTTTTGCTTCCATTAAAGGGTACCATCTTGATGGGAACAAAGAAATGCTAGCAATGGGCTTAATGAACATAGCAGGCTCTTTAACCTCATGCTATGTGGCAACTGGTGATTGACTACTTTTCCTGATAATTCTGCAATTGATCTGTAATACTTCATTGATGCATTTCTGCAGGAAACTGGTTAATTAATTGGCTGCTCAAAGTCTATCATAATTTTGACAGTTTCTTTGTGCACAATACTTGCAGGATCTTTCTCAAGGACGGCAGTGAATTTCAGTGCAGGATGTCAAACGGCAATATCAAATATAGTGATGGCAGCCACTGTGGTGGTGTCACTGGAATTATTAACAAGGCTCTTATATTACACACCAATGGCTATACTTGCTTCCATCATCCTCTCAGCACTTCCAGGACTTATTGACATAAATGAAGCTTATTACATCTGGAAGGTTGACAAATTAGACTTTCTTGCCTGTATAGGGGCTTTCCTTGGGGTCTTGTTTAAATCAGTAGAGACAGGTCTTCTTGTTGCAGTAAGTAGTTCGACATTTTCACCCATTGCATATTAAATAGTAAAAAAGTATTCCTCTCAGCATTTCTAATTGAGATATCTGTTCGGATGCAGGTAGCAATATCGTTTGCAAAGATACTGATACAATCAATTCGACCTGGAATAGAAGTTCTAGGTAGAGTTCCAAGAACAGAAGCCTTTTGTGATGTGCTTCAGTATCCCATGGCCATAAGCAGCCCTGGCATCTTGATTATTCGCATAAGCTCTGGCTCCCTTTGCTTCGCAAATTCTAACTTCGTCAGAGAAAGGCAAGCACTTTCCAGATGAGACAGATTTTGTAATGAAGATGATTTGAGTTTTCTCAATCTTTGAATTTGGTCACACTTGTTGCAGAATACTGAAATGGGTGTCAAAAGAAGACGATGGCCTTCAGGAAACAGCCCAGGGAAGGGTCCAAGCAGTGATCCTGGAAATGACCAGTGAGTCTCCTCTTTTGTCTTTACCATCCTAGATGTCTCATATTAATGCCTATTATTTGTTACACTTATACATGCACACATCATGTGATGTAAGACCATGGATTTGTGTTGATAATAGACCTGATGAACGTCGATACATCGGGAATTCTTGCACTGGAGGAACTGCACAAGAGGTTGCAATCCCGTGGTGTAGAAGTGAGACACAGTCATGAACCTGTAATTTAGAACCTAATGTGGTGACATCTATGTGCAATAAGCTCTAACAGATGTGTTAATTGTATGTGTTGATGCAGTTAGCTATGGTGAACCCAAGGTGGCTAGTTATTCACAAGCTTAAACTGGCGCACTTTGTGGATAAAATCGGGAAAGAATGGGTTTTTCTTACTGTTGGTGAAGCCGTTGATGCATGTCTATCTTCTAAATTTGCTACCCCTTAGAACACATGGTGACTCTGTATCTATAAATATGCTTCCTAGTTTCTATGCTTTGGGGACTTGGGGTGTCCTCTTCATACAAAGCAAATGAATATTTAATCAACTTTTAATTTGCGTAATGTCATGTTCTCTTACAGAAAGAGATCGTCATGAGTTTGAAGAGGAAGAAATTTAAGGAACTGAAAGAAGCCATCGCCAAAAGTTGTTATGATGTATATAGATACAGATTGACATATTGTCTGGTAAAAGCAGTGAGGACAAAAAGAAAAGAAAAATACGTGTTAATTAGTGCTTGAAAATTGAAATAAATCGCCTCTTGGCCTAGTGGTTGTGTTTTTTTTTTTCAGTTGAGAAATGTGCTGTGTGTAGTCTTTTTTCTACGCAGGAATTTCACCATTTTTTTTTTCATGATGGAGTTTCAGCATGCCGAAGTTGGTATTTTTTTCAATGTACAAAGAGGAAGCAGAGGAAGAAAACTGGCATCTAGTGGACGAGCCTACTGATCATAGATTTTTCTCGGGATTTCCAGGTGATTTTTTGGGCTGGGAATACAAGGTAGTTTATTGAACTGCATTCAATGATGCCTAAATTTATGGGCTTAATCTTGGACCGACTAGCAAATGGATGCTAAAATTAAATTGGGCCTCCCAGCCCATCGAACTTTAAGAAGGAAAATAAAAGTGGGATCGGATTGTCGGAATACTAGCTTCCTCAAATTTTTTGATAGACAACGAATTTAATGTGACAAAAGAGATAATGAGTTTAGTTTAATTTAATTTCAAAAATTTTAAATTTTTTTTGAATTATTTAGTAATTTTTTTCTGTTTCTTTATATAATCTTTTTTCAAAACATTACCCAGCCAAGGTTGGGTCTGAATAAAAACTATGAATTGACCGAAGCTCAAGCTCAGTTTTTTTTTTTTCTTAATTTTTCTTATCACTACATGACATGTGTGGATAAAACTTTATCCTAGAGGAATGTACAAGTTAGTAGCTCCTACTAGTTCAAAAAATTTACCATTATCTGCCCATAAAGCTTTTGATGCCTCCAAGGCTTTAATGTTTATATAATGAATGTATTTATTCTAATCAAGTACATTCTTGTTAACAAAAATAGCTGAAAAGTGAAAGAAAATATTAGAAGTATTTTAGTTTTATGGTCCCGGAGAGATTACTAGTTCTGTATATTTTTGTACCTTCTATTTCCAGAGATAGATTAAAAATTATAACTATAAGTTTAATAAAACTCTAGCTGAGAAGTCTGCTAAATGCAGCATAAGCAGGAGAACATATCTTTTATATGAATACTCTCAACTAGATGGAAATTTAGATTGAAACTGATCTCAGGTTTCAAGAACAAGAACAGAGTACTTGTGAACCAGAATATGCAGATCATGAGGTGCATATGCACATTTAACATGGTACTTAGATAGTCACTTTTGACTTGTCATTTACTTAAAAACATAGCACACTATACATAAAAGAAATGGAATCCTCTCTAAGTTTAGAAATATTTATGGTGTAAATATCTTTTGAAATCACATTAGTTGTGTCTCTCTTCTCTTTTTTCAAAATATAACGAATACATTTTTTTTTTGGGGGGGAGGGGTGGATTCAGAGGATACAAACCCATATATTGACTCCTAGCTTTCAGGAAAAACAAAATCTAAGACGACTATAATAACCCTATCTTAGGAAATCGACTGCAACATAAAGACCATATATAAAAAGATAAAGATTTGAGTTAGGCACGATTCATCTGCTCCTAATAATTAATCCAAGCACTTTGACACTTCATTTCATCCATCACTTCTCTGCATTAAGAACAAAAACATTCTTATCATAAACTTTAGCTCAAAATATAACGTAAATCTTCTTCAATGAGGATACTAGTTACTGAGAAAGGTAGAGAATTGGGAATTTGAATGTTGTGCAGTATGGGAGACATAAAAATAATAATAAAATAGAAGTAAACAAAGGATGCACCTGTACAGATTAGGCTTTCACTCAGTTTTTTTCATAAATTGACACTGTTAATTTCTTAAAAAATTAATAGAATCCAAATCTGAGAATTGGTATCAATTAATACCTGTTGTTTTGAAAATCCTAATATGGGGGTCAATGGGAAGACCGATCTTCTCGAAATGTGTATCATAGACAGTGTTAACAAACTCCCTGAAAAACCATAATCATAAAAGCTTTCAATTTTGCACCACTCCAGTTGAAGAGTTAAATGCACAACTCATATTGTTGAATCATAATTCATAAGAAAGAAAAGCACATAAGAATTTTTTTTCTTTAGTCTCTGAAATAGAACCTCGCAGTCTCAGCAGAGGGATCTGAGGCGTTGGCATGCTGATCCGCATTCCCTTCATTTTCCAGAGGATTTGGTGCTTCATGGGAATCACGGGGTGTCTCATCCTGAAGCACAAAATCTCATTCTAAGTTTATACATTGAGTGATTCCATACCGAAAGAAAAAACAAAATAAAGAATTGAAGTCAAACAACATATTCACAACTAGTATAAAAAGCTTACCTTTTGAAGTTTAGACCACGAAGAAGATTCTACTATTTCATGTGGAAGACGACCACATGACACTTGTTGACTCTACAGGTCACCACAATTTTATAAAATAAGCATAAAAGTAAATATTTTAAAGAGAGATACACCTACATTCCTCTGTTTTTTACCCTTAGTAGTGGGAATTAGGAACTAATATGTTACTAACAAGTGAAGATGAAATTTACGTTGATAAGTGAGTCAGGTTGATTCCAAGCCCTGTTCAATTCCTTTTCCAGCTCTTTAATCCAAGGTTCCTATGGACAAAGGTGTTAGACTTATAAGAGGCTCGAATATTATAACTCAAAGCAGTGATTATATATCCACAAGCATAAAAATAGAACAAGTGATGGGGATTCTTACATCTGGATCTTGGAAGTTACAAGTTTGAATCTGAGGAGCATTAGTAGGACGATCATAAGGAGTGGGCCTTGGTTTATTCAGGTTCAGTATTCTACGAATCCCCTCGCTAATTGGTGGCCTATGCAAGATTTCAGCCAAACAAAAAATTAAGAACATCAAGTTATGTGAAGTGCATGCAAATTAAGATCGCACATTAATTGTTTCAGTTTCAAGTATTATAATTTATTTTATACCTAGAAGATGACGAAGGATTCACAAACTTTCCTTTGTTTAGCTGTGCAGTGAGTGTGTTTGTAGCAGTAGGGACCACGTTGTGCAGCGAAATACCTGTGACCTTTTGAGTCCTGAATGGAGGATTAGTAAAAGATTATTGATTGCACGCAATGCATGAAAGTAATGACATCCCCATGAGGACAATATCACAATTATGAAACATCAAGTTCAAATACCAAGAGATCCTGGAGGGTTCATAAGCATTGGAGCCAAGGAGTGATGTATCGGGTGTGATATTGATATGCCGTGAAGGCTCAGCAAACCTTGAGTTCTGAACATTTAAACCTGAAAACCTAGAAAGAGTCATAGGTCCACGCACTGTGGAACTCTGCCCTTGTACATTGGGGGCACTCCATAATTGATTCTGTTCATTCCTGTTGTCTGACACTTGCAGAGACCTAATTAAGTTTGAAAAACAAATGAATCACTAGGCACATATATAGAAATAATGTTATAGATAATGATGAGCGTTTGAGAGATGCTAAAGGCTGCTTAATTACCCAGAGAGATGAGCAGAAGCAGAACCAAAACCTTGCTGCCCAAAACCATTAGGCATCAACCTCGTTTGTGAATGGTAATGATTCCTCTGATAATCTTGTAACTGGGGATACCTATTATGACAAAAACTACTTTAAAATGGACGAGTGCTCATGTTCAAGAAAAGGGAATATTAACGGAGCGGCAAGTAGATGAATAATTTTTATACATACCTAGGAGGCATTGAAGATCCAGCTCCAAAGGAATTGTAGGTCATTGCACAAGGTCCATGCAGTGAAGGGTAATCAGGGTACATTGCCTTTGCAGGCCTATAATACCCATAAAGCAAACTAGAACAGTAAGTCTTAATGGCTAATTAGATAATCAACTGAGAGTCAACTTAATTGTCATAACCACAACATGGAAAATTTTGAATTGAGAGAATATTAATTACCCATTAGGAACAACAGGCCCAGGAGGCATGGTTTTATAAAAATGTTGATGATCATAAGGATTTGGAGGCATGGGAGCAAAAGCAGGCTGATGACAGTTTGAGTATGCTTCCGCCCTTGAATAAAAATAGGCTTGTTATGTTTAGCTGATCTATTAAGTTGTCATGTGTTCAATGTGATTTGTATTTACTATGTGTTAGTAAAGAACTTAAAAAAAGGAAATAAACCAATTCAAGTACCTTGGATACGATGGGTAGTTAGGTTGCATGCAACTTTGGACATCAAAAATCTTTTGCATCTCAGAGATATGGCTACCTTGTTGCGGCATACTACTGAACTGCTGTCCTTGAGGCCTGAATAATAATAAAAGAAAAAACATCTATTAGCTAATACATTTTCCTATTAATTTGTAAATCAACGTGATTACTAACGTAATAATAGAACATACATATGACAAGTACTAGAGATTTCATATTGCACGCAGTTTGGGGCATATTGTGAATCATACACATTAGTTACTACAAGGAATTGTTGGTAGGACCCAGTGTTAAAAAATCATGTTCATTTGAGGACCATTATCAACACAGTGAAGCACGCCATTTTACGTATGGTTTTTTTTTTTAAAAAAAAAATGTATCACATGTGAATGACAAGCCTCTCGTACCAGGTTGAATTCCAGATCGTTGGAGGTGGTTGGTTAGACAAGAGTTGTCTTTGAGTACCTACTCCTGCCCCAACCTCTAACTGCTAATGATAGACAAGATCAGCGTGAGTATGGTTCATGTAGGGAGTAAACTTAATTAGTAATGGAAGATATATGTCTAGAGAATTGTGCTCACTGAGTTTTGGTGCAGTAAGGATGGGTAAGAGGGATATGGCTGGTGATTGATTCCACTGAAAGCATTGTTTGCCACCACATTTTGCACCGACGACATCTGATTGTTTATAATGTCTACATTGGGAGGACCCGTACCTTGAAGCCTATACCATATTAAGTGCAACACAAACATATATATAGGTGCTTAAGGGCAAGGAAAAAGACAAAGAATGGCACACACGCACACACGTACATACAGGAAAGACTTTTATCTTAAGAAACAATAATCAGAACTCAGAATGTTCATCAGATAACTGGAAAGGTTAACCTACATATGAATATCCTCATTTTGAGAAGAGAGTGGATTAAGGTAATTCAGCTCTTGGGCCTGAGTTGAAGAACCTGTTCCCTGTGAGAGCAATCCATCCTAATCATATATGAGCAAACAAATTTGTAGATCACGTCAGTGATCACATGCAAGAGATTATATATATGCTACTCAATCAAACGTGTGATACTAACAAGAATTCTGCAAATATATGTGTGCTAAAAATTATACTCATTATTACTATTATTGAGATTTGAGGAATTCCTTACTCACATTAAAAATGAAACTAATCACTTAGATTAAGAGCCTTAAAGTAAATTCATCCTGATAAGTATGTGTTTTTTATATTAATCTTGTCTCATCTTTCCTATATGTTATTGATATCTTACACATTACTTCCTTTTAATTGTGGAACTCGTTCCAAGAGCTTTTGTTTTTTTTAGTAAATATGTATGTGTACATAAATTTGTGTGTTAAATAAAGACTTTTAAGCTTACAATTTTTTTTTTTTTTTTTTGAGAATTGGATCACCTTATTAATTTCCCTCAATGACCTTAGGCCGCAAAATGTTTACTCAATTTATTACTTTCCTTTTTATTTTCTTTCGATGCTCAATTACATAACAAAACACTAAATTTGTAAAATTTTTGTTATTCTTTTCTAGTTGAAATTATCGTTAACTAAAATTTTTTAAATTTTATTTAACTAATTTATTTTGAACTAGTTGATGTCTCATAAAACTTAATGATAATATTTTTATATACAATACTCAAATTTAAAACTTTTCTTATAAAAGTACTTTCTATTTTAGCTGTAGTTTTTGTTATATTTAAACTACATTACCATAACTTAAAATGAACAGCATTAGACTATAATATCATAAGTAATTTTTTAAATTAGTAAGTGTAGGATAATCGGTAACAAGAAGTAATTAAAGTAAAGTGATAGAATGATGATGAAATTCTCTTAACAATGGACGTGGTTGAAGATCAATGAAAAACAAGAAAGGGAAATAAAAAAAAAAAAAAGGAAGCATAATATAAGAAAAACATATGAACATTTTATAAAGGGTAAGAATTATAATTGACTCCATCTGGTTTGGGTCAAAATAAGTTTATCTATATGTATGGCTTAAAGTTTTTCAGTTAAACTTTATCCAAGAAAAATAAAATAATGAAAAGAATTGGTTTAGCCCTAACTAAGAAAAGTTAGAGTACGTAGGATATATAAGAAACATTGGAAATGATAAAAGAAGTGTTTAAAAAGAAAGATAATAGAAACGGGAAAGGAAGTGTGTGGTGAATACGTATAGTGAAATTGATGATGAATGAATGATTATATTACCAGTGGGAGTGAGAGGAGATCGTCGGGGATGAGTTGTGTTTCAGATACATTGACCAATGGGAGAGGCTGTTGGGTAATTTGAGGATTAAGAACAGGGAATGGGTCCACAGGAACTTGAGAGATAGCGACACCCTTGGCATTGTCAGTGACTTGACCCACATAGTTTCCACCACACGCTTCTGCTTCTGCCAACTCCTCAACCTGAACCTTGATAAAAACAAACAATTATTTCTCTCTCTCTCTCCTTCTTTGTCACAAACACTCACCTTTGTATGAACTATATTTATAATATATATATATATATATGGAGTCGTGCCTAATAATCAAGCAATATTCCTTAAAACCAATGATAAAAAAATAAGTGAATCAGCCAACATATCACACTTAAAATTGAATAAAGAAAATGGGTCAAAAATTAAAAAATCGTGTAAAACTAACTGATTTAACGACTTGATCGGTCAGAAAATTTGTCTTCCTTCTTCTTCTAAAGAAAAAGAAATATAAGATATGAGAGAATAAAAGAGAGACGCATGCAGAGAAGAGAAAAATAATAAATAAGAAAGATAAAATATTAATTAAAATATAATATATTAAAATTGGTAGGTGAGTGAAATAAATGATGTTAGTATATATAATTTAAAATATAACAAATTATATGCATTATATAATATTTATTTCATTTTCTGTATAATAGTTATATATATTTAATATTTTGTTGTAGATAATTTAATTTTTTAATTACATTTATAATATAATATTAATATGTATCGGTGTGAGTTTAAGCGTTCAAGTAGAGTTAAAATACTAAATTTGAAATCAATTGTTTTATTAATTTAATAATCGATTTAATTTTTAAAATATTATTGAAAAGGTAAGTAACACATACTAGGTTGTTGATTAGTGAGGTGGCTGCTGCCGCATTTAGTTGTAATGATGCAACCACCTCTTTAATTTGAGAGTCACCAGTTTCGGTGAGGGAGGATTCAACCTCTGCTCCTCCGTGTAGCTCCTGTTCCTGGTAAGGTGTAATTGAAATTTCATTTTATATTTAAGAATGACAAGAAATAAAGGTGAGAGACAGATGAGTGGTTAGTTACGTTTGGCATATTAGGCCCAATAGATCCAAAATGAAGACTGTGCGAAGGTGACGGTGTTCGTAGACCCTCGAGGACGTTGACTTCATCAAAATCAATGCCGAATTCAAGGCTAGCTAATTCCGTCGATACGTCCATGTTCTTGACATTGCCCAAACATATACCCAATCGTTATTTCTTCGTCACGCATATATTAATATATAAAACTAGCTACGCAACACAATATGTAACTTTAATTTGGCAATCCTCTCCCTTCCTCAAAACAAAAAACTTCAACTCCTTTACCATTCACACTTAACTCGCTGACCTGTAGAAACAAGACAAAATGAAATTGCAAAATAAAAAATAAAAAAAGCAGTTGGGGGATATATAATAACATTCCTTGGGCCCACTAGGTGCAAGTGGAGCAGGGAATAACTTTGACTTTTTCTAGAGTGTGTTAGTGTTCATAAATGGCAGACATTAATTTCTTAATTTGGCCCACCTCAGCTCAACTCCAAGTCCACACCATTACCATGTTCGAACATCACTCATTGTGTGCAAACTTGAAAACTCACCCATTGTGCTTTGTGTTTTGTGCTCTGCTCAGTGCCTTAGTGTGTGTTCTATTTCAGATCCCCAAGCCAAGCATCATACAAACCACCTGGGGGCCCCACCATGATTCCCCTCTCTCTATCTCTGCCCACTGGCCCCACGCGCTGTTTACAAAACTAGTACCATTTTTGAAGACACACAACACAAACACTCATACACCAACAAAAAACAAAAAGTAAGAATTTAATAATCCAAGGAAACACAAGATTTCCGCTTGTTCTCAACGTGAGATATGATACTTGACATCATTCTTTTTTTTTTCTTCAAAAAGAAAAAAACATGAGATAATACATCACTCAGGTTCAGGTAAAGAAATAGCTAGACACAGATTGTATCCGAAAAAGTTCGAGAAAGACAATTTTTTATTAATTAAATATATTCACTGAAAATACCCACAAAATTACCTGGAGACCTAACATATCCTCCATAGCAACACAAGTCAGAAGTACTAAGTTCTATCCTGTAAAACACTGAATTAAAAAAATCACTTAAGGGATATTAAAAAAAATCAATGAAAATAAAATAATCTTCAACAAAAGTCTCAATCTCTCTCCTTCAACATGAAGTGACTCCTTCGGAGAGATTCCTCACAACCCCGCTCTTCCCCCCGCCAAAAAAAAAACACACACACAGGAAGAGGAGGAAGGAGATTGAAGCTAAGGTTCCCACCCTTAAAAAACCACTCCATAAAATAGAATTGGCTATGGCAAATAAATTGGTAAAGAGATAAGAAGAACTATTGATGCAAGCTTCCATCATTAAGAGGGAGAGAGAGAAAGAGAATTTTTTACTGTTAAAATAAGACTTGAGCCGAGAAAAAAAAAAAATACCAATGTCTAGGCACCTTAGAAGGAGAAACTCAAGTTGAAGCTATAGATATGGAGGTTGAAGGAGCCAAGCCCAGAAGAGAGGAGAAAGTAATCTTATGGGAGCTTTGGATGTAAGCATTCAATCTGAGATCAAGGCCGTGGTTTAGAAAGCTGCCACAAACCCACTATTTATAAAGCAAAAATGTACAAAGTGTCATAAAGATAAGTCCTTGAAAAAGAAAATGTATATTCATATGTGCACCTCAATTACTTTTTTATTTTTAAAATTTTATTTTTTTCATTTTTTTCATAAATTGAGTGCAAATTAAGAAAAACTGTCATAAAATATTTAATTATGTGCTTTTTAAAAGAAAATTGTTAATTTCCATGAATTAACAAAATTGAAATCTATATTAAGACCAATCTCGCTGGAATGAGCTAGCTCTTTTAAAAGATATAAACAAAAAAATTTGTAATTTGTTTGTTCACATAAAGATTGATAAAAATAAGTAAACAAGAGCTGGTTCAATTTAGTAGATCTAGCTAGTTGAGTTTCATATATGTGAAATTTAGATATTTTGTTAATTTTCGAAGAATGTGGTGAGTGATTGTATACTTAATTAATAAAACTAGTTTCACATCTCTCCTCTAATCTTCTTCACTCCAAAAGTGACGCTTGAAATATTAAAGCAAGTACAAAAGTTGCGAAATAGTTTGTGCTTATTCTTTTTAAATTTGTTTTGGATAGACTCATAAAATTGGAAAATTGACCTCATGACATAAAGACACAATGGAACTGAAATCGAGGGGAGTGGGGTAGGGTTTGACGAAAGCAAGCAAAGTCATACATGCACGAAGCTTGGTTGTTGCACGTGTGAGGTTGTGGGGTCCACATGATGAGACGAAGAAGTGCGGAAAAAGAGAAAAATGAAGGAGTCGGATTCTGTAACGGTTAGGACCATGGAAGCAAAGAGGTTTACAAGTGGGCCCCACCTCTCCTTTTTTTAAGTAATGTTTTATGCTACACAATTTGCTCAGAGTATCTTGCTTCTTTTAGGGAGGATCCGAATTATATCTAATAAACCAACCGAAATGCTGATCCCATTCTTTTCCTTTTGTCAAAATGCTCTTTATATGGATTTTGTTCTAATTGCAAATATCATTTAATACTTTCGGATTTACTTTTCTCTTAATCAAATTTATCCCTTTTTAGTTCTACTCACAATAAGTGCTAACTATATATATATATATACATATATATATAATTAATTAAGTACTTCTCTGATATATGCTTTTGGAAACCAACTAAAAAGGATCCATATAATGAGGAAAAATAAGATATTTTTTGTGCATAGATATTTTAGATATTTTAAGTAAACTCACAATATAGGTACTCAATACAACAAAATTGTATTTGGCTCCTTTTAAGTTCAAAAAATATATATATAGTTAAATTGTTCATTTTTTTGGAAACAAAGGGGACAAAATTAACCGTTAATTTTCAACAACAGCTCGATCATAGATAAAGTACATGGTAAAAAAAAAGGTCACATGTTGTCGTTTATGACTTTAAGCTTAATTAATGCAAAATCAGTTGCTAACTTTTTTCTTTTAATTACACTTGGCTTATTTGGATTAAAAGAATCCAATTAGTTTCATCGCTTGTTTGATATGAAAGAAACAAAAATAACAGTAAAGTTTTTAATAAATCACTTGTAATTACATAGATTATATTACAAACAAATGAAAAAAAATCATTTTGACCTTTTACCAAGTTGAGCAATTAGTCACTTGTTCAATTTGAAGAAAATAAAAATAACGAAAATTTTTTAATAAATTACTTGTCGTTACATAGATTATACAACAACAAAAAAATCAACATTTTGACTTTTTACAAACTTAAACATCAATGAAAAATTGGTTGTAAACTTAGTCAAACTTTTTTTAATTATTTGATATTTTTAGTTGATAATAATCACTTAATACCTTGTGATGAATTAGTCATCGAGTTGAGAGTTAAAATTTTTATGGATTCTCACTAAAAAATCAAAATTTTAGTGATTAATATTTAGTGACAATCACAAAAAATCATCACAAATTTAAACACTCTGACGATTTTGCTAATCAAATCGTCACAAAATATAAGGCTTTAATGGCGGTTAAATCATAAGCCATTGAACTTAGCGGTGATCATAAGATTAACCGCCACTAAGAATAGTGCAAAAATCTTCAAAAAGAAATTTTGGTTAGCGGCGGTTTTGTGCCTAACCGTAGCTATAGTAATGGTGGTTTTTGTTCAAACCGCTGCTAAATAGTGACAGTTGATAAGAATCATTGCAAAATTTTTTGCGCTTACATGTAAATTTATGCGCGTTCAGCAGCAATTTCGAGAGACCGCCGCTAGTTCAAATCTCAAAATCAAAAGATCTGAACCCCATTCAATTTTGAAACCAAAACACATTCATGCCCTTTATGACTTTCCTAACCGCGTTGTCTCTAGTTCATTGCTATTGTTCATCACTTCACAGTTCGCTGCTCATTTGTCGTCGGTGTGGTTGCTACTATTGCTACTAGTTGCCGATGATCGATCAACACGTCGTATTTGGTTATTTTCCTCCCTTTTTCTTTTCCCATTGCCATTGGTTCATCTCCGTATACCTCAACTGTCCCTTCGTCATCACATTGTTCGTTGGTTTTGTTGCTGGCTGCCAAAAGTAGTGGTAGCCCGTCAATTTTACTTATTTTTCTCCAATTTGGTTCACTGGCAGTTGTTCTAGCGGTTAGTGAAAATTGTCGTTAAATTCTTTATGAAGAAGTTTTTAATGATAGTTCTCTTGAACTCTGTTAAATAACATAGTGGTGGTTTAAATTGCCACTAAATTTCAAAATAACCTTTGCTAAAACTTTTTTTTTTTTGTAGTGTCTATGCTTAAAACTACAAGAATGCACCAAAAAATAGATAGATCGAGAGCAATAAGAACTGCTCACATAATAAAGTTGAGAACTCCCTTATAAAGATGCCTAAAATAATGATATAGCAAATTATAAGCAATCACCAAATTTTACGGAAAGGAGATCAAACTTTAGTTTATTACTTGCATAATACTAATATTGGTGTTTAAACTTAAGAAAAGTTAACTTGTTTTATAAATAGGTTAATTAAGATAATTAAACCAATAAATAGTGATTGAGTTGCGTAGAAAACCACAATAAAGGGCTAAGCTAAGCAAAGACTAATGATCAAGTTAATTAATTAGAGCTCAACATAAGCAAGCAAGCAAGCGGTTAGAAAGCTGAGTGTGAGAATGCATTCTTGGTTTTGGAGATAAGAAAGCTCAACATGGTCTCATAGGCACCCACACATATGGGACATGCATAGACTTGAACAGTAATTGCTTTAGCGATCTCTCAAGTGTCATGATGAAGTTTAAAGCATCTCAGTTGGACACTTATGCACTTGGGTTACAAAAGTTGGGTCCATCACCCTCCGACATCAATATATAAAATCATAAACTTTATCTCAATAACTATTAAAATTTTTTTATATAAAAAAATAATATACCGATGTTCTATAATAAAAGATAAATACAATTAATTGAATGATGAATTTTATTATTTTTTCATCTAAAAGAATTAAAATCCCTCAACGTTGAAAACCTAATCACCCTAAATAATTGCCTTAGCCCTTTAAGGGAAATCACATCGTTAATTTGATTGCGACTATCCTTGAAGTATGATTTACGTTTCCTTCTAGTACCTTTAACTGCTTACCAACTTAAAAATCAAATGAAAAAAATTAGGATAAAAAAAATCCATATTTTTTTTTGTGGGAAAAAATATATATTTAAACTATATAAAATATAGTCACACATTCTATGATGATTGACCCCTGCAAACACAATACATGCGTATTAATGAGTTAAATCTTCTTCATAAACTATTGAGCTTTTTAGGCTCACTTTTTTTTCTATTTTTATAGTAACTTTTTATTTTAAAATAAATTTAAAAAATTAACATGTATTTTAATACAAGCCAGAGTGGATCATTAGTACTATAATATATATAATATTGAAAACTAACTACCAACAATTTTAAAAATATTATAATATATAAATAAATTCTTTGATTTATTGGAAAAATTATTTTCAAGAGTTTTTATTAATTTATTATGCAATCACATGATACATATGTGAATATTAGACAAACATTAGGTAAAATTTTATCTGTGTTTGCTATTATATTTGTTTTTGGTCGAATTGCTATTACATTTTTTAATCAAACATAACGTCCCTTACCCCCCAAATGCGAATAAGAATTTTAAATAATTAAATATTTAAATATTAAAAAATATTATGATAATATTTCTTGAAATGCGAAAATTTACATTAGGTAAAGGAATCCATAAGCCCTTATGGAAGCAAGTAAGTGGTGACACTGCCACTCTTGTTTTCTTCCTTACCTTCCCTCCCTCCTTCATCTTTCTACTCACTAGTCACTCCTCACTTTAATACCTCAAATCTTCACAATCCTGTGACCAAAAATGCCACCCACGCCTTCTCCATTCTACAACTACAACTGCCCAATGCCCATAACGTTACGTGGTGGCGCAGTGGAGTGGACACATGCAGTAAACAACGCACCGTTACACCGTAATAGTTAAGGTCCACCTACGCATTATTCAATTATTATTTCTAAGTTCCCAATTAATTGAATATCAACATAGCTAATTTTATATGTGTGAAACGGATCTTATGATACTAGATTTTTCATTTTATTTCAAATCAAATTTATTTATTTTATATGGGATGGCTCTCTAATTAAACGTTTATCCATTATTGTGATTTCCCTGTATATCATATCCCTAATTAGTATAGATGCAAATATAAGATGTTTATGTTGGAAAATTAAAATATAATTTTAATTTTTGTTTGAAGGGAGTAGTATACTAAATATTATAGTGGGAAAATTGTCGAAAGAAATGTGAAAATTAGATTATTTGAATATTATATTTATTTTAAAATTTGAAATTTGAATCGTCATGAGAGTTTTAGGGTGAGAGGATGAAGTAGTTGCCGAATAAGTCGGCGTCGTGGTGCAGCGTAGCAAAGCATGGCATAACAATTAGCCTATGCCTATCCAATTACCAAAACCTCCAAACGCCAATACGTTCCTGAACCCTCATCTTCTTTCTCGCACTCGCTCTCGCTCTCTGTTCAGTGAACCGACCAAGGTCGAGACCGTGTCGTTTAGGTATTCTCCCCCTTCTACTGTTGGTGGAATATTTTGTAAGGTGATGTCGCTTAATTAATTGATTTACTCATGGATTTGTATTTAAATTGCACCCCCAAAATTCCAGATCTCACCTTCAATATATCTCAATCAAACATATAAACTCTTAATCTTAAGAACTGAGTCATTGTCATCATCCTCACAGTCATAGCATACATTGCTGCCTTTTCTTTTAATTTGGTTATTTAGTAATAATATTATTAATTAGTTTTAACAGTTTCTCTTACTAATGGGATCTGTATCGCTTTTGGCTTATTCTCCCTCTGGGGTTAAATGGTTAATGAAGAGCAGTTATTTTTAATGTTAGAGAGATCAGGAATGTCTCCGTCGAATTCTCCGTGCGCGGCTTGCAAGATCCAGAGGCGAAAATGCACCCAAGACTGCGTGTTCGCACCTTATTTTCCGCCGGACAACCCTCAGAGGTTCTCCTATGTCCACAAGGTGTATGGCGCCAGCAATGTCGCCAAGATTCTCGGCGACATCAACCCGGCACAGCGCGAAGACGCCGTCAAGTCGCTCGCTTACGAAGCCGAGGCCCGTCTCCGGGATCCTGTCTACGGCTGTGTAGGCGTCATCTCGGTCCTACAACACAGGCTGAAGCAGGTTCAAAACCAGCTCCTCAACGCCAAGAAAGAGCTCGCCACCTATATACCTCCCGGACCCGGAGCAGCCTTGCAGGTTCCACCTCACCTGCCCCCCACCATGATGCCTCCGGCGATGATGGGGATTCCGGCCAATGGAGGCCAATTGGTGATTGGTGAGCACCAGATGTTTGAGGCTCAGGCTGAGCAGTTGGCTGCTGCAAATGCAATGGCAGCGGCGAGAGAGCAAGAGGAGATGATGCAACAAGAGATTCTGAGACTGAATGATGCTTCGGGTGCTGGGATGGGGTTCAACGATATGGCTTCTTCTGCTGCAATTTCGCCTTCAATGCTTCTGGGGCCCCACCTCGGTAATCCTTTTCACATTAATCAAACGGAGCAACCACAGCACCATCAGTCTCTTCACCATCAGCTCCAGGCCCAACTGATGCTCACCACCCACCAACCCACTCCACATCAATCCCCCTTGTCCCCTTCCCTTTCCCCTACCCCTTCTCACCCTAACTCCCAAACCGACGACGGTATCAGTATTCAGTAGGAGTACTTCTCCTTTCTCCATCTTGTTCGTTTCAATTTATTCTTTTTTATTATACAATTCATGTCCTGCGCTTTCAACCTACCAACGGGTCCAGGTATATATGTCGTTTCAGATACCTGTTTTATCTATTATTTGAGTTTTCCTATGTATTATTTTCTCTGTAGTGTGAATATTGCCTGATCTTCGTATTTTCTAATTTATGCGACTCACCCGATCCCAGTTGTTTGCTGGCACTGGCTCGATGGCACCTATAGAAGAAACCCAGTACTATTTACTTTTTAAAGCCCTAATTTAATTTGCACAGAGCAGAAGGATTAATCTGTTGTAAAATAGTCATTTTCAGAAGGAAAGATAGGATGTCCCATTCATTATTACAGAATATGGAGGTGTTGATTTTGAGTTTACCTGCTTCTGTTTCATCATATTTCGCTTTTCTATTTGGTATAAGAAAAAAGAAGTTCATATTTATAATTATACCTAAAGGGGTTTCGTCGGAATTCGGCAATCTATCATCTCACAAACCTTTACTTGTGTGCACTGCACACACTTGTTCTCATTCTTTGTCTTTGGCCCCATTCTGATTCTTCTGCTCTACCTATAATCAATCAATTGTGAGCTTGTGCGGCATCTCTTCAATATGTGACATGGTGTGTCAGCTAGAAAAGTACTGATACCGTTATTTCATTCGCTTGTTCAGTTATAAAGCGTGGTGATCAAAATAGATATTGAAGAAACAAGAGAGAGATACGAAAGAAGACGAGAAGAGAAGTGAGGAGAGATATAGGAATAGGACTGAATGAAAGCCATCGTTGTGTACTTTTTTAATGGGTAAAAATATTTTTTATATTTTTAAATTTTACATTAATTTTTAAATTTTTTATAATTAATTTTATTCTTAAAATTTTAAATTACAATCAATTTTAACTTACACCTTAATATTATCCAAATGATACTTAATCCACTGTAGATGGCACTTTAAAACGTTCATCCATATAGTGGTTCGATAACACTTTCTATTTGAGAGTACCGAACAATTTTCATTTTCCCAAGAAAACTCATAAAATCAGAATTAATATAATATATAGAATTTGTTAAAACCTTTTTCATAAAAAAGGAACTAAATCAAGAATCAAATAATGAGTTAATGTTTAATTCTTGAAAGGGATACATGAATTTTAAATCATAACGAAATATGTATGATGAATACCTAGATGCCTATGTTTCATTCAATCTGCAAAGGGAGGATCAAGGAGGGGGAAGGACTCCCGGAATTAATTTTGATGATCAAGTTACTTCTTGGTAGGGTAGAGTAATAATACAGTAATTCAGAAAATCCAATGAACGTACCTATATAGACAAGAAGGTAGTGGGGGACCATGCGAGATTCATAGGAAATCATGATGATAAGGACAGGTTACACGTCTAAATTAACGGTTTCTATACATAATTAGTTATTAGTGGACAAAATAGAGAGTTGATGGATCCTTCGGTTGGTGATGACATTTGTCCAAACAAGGTATGTGTTTGACTGACTCAATCAGTATTGAATATTATCAATATAAATATTTTACAACTTCATCTTAGTTTAAACCGTAAAACGATTTATTTAAGTTTAAAAGTTTATGTATAAATATTGTAATTAAATAGAATATAATTCTCCTAAAATATACATGTAAGTAAACCATTTATTTATTTGTTGTGATAAGTATATCACAATTTCATATATAAAAATAAAAAATAAAAAATTTAAACCAAAAATATAATAATTATTCTTTTATTATATATATATATATGATAATGTTTAATGATATATTCTCTCTCTAAAATGGTACAAAAATGGGATCTTATCTAAATTTTTATTTATTTAATTACTTAAATTAGACTTTAGTAGTACTACTATCATCATATTTTTTTAAAATTTATATTTTATTTTAAGATAAATTACACGTCTATTTCCTTTATAATAAAAACTTACACTCCTATATCCTTAAAAATAAAATAAAATAACCTAGAATTGCATTCTTCTTAACCAAAATATTATTGTTTGTGTTATTTGTATAATTAAATATATATTAAACTAATATAAAAAAATCATTTTTTAAATTTAAAATAAACTAACTTTATTATTTTCAATTGAAAATAAATTTTGGTTGAAATAATCATTTTTAAAATATATATATTTAATAAATTATAAATTTTTAAAAAATTAATTTTAACATTAAGGATATTTTAGTTAAATTTTTTAAAATTATAAGTTATTTAATCTTTCAAAGATGATAAAGTATAATTTTGATATCTCATACAAATAAAAAATATAATTTATTCTTTATTTTATATATGTATTATTATATGATTTTGAAAATTAACGATGAGGACACTCCAATGGCATATATAATAATATAGATTTAATGTTTTAAGTGAAAATGATACATTATTAATTGAAATAGAATTGATAGAATACCTAGGAAAGAATTTTGAAAATTACAGGCATGTACTCCAACGGAATGTGAATTCCTAATTTCATTAATAATTGAATAATAGTCAAAGATGAGTTTCAGTCTCACATGAACCATACACAAAAACACATGTACAAAGTAATTTGGCCATGCATCTACAACAAGTAAATTATTAGCAAAGACGCAATGTTATCAAAGGCAAGTTTTGAGAAGGACCCATTATCCCTATCGATAATCTTTTATGATAATTTAGTGGGTTGCAAACTTGCAATTGCATATTAGCTCGAATTTTTATACTCTCTCATTGCAAGAAAACTTGCGTTGTTAATAGAGTAAGCACTGACATATAAAGTCAGAAACTTCACCTAGACTACTCTTTAAAAGAAATAAGGGTTCACACTAACACTTTGTGTATGTATGTGTGTGTGGTGGGAATCCTCTCTTCAATGTATTACTTGGTCAAAATTTTCAAGAAAAAGGATATTGATTAAAGATTTACATGATAAACCAATTAAATAATAATCATTTAACATTTTGGTTGATTCACAGTTCACAGTCCTCCTATGATATATTATTAGCTATCACCTTTTATTGACCTGATGCTCACGTATTTCGTGTTGCCTTCAATTATCTTCACGTTCACGTATTTGCTTATTTGTAGCTATTTTGTGCTTAATTTCAAAGAGGCCATTGAAATATGAACAAATCATTTAAGATATTCTAAAAACATCAGTATATGAATTAATTAATGATAATCCTGCCTGTAATTGAGCCGTTAGTTATGATCCACAGATTCAGTGTGGAGAAAACCAATTAAAATCAAGAATAAGCTGCTATATATCGTTTTTGAAATCTAGTTTGCTCATCAATTTATTTTTAACGTTAAAAAAAAAAACGTAATTTTAGACACAACCCAAATTTAATTAGAAATAAATTAGTAACAACAGTAGAGTTAATTTAATGAAAATAAAATTTCAATTGTTAGTGACCAAATTGATGTCATTAGAGTATTTCAAAAATCAATATAATAGATAACTCTTAACATAAGATACAAAACATGCATATATATATGAACTTAAGTCGATGTAATTTAAGTTATTAATTAAGTAGAATTTTTATTGTATTTAATTTAACAACAAAATTTACAGATTTTTATTTTTTTGTTATTAAATTTGAAATTTTTATAATTTTTTGTGAGCGTTTAATTTTAATTTTAAATTTTTTTTAATGAATTTTTTGTGCTTATTGGTTTCTATATAAAACAAGATATATAAAATAAGGGGTTAAGGTTTTATTTTATGTGCACTCGAGAAAATGCCTAAGACCTTAGGCTTTGGGCCTGATTCTAAGCTAGGCCTTACACATTACAAATGGTAAGATATTTAAAAAAATAAAAAAAGGACAAACCTTAAACAATAGCTCATGTTATTACTGTCATGCTAATTAGTACAAGAAGGCTGTTAATTAAAACCAGCATCAAAATTTGAAATATCAGGCTGTGTTCTGATTGCTGTTTGGTTGACGACTTCTTCTTTCTTTGAACATGCTACTATACGTACTTTCTTAACCAGCCATACTTTTCTCTAATAACGATCTTTATTCACAAGTCACAAAGACATTCAGACTAGTTTCGCCCGAAAACAACAAGTTCACGGAAGAATCCTCTGATCCAACGCAACAAAAGAGCAGAAAAATCAAAAAGAAGAAGAAGAAGAAGCCATTTTTGAATAGTATGTATAAAGCCATGTGGATGAAGGCAGCTCTCCTTGGCATCTCACCAAATAACACCATGCATGTACGTAGTTACTGAGATTAACATTTTGGTTTGTTTCATTGAATGGACAAGATAATAGTGGTGCATGCGTGCAGACAGAATAGCAAAACTCATCAGTTTTGGTGGGTACCTTTTGTTCTTCTGTTTGTATAGAAATGTAGAGCATGCATGCATCTTTCTCATCAATGCAAAGTTGCAAACACACACACATACATATATATGAATAGGATCATATATGTAATGTTACACATGATGAATTCCCAGGACATGAGGGCGGGCTAATATATCAGATGAATTGAATATTTCATGGGTCATTACTTGTGGCTGTGGGCTAGCTTTGTGATGAGATTCGAGGGTCATTGGGCATTTAGCTGATGATGAGGTTTACAATCATACTCTGTGCCTCCACCTTCATTGCTGTGTGGTTGCACTTGCACGTGTGAGCCGTTCATTGGGATGTTCACCTGCCCAGGTGCCATCATCTCTTGCATGTCTGGCCCCACCATCTCATGCTGATTCAGTCCCATTACACGCACACATATCAATTAGCTTCATTCATTGAGCTAACACATAACATTATAATTAATGAGGGAATAAGCTGAAGCTGAACCTGCATAGGAGGATATAAGGTATACCCTTGAGGCCATGCTTGAAGGTTTCCATCAGTTGGATTTCCCACGTGGCACTCTCCTATACTTCGCGGGTCTGCATTAGAGCTTGTCCCTTGTGAAAATGGATCATAAACCGTCGACGACAAGTCCCTGTTTTTTTTTTAAAGAAATGATTCATAATCCTCTTTCTCTCTCTTTTTCCTAAGAAAAAAATAGTGTGATTGAATGCAAACCTGAGGGGATCCAAAGAAACAGATGCATCAAAAATATGGGGATGGTTCTGAGCACTATCCGGCAACCAACCTACATTCTCGAAAGAGGTCGGCATCCCCTGCCACCATTTTTTTGGGCTCAAATAGAAATTAAGAAATCTAAATATGTCTTTTCAATATAATTACTGAAATCATATATAATGTCATTTAATTACCTGTATACCAGATGGATCATATGAAGATAAATGGTTGCTTAATAGATATTCCTGCACCAGTTGTAAAATTGCAACCTCTTCAACTAATAAATTACGTATAATTATAAAGAAGAGTAACCAAAAATAAAGTACATAACAATTTTTTTAAAAAAAGAAAGTTATGGTGAGTGTCAAACCTTCCTTTGCATGACACGTGTCAAGGTATCTACGAGATGCTTTTCACTGGATTCAAGCTCCGCTGCAGATGTCATCTTTAGTGGGTCGGGTTCATATATCCTGTATTCATTCCCAACCATTTTTTTTAAAAAAAGAAAGTATACTAGAATCATTATATTTAAAAAAAAAATTGAAGATACAATTTTTTAAAAATTTTTAATTACACAGACCGTATCTGTTCCTCGGCCATTTGAAGCTGTTGCTGTAACCTACTAACTTCTTGTTGAAGTTCCTAATGTAAAGGGACGAGAGATATCATTCATGAGAAAGAGGGTATAAAAAAAGGAGGTTCTAAGCTTATACTTAGGTTTTGAACATATATATTAGAATTGGTAACTTTTCTTACCTCAATCTCAGAGTTGATGTCTCCCGGACTATGTTGAAGCATTCCATGAAACAAGAAGTAAATTAAAGAAACAAATATTTGACACTGTTAGACATTGATCATAAAATTAAACAAGAAAAAAAGAAAAGAAATTCAAAGGTTTGATATATATAAGTGAGAAAAGGAGAGGGAAACGAACTTTGCGAGCTGAAGAGCTATGTCATTTTCACTCTTCAGTTGTTGAAGGGTCCTCAGCAAATACTGCAATGCACAAACATTTACAAATTATTGAGATTTGCATTAAGGTAGGACTCAGCGTTGTTGTCTAGCTTCTTGCATATCCCTCAAATTCAATATTCAGCATAAGGGATTGATGTGTATATTACACGATATTGTGTGTGTGTGTGTGTGTGTGTATAGTTATACCTCCTTGTTTTGAATATTCCTGCAAAAGAAACAAAAAACAAAGTAATGGGAATTACTAAACCAGATCACGTGGAATGTGCGTTTGTGAAAAATATCAACGAAAAAATTTTAAGCAAGCATGTCAAACATAATTAAGTTAGCTTGATTTATGTTTATTAATGACCAATTTAATCTATTTATTTTTAGAAACCAAGATATATTTTAATATTTTCCCAACCGCAATGGGAAGAACTGAAGAGAGAAAAAAAGAGTAGAGAGGATATGCTAGCAAATACCTTCGATGGGGTTGCTCTGGAAAGGTTACAGCCCTGCAAGAAACGAATTACTATAAATAATCAAATTAAAAAGTCAAAAAGTGATAAGAACCACTCTATTGGCATAACAAATTAAGATACATAATAAAAACATACCCGTCTCTTTCTTGATCAGGTAGATTAATGTAACGAGTGAAAACATCCTCAATCCTGCATTAATTATTGTAGCAATAACAAAATCATTTTATATGGTACTTCATTAAATACACGTCATATTTAGTGTAAATCCAAAATTAAAACCAAAAGAAGAAAAGAGCATTAAAAAAAAAAAAGACGAGAACAGTGATTAACGTATCACTCAAAAAATTTGTTGTAAAGCATTTTTAAAGATTGAGGATGAGAAATAACGATTAAGTCACCATTCAAGGATTTTATTAGACACCATAGCTATAGTCCATGACTTATCAAAATCTTCCTACTTCTACAAGATACAAGTTCTATGGCTAACTACTAGAAATTTAGCCCTAAACTGTTATAATTTTTTTTTACTTTAAAATTCTTAAGTGCAAATCTTTGTATGAGACTGAAACTAGTGGGTTGAGAGAAGTTTTTTGGGGGTAAAAAAGAGTTATTTGATAGGTAAATGTTCTGAGATCTGCATAAGCAAGTTTTTTAAGAAAAAATTCGGACACCGCGGGCATCAAATACTTGATTCAGGAAGGCTTGAAATTTTTATTATTTATTACAATTAAAATTTCTGGATGCTGCTTTGACTTGTGAATTCAAGGCAAGGATTTTCACCATATATATCTCAGTCAAGATTCAAGATCCTGATCCGTAGGAGTTGATTTATATTTAAACTTGTAATCATATCAGCAATATAATTAGAGAAATTTTTGGCTACCAGAGAAAATGATTAACTTTTTAACATATTTAAATTTCTCTGTAGAAAAAGAAACCCCATTTCGTGTGTGGTCTTCTAAGATAGATTACATGTACCCAAAACAGTGTGTTGGTAGAATTCTCAATTATCGAAATGACTTAATAATTACATTGACATAAACCTCCACAAAAGAATGTCATCTAAATACTTATGATGCATGCATTGATTGTCAAATTGAAAAAAAGAAAAAGTTAAAGAAAGAATATTATTTAAAATGGGGAAGGCAGAAAGTAATTGATATATGGATAATTTAGAGAAGAAATAAAGGAAATGAAAGAAAAACAGAGAAAGTATAAAGAACGTACCTTGTTCTGCCGGAAAAGTGATGGACACGGCCTGATGAAGAAAACATGATAAGAGCAATGTCAATGTCACAGAGAATGGATAACTCGTAGGCTTTCTTAATGAGACCATTTCTGCGCTTTGAGAAAGTAACCTGACGATTTATGGTGTTCTCTATTCTCTTAATCTCCAACTTCACACGACCCATTTCGAATTATGAACAGTAATTAAGGCGCATGCAAATTAAGGAAAATATTAAGTGCAGAATCTGTGAGTTTGGAGGAAATCTAAAATACCCTCTCTTTTTTAAAATCACAAGGGTAAATAATATATAAATATATGTATATATATATATATGGGGAATTCATGAGCATGCATGACGAACCTTAAAACCAGGGACAGTTGGATATGAGAGAGAGAGTGAAGGATGGTTATAAATGGGTGGGAGGAGAAAATGGAGGCTGAGAGATTGAAGGATTTTTAAAGGAAACAGTCTCAGCTTGCACCTTGCTTTATTTCATCCAAATTTTAATTATTCTATTCAATCGTTAATATAAAGACCAACCAATAGAGATCAACGCGATCAAATATGGGCAGAATATATAATTAATATAACTCATGTTCATAAAAATTTATGAGAAAAAGGTTTATAAATAAATTTTAAATATATAATTAATATAAAATATTAACAAATTTTTTTAATAAAATTTTTAAATATAACAACTTATAATATATATATATATAGAACTAAAAAATTTTATTGAGGTGGGCATTGCAAATATCATAATTTTTATATATTTATTTTAATATAATAAATTACATAAATATATTTAAAATTTAAAAATAAAAAGTTAAATAATTCAGAATAAATTTGAATACTATCTATCACAAACTCAGAATTTAATCCATACAAATAATATAAAAAAAATTTCATACTCAAAATCTGACTTATTTTTTTAATATCTATATTCAAATTCAATGAATAAATTTTACAAAATATAAATACTTTAATTATCCAATCAATGAACCAAGCAACCATTAATTATATGTGTCTGCAAAATTTCTAGCTAGCTACTTTCACAATTTTTCTTATTTTTATTTTTTTACTGGTATCTTTTATAAGAAATAAATAATTTTATTTGATGTCCTATTAAATGTTAAATATAAACACATATTTTAAAAGAATTTCAACTTGAATTTATCATATTATAATAAAATAACTCATTCTATTAAACTCAATATATTCATACAAAATGTGAATCCATCATTCAAGCTAGCTTGTTTAATTTGTTTAATAAGTAAATTTTATCTAATTAAAATTTAGCGTTTTTAAAAATGATTCAAATCAGATTAACCCATTATTGTTTTGTTCTGTTTTTCGTTGTTTTGTTTTGTTTTGTTTTGTTATTATTATTTTTTTTTGCTTCATGATGTTAAGAAAACAGGCCGGCTAGCTTTATTTGCATCTTATGACTTACATAGACGGTCCACCACTGCTGAGCTTCAATGACTAGGCTAAGCTGAGCTTGACATTCTCATCAATTGACCATTTCATTTTTTTTAAGGGAAAACAAATCATGCGTTTCATGTAACATGATTACATGAGTCCATCACTAGCTTTTTTTTTTTTTTTTAACGCTTTCCTGGTGATATATTTGACTTTTTTTTATTTGCTTTCTTTTAATATACATTTATACTATTATGTATAATTTTAAATTTTAGTAATGCTTAAAATTATATATTAATACACATAAAATAAACTATAAATTTAAAAAATATGAGAAAAGAATAGAGATAATACAGAACTAAAATAAATATCAATTTAAATAACGTTTCAATTACTTAATTTTATTATTAAAATATATAAATCTTTTAAATTTTAATTTTTTTTAAAGTAAGATATATTTTAGTACAGGTCAAACTAGTATATATATTTGCTTTATTACAATATATGAACATATTAAAAGTAACTGAATAGATGAAAAATTTATCTACGTATTCTATAATATAGGATTTGTGTCTAATTTGTCAAATAAGTTTTACGAATAATAAAATTAAAGTACCTCTCTCTCTTCTAAATTTTTTTTTTAACCTTAAGGTGTTAGAAGGAGTAATCAACCTTGCATACGTCCATCACTAATATATAATATCTAAGACATCATAGATTCGTAGTATATAAGTCTGAACTCATATAGGAATTTATAGGGTACGTGGGTGGGCACAGGACAAACACTCAAATTCAGGTTACAAAACTTTGTTCTTTCTTCTACCTCGTCCATCTCCTACCTTGGAGGTTTTCATTAACGCACCTAATTGACTAAGTCAATATATATATCGAACAATATATACCTTGTATCTCCTTTTCCAACTTGTAAAGAAGAAAAATTAATTGAAAATGATATATAGGTGAAATTTTTCTTCCTCAAATAAATATGTGATAATCGGTGTCTGATATAACTAGTCAAGTTCAGCAATTTTAGTTAGCCTTTTTGACCCTCCATACAGGAACCAACAAATTAAGACATCGTTTTATTCACGTAAGTTTCTATATTAATGGTTTGTTGTGCGTCATGGAATGGAAACCATAGCCTAATCGCATACATCAAAGCCTGCTAAATTCATTTTGGAAGCGCTATCACTGGTTACACACGATGATCAATCCTTGTGTAACCATATTGGTTCCTTTGGGGATATAAACACCACATGATTAATTACCGATCCTTAACGATTTCCCCAGATAAATAGATAGACAGAGTAGACAGTTCAATTCAATGCCCTACCAGACACGTACGTAACAGAAAACCCCACCTATGATATACCTTAATTACAGGAAAATATGACATAAATATGAGTCGCTATTTTAATTTAAGGTGTTTCGAAATGGGGAGAGAATGAAAGAGAAAAAAAAATTAAGTGACATTTCTTTCTTCATTTAAATTCTCTAAAATTTTTTTATTTAGGATAATTAATTAACATAATTTTTTTTTATTTTTTTATTTTAAAAATGAAATAAAATATATCATTAATTTTTTTTTCCGTTCCTTTCTTTTCATTTCTCTCACAAATAGATCCTTGTCGTACCCCACTAGAATGTTCCACTTACGTTGCAAATTAATGTTTGAAGCATTTTTAAAATTTTTTTTATTGAACTTTTAAAACTTAACAACTCTATTTACATCTATATTATATAAACTAAAATTATGCTACAGCATGATGACATGCATTTGAAGTTTGAACATTAATTTACAGGAGATGATGAATGGATTGATGCAATTTGAGGGCGCGTGGGGGGATTACATGATAGAGCAGCCATTTGGGTTTTCGTCGCTGAAGATTTGGATGTAGCGGTCGTCCATGGTGGTCTCAGATACGGTGGCGGTGTCCGGCACGCGCCTGACCATATTGGGAGGTGCCTTCTTATCATAAGCCTGTGCCACATAGGGGTTGGCCACCATGGTATAGGGCACATAGGGCCATAACTCTACCTTCTTCTTTGTACTCTGAGCTGCCTTCAGCACTTTCTTCGCTTCCACATAACCCGTCACTGTTGCTTTCTGCTGCTTCAAGTCCACCTCCACCGACTTAGCTCCTGAACTTACCAAGTGATGATACCATGATTTAATTAATAACTCAACAATATACACGCATCAACATATATATATATATATATATAAAGTATACCTTTAACGCCAGACAGAACATGCTTGACCTTGCGCGCGCACCCTTCACAGTCCATTCGGATTTTCAGAGCTACAGTTTGGGTTTGCTTCTTCTTCTTCTTCTTCTTGGCGCTGCTGAGCATATTAGACAAGTATTCCAACGTGCCTTCCACTCCCATTCGATCTTTAGCTTCTCCTTGATCTTCACCGCTTTATTTGATTGTAAGTGATCGATGCTATATTATATATAATTTGAAAGCAAGATGGACCAAGAAGCTGAAGTGTAGTACCGTCCAAAATTATATATAGAAAATGACCAGTCGAAATCTCTTCTTGTTTTGGATCGGGTGGATGCGTGGTGGGAAACAAGTATAATTAACAAGTGAACAGCGATGAGTAAGAGATAGAAGGGACATTAAGTGATCTAGTGACAAGTGAGAAGGGGGTGGCTTGACTCCTCATTCATCGTATGCTAGTACGTACTGATCCACATGACCCAATGTAACAACAAAATATTTATCACTCCAATTTGGCAATTTCTATATTATATTTAATTAGGCATACAATAATTACCATAGAGGGAGGTTGGGCTGTCCTAGTCTCCTAGAATCTTCTTATATATTTTGGTCGGTTTATCATTCCCTTTTAATTAACTAGCTTCACAATTCAAAATTAAGCTACAAGGAAACGCATCCTTGAAATTCAAAAATGATAATTTTTTTTAAATTAAAAAAATAAAAATATATATTTAATTTTTAATCTATTTAAAGTAAATTTTTATTAGTGTAAATTTTCTTTTACTTTTCTAATTTTTAAAAAATTTATCACTATCTTCGCGTGTTCTTCTTAGGAGCAGAAAGTATTGCAGATAAGTAGTTGGTGAGCCTCTAAACATGTCATTAATAACGTATATTAAAGTAAATAGGAGTGTGTTTAATTTCCCTACTAAAAGTTCAAGATTTAATTTTACATAAAGACTCAGGTTTAATTTAACTGTACAATTTGACATATAAATCGTATGTATAGAGATTAAATTTGGACCATTATATCCTGGGGAAAAAGAGGTTTTAAAAAATTCCTACCTAATAGCGTTGTTGGAAGGGTGCTAATAATTGAGTTTGCGAGGCTATGTATTGAGATGGGCATCAATAGCTGCCACACTGCAGAAAGATCTGGTGACACTTGCTAGGCATCCAGACACCAAAGGTAGATTTACAAGCTACGTGGCAGAGTGAGTAATATTCATTCATACAGTCCCAAGAATATTATTGTCCACTTGTGAAATTGCATTTATTGGTGATTGGGGTATGACCGGGCCGTAGAGATATAGAAAAATAAATAAATTGTGGAGAAGAAAAAGGACACACTAAATAAACAAAGGCACAAATGGAGGTTTGGGTTTGGCTACTCTGCCAGGTGGGTGCAAGCAACTGGTAGATCAAGAAATACAAAAGCTCCATCTTTGGCCCAGAAATTTTTTTAAAAAAATAAAGTCTTATTAATGTAATAAAAGATAAGGGAATTCTTAATTTAATAGCATTTTAAAAGACCTTGAAAGAGTTGCTATCAAACAGGTTAATTCATAATTGAATTGGGAAGATGTGATCTTGTTATCAAATAAATGCATGCCAACATTTTTGGACCATATATCTGTGCCCAGTTACAAAGTGACAAAGAGGGTATAGGGTGATTAAAAGACTTGGGTGTGATAAGGCCAAGGATCAACCAAATTTTTCTTTTAATTTTCCATCTAATGCAACAACCAAGCAATGCCTTCTTGGCCTGTGTCAATGACTCATGACGAAGCTCAGGGCTAAATTACAGAGGACACTTAAAACACCAGTTTTAATAAATAAATAAATAAAAGGATCTGTTTTTCCCTTCGTTTTGTACTTTTCCTTTTATCTTTTCTTTTCTCCGCTCCCATCTCCATCCCCAACCTCTATCTTTTCTTTTATACTCAGGGAATGGACAATTCATCAGTAACAAAAATCCAAACTAATTAAATATTATACAAAAGATCTTTCTCAGAAAGATTTTGGAAATCTTGTTAGAAAATTAAGATGACAAACTAGCTATACTAAACACGATGCCAAACTAGCGAAACCAGAGATAAACAGTAGGATATTTATAGGTCAATATAATATTTGCAAAATCTCACGTTTTTATTTTACCATAGCTTGTCTTTTATGTCATGACACTCTGTATAAAAGTGTTTATCTCAATGCAAAGTGTGCAAGCCTTCCTCCATTATTGTCTTCTTCCATTCGTTAGCTTTTATAACTAACTAAAAAATCCATCAAATTTCCATAAGCTTTCTTTAGGTAAAATCAGGAGTTATGATTGGAACTAGACCAACCACCCCTGCTAAATGCTAATTCTGGTTATCAAATAAAGACTAGGCAATAATTAAGCCGATAAGCCATCAAGAAGTTATGGGTTGTAAGCATCAGAAATTATAAGAAAAGAAAAAGTACTTGCAAGAAATCTCTGTTATGAACTTCATTAGGATTTAGGAATTGGTATGTGAAGGTAGTGCCCCTGGGCCATGTCAAGTGCTTGAAATCCAGTTTGCTAATTAAAGACACGGACTTCCAACACAGAGGCTCTCCACACCAACAATATACCGATGAACAAGAAATAAATGTGCTTCCAGTAAAGTTTGAATGTTGAGTTTACTTTGAGGATTGAGTAAACGCCAAAGTCCAAGGTAGTTTCGCAGGATCCTTATTCCACACGATTGAAATTTAAACCCCATCTCCTCCAACCTTTTTTTTTTTTTTGCTTTTGGTAGTCTTGACTCTTGGCCCAGTTCTAAACTGAACCACAAATCCATACCGTACCCAATGCCTACCATTCTCACCTTAAATACAATATAACATTATGGACCAAAAAACTATGGCCCAAATGACACGCTTTTTTAGCCAAGGCCCAAACGATACCCTTGTTTTTAAGATTGAGATCTTTTATTTTATTTTTTAAAAACTTGTTAAAACATCATTTATACCCAAAAAAAAAAAATTGTAGTAAACTAGAAAGGTTATGCATAAAAAGCATTGTGGGTGTCGGGGGTGTTTAAGTTAAACCGTTTGAACCCCTCTAAACAAAATATCTAAGGAATAAAAATAAATTAATATTTATGAATTAGTTTTTTTTTCTAAACCAAACTAGATTTTGACTCTTTAAGACTAATTTTAAAATAATAGAAATAAAATTAATGACAGAAAATACTTAATTAATTGCATAAGGAATTTTTATTTATTTATTTATTCTTCTAAACAATTAAGTAACCAAGAAATGACAAGATTAAACACCCACGATCTCCATTGTTTTTGTTGCAACTTACAAATTCAAGTTAATATTTACACTTGTTCCACACTTAATGAATAATATTTATCAATATTGACTAGTGTCATGTCACTCGATTTCTTTTGTGTTTTATTTTAAGTACTTATTTTATTGAAGTTATATTTATTTAAAAAATACTAAACATAAATATCCCTTTCAAAAAAATAAAAATAAATAAACATTAGTTCATAAGAATTAGTTTCTTACTCTTTTTCATTAGACCAACTTTAATTGTTCATATCACCCGATTTCTTTCTACAAAAAAGATGTCTCTTGCCTCACTTCATTTATGTAATTCAAACTGTGCGGAGTATTTTCTCCCGTATTTTTTGTCTTTTTTCCTCCACGGAAGTTCACGGACGCCGCCAGGTTCCAAAACATCAGGGGGAAAACGACAAAATAAAAATTGCGATGATAGAAATTTTGTGGGGTAATTACGTAAAAACCATAGAGGTGGCATACTGGCATTGCCGGTATGACATAATATTAGACTATAAATTTTAATAAAGTAATAAAATATTAAAATATATATAAAAGAAAAAAATTAAAAATTTACTATAAATAAATTAAAATTTACTCTTTTTTTTTCTATACATTATCACCTCATTAAAATTTATCCATGTATGCTCATTATATTGGCATATATCCCCGCGTTTGAAAGGCAGGTCAATTCGATTCATTGGCTACCTTGATCATGAACAATGGCGAGGGATTAGTAGACCAATGCATGAAGTGACTATGAACACGTGGTTGAATCCACCTGCCCACGTGTACGGTCAAAGTACTATTCCTTGTTTGTTACTCATGTAATGACTATAATTTTCATTGGTTTCTGATATTGGAATTTGGAATATTTACAGCTTCACTGGATTGATCAGATTGATGATACACCTCAACAGGCACATAAAAACTCAAACCTTGACGTCACTGATATTGGCTGTCATGTATCTTTTACTTTCTCCAACACACATCTCTCTCTCTCTCTCTCTTTATTATTCCTTTTTTAACTTTAACCCTTCCTTGCTAATCATAATCAGTACAAGTAGTCGGAGACTCGGAGCAACGCCAGCGTCATTCATTCCCAACGAAAACAAGTGGCTGATACCACCACTTCCACTATTGACGATGAAGAGGTATACACAAACACAACCCACTATGGTTGCTTAATATCCTAACTTTAACAATCACTATTCCTATCTTTATTTTAATTTGTTCTTACTTTGTCACGCTTTGGTTTTAGTTCCCTTCTAGCTAGTACGTTCTCGGCCTTTACGAGTAAGTAGGTTGTTTAGGAAAATTTTCAAGCTACGTGCATATAATTAATGACTAAAATTTCATCGAGCTCCCCTTATATGGATAAAAATTTGATTATTAATTTTATGTATATATAGTATACAGAAGAAATAAGAATTTTTTGCTGTTTATGTACTCATTTATCTGAATGATAATAAGGGAAGGGGAATAGATCCTCTCCATTTTATTTTTTTTACATTTTTTTTATAATATAAGATAGATGAAAATAAATTAATTTTTAGTATTTTTTGTTATCATAAATTTTTTTATATCTCTCATACTGTAAAAAATATAAAAAATTAAAATATAAAAAATCCAAAATTTAAGAGACGGCTATTTCTCATACCTCTTTCTTTCCTCTTTTTTTTTAAAAGCTAAAAAAAATATAATAATAACACTTAAAAAAATAAAAATATGTGTCAATCAAAATTTGAGTTTAAAATTTCAAATTCTCTATAAAATTTACTTAAAATTAATATTTTACATAATTCTATAAATCAATGAATAATTTATTATAGTAATAAGTAAGTATTAATTTTTTTAATAAAATTGTAAATTCAGGTCTTAGATATAAATATTTTGTCGATTATGAAATTCGAATTCTGTATATTTTAGAATAGAACAAAAAGTTGAATAAATCTATCGTGAAATACTATTAAATGATATTTTGACTTACAAATAAGGGTTAATTCTACTATCTTTCTTTACAACATTTTGAAATTATATTTTTCTTTTTTTATTTTAAAAAATTATACTTTTTTCTTTTAAGAGATAAATAAATTTTTAATTTTAATTATTTTGATCATGATCAATATAAAAAAATATTTTTTATATTAAAATAAAATAAAATTATTATTTTTAACTCAAAATAAATAGTAATAATAAAATATTATAATTTTTAAAAATATAATTTATAATAAATTATAATATTTTTAAAAAATTAATAATATCATTCAAAATAAATAAAATTATAAAATTTTTAATTTTTTTTTAAAATAAGATTATAACTTTTTAAAATAAAAAATATAATTTTAACGTTAGACTATAATATAATTTATTTTAGAAATAAATATTTTAATTCGAGAAATATTTAGAAAGAAGGACATTTAAATTTGAAATCTGTGTGCACTAGCCATTGGGGCCTATGGGATAATCGTACTGAAGCAGTTATGAAAGAGGTGCAAGCTGGGAGGCAGTGAGAGTGACTGAAATGCTGCAGTTACAATTTCCGAGGTTGTTTTACCCTTGCACGGCTGCTTTCGCTGTTGCATGGGCATGGCATTGGTGTGATGCTTGATGAGGGTGACATCTATATATATATATATATATATATATAGTCATCATCTTTGCTGACTCTGTCTACAATCTAAATGTGGTACAGCTACCTACGTACTTCCAATTAATGTACACTTCATCATTGGCCTTCCCTTCTCCACTTCTTCAATTTCCAATTTTATTTCCCCCATTCATTCCTATCAAATACTTTCCCTGTATACTCATCCATATATATGCCTATATATCTTGATTTCGAATACTTTTTGTATTTTATTCCAATCAAGTCTTTAATTTCCTAAAACTCTTTTAAAATGCATTCATTATTTATATAATTAATTTAGTATTTTTAAAATATATATGAATCTAAAGAACTTGATTATAATTAACTGAAGTCATGTAGGTATGAAAAAAATGATTTTTAAATCTTTTAAATTTAAAATATTATATATTTTTTATATTTAAAAAGATATTAAAAAAATAATAAAGCTATCATAAATAAATTAAAAATTAAATATTTTTTAAATATAAAAGAACTTAAATTTCTTTTTTAATATGGATATGTAAGACTTTTAAAAAAAAAAGTACTGAAGGTAGCAAGCCTAAGAATATACAATGCAAATGACAATCCATCTCAGATTCCAAGACGAGTATATATATATATATATATATATATATATATATATATATGGGGTATAAATTTTTTTAATTTAAAAAATAATATATTTTTATAAAATTATAAAAAATTTAATTTTTAATTTATTCATGTTGAGTTCTTTATTTTTTTTTTAATCTTTCTCTAATTTTAAAAAAATGTATTATTTTTTAAATTTAAAAAATTTAAAATCATATATAGAGAGATTCCCATGCACGATTATTTATTAACCGCCCGCGAGTTACAACTGAATTTTCCGTTACTCTCTACATGGCAGATGGCTTCATCAAACATACGTTTGGTCTTAGAAATGATACGATACACATACATATAGCATTATAGCAGTAAACTAAATGTAAGTATTTAATTGAAGATGGAATATGAAAACTGAAAAGTAAAAACAATTAATAATATTGAAGAGAGAAACAAGATTAGTGGCAGATCAGTCAAACAAGGATACCAAACCCAAGGAGCAAAGTGGTATGGTTGATGGATTGTACGCGATCATTTTTTCCCAAGTGATGAATCCCAATCCCATCACAAGTTTGTTTTGCTACTTGCTGTTGCAGGTGAACTGAGCCCCACCAAAAACCAGCCGTTTCAAGTCAACACTAGAAAGACCTTCATAGCCCTGAGCCAGGCTGAGTGACTCAGGGGTATTTAAGGGAACATGAGTGATGAGTCCTCCTATATATGTTTGGGTGTGTCATACATGTCATAGCTGGAATTAGAATAATTGGGGTAATGCCTAGCTATGCTGCCTTGTATGGAAAAATGATTTGAATCCCGAGACAGTTAAGTCTTGGTTGTTTTTCTCTCTTCTACGGTGCCAGACAAAGTGGAGTGATGCAGTCTCGGACTCTCGCTACTCATCATCACTATTCACCACTCAGTAAGACTAACACATATCTCTTCTTTCGCTCCTTCGTCATCAATCATCTTTATGCTTTGCCTCCCTCCTACACATGTATATTTCTGACTCTCATCTATCATTTCACCATCAGCTTCTCAGATCATATTCTTTGCTTTTCATGTTAATTACTGTTTTAATTTCTACGCTCTTTTTTCTCTTAATTTTCTCTCGTTTCTTATTTTCATCATTGTTTCTTTTCTACACCACATAAACTTGTTTGTCAATATATACGCACTTCTTTTTTGTTTTTGCTGAAATTTGTTGTGGCCTTCAAGTTTTATTTGAGACTTGTTGTTTTAATATCCCTTATAACCCAATTTATTCGTCATAAATTTGTTGATTGTTCCAGTATATATACTGTTTGATAAAAGCAACGGAAAACTTTTAATTTTTAATATAATGGAAATTAATTAAACAACAAACCGATGATCAACTCTCTGCTTTTCAATTTTTTTAACTCATTTTAAGGGTGCATCCGAAGTCTAGGGTGGAAATGTCAGTTGTGGAAAGAAGACGATGCCAAATGCACCCATATCAAGTATGCCAAATAGAAACAAATTAGACAACAATGCTGAGTGTGGAACACATATATATATATATATATCAGAAAAACGCCACGTGTATCATCATTAATCTGTTGTGAACTATAGGCATTGTTCTATACCTATATAAATGACAGGCAGCCATAGCTCGTATTTCCTCCATACCCAACGCAACACAAATCCAATTAATTATATATTTTCTATGTTACCATATGGATCCAAATTTTCTTGAAATTGCATCCAGCTAGCAAACCAACACGTATGCATCTCATATATATTGTTCTCTAATCCATTTATTACAGGTGAATATTGGTGGCAGCTGCTTCGTTTGTTTGAAAGCATCTGCGGAAACTATATATTCCGAGTTTGATGCCAAAATGAGGTTACGTATGTACAGGGTAAGTAGAGAGGAAATTAATTAAGTACAACAGTACAAGTATATTATATGTTGTGCTGATAAATTGGGCCGTAAGAAGACATGGGTATATTGAGGCAATTTTTATCATCCAAGGCGGAGGTATCCTTGAAGAATCCAGAGCAACCTTCTGCAATATCTGGTATTCAAGATGATCCCAAAGTAGGAGTAGGATTACAAACCCTAATTCATTTACAACCAAAACAACATGGTCCAACCCCAAGCATTGTACATTGCTACAGTAACATCTCGACAGTATGGAGGCGAGAGCGACGTTCACCACCGCCACTACCGTCGTCGTCGATGTTTGGACATTGCTGTGTGATGGGCGACCTGATTGGAACGGAGAGTGGTGATTACATTTACACGAGCTCCAATGTGGAAGAACTGAAAGGAGGGATGGAGGAACTGGAAGGTGAAGCATCTTACTGTAATCGCAGATACAGAAGGAGGATGAGTGGAAAGAAGAGGGAATTCCCGCCGCCAATATCATTGCTTCGTGAAGAAAGGGGGAATAATATTAATATGCCATGGGTTTTCAAGAGGGAGACGAGTATTGAGGGAAGGCTTATGATAAGGGCAGAGAGAGTGAAGCGTGAAGAGTATTTGGTAGCTCACCGAGAGAATGGGAGGCTCAGGCTCTTCATGAACCCAGTACCAGTGCCAGTGGAAGACGAAGAAGAGGGATTGGGAGATCATGATGCTGATTTTAACGAACGACAAGTAATAGACGATGCTTCTGAGCCTGAGCCTGAGCCTGAGCCTGAGTCAGGGCCTGAGTTGGGGAGTGAAGATCGTTTGTTGCAGAAGCAATGGGTGATGAAAGAAGAGGGGGGGCGTAACCTAACGGGCTTCTTGAAGAGTAAAGGCATGGAAGGGCCCAATGGGTGCTTGGGCCGCCCACGCTCCGCTCCTCTTCCACCCGTGACTACTGTTATGTCATTTTGACCACAAAAGACTACTGTTATGTGTCCACTGTTAAATAATTGGGCTTGTAACTGTTAAGTGGGCTTTAGTTGCTCTGCTACATTTGCAGGATGAAAATACAGCCTAGTCATCTCCTGAGCTAACAATGTTAAGAGAATCTTGCAAAGCCTGAGAAAAAATTGGGGGGCCTTTGGAGGACAAGTAAGGGAAGAACCCTGCTACAAGTCAGTTAATTTATTTACCATTTCACATGTCATTAAAAATTATAATGACATTGACTTTTTTTTTTATAAACATTAATAATGAAATTAAGATTAAAAAATACTAGAACAAAATTGACATAAAATAAATTTTAAAATGAAATTGAAAATGGTTTTAATACATTTACTCTCATTATTATTTTGTTTGTCTAAGCAAAAAGAAAAGGACAAGCGGGGGATAGGTGAAGAACAAAAAGTATGATGATGATGCTAAGGAAGGAATTGCATGAGTTGGCTCCATGTGCGAAGTAACAGTTAGGTCGTATAACTCCCAACAATACAAGTCTCCAACACAGTTTTATATGGCTCACATGCTAATTGCTAGGGACTAAAGAGGCACCATTTAACAAATATCTCAATTTTATTAAAATGGATAATTGGCGGGATCCCTCAAAAAAATTTAAACAACCATTGACAAAATTATTTTACATTAATTTTTAATTTTATCTCTAAAATTTTTATGATAAATTTTATTTTTAAAATTTAAAAAATAATTTTTTATCTTGTAATTATCCAAATTATTAATAAAATAATGACATAATGTTAAATATTAGACAAAAATAAAATATTATTTTATATTAACTTTAAGAATATATAAAAATTTTAATTAATTTTTTATTTTTTATTTAATATTTTAACATTCCATTCAAATACCAAGTGATTATTTTTTATTAATAATTTATGAAGTTCTCCTGCACTAGCAAGTCAACGTAGATCCCCGGCCGAAACCAAACGTGTTACATGAGCATCCTGACCCCGAAAAAAGTATCTTATAGCATTAAAAATGCCAAACAGATTTGAAAATGATACCTAAAAAAAGAAATGTCAAAATCTATTATTGTAATAAAATCTACCATGTAGAGTTTGAGCTATCACAATAGTTTTAAAAAAACTCAAATTTATAATAAAATGTATGAAAAATTCATGAAAATGAGTTATGAGTAGGAGTCTCATATTATTTTATTTATAAATTTAATTCTTTTTTAGTAATCAAATTAATTTTTTATATTTTTTTGATAAATTATAAAATGTAAAAATATAATAATATTAATTTTTATTTGTATTTTAAAAAAATAGTTGGGAGGTTGAGTTATAACTGAGAATTGCGCCTGTTTAGTGCTGACTCGAAACTCTTAACTCCGAGGTTAGAATTGTAGTTATGGAAAGAGATGAGATCAAAGGTTGATAATTAGCAATATGAAAGAGGGAGCCACGTGTTGCGATTTTCCAAGTAGGTCCCACTGGAAAATTGAGAGCAAACCGCACCAGAAAAGCCTTCAGCACAATGACTTAGTACATGGCAATTCCGATGCCAATTTCCCACCATTTCCACCCTTTCACATCTTCACCCTCCCTCATCCCTTCCTTCTTCACCAGGTTATGTTGTACTCCGTTCTCTTCTTTCTATTCATTTTTTACGATTTCAGCTTCATTAATTCAATTCAGTTGTTTCTCTGTGTTTAATTCTTCGACTTTCTTCCTCTTCTCTCTTTTTCGGGTCGCAATTTGATTTTTTTTTTTTTTTTTGTTACTTCTTGATCTGGAATTTCTGAGTCTAATTTTACTGTCCTATAGGCACTCTGTTTCAAAATTGTCTCACATCTGTGAATTTCAAATGTCGATGACTCCGGAGGTGATTGGCTTTTTTTCTTTTCACTAATTCAGTGGTGCTCATTTGTACCAATTATTTACACTGCTTTTTCAGGTTATATAGCCCCAGTTATTATTTTTGAGAAATGGGGGATAACCGAATTGGGGTAAGAAAGAGTACTGGTATTACTTGTGTTGTGAGGTGTGTTATTTGTGCTTCGGTTGAAGTACTCTGAGATATTTCCCTAACGTTTTTGTAATGTACAGCAAGCTAAAATTCTGAAATAGTATGAGTGTTTCTTTCGGCCACATATCGCGGTAGGGTGGTCTAGGATCTGCGTCTTTCTGATTGAACGGATGATTCTTTTTCTTCCTTTTTCTGGTCTGGTGGTCTAAGGGGCAGAATTTTTTAGTTGTAGGGGTTATTATTTGTCGATGTTATGAGTTTTTTTTCCCTGCCTCTCTGAACCTTCATGGAGGGAGTATCCGGATATGTTTTATACTTTATTTTTTATTTTTGCAACTTGCTATTTTTTGACATTTTGTTATCAGAAACTACAAAGGATCGGCGGGTGCTTGCGTTTGTGGACTGTAGTTTTACGGTTGTCTTACACTTTTCTTTTCTTTTTTTCTTTTTTAAACAAAAGAATCAAAGGAGTAGAGAAGGGTCATTTGAAGCTTTCAGGGTTCGATGCTTTATTTTGAATTAACTTTAAAAAGGTCGAAAGTTTGCTCTAAAGATATCTGTATTGATTTCCCCGTCTTATTAGAAGTCTGATATGTGCAAATTTCCTACCCAGAGCCGTGTCAATGGAGGATATTGACTACATGTTCCATTAATTTGATATTGTTAACCCCTACATATGTGTGTGTTGGTGCGATTGTTAACTCAACATGTGGCTCTCCTCTGTTTTTCTTCGTCAACAGCTTGAAACTCTCGAAATACAATACCATTGACCCTTCAGTTTTCTAGCAGCTAGACTGATATCAACTTTACTATAATGATGGTAATGTGGTTTTCATGCAGGCATTGAGTTTTTCCCGTTATGGGTTCCTTTTTGAGTATGGCTAGTAGTAGTACCAAGCCTGATAGAAGTGAGGATGATGAGGTCTTTGAGAATGAGATCTGTAAGAGGCGAAGATTGTCATCTGGCTTTGATGAGGAGAGTCCAAGATTAATTCCAAATCTCCCTGATGAGTTATCACTTCAGATTATTGCCAGACTTCCTAGGATTTGTTACTTCAGTACGAGGTTGGTGTCACGGAAGTGGAAGGCTACTATCATGAGTTCTGAGCTATATAAATTAAGAAAAGAAATTGGAACAACTGAAGAGTGGCTATATCTGTTGATTAAGGTTGGAGAAAATAAGCTTCTGTGGCATGCTTTAGACCCCTATTCTCAGAAATGGCAGAGACTTCCTGCTATGCCTAATTTTGTTAACGAAGAAGAATCTAGAAAGGGTTCTAGGCTTTGGATGTGGAACATGGTGGAAGGTATTAGGATTGCTGAAGTTATTAGGGGTTTGCTGGGACAAAAGGATGCATTAGATGAGATGCCCTTTTGTGGTTGTGCCATCGGAGCAGTAGATGGATGTCTCTACGTTCTGGGTGGATTCTCTAAAGCTTCAACTATGAGATGTGTGTGGAGATTTGATCCAATACAAAATACATGGAGCAAGGTGACTTCTATGTCTACAGGTAGGGCATATTGTAAGACAGGCATATTAAATAATAAGCTTTATGTTGTTGGAGGGGTTATTCAGGGTCAAGCTGGATTGGTTCCTCTTCAATCTGCTGAAGTTTTTGACCCCTCTACAGATACATGGTCCCATGTACCTAGTATGCCTTTCTCAAGAGCTCGAGTCCTGCCCACTGCTTTTTTAGCTGACATGTTAAAGCCTATTGCTACGGGATTGACCTCATACATGGGAAGGTTATGTGTCCCGCAAAGTTTATATTCATGGCCTTTTTTGGTTGATGTTGGTGGAGAAATCTATGATCCTGAAACAAATTCATGGATGGAAATGCCTACTGGAATGGGTGAGGGTTGGCCGGCTCGGCAGGCAGGTACTAAGTTGAGTGTGGTGGTCGATGGTGAATTATATGCTTTTGATCCTTCTAATTCTCTGGATAGTGGAAAGATCAAGGTATATGATCAAGGAGAAGATGCATGGAAAGTAGTTATTGGAAAGGTCCCTATATATGATTCTGCAGATTCAGAGTCTCCATATTTACTTGCTGGTTTCCATGGAAAGCTACATGTCATCACTAAAGATGCCAACCATGATATTGCTGTTCTGCAGGCTGACCTGCGCAAAAATTTGGATCCTTCTCCTTCAACCTCAACACCTCTTTCACCCCTCTCTCTCCATGAATTTCTAGAACAACCAGTTGCTGAATCAGATCCAGTTGTTTGGAAGGTAGTTGCCAACAGAGACTTTGGGCCAGCTGAATTGGTCAGTTGCCAAGTGATTGATATTTAATTGATCCAAGCCATGAGTCTGAAATTTTTTAAGATGTCAGTTTCCTGGAAGCTAATGGAGTACGCCTCATGGTTGTTAGTCCATTTTGACCAATGTTGTAATAGTTTGTATGTAGTTATAGATATTTAGATAGTATAATGAGTAAATAAGTACATGGAAATTGTTGGCTACTACAGTAATATGTTTGTTGCTAGTTAAATTTGTAACACAATATGAGAGGAATTCATTATCTACCTGTATTAGCATTTGTAAATGTAGCCATCAAACTGGTTTTGATATTTATCTGAGGACACTTGGCCTATACAACAGCCATTAATGAGAATTTGTTTTATACTTTTTCATTTTACGCGCAATCCACATGGCGAAACATTTGTTTATCTTCTATAAAACCCTAAATAATGAAAAGATAATGAGATTTGTGCATCATTTAATTTATTCGTATCCTGTTTTACTACTCGCCAATATAACTTTTTTTAACTGATTGTTACCAATTGATCTAAGTAATAATAATAATAATAATTTTTTTAGATTTCCTCTTAAAAAATTTAAATCTTCAAAAAATGTGAAAAAAATAGTGCTCTTCTTTTTGCATTATTTTTAAAATAAATTATTATTTAATCTTTAAAAATATAATTTGTCTCAATTTAATCTTTAAATCATAAAAATATTAAATTTAATTATTAAAAATATTTTATTTTAATTTAATCTATATGTATAAATATTATATATCTCTTATTTTTTAATTTAAAATTTTAAAAACTCAAATAATATATAACGTATTTTTTAAAAATTAAATTAAATATTTATATAATTTAAAAATTAACTTGAGATAAATTTTATTAAAGTAAAAATTTATTTTATTTTTATTCTCTCCGTGGAGCGGCGCTGTCTTTTTTTTTTTTTTTTTTTTGAGTACTTGAGATGATAATAATAATTATCAAAGCTCACAGTTTTGACGCGTATTTCAATGTGATGTGAGCGTCGACCATAACCTTCGTGGCGTGGGAGTTAGATTAGATTTATAGAGATATTTTCTTTTTCTATGAACAAGAAGAAAAAACTACACGACACTAAACTATTTTTGGTGCTTTGAATGTAGGATGCGTACAATATCATGCTGTCGGGCCCTAATCCGCAAATCACACCACGAAACACATGGACAACTATTTATGGACAACGATACTACGTTGACGCAGCAACCAGAACATTGATCATTTTGGTTGTTGATTTTTGTGTCCTTTCCATATTTACTTTCATGACCAGAACAAGCATTGGATTGCCATTCAAGTTTAAAAGGATTCCACACCTACCATTTTATAGACTCAAGCTTTCGATTAGACCATGTCCTGAATTTCTGGCTTTGAATCCATTTGCCGCAACTTCCATAGGATGAAATTATTTTTGAAGCTCAGAACCTACAGTGAAATTTGCTGAGAACCTAATTATGGCTTATGAGAATTCGCAAAAATATTCTGTTTTGATACTAGCGTATAATAGTACACGATAATTGCTATTGTTTAAAAATTAACCTGGATTTTTAAATGCAATTGAATCCAGCGGAAAAATGAAAAAAAAAAAAAAATTCGTGCGGAAGAACCAACAAATAAGTCGTCGCATGTTAAAAAATTTTAAATAGAAATAATCTTGTATGAACTTGTTCCTGTACAGCAAAACAATTACAACACTGACACTGAACCGATGATGTTACAGGACATATATTTGGATTCTAAGAGGCAAGGACAGAACTGTTTTATTTACACTAAGAGTATTATCTGCGTCTTGATTTGAAGAATGATGATATACATATACCATACCAACCAACTCTTGCAAAAATGCTCTCCATGGCTCAAAAGGGCTCTCTATATATATACCGCAATGTTTTATAATTAACAAGAAAGAAAGATAACATCAAAATCTTAGCCAGAGCAAGGAGGGTGACAAATCATAACTTCCATTGGCTACAAGGAATGGTCCCCGAAGGAAGCCCTCTTGGGTGTCCGAGTATTCTTAAGAGTCATCAAAAGTTTTTGTCTCTCACCTTCAACCTCCGCAAAGTCAAGACTTAACTGAGAATAACGGTCATGCATCTCTTTTAGTTCTGTCTCCACAGCAACATGTCTTGCCTTTAGTTCCAACATGTCTTTTATTAACTCATTGATATCCCTGAAGCTTCGAAATATTGCCTCCTCGTCACTGTGTTGTTTCGAGAAAGAACTGCAACATTGGAGAAAAATATCATGTAAAAAGTCAATTTTTTTTGGTTCAAGTGTTTCAATCACTCTCTCATTATACAACAGAAAAAATTTAGTGCTAAATATAGACATGACATAACCTTAGGTATAAGGTGGATCTCTTAATTTTAGCATGAAACTAATCAAAGGAGGTGCATTTATTAGATTATAATCTTATTTTGTGCAAAAGAGTAAAGAAAAATACACAATAATATAAAAATTAAATAAATGGGAACTCATTGATAAATTACAAACCAAGATAAAGTAATAAACAGTGGCCAGATCAGCAATGAAAAACGAGTCACAAACTACAGTAATCACAAAGACTACCTGATTTCTAAAATATGCAAATATGAGAATAAGATATGTATGTAGCGTTCTAGCTATAGGCCGTTTAAGGAGAATAGCGGGGCAAACAATTAAGGAGCCTCAGGTGAGCCATTGATGCATCTTACTAGTCACCACATCACAATTGAGCGCATGATGAGATGGGGACTCTAGAGATGGAGTGCTTCCAAAAACCCAGCAGAAAATAATTATCAAATTCGAATTACAGATGCAAGAAGAAAAGAAGAATGTACCTCTGGAATTGTATGCTTGATTTCTTCTTGGTCTGCAATGCTTCAGCAAGCTCCATTTCCAAAGCAAGTACCCTTTCCAGTGCATTACCACTGACAGAGATTTCATTGAACACAGGGAATATATTTCCTAACTCTTGATTGGCCTGAGGAAAGTACAAATAAATAAGAATACAAACAAAGACATGCATTATGGTGGTCAATGCAGATAGAATCCTTCACCTCATGTAGCTGCATCAGTTCTCTTTGCAAGCCTGGAAAACTAGGTTCAAAGTTATGATCATCCACTGGAGGAAGTAAATTCTCGTTTTTCATTCTTTCCAACTGCAATTGGAAGACAGAAATTATATCACATTCCTTAACTGGGAAAAAGAAATTAAAACTGCATTGGAATTGGACACTATAATGAAATTAACAAAACTCCAAGGAAAAGCAAACAGTATTTACATTCCTTGATGCATGCAACATATTGGAAGGGTAGTACTCCTTTCACAAGTAAATAGAGATATAAAAAGGAAGAATGGAGGAAAGCAAGACAATTAATAATAACAAATTTGTTTGTACAAAGAAATACCTCATTATTCAAGTGGTCCAGACTAGATTTTAAACTTTCAGATAAAGCAGTATGCTTCTGTTCACTAAGTTGCAAGTTCTCTCCAGTTCCAACAGTTCGGTATTCATTTATACCCCTAAATGCAAGAGCATCCTGGAAAATGGTTAAGCATATAAATTCTTAAAGGATTGCCACTCAAGATATATGAAAGAAGGCCGACATTAAATAAGCACAAAGAGAAAAAGGGGAAAGAGGAATGGCCTTTGTTTCTTAAATTTTATTAGTGTTCCTTCCTCCCTTCTGCAAACTCCCCTTTCTAAATCCAAACATACAATTCTTCTACTGAACTTAAAGAAATACATAATTAATCACGAGAGACACCATGTGACTAGGATTTGAATCCTCTCCAGTGCTGCACAAGGTGCAATAGGAGAGACACGAAGAGATAGAGGGAGGAAATAGACACAAGTAACCCCCATTACGGTGCCCATACCCCTATTTCATTTTCTCTCCAAAATTATCCATGTGACTAAGTCAACCAATTTTCATCTATGCAATAGAATATTTATATTACAAGAAAGATATTTTAGGGACTTTGAAAATGTCAGACCATTACTAAAGGGTTTAAGACTCAGATGATGTTTATTCCATAACTAATCATGGATAAACACAAATATGATCAATTAATATGTAAATGTATATATATCATATTTCATTTACCTCAGGTTGTGTATTGATGGGTATAGGTGAACTCTCTAGCTCTTGACTGCATGCTGCAAAGGTAGATTTGGTTTCTTCAGGATTTAGGGAATTAGAGAACGGGTCCACAGATGAATGATTTCCAGGAACCTTATCTATAATTTCTGTCCCAACAGTGGAAATGTCAGAAATTGAATTTCTAGCCTGAAGCTTTTCTTCAATGGGTTCATCAGCTGGGCTGGTCATGATCTGTAAAGCATCATTGCCATCCTTCAGAACATTGAGATGAGATCCAGAATTCTCAATTAATTCCTTCATCAAGGTAAGTTCTTCAGCAATTTTGGACTTCTGCTCATTGCATTTTAGCAGAGAAGCTTCAAGCTCTTGCTTTTCTTGTTTGCAACATTCAAGGCTTATCATCGAGCATTCCTTTTCAGCCTTTACCAGGTCATAAGCACTTAACAAATTGCGTTTTTCAGAAAGTACAGCCTGTAACTCAGCTTCCAAGTCCAGGATCTTCATTCCCAGCTCTTCATTTCTTTTTATGTGTGAAGCTTCAGATTTCTTTCTCTTCTCAATATCATCAATAGCGTCTTGTAGCTTCCACAGCATTTCCTCACTGTGCTTTTTGGACAAAGAAAGTTGCTGTTTTAGTTCTTGCAGTTTCGTTTCATACTGTTCCTTGATAAATGCAATTCTCAAGGACTCCTGTACAGCAATTGGTGGTCCTTCATGTCCTCTTCTGTCACGAGCATTAAGACACTCAGCATCAGCCTTGTCTTTCAGCTCCTTCAAATGAATGGACAAGTTCTTGAACTCCTCTGTCTTCAACACTTGTTCAGAAAGCCTCTTCGTAAGTTCATTGCATTGGTTCTGCAGCCTCATCAGTTCATCATCTGACTGTTTTAGTGACATCATTGCACTTTTCAGTTCGTCCAATTTGGACTGGAAAACTATGCATTTGACTTCAACTTCTTCCTTGGAGAAAATGAGGCCTTCAATATCTTCTCTACAACTTGCCAATAAGTTCTCCATCCTTTCAACCTCAAGAGTGCATTGGGGTTTTTGTTCACAAGAAATATCATTCACATTCTCCGCACTGCTCTTGTATTCCTTAAGCTCTGCACTCATTGCACTATTTTGATCAACTAGTGCTCTACTCTGAGCAGTGTGGGATTCTAACTCAGATTTTAAAACGTCAAGAGTTATCAACAACCTTGCATTTTCTTCAATGTAAGTTGATTCTCTGGAAAGAAAGCCATTTAACTCAGATTCTACATGAAGATTCTTCTTGTGAAGCACTTCAAGTTGCCTGTAAGTGCAGTGAAGTTTCTCAACAAGCTCCTCAATATGACCCCCAAACTGAGCTCTTGTGAAGATCATAATAACATCTGTGGCTATTGAAAAATCATGCAGTTCAGATAACTGAGTTTCCAGAAAATTAAGAGAAGAAGATTCTCTTAAAACATCTTTAAGTCGTTCATCAGTTTCCAGCAGTAGTTGGGAGACTCTTAATTTCTCTGATTCTAGTTCTACAACCATTTCCTTGAGTTGGACCAGTTCCTTTTTGTTTAAATCAAAATCCTTCAGCTGGCATTGCTTGTCATTCAACGTTGAGGTAAGATCAGTAACAGTTTTCTCCAATTTTTCTCTCAATGTTTTCTCAGCATGCAAATCTCCATGCAGAGAATGCAAGCTTTCATTCAAAACATTAATCTCTGATGAAATCATGGCAAATTCTCCAGCTTTCTTCTGTAAAGACACCTCCAAAGCTTCTTTTTCCTCTGTAATTGCTGCTAAGCTCATGTTACACATTTCAAAGTCACCAGATAAATTGTCTAGCCTTAAAATTTCTTGAGCAAGGTCCTGGTTTCTGGTGTTAAGTTGTTGTAGCTCAGCTTCCAAGTGATCAAAATCAGACATAAGTTCTTTGTGATGCTGCAAGTAAACTTCTTCCACATCTGAACCAGCCCTCAGTGTGTTAACAACCGCTTCAAACTCCAACTGAAGTTTCTGCAACAGGGCACTGGACACACTTAGATTAGTTACCATCTCTCGTAAATCATGTTCAAACTTCTGTTTCAAGACTACGAGATCTGATTTTGCTGCATTTAAGGATACTTGAGCCATATGCTGTTCATTCACTAAAACTTTCTTCTCTTCAATGAGTTGCACAATCCTATCACATGCACTCTCCTGGAGCTGTTCTAGTTGCAATACAAGACCATCTAGGTCTTTAGAATCCAAATCCTGGCAAACAGGTGTGCTACAAAGAGAAAGGTTGCTGTATTTAATTGCATGTGATGCAATAAGTTCCTGCAACTTGAAGCACAGAGAGCTGACTGCACTCTGCAAATTGTTCTTCATAGAAGCCACCTCATCAAATTCAATTCTGATAGCTTTTAACTCTTCCTTCAAGATGGATATTTCATCACGAAGATGATCATTTTCTAGGCTGTCTTTTTTCACAAAATTCTTCAACTCCATGTTTTCTGCATTGCAGGCTGCGTATTTATTCTCATAGCTTCTATATTCTGTCAGATGAGCTTCCAATTCAATAATTTTCTGCGTCAGAAGATGGTTTTCGTGAGCAAGACTTTTGAAATTCGCTTCCAAGATTTCTTTCTGGTGAGCAATATCATTGCTCCTTGCTGTGCAACTGGCCTTGTACTCATTTAGGGAATGAATATCATTCATAGCATTCTGCAGCCTCAGCATCAATAATTCTTTGGACTCCGTTGTAAGTTGCAGCTGCTGAGAGAGTTTATCAATATTCTCTTTCATGAGTTGAATGTCAACACTTGCTTCAAGCAATGTTTCTTGTAAGGCTTTTGAAAATACTTCCAAGTATATATTCACAAAATGCATATGGCAGACTTCTTCTTCAACCTGTTTGTACAAACCTTCTTGCAAGTGGAGTGATTGCTTCAAATCCTTTAGTAAGAAATCCTCCCCCAAGTGTTGTTTATTTAATGCAGCATTCTCATTTCGACATAATAACTGGTTGGAAGTAAGGCCTTCCTCTGAATTTTTCAGATTTAATGTTTCAGGGCAACTCTCAGGGCTAGGAAGTGAAGGATCAGAAAAGGCCTGCTTTATGAGATTCTTATTAGTCTCATACATAGAAAGAACCTGGCAAGAAAGCAGTTCAAGGTCTTTTTGCAACTGACCAACGGCAATAGAATAGTTCAATCGGGCCCTTTTGAGGGCTGCTTCTGCAGAAACAGCCCTTCTTTCAAGCTCATTGTTGAGAGAATTCAAAATGCGTTTGTCTTCATCAAATTTTATTAGCTGCTCTTTCATATTCAGGTGCATTCTCTCTATCTCTGTCTTACTGGATGAAATTGTGTACAGGCAGGCAGAATGTTCATTTCTGAGATTCTGCAGCTCCCCCATCATCTGCCTTTGATTCTGCTCAAGTTCCTGTACAAGAGCTTCATAGTAGCACTCCATCTGGTCCATTTTCCTAACAAGGCCTTCCCTTTCAGTTTTGGACTCATCTAGCTCTCTTAGAAGTTCAAAAAATTTTCCTTTCATTTCAAGGGTAGGATCTATTGAATCAGATTCATGAGACACAAGGCCAGGGACGCTAATATAATGAACCATGCCTTCTGGTTGAAATAAATCTGACTCAGATCCAGTTCCTGCTAAAAATTGCTCACCTTTATGTGAAGCCAACTCTTTGCTCTCTCTTCCATGGGCGACATTGATTCCTGAAATTGCCTCTGGATAATCTTGTTTAAGGTCCTGCAAAACCCCAACTAGTGCTTCTAAATCTGCGTCTAGAAACCTAGAATTCCTTTCATGATATCCCATAGACACCTTCTTTTGAATTTCTCTTAACTTATCTTCCATGAGCATAAACCCCTTGAACAATTTAAGCTGTGACTTCTGCAATAACTTATACTCATCTGTCTCAGTAGGTTCTCTCATTGTATATGCTAAGCTTAATTTAGAACTTTTAAGCTCTTCGAAGTCATCTTTAAACTTTGAACACTCTGATTTAAGTGCAGCAACCTCCTTTGATAGCTCTTCTCCAGACGAAATCTCAACAGCAAGTTGCTCAGCAAATTTTTGTGTTTCAATACCTACTTCATCAGCATGATTCTGCAAAGAGCACACCTCCAGTTTTAGATCAAGAATAGATGACTCAATAGCTTCTAAGTTTCCTTTAAGCTTGCTAGTATCTTCAGAAGCTGCAGCGACATCACTGACAGTATAGTCCACTCTCCAACCTTGGACCCTATCACTGCCCCGTGATGGATCAGATGCATCTCCTTTCTCTGGCTGAGGACTTTGATTGAGGGATAATCCACCTAAATCACCAGAGATTGTGCTTTTAAGGCTATCCAACTCATGTGTACTGGACAAATCATGCTTCTCAGCGTATATGCTCTCTGAAGTAGTAGAAGAGCCATCAAGTCCAATAGCTGAGTCAGCATATTCTTCATTCATCCCTGCCTCTCCTTCAAGTGAAGAAATGCAAGGGAGATCTTTGGATTCTTTTTTGAATTTCACTCTTGCACTGGCCTAATTTAATGAAAAACAAACATCATGAAAATGATTATCACATATTAACAATAAATATGATCATTACATCAATACTAGATGGTACAAATTCTTTTTTAGTTCAGAAAATTAAAATCATCACCAAAACCAGAAAAGAACAACAAGGAAATTGATAATAAATTCTTATATAAGGAAAAAACAATAGCATCACCATAAGTCTATTTCCTTATAATGCATTAGGCACTTTGTCAAGTATCTGAGTACTTTATTAATGTTTCTCCAATCAATGAATATCATGAATGAAAAAACCCATCGTTAGTAGACAAACATTCAGATAAATATGATTGAACATAAATAAGTCACAAACAACAAAATCCAAAGAATTAATTCTCAGATGTGCAGATAAGAAGCACTATATACAATCCCTAGGAATAACATCTTATGTCTTCAGTGAGGCTGAAAAAGAGTTCTGAATCTGAAAGCACTTAAAAAACAGAGATGCATCTGATTACCCCAAATATAATAATACAATTTTAACATGACTATTTTTTAATCTAAAAATAAAAAAGTTTGACATTGACTTGCAGCAAGAATCCTTACAGAAAGTGAGACTGAAGACTGGTAAATCTGGTATAGAAAATATATAGACATAAATATACTTGTTGATGAGAGGGGGCAAGGCATGAAACCTTAATTATATGATTATTAACATTCTGGTCAGGAGATGACTCTTTGCTATCAATAGGGTCATCATGAGTGCCTTGATCAGAGGTTGTCTGAAGACCCCTCTCTCTGAGCTCCCTCTGCTGCTCAAATTCTCTGAAAGTAATTATTGACATCAAATAAGGGTACTATTGTTGGCTAAAGCACATTCTTACATACCACAGATAATACCTGAAACCAGTTTTGGATGTGAGAAGCTGCACAGTGACCTGGCTTCAAACAAGAAAATAAACAAAACATTTTAAGTGACACCAGTGACATCTCTAGCAATAAAATTGTACTAAACAAATATGCAAAACCTAGATCCGTTGCCATGTATAGATGCATTAAGTACAGGATTGTATTCCTATAATACCATAAAAGTTCACAACTAATACACTAATAAGCACAAATTGACATGAGGTTCAGAAGTTCTCACATGTAGTGTGGTTCCTGCCTCACATCCATTAAGTGGCAAAGCGATAGCAGTGGGCTTTAAAGCATCAACAAAATCAGCCAGATTGATGTTGGCCTCTCCAAGGATGCTAGACCGTGAAGAACCCTAATATTAGATTATGCCAGAGATGAAGTTAGTACAGTTAACAAACAAGGGCCACAAGAACCTCTCTTCTTGGAAATGCACAGATGCAGCATAGATGTTTCTGATGGTGGCAGGTAACAATAGCTAGCTTGTCTATAAATTTATGATATTCAAATTTCACAAATACAAGAGAAGTTTTCAAGGTCTTAGCACATGAGTTTTTGAATAAGAAATTTATTAATTGATAAATGAAGGTTGAAATATTTCTTTGGTCATTCTATCACAGAACTAGAGAATATAATCACTATATGGGAGCATTGGACTATGTATACAACCCAAAAATAGGTGTGCACATGTCCATTGTTTATATAATAAAGGTATTTACGCAAATGATATGGTTAATACTTGGCAAATGCCCTGTCTGCCACTTCTGTGTAAAGCAATGCAGAATATAATTACGGTATAAAAGTCATTTAAGAACATTACCATTCCCACAACAAGTTTATAAAGCTTCTCATCATATTGTCTTGTCTTAATGTCTTGGAGAAGTCTTGTAGTTTCATAGATTGGGTCTGCCCACTTGCAGGTTCCATTTCTCACATTTGCTTTGGTTGTCTTTGATGTAGCCTTCCCAGAGTCAGAAGGGATGAAAGATATAAACAGTTTATCCCAGGATTGTGGAATCTAAACCATGGAGAAAGAAAGGCACTTGCTTAAAGAAAATATAACTAGATGCATGAAATTTAACAATCCACAAAAAAAGAAATTTTTAAAATTAAAAATTATATGAAAGAAGGACTTGGGCTAATGGCAAACTTACATGCGTAGCATGGAATTGTAGCCGGAAAACCACCTTTACTTTTGTCTTCTCTATCTTCCACTTTGAGATTCTTGACATTGTTCAGATATTCAATTGATCCTAACATGCACTACTGCATAACTTGAGTCTTCCACTTTCATTTCCAAGTCTAGTTAACTGCTACAATGCTTCAATTATCGTCAATGTAATAGCAGCAAATGTTGACTCCTGAATGCAAGAGAAACAAAGCATCCATATTTACACTTATCATTTCTTAGGAAGAAACATAAATAATTTTACTCTCACGGGTTCATGCTCCACTAAGCAAACTTAAAAAGCGGCTTAGCTATTTTGTAAACCTCCCAAACCAATTCAAAATCCACTTATTGAAAATTACAAGCAGTTTGTCATATAATGGATATACAATGCATTAACACATATTTGGGAAATGGAGGACCGGGGGAGATTCAAATTGCGCATAGTGTTAATATCTTTATAGGGCAACCCATACTCCATGAATCATGATTCATGACGAAAAAGCAAAATTTTGGGGCGAAAGAAGCCCAGTAACTACAAATGGTATGAATAAAGTGGAAGAATGTTAGCACTATTTTTACTATCTTTTGTTTGCAAGCACTGCAGTAATTAGAAAATCCATATTTGTTGAATCTCGAGAGTCAACAATTGCACATGGGACCGACTAACTTATAAGTTCAAACTTCAAGTTGGAACTACATAGAATAAAGGAGAGTTAGATCTCCAAGTTGAACTATCGCATAATGCGTTTCGCTGCAAAGAAAATTCAAAACTGGAGAACAAATATGAAAGTTACGCCCATCTTAATCCGAGAAGAGTTCATCCAACTGAGTTTCAACACTTTCTAGTTTCGTATGGTTAAAAAATGTTCAGCAGAGGAAACAACTAAATCCAGCATTTCTTCTTCATTTCCCCCTTATTCCCCGAAAACGCGCAGATGGCAGAACAGAAAATGATCAGACTACAGCCAGATGCGGAAAAAAAGAAAAACTTTCCCATCGCATACCTTCTTGAGAGAGGCAGAGATTTCCCAGAACGTCAAACCTGGAAAATTTCCCAACTTCAAGCGAGAAAATTCGCAGATCGAGCACAATGAATTCAAATTTGACCTGGTAGAGATATCATAAAACGAGTAGCCGGACCACGAAAGCTGCTTCGGACAATGCCACTATATTCTTAACCCGAAAATCTCAGAACCCAAAGACTGACAAAAGCTAAGAGTAAAAGAGAATCCTAAACTGAATGCTTAGCCAAACGAAGAAAAATATGTAGCGAAAAGCGTAAGCACGACTTTCCCCTAGCTAAAAAATTGTTACCGGATACTGACACTTCTTATATCAAAATGAAACCATAATCATAGAGAAAATGCGATACAGAAAATGCCAAAGAGTTGCGCAAGCAAAATACCATAGTAAGAACACACCTACTGCCACCAAAAAGCTGACACCTCAGATCGTCAAGTTACATGCGATAATTTATAAATTTTGAAAAAAAAAGGATAATTATTTTTGGGATTAATATTATAATAGTGGGGGCACTCAAGGCTGCAGTGTGGGTATTGGGTAGGTACGCATTTGCGGATCTGTAGCTGCTTAAGACGCAAGAAATGATGGGAATCTTTGGATGGAAGGCTGTTGTTGTGTAAGAGAGAGACAGAGCTTGAGAGAGTGTGTAATGTGTATGATGTTTTCCAAGGGAGCGGGTTTTGGTTTGCTAGAATTTCAAGGATAATGAGACGGTGGCGTCATTTAGCAGTAAATGTGTAGTCACTGCCATTATTAAGGTGAAATGGAGCTATGAGAGCTTAGATGGTCCATCAACTTCAGTCTTCACAGACCGGCCATAGACTCTCAATTATTGTCTAATTAAAACAGATAATGACCATTAGGTTGGCGTTTGTAGATTCCTATATTTCATTTTTACTGATTTTTCTTGACGCCCTTGCTTCTACTATATTGGCATTGTGACATCATCATCATCTATCAAACACCAAAGTATCCTCATCCCTCCTTGTTTTATGCCTGAATTTTGGGTTTATCCGCATAACGAGTCGTTACATACAGTCTGCTGATCTGGCTTGTCCCTGTCTGTCATGTAACAAATACAATATCCGACCGTAAATTTAAATATTTCTTACATGTTCTTGCTTTCTCGGCCAAATAAACTTCATAATAAATTTGTAAATTAAATAACTTTTTTACGAAAATTTGAATCTATATTCTCAATATCATGTGTCGCATAAAATTTTGATATGTTGTCATCTTATATTGTTCACTTTTATCTATTTGTTAAAGTAGCAATAATCAATGGTAAGAAATAATCGTATTGCAAATTGGTTGCCCATCATTCTTTACTACTTTATAATTTTTTGGCGAGATGCGCGTGACTTTAATCATGTGTAGGGTGTGGAAATGCGTTAACCTATGCATCAATCTTCATTATTGTTATTCAGCCCTTTATATCGGTCTAATTCAGTGTTATCATGTTTATGCAATACTAGAGTAAAATTACCTAGCAGCCACTCATGTCGTGTTTCCTATAAAATATTCACTTTTATATTAAAGACCTGGTTCAGTCTTTCATACTTTTTTTTCTTCTTTCTGAAATTAAGACAAGAAATATATATAGTGTACATAATGATTGAGAATAAAATTAACTTTTAATAAATAAATAAAATAAAAATATATTTTATATCTTAAATTTTTTATCAATTATTAATTTTATTGTAGTTAATTTTATTTTTAAAATATTAAATTATAATTAATTTTGTCTTATATATTAATGTTATTTAAATTATTAACAAATAATAATATAATATTATTTTTAAAAAAATACAAAACTTTTAATAAAATTTTTTAAATCATATACGAATTATCTATTAAAATTTTAATTAAAAAATTTAATTTTTATATCAGATAGTGATTGAGTAATAATAAAAAAATTATAATTTAAAAATATATGTTATTATTTAATATTTGCATGTTATTAACATCTTATTTATACTCTTAAAATTTATTGTTAAATATTATAATATTATTTTTTATTAATAATTTAAATAATATTAAGTGATAAGACAAAATTAATTACAAAAATTAAAAATTAAAATTAAAATAAATATAAAATTTAAAAACATAAAAAATTCTTTCCGCTAAACATAACAAGGCACATTGTTGGAAAGAATGAGACAATTGGTAAACAATTGGTGAGGGATAAAGTATGTATAAAGTCTTACATTAGAAAAAAGAATAAAATATATTTTATAAGAGTATAGATACTTTTATCTTATAGATATATTTTTTTTTCTTAAACAAAGAGAAGTAACCTTAAAATAAAATAATCTAGTGTATGATCTTTTATAGACGCATTTTTCTCTTTATGTGAAAAAAAATAAAATCAGAAGGTAAAATAATCCTGTATATATTATTAAAATAAATAATATGTACAAGTGAGTAATTTTGACTGTTACGATATACACATAAAATAAAGGAGAAAATTAGGCCATTGGTAGTGTGGAGGGGTCATCTTCTCTTCAGAGTTGAGTGATCTCCTCAGTGACCACTTCGCACATGGGTTTGTTATGAAGGGGGATGCTATTTTTCAACTCTATACACTGTAGTCAGGATTGATCGTGTCGCACAGCTAAGCCAATATCCCTTTATCACGTGAGAAACCTCCCATCACGTGCATGACACATCTAAGTCACAAAGTGTTCTCATCTCATAGCGACTCTCTTTCGTTTACTTTTCTGAGTCTTTTTATTTTTGTTTAAAAAAAACTGTTTAAGGTTTGAAAAAATGAGGAAGAGATCAAAGTTAAATAAAGAAAGCGGAGATCAACGAAAAGAAGGGGTACGATTATCTAAAGATTGTGATTAGATGATAGAAAAGACACGATCCTATGGACCCTACTCTTCACAAGACTACAAGAGGTTCTAGCGTAACGTGACCACAAGTCTATTCTGTATAAGCCCAACGCACCTTTATGGGCCTCTCTTTTTCACAATCTTCCTTTTCTTTCTTTCTTTAAATAATAATAAGAAGGGGAGTTGGGTATTTTGTGACCATTTGATATCAGAATAAAAGCCAACTCATCGTTTTGCCCAGAAAAAAGTTTGGAAAATCTTGATTTTTATACTGCTCGACGAGAATTTAGATATTCGTTACGTACGTCAGTGTCTTTTATTAAATTAATCGTAATGGTTGGTCCAAATTGAGCCATCAAAGGTTGAGACAACAATTTAAAAAAAAAATTCTAAAAGCATAGTTTCAAATTAAATAATATAATCTTCTCTAATAACGGACACCATCAGACGTACATTCGTTTAGATTGCAACTTTAAAATTATAATACTTAAATTATGCTTTTGTTGATAATATATAAAAATCTCCATTGAAACTAAAATAATATTGAAATATTTTTTAAATAATATTATATAAAAATTATAACCTTTTAGTTGTTAATAATGAAAATATTTCTAAACTTTTATTTTAATATCAATTATTTCATATTAAAAATTACATATTTAATCTATTATAATTTTAAAAAAATATTCTATATTCATTAGATACATAACAAATATAAGATTATTGAGTAAATCATAACTTCTTTTTTTGTCAAAAATAGTATATATTTTGATTTTAAGAAAAATAAATATAATTTTTGAAAGCCAACAATAAAACTTTCATAATAAAAGTGTGATTTACTTTCAATTTTTTTTTTATAAAAACTAACTATAATTTTAATGATAAAAAAAAAAAAGATGAAATTTGTTGCAAGTGACAAAAATTGGAGTTCTAAAAACACTAATTTGTAAAGCTGTTAAAATGGATTTGATCCGATAGATTATCTAGTTTGACCAATAAAATTAATTAGGGTTGAGTTAACAAATTTTTAATTTGTATGAAAATGAACAGAATCACCTCAGCCCTATTACCAAAAAATTTTAAATTGAGTGCCAAGATTGGCCCATTTTATTTATTAATTTTTAAAAATAATTTTCTATAAAATATTTTATAATTTTTTTAATCAACCTTTTGTGTGAAATAAAAAATAAAGTTAAAATATTAAAAAATATATTTAATTTTTATTTTATATTTATATTATATATTATGTAATGACTAATTATTATTTATCTTATAATTTGTAATATTAAAATTTTATAAAATGTATTTTAATTATATATTTTTAATTTTGTAAGAATGTTAAAAAATTCTACTGATTTGTTTGTATATATGTACGATGGCTCCTCCGGCACATATATAGTTTTCAATATCTTAATTATTATTTTTAAAGATGTTGATAATTTCTTTAAAGTGTTAGTAACTCCAAAAAGAAAAGACAGTATTGACAATCTTTTTTCTCCTTATCAGCACTTTGAAGAAAATCATCCACACATGAAAAAAAAGGTGAATGGTGAAACATGAAAGAAAAAAAAAAAAGTCTTTTTTCCCAAATCAATAATATTACCATACTTAATTGATCGATTTTTTGCACTGACATGACAATGATTAAAACACATTTGTTAGCAAGCAGGCTTTTAGAGTTAGTGTTGTAAGTTGTAACACTTGGCTTGACTGTTTTGTTTCAAGCAAGAGGTAGGACAAGACTAGTGCAGGAAGTCAGGACCCTACAAGGTCGGTTTGCAAAATGTAATCTAACTTGTATTAAAAGAAGAAAGTATACAGGTAAGTTATAGAACTGGTAATTACAAGTCTGAGCTTCACTATATGTAAAGGAAATTTGGATATACAAAGAACATGGAGACAGAATAATCCATATAGCAAAAGGGAAAGAAAAAGAATTGCAAAGACATAAAGGTATACAATTAATTTTAATTAAAAAAATATAGCAACAAAACGTGATCATGTAGTTGATGGTGTTGTAACAAGAGTTTTCACAAATGGAGCAATTAATCCCATCAGCCACACGATCAAATCGGATCCTGAATGATGAATGGTGATCAAGTACCGAGAGGAGGAGGCTCCGATTGTGCATCCTTGTAGTCTGTTACCTGAGCAGTTGTCCTGCGGTGATTCTTGGATAGCCACGAGAAACATCCACTCGGCGTTTTGGGGTGGGAACCGCCAAATCCATCATGGGCGTTCACTTCTTCTGCGGCCTTCATTTTCTCCTTATACATCTTGCGCTGCACGTATATTTCAGCTAAGCCAAATCCTGGAGTAGCCATGGGTAAGAATGAATTGGTGAGGTTTATGATTAGGGTTAATTTATAGAGGAAGGGAGTGGGTTGAATTAGCTTGGGGAGGAAGCAAAGTCGGAAAACTTCCACAAGTGTTCCAGTCAACGCCGTCGAGTATGAATAAAATAGCGATCTCTTCCTTTGAAAGTACTATTTCGCTTCTTCGCCGAACGGCTGATTCCGCAATTTTGTGGGACCGAATTCCTCTGCTTTTTGGTTGCACTTTGCTGCCTTTATCATTTTCGTGCTTTCCTTCTTGGTTGCCAGGAAATGGATCACAATCTGACATGTAAAATATATTACGCCTCTCTGATACTTTTTCTATTGGCCAATGAAATAATATAACAAAGTTATTTATTTTCGTTTTCCAAACTGTTTTGGACTAAACAAATTTTATCCTTTTTAAGATAATAATTTTAGAGACAAACTTAAGTATAATTAAAAATTTTGATAATAAAAATATAAAAAATATATTGTAATTTTTTTAACGAAAGTTTTTTCTTGTGAAAATTAAAATTGAAAAGCTAGAAACAAATCAAACGGGGCAATCTTATTCTTACCATAATATAAAGTCTCGGCGTGCCGCGTGACCTAAGCGATGACTGAATAGCACCGCCCAGGAGGAAATTTCTAGATTGAGATTATACTGAATTTTTATTTATTTTGAAAATTTTAGTAGAGACTCAAAAGAATAAGAGTCAATTTTTGTTGTTTATGGATTTCGGAATCAGTCTTTGCTTAATTGCCTAACAACACACTTTATCTTTTATATATAGTATTTATAAACTTTTTTTAATTAATCTCACAAAATATATAATATATAAAATAAAATATTAATGTAAAGAGATAAAAAAATAAATATAATGAAAGGTTAAAAAATTATAAATAATTAAATAATTTTTATTATTTTAAAATTTAATGATTATTATTTTATAATATATTTTAAGAATTAAAAAAAAGTAACATGTGCTTTTGTTCTTACTAAGTATTTAATATATATATATATTTTTTGCCAAATGAAAAATGTATATTTATTTTATAAGATGTATTTGAATTTAATTTTATATTGTAAGGTTATAAAATTCATTTAATTTTTATAAAAATTTACTTAATTTTTGAGATTTTATATATATGAGAATTTCTGCACGTTTTCACATCCCGTCAAGGAATTGGGGATGTTTAACCTCTACAATGAGGAATGAGAGGAGTGATGAGCATGAAAAAGGTGTCGCCACCTCTTCTCCTTGGCATCCTTATTTATTTGTGTTTAATAAAATTATTTAAGTATTTTTATAAATATTATTGTTTTTGTCACACTCTTAAAAAAAAGTGTTTTCTATCGTCAAATTATCAAAAATGGCATATATTTTAAGAAAGTAAGTAAAGAATATTAGAAATAATTTTGAGTGAGTAATTGTCTTCGAACGAAATGATTTCCTATTTTTACTCATGCTTTGAAACCAAATTGAAATTTATGTTTTATTACTGGCAGTCATTGTAAGCTAGATGCTAGAGCTGAGTTTAGCACCATCACAATGGCCCAAATGTTGTCGTCTATGCTAAAATAATCATTTTTTCATTACAAGATTAGCTAATTTTGATCTTTTTATATTTCTATTTCTCATTTTAAAATAAGTATAATTTTTATGTTTTTATTATCAAATTATTTAATTAAAAATTAATATATGTATGATATTTATATATAATTTATATTTTTTATTATTAATTCTTTTTAAAAAAATTTATATATTTTATTTTAATTAAAGAATCTAATAATAAAATTATAAGTAATTATATATAAATTTAATATTTCAATAAATTTCAAACATAAGAAAAAGGAGAGATCTAGCTCTCCTTCCCTCTACATTCATTATTTAAAAAAAAAAAAAAAAAAGTTGAAAAGAACCAATGGAGCTGGAGTACAAGCTATGTTTCCCATAAAAAGGTTGATGCATATGTATTACGTGTAATGTTCACCAACGTGATGACTGGTGAAGATGAAGGTCAGGGTAGTCATGAAGTCGACCATGGGGAATAGAAATGCAAATTGTAATGCCAGGTTGGGCTTTTTGACAACGTAAAAAGGATTTAGATGGGTTGTAATTAATCAGACATTAGTATCCCAAGTGCCAGCTTGTTTTTCGCTGTAATCTTTAATCCGTGAACTTCTGTGGTCAGTCTTTGAAAACCAAAGGAAGCATCCACTAGAGCTTTGGACCTTGGAACCAGTATTGGTGCCCATCTTGGTTCTTTCCTTTTCCTGTTGCTCCTCCATTTTCTGCTTATGTAGCTTCCTCATCACATATGCTTCTGCAATACCATGTCCTGCCAACGCCATGTCCAGCAAGTTTAGGTGGCCACAAAGATTAGAGTTGAACAGAACCAGAAAATGTGTGAATTAATGTGATAGTGGGGGTGCAAGTGCAGGACACAAGTGGGTAGTTTATAGCCTTGCTCCTCTGCTTTATCGGCTTGGGGAACAAGCAATTAATTTAAGTAGACCGTAGAGCGTAGACTATGAAATCTGAATTTGTGGGACCAACACAATTCCGATGTTCTTCTTTGGTAGTCTATGTTATGATTTTCTTGGTGACCAAGAAATTTGTGAGCTTCCGCGAAGGACCGCACTATCTTTTTGTAATCTATAGCTGCAATCTTAATTTGAATTCGTATGCACTATGTCTTTTTTATTACTCAAGTCTACATATGATGTGTTGCGCTGTGCTTAACACATGAGAATCACGTATTAGGAGTTTGAACCTTTCATCAGGTAAGAGTTATATATATATTTATGGTTAGATAAAAATATATTTTATATTTTTAAATTTTATATCAATTTTTAATTTTATTTTTAAATATTTTTATAATTAATTTTATTTTTAAAATTTAAAATTATAATTAATTTTATCTCACAATTTAACGTCATTTAAATTATTAATAAAAATTAATAATGTAATATTTGATAATAAATCTTAAGAGTATGAATAAAATTTTGATAATATTTAAATATTAAATAACAACATATATTTTAAAATTATAATATTTTTATTTTTATTTAATTATTATTTGACATGAATGTTAAATTTTTTAATAAATATTTTATATATGACTTGAACGATTTTATTGATAATTTTATATATATATATTTTTTAAATGTAATATTATATCTCAATTTTTGTTAATAATTTAAACAATATTAAATTATGAAATAAAATTAATTGTAATTTAAAATTTTAAGAATAAAAATAATAACAAAAAAATTTTAGATACGAAATTAAAAATTAATATAAAATTTAAAAATATAAAATATATTTTTATCTTATAAGTTTTTGTTATAGATCCATAAAAGAGAGAAGAAAGAACAAGAAGGAATTCACAAAGAATTAAAGAAATTAAATGCTGTTGTTAACTTTCTCTCTTACGAGTTCCGAGTAGACAGCAACTCCAGAGGCCAATCCACTACAATTTTCAGTGAGTGAAAGCTAAACAGAAAATTACAATATAAAGCAAACATAACACCCTCTAACAGCAACTCCAAATCTTAACAGAATCAATATTGATCCCCTTCTACTCTACGACAAGTGGCATACCCACTAACTAATTTGTAATTGAGCACTAACAATCACATTGAATAATTCTCCATAGAAAATTGTTGACATTGGTTATTACTCTTGCTTCACTGATCATATTGGTAAAAATAATTCATCAACTTCCATATCCTTTCATCTATTCCTCCATTCATAACATTATTACTAGATGTTTCATTTAATTCTCACATAGTAATTTTAAAAGTTGATTATCGGTGCATGGTTTTGTCATACAATAGAATCCATCTCATAAATTCCAATGGCCGTTGAAATCAAATTAACTTACCCAAAAAAGAAACATTTTATTTATTGGACGCTAGGTTACAACTTACAACTCACAAGTGGACCATTCGTGGTCAACACTGAGAAGTGAGAAGTATTATTTACAGAAATTTTGTGAGCCTCCTTGAAGCTTCCAATATAGTTTCTCTATGACCAAATGCACTCACCCTAATAAACTCCTCACCTCCAGGACCAAATCCTATTCCTGGGACGGTGACTATGTCTGTTCTCTCAAGAATTTTGTTGAACACATCCCATGATTTCATCCCAGGAAAATGCACCCATACGTAAGGTGCATTTTTACCACCATACACCTTAAGACCAAGTGATGAAAACGTGTCCACTAGAATCTTGGCATTCTCCTTGTAGTAATCAATAGTCTTACTTAGCGCCTGAAAGGCATAGATGGACACAAACATAACAACTGTCAAGTTCTCAGAAGAAAGATCAATTCATTAAAGTGTTCAAGAGAAAGATCCTTATGACAAACCTTGAAACCTTCTTCAGAAAGGCAAGCAAGTCCTCCAGCTTGAACAATATTTGATGCACCATTGAAGCAAGTGCAAACTATGCGATTATAATCCTTTATGACAGGATATCCATTAGAGTACAGGAGTTCTTGAGGCACAACAGTCCAGCCAAGGCGGACCCCCGTGAAACCAGCAAATTTGGAGAATGATGAAATTTCAATTGCTACCTGCACTAATGTGTATTCATCTTAAAATATAGCTCAAATGAGTATGACAGATATATATACGATTGCCCAACAGCTATAAACTATATATAAAGTACTGAAATGGATATAAAGCAATAAGCAACCTGTTTGGCTCCAGGGATTTCAAAGATTGATCTTGGGCTATCATCTGATATGTAAGTAGCATAAGCAGTGTCATAGATGATGATGGATCCATTTGCTTTTGCAAAATCCACAAGCTGCTTCAGCTGCTGCCAAGTTGCAGCACTACCAGTGGGATTGTTAGGAGAACAAAAGAAAATGACATCAGCCCTTGGAGTAGTTGATAAGTCTGGGAAAAAATTATTCTCAGGCCCACACTTCATGTACACAATGCTTCTGTACTTCTTACTTTCTGCTTGAAACCTACCAGCTCTACCAACAATCACACTGGAATCTACATACGCCTGTCATAAACACCCTCATAACTATTAGTTAATACTGAATAGTTACTATTTTCGCATCACTCGTGTTCAACATACATCAAGTAAACCATCAAAGAATTAATTACCGGGAAAGTTGGGTCCTGCACAGCCACTGACAAAGTAGATGCCAGAAGCATCTGCTAATAGGGATAGCAAAAGTCAGTAACTTGTTACATTAGTAAAAAAAAATCTCAACAGAGAATGGCTACAAAATCAACCTCCCTTACCTGAATACGTGAGATATCACACTGTGCACCGTCGGATACAAAAACCTCGTTTTCCTTGATTTGTAAATCTTTGTAATATTTTTCAGCTATTGCCTTCCTCAAAGCCTGAAACAGCGAATGATGTTATATGAACAGGGATTCCTAATGGATCCCTCAGGAATCAGGATGCTATTATAATAAGCCCTCATGCTGAGTCATTGCTGACAAGCATCATGGCATTTCCATTTTAGTTGCCTACACCAGAGATAAGCAGGACAAATCAACCAAATTAGAGATCTAGTTCCCTCCAAAATGGCATCATATATATAATTTAGAATAAAGTTTCGTGTCCATTCTTCATTTTATTGCATCTTTGAAATAAAGACATTCAGTCTCTGGAATAATAAGGCTCCTATTAGAACATACAAAAGGGTTATTATGTGAACTGATCCTGAAGAAAAGATCAAATTGGGACAGGGCAAATTTATTATATAGGTGCAGGATTTGGGTTTGGGAGAATTTCTAATGCTTACCTACCCTCTGATATACGAGAAAATGAAGAGTTAAATATATGAAGAAAAAACTTAAAAAAAAAAAAAAAACAAGGAGTATCACTTTACCCCATTTCCTTGCTCTGCTCCATATCCCCTGTAACCTTCAACTGTTGATAGAGCAAGTGCTTTCTGCAAAATAGTACAGCATGTTAAATTTTCCTTCGTTATTGGTGAGAAAAAGGAAAATGCTCAAGCAAGCCCAGCTTATGCTTATCTATCTCCAATTCTGTCCCTCAAAGTGAGAACTTGTTAAATTCAAGGCTGCTTATTGCATAGAAAACATTTTTCAACGATAAATCAAATCACCATGATAGAAATAATCATTATTTGCCTTTGTGTCTATATAGCAACCTCTTCCTATATTTCCTTTACTTAGGCAGTGGCAAGCATATGGCTGCATAAAAGAACAATTTTATTGCCACAAGTTACCTCAACCATAGCAGAAGTTATGATATCCGGTATTGGCTCAGTGGTATCACCAATACCAAGTCTGATTATCCTCGCTTGTGGATTCTTCTTAGCATGTTCACTCTCTCGCATGAATATCTGGTTTGGTTAAGATACCATAACATGATAAGACACCGAATTAACAAAGTGGCAATGGGATGCAGACTGCGGAGAAGAATAATTATGAGACTCTTTCAATATGGCAAGAAAGTTGAGAACCCACTGACCTCAGGAAATAAATATTCATTCTGCAGGTTCTCCATATTGACACTGCGAGGGATTCCTGTCTGATAATCTGTGATCATGTAGCATGTCAATTTGTGAAATAAAAAATACGACGATAAATTAAAATCTAAGATCATAGTTGAATAATCAGAATATACAAGTCACGGGGGACAACGTTGAAGAAAAACTCATAAATTTTGCGAATTGTATTGCTAGCAACTCACCTGCTTTCCTCTCTCTGAAAGACTTCCAACTGTTAATCACAAAAAATATGAAAGAGTAAGCACTATAATTGTACCAAACATGAACATAATTAAGGCAATGCATATGGGAGAAAAAAGAAACTTCATTTAAAGCAACCTGGGATAAGTTGTACTAGGTTGAGCTGAAACTGCATGAGGTATGGAGATACAAGATGAAATTTGATGAGGCATATTTTTCAGTTTTGAGCTCTGCAATTTTCAAAAGGCGGAGGTACAATGAGTATTTAAGCATGAGGCCATAGGAACAAGGAGGGACTTCTTAAATACTTGAGGTTGAGGAGGATGAAGGCAGTGGGCAAGCAAATGTCAGAGGCATAAGACAGACCTTCTATAATTCATGTTTTAAAAATAGGACTAGTTTTAAAATCGGAACCAAAGGAGTGGTTCTCAATCATGGTTAAATTGTAGAGTAACAATTGAGTTAGATGTATTTTTGTTATTCTAATTTTATAGAACTTTTAATTTGGTTAGTCTAGTTTAAGAGCAATAAATGTTATCCTTCTATTTTTTAATAAAAAAATTATTTTTATCTAAAATTTAACATTCAATTTAATGATTTGTTGACTTGGATGTCGAAATTAAGTATGAGTTAATATATCCAAGTAAAAAAATAATATTTAAGTTAATAAATTGTTAAATCTGATATTATATGTTAAATTGATGATATGATTGAAAACAAAGTTAGATAATCTAAAGTAGGAGACTAAATTACCCATTTTTTTAGTCAATCGGGTCCTGTTTTAACAATTACTTGTGTGTGATGTGAAAGATAAAGAAACGTGGCACTTGAGACGACTTTCTTGTGGATTAAAACAATTTCTGAGGTTGTTCGTAGTTCCAAGAAAGCATCAAGAGCCACCCATTACAGGGCACTAGTATTCAGGTTTTCCGCATGCAATGTAAGTAAGCTTGTAGAATTTGGATTCGTAGTATTGGTGAATGTGAATGGACAATCATATTAATTTTTTTATATGTTTAAAACATTTTATCTATAAATAACTCGTCCACTACAGTTTCTCTCATACGTGCTCCAATCTCCATTAAAGTGGTAAAAATGGTCGGAGAGAGACAATTTAGAAAGCTACGATTAGCAATAAAGAAAAATGAGCTACACTACGTGGCGCAAAGAAAGTTTATAAATTATAATTTCACTGTCGGTAGTCAATATCACAGTTCATAGATGGGCTTACGTGTATTTGGTGCTGTTACGGAAACTTCGCGTAAAAGAAGCGAGTTATTATTGTGGCATTTCGTCGAGAATGAATCCACATTGTAAATTTTAGTAAAAAAATATAAATATATCTTAATTTATATTTGATAAATTTATATTTTTTATTTTTATAATTTATCACTTCAACAAAATTTATATTTTAAAATATTTATATTTCATTACATCAAATTATTGGAAGGCCTCACTAAAAATGACAATGGAGGAAAACGTTAAGCATGTAGCCAAACATGGCATTGGCGTTGAGTAGCACAGAAATTCCTAATTGGCTAATTGTTAAATTATTATTATGTGACGCCAAAAAAAAACAAAAGAAGAACAGAGAAAATGAAATTGATCTGTGGGAAGGAACGCGTCACTGAATTGGCAAATGAAATTGCGTAGTCATGTGAAGTTAGCAGAGAAACGTGTCGTGGAACATTCACATTTCCTCCCGACTAACATCAAAGGTATATATGTTTGAATGAAAAAAATAATCGTATTGCATTATTTTATTTATGTATTAATTAATTATATTTAACTATTTTTTTATTTTTTATAATTTATAAGTTCATCAATATAAAATAAAAAATTAATTAAATATTATTAATTAATATATAAATAAATAATAAAATATATATAGTTAAGAATATGAAGCAAGAAAAAAGAAGGACACTTTTGGTTGCTTCTGTGAGTGGGTGTACTGTTGACATCGGATTCACGAATACCCCACGTACACGCACGGCAATTCTAAAATAGTGCACTCACGGACTCAACCAACAGGACAAAAGGATTGATGGTATGTTAACAACAGATTATTTACTTCTTGTCAAAGCATATTTTCCCTCGAGATTAGAGGAGGAGAGAAGTCTCCTCTTTCCCCACCCCCTTTTTTTTGACAAAAGTTGTCTTGTTCATTTAAGAAAAGTTTTCTTCTTTTTTTTTTTTAATGGATTTTTTTCTTTTTTCGAAAAAGCTTTCTTTTTCTTCATCGAAGTGTATTTTCTTTCTTTTATAAAATTGTTTCTTTGACTTAAATAATGTCATGGAAGATCGATCGAGATCTAGCTTTCAAATCTACAACATTAACAGTAGAGTTTTTACACAGAAGAAAGCTTAAACTAACTCTCAGAAAAAATTAAGCGATATGTTGCTTTTTTATTCTTTAGTTTCGTCCTTTGAGTTGTGTATTTAGGATAGGTATTTCTTTGAATGGTATATGAGCTTTGTTAAAACTCTTCTATTGCATGATTTTTAAGTGGATGACATTTTATTTGTTGGCATTAAAAAAAATAAAATACTGTTGCAATCACAGTTTCGTTTTCGTTTGTTTGTAATTAAGGTAAAAACAAGTGCAGTGAACTTTTAATAATGGGAGTTCGCTGTATCTAATATGATCTAATAGGTTATACGCTTATTTCCATATCAAGAACGTTATTATGCATGGACCACTTTTTTGTCCAAAACTGCCCAATCCCATCATACTTTTTGAAAGTTGTCTTACCTCTCAAATCTTAATTAAGAACAAGTATTTTATGAAATAAATACATAAATAGTGGTTTAGTTTTAATTTTTAATTCTGAAATTTAAAATACATTTGAAAGTGACAAGTTTTTAAAATTATGATCTGTTTTCTGGTAAGCTAAAAAGAATTAAATTAAAATAGAATAAATAAACTAAACACTAAATTAAAACAATATTTAAAATAAAGGACTATGAAAAGAACTTTAGTATATTTCTATAACCAAAATATTGATTTATTTTCTAATAATTCTTGGCTGATTTCAGAAATTGAGAATTTAAGTTTTTTTCAACTGTTTAATTTCTTTATAAATCTAAGAACGGGCACTTTTAGTTGGGTCACAAGAATGGGCCCTTTATTAAACAGATTGGATTTTCAACTCTTTTTGTTTCCACGGGTCAAAGGATTGCTTTTTTTGGTGTAACGCTAAAGGATTGCAAAAGCCATCAACTATCCAAAATCAACATTTTGGCCCAAAAACAAAACTCTAAATACAGAAGAAGGCCCATATAATGTCACATAATCGGCCCAAATATCAAGTTTGCATTTTTCCTGTTGGGCCTTTTTCTGGCCTTTAATGAATTGACCGCAACAACAAAAAAAGTTCTTCCATGAGTGTTGGTTTGACGGGTTTCAACCAGTGAAGCTATATCCATTAAGATGTAGAAACATGCCATTATTACTTGGTTTCGTGGGATAAAATTATAAAACAAAATTGTTACATGAATTCTGTAATTGGAAATGGATGGAGTTCAATTACAGGTCTTGATCTATGACAATTTCGGTTAAATTCTATGTAATGTCATTTTGTAAATTAGATATATGTATGTTATATATATATATATATATATATATATATATATATATATATATACATATTCGAAAAGAAGAAAGAGAAAGGCATTTGAAAATGACAAGCCAAAACCTACTCCTCACAAGTGGCCAAGTTCAGCTTTCGAGGCTATCTATCAGTATAATATTTAGGGTTTTAATGATTAATATTTTTAAGACACCTAAGATTTTATTTGAATAATTAATAAAATATTAAATTTTATTATTTTTAATTAATTTAAATCATTAAATATTTTATTAAATAATCAGATAAAAATAAAATATAAACACTAATTAACAAAATTTTAATTTTTATTATGTAAAATATAAACTATGCTATGAAAAGGTTAACTTTCTTTTTAAGACATTAACAAAACTCTAACCTCTACAAACTTTCACCTATAAAATATTTTAGAAAATCTAAATCTAAGTTTTACAATCAATGATATTTGAAAACTACTTTTTTGTAACAGAATATATATATATATATATAATATCACAATTATAGTATTTATTACACATAAATCTGTTAGTTATACCACATAAAGATATGACTCTTTTATACTGCTCAATAACTTTTTAATAAAATTTTAAAATAATGCCATAAATTATAGCAAAGTAAGTTTCGAATTTTACTGTCGTATCAATCAATATGAACTTATTAGAGAAAAAAAATCCTGATCATTTCTCTTAAGAAGCTCCCGCCTTTATACCATTTGGTCGCATATATAAATCAAACGATTCCCTATACCCAAAAAAAAAAGGCTAACCATTCATGATGAATAGGGTTAGATATGATGTCCAAACTAAAATGATATACAGTGACGGTTCAGCTAGGACAGGCGTTTATAATTAATGTATTACTCCTTATGCAGAGTGACCAGTTGCATTATTAAAGAATCTGAAGCAACAATAGTTAATGACTAATAACTTTTATTGCCGTTCTGCTCATCAAATCAAGACACGAGGTAGAAAAAGTTATTATGATCGTACAACGTTTTTCTGAATTATGTTTTCTTTTTCCAAGATTCAGTCTGCAGAAGGGCACATGTGCAGTGTCAAGCCTACATACGTACGCGCAAGTCTCCTACTTAATAAGTGTTGCCACATGTGTCCCACACAATACAGCTTCGAGTCATCCTTTCACATTTAAAAATCCCACCAACTACAACTCCTACTTAATTTAGCTTCCTTCAATTCCTTTTCCGAAGATGGAGATTTGAGATCTCCAATAATACTATCTAACTACAATTCAAGTTTCAGAACTTCACCACTTGGCCCTAGCTACGTAATTCAAAGACCATCAACTTCTATTCTGAGATGAACACGCATAGCCATCCCTTAAGTATTACTATCTTACTCGTGATTTAGAGTACACGTGTTTTCTGTACTGTTCACATGGGGGTTGGTGGTATATATTTTGACCTTTTCCTTTTCAAAAAAAAAAAACCCTGTGCGTACGTGTTCTAGTGGTTTCTAATTAGGTGTTGTGCATGTCTACACCAGTAGCTAACCCCTATGTGTATATATATATATTTATATTAATACTGATGCACACCTTGTGACTTTATCATTGATCTCTTTGCTTAAATGCACTTCTGAAACGGTAGATGAAACCCATCACCCATGTCCTTCAAACATAATTTCCTTGCAGGCCTTGTCATCTTCCTGCCCAAATTTACTTGACTGTCATATAATGTATGTCTATATATTATAAAAATCAGAATTTAATATATCTTCATATAATCTGCAGACACATGTGAATGTCACTTGGATTAAATCCTAGCCATTACATGTGCATATACATGTATACTATATATGATACTTAGTTTTAAGTCTCGCGCGCACACGCATTATATACATATAGACTCTCGTACACACACATTGTGTCCAGGTCCAGGTCCTACTACAGATAAAATACTATTTAACAACGAAATCTACTTTTTCTTTAAAAAAAAAAAAAATTAGCAGATGGTCGTGTGACTGTGTCGTGAGGGGCATATACATATATATATATATATATATATAAGACAAAATTGAATACACTCAGTGGCCCCTGCCCCCTAATATCATAGTGATTTCTATATAGTATATATTATATATTAAGAGTAGTACTTAAAAAAATTATAAAATATTGACGAATAAATTAAAATACTTTGTTAAATTTTTAAATTTAAAAATTTTGCGATATACATATTACATTTATACAATTCAATATAAAAATTTATTTAGAGATTTTGCAGTAATTTAATCAAGTTTTACAAATTTTTGATGATTTTGATGTTACATTTAATTCTTGTATTTATAAATTAAATAAAGTTGAGCCCCATAAAAAAATCCTGCCTCCGCCTCCGAATACATTGACGATCATGAGGGACACATCCTTATACAACTTGAACTTTTGGGACAGGCACAGTGTCGTATAGAGGCTGCCTAACGTAATTTGAATGAGTGGTTAAATAAGTGATAAAGTTAGCTGGTCGAAATCAATTAACGCGTTTACTGAATTGAAGAACCAAGTTTTGTTATTTATAGGAATGACAATGGGTGATATTCCATTAATTTTGTATTATTTGTATAACGCTTTTGCTCAATTGAAGATCCAAGTTGTGTTATTTATAGGAATGATAATTAGTGACATTCAATTATTTTTGTATTATTTGTATCCCCATTCATTCAAATTATTTTATATTTGCCCATTATTTATATTAAAAAAAATATCTTTTGATATCTATATCTAAAATATTTAAAACACTTAAAATATTTAAATAATTATAAATATTTGATATTAAATAATCAGATAATATACTTGATACCTAATATTTGTTAATTTGTGAATAAATTTAAAAAAAATAAACACATCAAAATAATAAATATGTCATAAAAAACACATTATTAATAAAAGTAATACAATATATTTTTACACATTCATTTCTTAAAATGAAAAAAAAAGTAATTACAATAAAATATTAAATACATTAAAATTTTTTAACTCTATATATAAAAAATAAAAAGAATAATTTAATATAAATCTCTAATACATATATATTATATATATTTAAAATATATATATTAATATATATTATATTTAATTAATATATTATATGAATATCAGATATTATATATCTCATCCATTAATTTATTTTATATGAATATAAAATACTCAAAGTCAATATCTATAATTATTTATTACTTGATAAATATTTAAAAATTACTATATATATCTTATTTAATATTTAAGGGATATTAAATATTATTTTAAATAAATACCATTAAATATTCAAAATACTTCAAATCATTTTATTCGTGTATGCGTACGTACAGCATTTATTCTTTTGTTACAAGAACTATCTAATAACTATATATTCCACTAACGATACCTGTATTATTGAAAAGTTCTAGCTACAATGAATCATCTTTGGTTGAGTTATTATAACAGAGGAAGCATTAATTACGACGGCCCATCAACTATATAACTGAGAAATCAATCGAATGGTTGATGATTGCGAACCAAATTACGATGGTTTAAGAAAAATAATTTTAAATAATATAAAAAAGTATACTCTCTCCCAATAAGAAATTCTGAAATTATATTATGTTATTTTTTAAAAAAGATTACACTATCTTCTATTTTAGTCTCAAATTCACTTATTAGTTAAAGTCTTTATTCAAAATTAACGTGTTTTTAAAATTTTCAATGTAATTTTGTTTTTTTGACCAAAATGCCCTTTCTCAAATTCTTAAAACGCGGCCATAACAAAGATAAAAGAGATTTGGATTAGAGAACCGAACTCGGAGTTTGATCGTATATATGAAAAGACTACTGAAAATACTTTAAAACTAGAATTTTTCTTCATTTATCTGAAAATTAGCATAAAATTAATTACATATGTCATTGATAATTTCTTCTCTTAACTTCTTTTGTATTTTTATATATATAAGCCATTTTCTCAAGATATGAGGAAAATGAAATTATGGACAAAAATTTTAATACGAAAAAAAAATTAAAATAATATAACCAAATAAAATAAAATTGTGAAATAGTTAAAATTAAAATTATTTGAATTTGGATTTGGATTTGATTATTTGTCTAAATAAATAGGTTTGAAAAAATTAAGTTAGCATGTTATTAATAAAATAATTGCAAAAGATAAAAGAAATCAATTAATTCTCTAAATATTTGTAAAAAATTACTATTTACTTGTTAAAAATTTTATAAAAAATAATTATTTGAAATTATTTTAATAAAAAATAATATTTAGTTATTAGTAGTTTTTTTTTATAGAATTTGTTAAAATTTTAATTTATTAATATACTAATAATTATAAGGATTAATAATAAAAAATGCAAAAAAAAAATAATAACAATGACAAACGAGATAAGGTGTGTTGACTTTAAATTTCAATAAGTTAACACATTTTAATAATTTGAGAAATGACATTTTGGCCACAAAGAAAAATTTATATTGAAAATATACAAAAAAGACATTAATTTGGTTAAAAATTTTAACAGTAAATGAAATTTAGACTAAAATGTATAGTATTTTTATTTGTCAAGGAAGATGAGTATAATTTTTTAAATTAGAAAAAAATAAAATATAATTTTAGATCTCTAAAAAAAGGAGTATAATTTATTTAAAATAATAATTAATAACTAGTTAATACGCTTTTTTCTTGGGATATAATCCTTACTTTTTGATGAAATACGTATGAATTTTTTTTACAAGAAATCACTAAATTTCAATTAATCTATCTTGAACTGTAGAAGTCTCAAAATGAGAATAAAATTCTCTAAACAAAAATTTCTCTAACGCATGTATTTATAATTCTGTGTCAACATATGGTGATAAGCTTTGTTGCTAATCACCGATGATAACAAAAATTGCACAAAAAATTGTGGATAGCAATCCAATTGTCTCAGTCATCTGGCCGGTCTAAAAATTATTTTCATTACAAGATGTCATTCATGTGCGATTTATAATTTAAGTCATGATGGTTAAAAAACGATTTGGACACTATCAGTGAGATTATCGTGATGTGCCTATTAAAAAAGCCAAAATTTTCAATAAGTGAGTTAAAAAGGTTCGATACATTGTACCAAAAAAGTATAATAAATGAAGCATACCCAATCCAACCGTTTAATAAAACTTTGTTGACACTTTTGGTACACAAATAAATATTTTATTTTTATAAATTAGGTCATTGAGAATGTTATTTTTATGAATATCATTCTTAAAAATTTTAAAAATTTGTTTAGATTATTTAAAATATTTTTAAAAGTATTTTATAATATCTTATATCATAAAAATATAAAATCTATCACATTCACTGTTATATATTCAGCATTTTTTAATCAAAATCTTTATTATTGTATTATTTTATTTTTATGTAATTAATATTAATAAAATTATTTTATGAATATCTTATATTAATAGCTATAAATTTGACAAGGTTGAATTTTAAATTTTTTATAATTTTTTCTTTTAAAATTAGAATATTTGAAAATTATATTAAAGGAAAATTTAATTTTTTCATACGTAATTAGATAGTAAGATAAATAATTTTTAATATTTAAAATTTATATTTATATTTTTTTTTACAATTTGATTTGATTTATATTTATTTATCTAATCAAACTTATATAATTTATTAAATATTTTTTTATCTCAACCAAAATAATTTAAATTAACTTCAATTAAATTAAACTAAATTAAATTAAATTGTTAACTTTTGAAAAAAATTATTATAATTTTAAATTTTAACAGTACTTATATTTTTTAAATTTAAACCATGATAAATATAAATTTTTAATAATAAAATTAACATTAAAATCAATTGAATATAACTTTAAAATAAGTTAAATCATAAATAAATCATAATAAGGTATGGTTAAGTTTTTAAAAAATAATTTTATAATTTTATTAATATAAAAATATTTTCATGTTATGATAATATAAGATTCTCATATTCTTAGGTGAGAATTAAAATCTATCAAAATAAAAAAATATTTTATTTTTAAAAATATTTGTTCAATTCGTATATTAAATATAAAAATATAATATTCTAGATTTTTTATTCTTACAAATATTTTCTTAAACTATATACCAATCACTTCCTTAGAGTTTTACAAAAAAAAAAAAAAAAAAGAGCCTTGCACAATTATAAATAGAATATTATATGAATCACTGAAATTCACTATACATCAAGTTTTTGTTTTTTTTTAACATAATATGTAAAAAGTATTCAATCATAACCAATAACTATTAATTAGTTGTTAAAAAATTCATTTGTCTTGTTTTTATTCTTGGTAGTAAATATTTAAAAATTATTAACAAAAAGTTTTCCATGTAAATATAAATAGTATAATTATAAAATAGCTAACATCCTTATATAGCGAGGACAGATGAATAGTTGCGTGATTGATATGTGTTTACGCTTTCTCTAACCCTTATGTTATAGTGCGGTGCTTATTCTATACAATTAATATCGTTTAGAAATCCTACCACTTTAATATGATTTATAAATCCTCTTTTAATTGTACTGTTAAAAAATGAATAGATAAAACTATTTTTCATATCTATAAATTTTGTACTAATTTAAAATTTTGTCTCCTAATTTTATATTAATTTTTAATTTTATCTTTAATTTTTTTATTATCAATTTTATCCTCAAATTTTTGAATATTTGTCAATTTTGTCAAGTTTGTAATTTTTAAATGATGCATACGAGACAATTTTACTAAAATTGTTGTTGATACAACAAATTAATCACATTAAAAATTAGGAAAAAATTAATAATAATTATAAAATTTAAAGATGAAATTACCAATAACTTCAAACTTTAGATAGAGACCAAAATACGTATTTGTCTATTTTTTATTTCATTACTAACAGCTGTAAAACAAATTTACAAGAACATATTCAAAAAATTAATCAAAATTGAAATCTTGAATTTTAAATAATTTTTATCGAGTTTATATGACACTTTTTTTTTTTATATATTTCATAGGTTTCAAAGTTATTTTAATTAAGTTCTTTTTTTTTATATAAGTAAATTTTGTATCTATTAATTTATTTTGATAAAAATTTTAAAGGCATTCATATTGAGTAAAAAGATTTATAAATGATAAGTAGGTGAAACAATAAGAAATTGAGGCTAAAAAAGACAAATAATAAATACAAATACTTTTTATTTCATAAAATTTGATATTATTTTTAAATTTTATAATTAATGTCAATTTCATCAAATTTTAATATGATCGTGGTTCATTTGTTACATTAACAAAAATAAGATTATTATATATAAAAAGTTTGTTAGTGTGATAAATGAACGTGAAAGTTTAAAAATAAATTGATAATAATTAAAATTTTTTAAAATAAAATTGTTAATAAAACAAATTTATAGACAAAATCGAAAATTAATACTCAAATTTGAAAATTTTCTCTTGATCAGATTTATCAAATGGACGTGGCATTCTTTCAGCGATCAATCAATAAAAGCAGAACTGCTCTATCAGTCACAGTCAGATCAATGCAAGTTGCACATATATATATATATATATATATATATCATCAATTCATCATCATCATCATCAAAACATTACCGTTATTGGATACAGGAAATTACAGAAAGGGGCATCTGTAATTAACATATTGACGGTAAATATATTGTCATCCCTTGACTACTTTGTAAAATGGCCACAACCCTATATTAGCTATACAGCTACCACTACAAATTAATCCAAATTCCCGAATTGGGAGCATTTTTTTTTTTTGGTGGGATAGAGATTCCAAGGGATCTAAAAGATTCTCTTAAAAAAACTAAGACGGAATTAAAGTGTAAAGTATAATATAGAAACAAATTAACTCCTTTTTCTGGGCTTTTAGCCCTGTTTCTCTACCGACGAAAAACAAAATTAACAACAAATCGAAATTTCTAAAAGAAACGTAATTAATTAGGATTTGTCGGTCAGGTAGCTGGTGTAAAAGTCATTTTCATAACAACATGTCATTCTCGCGAAGTAGTCAAATTAAAAAAAGGCATGACAGTTAAATTGATGAACTCTTATCTATCAGCCTGCCATATAAAAAAAAAAAAGTCAAACTTTTTATTATCTATCATTCACTAAATAAATCAGTTGACTGACTAGCACTCAAGTGTTTGTAAAAAATTTAGTATGCGTATAATTATAACATTTTAAAAATATTTGATAAAAATTTAAAAATTATGATTGATTCAAATAATTATATATTTATTTTTTTTATATTATGTAAATTTTTTATTACTTATAAATTTGATATTAACAAATAAATTTTTAATAAATATTTTATTAAATAAAATATTAAGATATAAATATAGTTTAGATAAAATAATAATATTTAAGGTAATTTTATTTTTAAGAGATTAAATTAAAGAGAGCAATATATAAAAGATTAAAATAAAAATTACTATATCTTTTAAGTATCATAATAAACTTTTTTTTTTTTCTAAAACTAAACTTTTATGTAAACTTCTTACACATGCATGGTACATATATTGGTATTTGTATAATTATATAACCTTAAGGCTTAATTAAAAGAAAACAGATCAACAATTCAAAATTTCTTAAAAAAACTACCCAGGATTTCTCTCATCTAGCTGATCCAAAAATTCTTTTCATAACAAGATGTCACGGATATAAGATAATTTAAGCCATTAACTCATGATAATTACATTGATGAATAATAAGTATAACTATCCGAAATCTGCCAAAAACAACAAACTGTTCATTGTCTACATCATTTATGGAAACAGTTGGCTGATCATTAACACTCAAGTGTTTATAAAAAACTTTATTATATATAACCCTCGTTTAAACATTAAATTAAATTTAATTCAAACATCTATTACATTAATTTAAATTGAATTACATATATTTTTTATTAAAAATAAATTAAATTTTATGTAATAAAATATAAAAAATAATAATACTTAGTAGTTATATATTTAACATAAACACTAACAACAAATTCTTCTTGGAGAGGGTGTTTGTGTGATTGTAAACTTTTATAAATGCATGATATATTGGTGTTTGTATAATTTCACATTTTGAATAGTGAATATATATAATTGAGCAGCGAAGCCGACTAACATGTTTTCTCGCTATCTCATGTTACACAAATTAATCTTTTTAAATTTAGGTTTCTGCCACGTGGGAACTAAATTTGCGGAAGTTACAATGATTGCAACAGTATAATAAATAAATTGTACCGAAAAGATAATAAAAGCATACCCAATCAAACAGTTTAATACATCCTCGTCATATGTTAGAATTTGAGCACTTGAGTATCTATAACAAATATATAACATGCTTTCATTACTTTGCAAAACGATGATCGAGCCATTTTAAGTATTAACAAAGGAAAATTATGGAATATCATCGCTACAAGAGGTCTCTATGTATACACGTATAGGCACATGCACACTACCATTTTCGGCAGTATTAATACATATTTAATTAATTTATTACTTCTCTAATCTCTGCCACGTAGGTCCTCTTGTATTTATTTGCTTGCCTTTTGGCCCTCCAACTCCAAAATTGATGCTCAATTCGAAACATAAACATATAAACTTTAAAAAATGCCCCTATATACTCGTTATAATTTTCTTTAATTTGTGGCTTCATCTAGCTTGCACCACTAGTACTCCAAATGGCTGGAAGTAGATTCCCCTCAAAACTTTTTCTATTTCTGTCCAACCTCGTCTTCAAAACTCTACCAAGAACCTCTTCATCGTCCTCATATTCATATCCCACCAAGATGGAAAATTCCATTTCCCATCTTGTCCGTAAAACTCCGGAACTGTCAAATGACATACTAGTGTTTGATTTTGAGGGTGCTGTGTTGAGGTCCCCTTCATTGTTTCCGTATTTCATGCTTGTGGCTTTCGAAGCTGGTGGATTCTCAAGGTCTCTCCTTCTGTTGCTGTCTTACCCTGTGGTGTGGGTGCTTGGAGAAAAGCAGATGGGACTAAAGATAATGGTCTTCTTAAGCTTCTTTGGGATTAAAAAGGAGAACTTCAGAATTGGAGCTGCTGTTCTGCCTAAGTTCTTCTTAGAAGATGTTGGGTGTGAGGGGTTTGAAGCTGTCATGAGTTTTCACAGAAAAGTAGCAACTAGTAAGATGCCCAGAGTTATGGTTGAGAATTTTGTGAAGGAATATTTGGGAGCTGAGTCTGTGGTAGCAGCAGAGCTCAAGTCCTTCTGTGGTTACTTTTTGGGATTTGTGGAACACATTAATAGGGAATCCCTTTTGCTCCAACTTAAGACGAACAAGGTAACCCACAGCGACAACGTCATTGGCATAACTAGCCCAAAAAAGTATGTTGACGATCACCAAGTTTTTTCTCATTGCAAGGTAGGTGCAATATATATACAATAATGCACGTTTAATTTCTAAAAATGAAAAAGTGTTACAAATGTAAATTAAAACACACATCTATGCATTACTGCTATGTACTAATAAATTAATATTCTGATTCTGAATTCTGATCACAGTCTAGCACGGATGATCTGTTTTGTACAGGAGGCATATTTGGTGCGTGATGCAGAGAAGAGAAACTGGCGCATCCTTCCGAGGGACAGGTACCCTAAACCCTTAATCTTCCACGATGGAAGATTAGCCTTCAGGCCAACCCCATGGTCACATGTAGCCATGCTCATGTGGCTACCTCTGGGATTATGCGTATTCGTTATCAGATTCATACTGGGTGTATTATTACCCTTCAAAGCCTCGGCTCCAATATTGGCCTTCTCAGGCACAAGAACCACAGTTAATTATGATTCAGCAAAAACATCCCAAAAAAATATTAACCATCAAGATCATAGATGCAGCTACACATCAAATATAGTTAATAACCCAATGGGGAAAGGCATGCTGTACGTGTGCAATCACAGAACCTTACTAGACCCGCTTTACATATCCTATGCTCTTGACGAACCCGTGTCCACGGTTACATACAGCCTTAGTAGGTTCAATGAACTAGTGGCTCCAATCAGAACCATCCGATTGACGAGAGACAGAGACGAAGACAGGAAAACAATGGAGAAACTGCTAAGGCAGGGCAACCTCGTTGTTTGTCCGGAGGGAACTACATGTAGAGAACCTTATTTGCTAAGGTTTAGCCCGTTGTTTACAGAGCTTACCCATGATATTGTGCCGGTGGCTCTGGATGTGAAGGTGACTATGTTCTATGGGACAACAGCCAGTGGTCACAAATGTCTGGACCCTCTTTTTCACTTACTGAACCCAAACCCTTCCTATTCCATTCAGTTTCTTGAGACGATACACAAATCCAGCACGTGCCAGGCAGGTGGGAAATCCAGGATTGAAGTGGCCAATCACGTGCAGAGTGAGATAGGGAAGGCTTTGGGGTTCGTGTGCACTAACTTCACCAGAAAAGACAAGTACAAGATCTTGGCCGGTAATGAAGGCAAGGCATAGCTACTCATTTTGGAAAAATATTGCAACACGTCCTCACTCTCCATCCGCATGTTTGCGTGATTCATATAGGTGAGTTTACTAGTCAGAAAATTGTGAATTCAACTGCTATATATATATATTAACTTTGAATTGATCAATAGTGGTGAATAAAACCTAATGTTGTATTAATAATGATATTGTATTGTAGTTTCTTATGCCTTGGATATGTTTACATCTTATTGTTATTGTTTATTATTTTGTTTTAATGCTGATTTTGTAGTGACGGTTCATGTTCCATGTAATTTCGTTTATATATTCCAGTACTTTAATTTCATTTATAAATCTTGTTTTAGTTGCACCGTTAAATAACATATACCGACAATCTTCTATTGAATATATAGATTTACTAAAACGACGTGGCATTCTCTCAGTGATCAATCAATAAAAGAGGAACTCTGTCACGGACTGTCTTTCGGATCCATGCACGTTGCATATACATATACATCATCACCACCAATCTAAAGAGACGTTATTTGTTATAACAAAAAAACTTATATATTTTATAAAAGGGCCTCAACCCAACAACACTACCCAATAATCCAAACTTCTAAGTTGGGAGATTTTCTTTCGTGACTAGCTGTAGCTGGGCTAGCTTGGATCATAAAAGAGTTTTTTTTTTTAAAAAAATAAGGATATAGAACATAAGTTTAAAGATTAAAAAAATATTTAATTTATTAAGATAATTTTATTTTAATATTTTTAATTTGATAAAAATTAATATTAAAGTCTAATATAATTTGGAAATACTCTAAATTCTAAAATAATAATAATAATAATAATCAATTAAATTTTAACACCGAGTTATAGTCTTTTGGGCTGGAGCCTTAAAGCAGCGCCGGCCCAAGATACTCCTAGCTACCTCGTTGCATGTGAAGAAGTTTTCATAAATAGAACTTATGGCAATATTGGCTGAACGTGAAAACTGGTATCTGAGTCTGACCCCCCCAACTTCGGTTACTAGCTAATTAAAGGGTTCTGCTTGACTGCTTTTACAGCAGTAGTAGTACGAATCAGTGAAGTTATTATTAGTCACTGGAAAAGAAATTGATTTCATTCATTTTAAATTTGTTTGAATTACATATTAGGAGGATACTTGTTAGAGAAATTTGAGTTGTTCGAATTATTAATCTTGTTACTGCCAAATGAAACGTTTGAAGAATAATGAAGGTCGACCGTACGTTTTCCCCCCAATAAAGTTTGTTCAGGGCAGTTCAACCAACTTAATGCTAACTTTACATGGCTGGGTGGCTGCTCAGTATAGTCATGTGCCTCATGATTCATTTTGGACTTCACTTTAATGCTATATAGTATTGTCCCATGGATGAGTCTAGGACTATACAACCCCCTTTTTTTTTTTTAAGTTCGATCGAGGGTCATGTCAATATTTATATAACACCAAATATATATGCTCACTCTAACAACGAATTGATTAATCACCTTCCGAACATATTCATTTATTTCTTTCGTAAAATGATTTGGGATAGATGACCATCTTTAGTTGCGCAGAAAAGGCAAAAGATTAGTCTCAAAATCAATTATTGTAAACTTTGTGATAAAATTGAAGTTTTTATTTAACGAGACTCTCTCTTGGGACAGTTGTGGAGTGTGATTAAGCCTTGACAACTAGAATATTAATTGGAAAAGGACAGAAATGCTCTGCCACAAATCTCCATGCCTATCTATCTATCTTACTGTCTGATTCTATATATTGATCTCTTGTATATCTCTTTCCCTTCTAAGATTTTCCATTACTGGGTAAACTCTGAGGCCGCTATGGCAACCATTTCCCATTTCCACAATACAGGAAAACTGTCAAATAAGATACTAGTTTTTCATTTCGAGAGTGCTCTCCTTAGATCCTCTTCTTTGTTTCCCTACTTCATGCTCGTCGCTTTCGAAGCTGGTGGGTTGTTCAGATCTCTCCTTTTGTTTCTCTCTTACCCGTTGGTGTGGCTGCTTGGAGAACAAAACCAGATGGGATTGACCATTATGGTTTTCTTAAGCTTTTTTGGGGTTAAAAAGGAGACGTTCAGAATTGGGTCTGCTGTTCTGCCCAAGTTCTTCTTAGAAGATGTTGGGTATGAAGGTTTTGAAGCTGTCATGAATTTTCACAGAAAAGTGGCATCCAGTACTATGCCAAGAGTTTTGGTTGAAGCATTCCTCAAGGACTATATAGGAGCTGAGGCTGTGGCAGCAAGGGACATTAAGTCATTCTGCGGTTACTATTTGGGTGTAATGCAGGACATTAAGCATAACAAAATTCTCCTGAATGAACTTCATGGCTACGACAACGTTGTTGGCATAGGTAGCCATAACAAATATGTCAACCCGGAGCTTTTTTGTCACTGCAAGGTTCGTTCTTCTAAAGGACACACACTTCACAGTTCACAGTCGCGTACAGCGATAGCTAGCTAGTGACTCTTAAGTCTTTTTGTTATTGACAAGCTGTGCTTCTGTTTTTTTATCTGCAGAAGTTTTACTTTGTGAATAATGCTGAGAAAAGAACTTGGGATGTGCTTCCAAGGGAGAAATACCCCAAACCAATGATCTTCCATGATGGAAGATTAGCTTTTAGACCAACCCCTTCGTCTTCTCTGGCTTTCTTCATGTGGATACCTCTTGGGTTATGTCTCTCCATATTCAGATTCACAGTTGGTATACTATTGCCCTTTAATGTGTCAGCTCCATTATTGGCATTTTCAGGCACAAGAACCACCTTATCAAAACCCCGGAGTACCCATAACCAAGAAAATGAGCAAAAGGGTATGCTGTATGCTTGCAATCACAGAACCTTACTAGACCCACTTTATATTTCATACGTTCTGGACAAACCCCTCTCTGCTGTCACCTACAGCCTGAGTAGATTCAATGAGCTTGTTTCCCCACTCAGAACAATCCGATTAACGAGAGACAGAGAGAAAGACAGAGACACGATGAGGAAACTGCTAGGCCAAGGAAGCCTTGTGGTTTGTCCGGAGGGGACCACTTGCAGGGAACCTTATTTGCTACGATTTAGTCCTCTGTTTGCAGAGCTCACAGATGACATCGTTCCTGTTGCTGTAAATGTGAACGTTAGCATGTTCTATGGGACGACGGCTTCGGGGAATAAAGCTTTGGACCCTTTTTTCCACTTTTTGAACCCAAATCCCACATACTGTGTCAAGATTTTTGAGAGGTTACAGCCATGGAACACGTGTCAGGTAGGAGGGAAATCTAGGATTGAAGTTGCGAATTACGTGCAGAGTGAGATAGGGAAGGCTTTAGGGTTTGCATGCACCAGCTTGACCAGGAAGGACAAGTACATGACTCTTGCAGGTCACGATGGCATCAGCAATATTAAGGAACCTGAACTTGGAGGGAAGCAATGTCACTAGAAGAGGTCACACAACTTTTACTTACAAATCATGCATGAATATTTTCTAATTAATAAACTTACTTTTTAGGCAGCTGTTATAACATTGTGAATTTTTTGGCGGGCTATAACTTACCTTTAATTTTGGTTGATTTACAAAATAATTCACGAGTTTAAAAAAAAAAATGCTTAATTTTATTTAATTTGTTCTATACTAATTTATTTAATGTGTGGATGGAAAGAGGTCGAGATATGTGGAGCTCAACTTCTCTTCCCTCCTAGGTCCCAATAAAAAATAAATAAAAAAGTTAACAAAAAAAATAATTCGATTAAAGCTCAAACCTCAAACTTCCAACTATCATAAAACTCATCCATTTATTATTTTCTTGTCATTGAGAGATAAACTTCTCTAAAGGTAGATTTCCTTCTTTTCTATTTCTATTTCTATTTTAAATAAAAAAAATTAGATTTAAAAAATCTAACAAGCCAAACCAAGAGGTCAAACTTCTCACATCCTCACCTTTATTTTAAACTAAATTTAATTTTAGATTATGCTTTCTCATGTAAGTGTCTCTTAATTAACTAGAGTATATAAAGTGTGAAATAGCAAATTAATGAACGTTGTTAGAAAGGATTTGGATAAAAAAATATTTGTAATTTATCATTGTTATATTTTTATTAGAAATAGTTAAAAAGTAACATACAAAAAAATTTCCTTATTTATTTATTATATGAAATAGATCTACCTAAAAATCTACATATATAATGTTAACTTTTGAGGCTATCTTCTCATATTATAGTTTATTCATATATATGATAATATCATAAAATGCCATCATTACTTGATGTTGAGTAGTTGATGGTGGAACAATAGCTGTAAAGCCGAGGGAGTCTGTCTATTCGCATTTCAATGACATGTTTGCTCGTTTAAGGCAAACTATGAGGACCACCAAGATAGTCTTTAGTATGTTGGATATGGGGTTTTCAACAGCTTCTTTCATATTTATTATTTAGTAATTCAGTACTCGGAGTCTAACCTAAATTATTTAATTTTTGTTAGGTGTTACATTAAAAGACATTTGGCGGACAAGTTTACACGTTAATTACAGAATAATGAAATTATTTTTATACATTTCTATGAAAATGAAGTTTTAGATCGATAATAGATATCGACATATATATATATATATATATATATATAACTAGGTTTTAAATTAAAGATTATCTGATAGACCATAACTCAATCCTTCAATGAATTTATATGAATTCAGGACACTGACGATTTCCAAGCTCCAATTTAAGTACAAAGCATAAGGTTGCAAAATCCTTCATGGAAACGCCAACTTCGGTGTGAGATAATTAGGCAAGGAGGATGGATTTGAAATATGTGGCTTAAGGATATTTGATTTTCATTTTGATTTATTTTTTTAAATTATTTTGTAACATTAATTTTAAAAATTTATATTAATATTTGGGGTTTAGAGTTGGTGTTGTTTAATTTATGTAATTTACTCCACCCTACCTAATAATAAAATATTTTGTTCTTTTTTATTATTTTTGTATATTAGTATCATATATATATATATATATATTTATGTTAGTAGTGACTTTTTTTGTATTTTTAATTTTAAAAAAATCATAATTTTTTTCGTTTGTGTTTTTTTAAAATAGATATTTTATTTTTTATTTTCAGTTAAAAATAACACGTTTAAAAATGTTTTTTATTTTTATAAATTAAAAACCGTTTTTAAAATACCTTTCACAGATGCCACTTGTTGATTGAGTTATTTGCAAATGCAACTTGAGTACGTGAAAGGGATTCAGATTGAGACGTGAGCTTTTAAATTGTAATTACTAATAACGACATATATTTCCTTGTCTACGGATTTTTTGAATGAAATAGTTTAATATAAAATATTAGAACATTCATAAGATATGTTCGGTTTGACAAGGAAAAACAAATGTTGATTTAGTTGTATATATTAATCAATTTTATTTGATTCTTTATTTTTGAATATATTATTATAAGGATTAAAATTAATTTTTTGATCAATTAATTTTCTATAAGAATGTATTTTGTCCCTTATTTATTTATTATTTGACTAAATATAATCCATATATATCATTAACGACATAATTAATAAGTCTATAATTTTATCTCTATTATACTATATGGTTTTGAATATTCTGTCTTTTATTCTTGTAAATTATATAATGTATACCATAAATATATAAAACAGTGAAGAGTTATTAAAAAAAAAAAATTATCAGAGAGTGAGAAGTTCCTTAACTTTTTATTTATATTTAAAATTATTTTAAAAAAATAAATGTACATGTCAAATAGATTAAATTTTAATATAATAATAAATTTAATTAAATTTATTTTAAGTTTTAATATAACAATAAATATAATTAAATAAATTTATTGAAATGAACACATCATATAAATTAAATATTAACTTTGTTAATAGAAAATGAATTATAAACAATATATAATATAGTTAATTATTCTTATAGTCCTTATTTATTTAATTTTTAATTAAATATTTATAATTTAAAAATTTATAATTAAATTTTTATAATTTAATCCTTAAACCTAAAATTTTATCAATATTTTGTTAAATTTTAATGATATGTTATATTATATATCATTTTAAAATTATAAATTTACTTAATTAAAGTCAATCTACTTATATTAATTAATATAAATTACATTTTATTATATATATATAAAAATTATTTTTACATCATTATTTATATATTTTTTTAACATAAATTATAGATGTATCGAGTGCACAGATATTACATTAATAAAATTAACAAAATTTCATACAATTTCAGCAGCAATTTAAAAACAACGACTAGAAGAAAGATTAATACAATTTACTTATAATTTAAAGACTAGTATTGTAATTTATTCTAACTATTTCTGAGTAATACTATTCGAGTCACCTAAATTTATAAAACAACTTGTAGAGAGCTATAAGTTACAAATACACTTGTGTAAACATAATCTCGTACGTACGTTTGCCCAGGAACTTTCGATGTTGGAGCGCTTAAATGAAGAGTGCATTTGACAGACTGTAAATTGCATTGAACGACAAAAAGTGCCTACATGAAATTCTAGATACACAGGAGACAGAGAGAGAGAGAGAGAGATGGTAGAGATGTGAGAAATGGGGGAGACAATGAACATGTATATGGCATTACTGACTTCAATTCTGATTTGTTTGTTATAGTTGTAAAAATATATATGTATGAACCTATATGTTGTATTGACCAAAATCATAGCACGAACTAGCAGTTTAAACCCCAGTCAAAAGGCTGATAAATAACCTTCAACTCAGAAGTGGCAAGCAGGTCCAGTAATACTGTGGAGTCAGCTGGGTTTAAGTAGTTGGACACATGCTTCAGTACCTCCACCTCGTTATTGCCAAAATCTACACTAAACCTGAATCAGTAAGGAAAAATAAGTATTTCCAGATGTCCCCAAAAAAAAATGTTAGTTGCACCTCTGCTCATAATCAACTATTTCATTTGATAACAAGGATAGTGAATGCATCATCATCATCATCATGTACGTGAACGGGCCTTTCATATACCTTATCAAACTTCATAATAAATTAATAGTGCCTGTCCTTGATCATTTATATTTTATACCCTAGGGATTAAAATCTGGTGCCAAACTGCCAATCTTACACGCCGCCTATAGCCATGGATGGACTTACCACTTAAGGATCATACTAGCATATGCAACCTTTGCATTCAAATCAACTTTAAGCCCACCACTTCTTAAGAATTGGCGGCCCGCTTCCGTTAATTCTTCGTCAATGTCCCTAGCAGAATAGCATCGAAGTGCAGGGCCGGATCGGGTACCACTTACTAAAGCAAAATGAATAAGAGGCTCAGGATAAGGGAGAGCCACCTGACACATAAGGAATGGAAAGTGAAGATTAGGTCAGTTTGTTGCTAATCAAGTGATTCCATTGTAGGAGGATATGGACAAAAAGAAAACCTTTTGCTGACCGAAAATGGAAACTACACCAATGAGACACTCACAAAACCCTTGATTAAGCCAGTACCATAAATTAATAAGGAGATTATTCAAACATCTCATTGCTCAAGCTTAAGACATTTGTCAGTAGAAAAAAGAAATTGAACAGTAAACACCCCCTGGGGATGGAGGTTAATATATATTAAATGAACCTCTCCGCTTTCGAGATTGAATGTATTAAGAATATAAGAACTGAATAACTTACCCGTGAACGGTTATCGCTTGCACCAAATAGTTTCATAAGGTTTTATGGCGGTCGCTGGTTTCCCCTCAAGATGCCATTTTGAATAGATGAAAGTGAGTAGGTGTACCCACCGATGACATATTTGAAGCTTCCAAACATTTTCCTTCTATCCAGTGCTCCAGCTGGATGACCCCAAACTAAGATTGCAGGGATAGCCATCATATTATACAGATTAATAAAGAAAGCAAGCTTCTCTTCTCTAGACATCTCCCATATTTCCACTCTTTGGAGCTCCTCGACTATTCTCAGATACCTAAAGTGATAATTGTATTCATCACGGGGAAAAAAAAAAAAATCAGAAAATCATATAGTACTTCGAAGTTACATGGTAAGGCAAAAAACGAAAACGGTTATAATCCTTGCAAATTCCTCACTTCCATGGAGACTTCTGTAATCAATATGACATCCATCTTCAGAAGCATAGGCTTCAAACATTGCATAGGACAGAAACCTCAGCCTTGATGCAATTTCTGCTATAGGCTTGGGCTTCACAGTAGTTATGCCCCTCGAAATATTGTGACACTGAGACGCCACAAAGGGATCGTCATCCAAAAACCTATACAAGTGATTACCATCCTCAAATAGATTCTCACTAGAACAAAACAAAGCATTGAAAACGGAGAAGGATTGTCAGTTCTGTAAATAAACATTTTAAAGAGAGAGAGAGAGAGTAGTTGGACTTACTCAAGAACATGCCGAAAGAAAAGTTTGATCACAAGCTTTCGTGCAAATTCAATAGCCTATACAACCAGACAAGAATTAGAATATATAGCAAGGGTATGACAACGAAGCTATAAATGGTATGAATTGAGTCAGTTGAACATTCATTGGATCATTGTTTGAACATGAATATAGAAACTTCGGAAACAAATAGGTGTATGAGGATTCAGAAAAAGCATTTTTTTTGGATAAATGCCACAAAACGATAGTACAAAGTAGGAATTAATTAATATGATTGATCCAAATCAGATTACATTTGTATTTCTAATTTGTAATCTAAAATAAGTCAATCAGAACACAACATAAATAGCTAGGCTTATAATATCATTACCCCTTGATTGCAGTAGCGTCCCGTCCCCCAGAGTACAAGTAGAGCATGCACATAAAATGCATATGACCAACGGAGACCAAGCGTGTCATTTAGTTTCCACGAAAACGAAAGTATCACCATGCACAGTTTGTATAAATGACACTTGTTTTCGGATGTTAGAACACTATCTGCATCCTACAGTCACATTTAAATAACTAGGAAAGTATGCGATACAAAAAAACTCAATCAACAAGTGATATTAAAATAATTTTCACAAAAGAGACTCGTATAACAAATCCCAGGCTAGTCCATGCCATCAAATTGTACATCAAACACCCTTGAGATAACAAGAAACTACTGATGGCAAATAATTGAGAAAAAGGATAAAGAAAAAAACAACACAGAAAAAAGCCATTATTTAATAATAAGAAATAAAAATCATAAACAGAAAATAGACCCGATGCCTAATTTTGTGTAATAAAGGCATTAAAGAGAATTACCATCTCATATCTATGCTCTTCAGCTTAGAATCTAAAATTATATGAAACAACCTTGGGTTTGGCCTTTTTATTGATTTACAAGACATCAAGAAGAAAAAGCTTTCTTGTCCACAATAATAAAGATCAGTATTTTGAGACATGCATCAGAACACTTAATCATATGATTGTATTAATTTGAAATTAGTCTTATTTTTTATTTCCAACAACCAATTTCAGTGCAACCAATAATTAGGATTGAGGATTAATTGATGAGTTAGATACTGGCAATAGATCCATGCTTGAGAATTAATATCAAACTTAAATCTCGTCTTTCCAAGTATTGTTCTTCTGATAAAAAGTCCACAGCTTCTGAGGCAAGAAAACACTTAGTGAACCTCTGCATTCTGCAAAATCGGTCCTTCACAACAATAGTTTCTTTCATTTTGCGGACAAACTAGAGCCATTTCATCAGGAGCTCCGATATTGGACACAACATCCTCTGCAGAAAGAGGTGGTAACGGTGCTTCAAATGATGGGGCTTCAATAATGAGAAAGTCAATCTTCTCATCAAGCTCGCCAGACTCATTCAAGGCCTTCAGCTCACTCAAGCCTCCAATACGTATTTCATTGAAAAACACTTTCGGAACAGAAGCAGATCCAGCAATCTTCTCCAGCTCCAACTTTCTACTAGGGTACACATCAATGTTGATTTCAACATATCTAAGTCTTCTCACATGCAAAAATAGCCTAGCCTCTTTACATTCTTGGCACCCTAGCCTTGTGTACAGTATAACCCTTCCTTTCATAGCCGCGGGTTGCTGTGGCCCTTCAGTACTCAAAGCATGTCTCTACACTGCCTTCTCCGAAATCTCTTTGGATTCACTGTCTTTTAATGAATTTGAAACATTCTTACCTTCATTGCCAGAAATGCACACAGAACCTTCATCCCATTTTCCTGAAAGGAGACGCAGTAGAGTGGAAACTGATACTACACTTTTCTGCCTAACAATATTTTTAAGTGCCAATGCCTTCTCAACTACACCCTGATTTTCCTGATGAGCATCCAAAGAACGGATAGATTTGCAATTGCTAGCTTCCATCACAGTATCCTCTGTTCCATCAAATACAGGCTCCAAATCACTGTCCTCACTTGGGAATTCATCTTCCCGTTGATTCATTTGTGTTGTTTCTAGGTTCCTATTATCTTCCAAGGCATTCTGTTTAGACACTTTATCTACATTTCCCTCTTGGATATTACACTCCGAATCTCCAATCCCATCCACCTTGTAACTAGCGTGATCTTGTCTAAAATGCTGACAAATTGATTTTGACTTTCAGAATTCATTACAGTACTCTCAGGCACCTTGTGACAAGAGTCAACTAGTGCAGTACTGGTTTCAAAATTTTCTTGTTGAGATTTACATGGCGAACCTTTAATCTCATCAATCCTCTATGCAACTTCAGATTTTCCAACAGCATCGTCTGCCATTCCATCAAGTGTCTAAGACTTCACGTCTGTTATCTCAGTTGCCCTGAAAGATATATTAAATTGTCACTTCTCTAACTAAGGAGGACAATCATGGCCAATATATTGAATTTTCACCTCATCCAATTGTTTATCTAAATCTTCATTCTATAGTGTTAAATTCTCTCCCTCCTGCTTTTCAACAGCTTGAGAATTTGCTCCATGTCTCTCCCCTAACTGTTTTCCCATCGGGAGAGCAAGCGATTGTTTGTATGCTACGACAGGCAGAAATACCTCAGACTTTTCAATATGCCATACTCTCTCTAGTATTTCCGCAAGAAAATCAGAAAACAATGACAACATTATCTACTTGTTGATACTATTAATCGGAGCATCAGAACATAAGCAAAGGCGTACTCTTGACGGATAAAAATCGCGATATGCATAACTGTAGAGCAGCTTTGTTGAGTATGCTAGATCATCAATATTTTTATTTTCTTCTCTTTGCTGGTTATGCAAATTGAGAGTTAGAGATTTGCAGTTAAGTTAATATGAAAGTTTCTGCACAGAAAAAGAAGTTCCAATATGTTATCACAGCTAACATAAATAGACTTCAAGAAGTGGCATCACAATTTCCTCGGTCACATTTCAGTGATCCATCTTGTTTGTAAATTAGCTATGAAAGACGAGGAATTATTAAGGAAAAACGCTTTTATGTACTTAAAGAAACGTCAGGGAACGACCATTCATAACCCATTCAGTCGGTGATAATATATATCATCAGAGCGTTCAAGTAAGCAAGGTAAGACCCAAAACCACATATTTATAACCTGAAGTATATATGTCTCATAAGTAGATATAATAATTTCATATAGCCATTACTCTTTAAGAGAGATATACAACAAAAAAGTAATCATAATTGAAGGGGTTGAGGTTGAAGCAAGCTTCGAGTAATCTATCAGGGAACTAAGTGTGGTCAGGCGACATTATATGGAAAACAAAGATTAAGGAAAGAAACAGGAAAGACAGAAAGGAATTCATTGAAGTCACTTTTTTTTGCTTGCAATTATGAACCATCCAGTGCTGAATGAGTGAATGAAAAATAATGCAAGCCACATTCATCTCAAGAATATCCTGTAGAGCGAAAAATGTTGATGGGAAAAGAAGTAAAACGCAAAGTTTAGGAGAGCAGAACAGAAACTTGATGAAAAGAAACGAAAAACTTTTGAAAATGAAAAGGGAGAACTTATGGATCTGACGGAAGCTAGCACTAAATTGAAGAGCAATTTGCAAAGAGAACTCGATGAGGAAAAGAATCCGTAATCGTAAAGGAAATGAGAGGGATTTATGGAGAGGTTTGGTTACGTTGAAACGGCAGGGATGACATTGAGCACCTCTGAGCTGTGACTTTAGATGAGCGGGAGAAGCGGGAAGTCTCCATGGACAAAAAACTATTATTGTTCATCTGTATGTAAACATTATTCAAACTCGCCTCTAGGCCACATAATAAAGTCATGCATTAGCGAGTGATGCATATATTACAAAACTGTTGATTTTTTATTGCTAATTTTTCACATGCTTATGAGTTGGATCTATAAATGATATGCCAGGCCGACAGTATGATGTGATTCAGAAAACTTGGTTTTAGATATTTATTTGAACTTTTATTATGTTTTAGGTATTTTTAAATTTATTTATTTTGTACATGTGTTAATATATAATTTTATTATACCAAAAATTAACAAATTTTGTAAATTATATTTAATAGTATATATATTAAAAAATTATATATAATTTTTATATCTTTATTATCAAATTTTTTAAATTAAAGACTGATATGTATATAATTTATACATTATGTTTTTTATTATTGGTTTTTTAAAAAAATTTTACAAATTTTATTTTATATGAATAACTTAATAAAAAACATATAAATAATTGTATAATACATCTAAATTTGATCTCTGTGTGTGTGTGTTTAAAGAGGTAAAACGGAAAAAGTGCTTAAATAATAATCAAATCCAAATACATTATGTCACTCACTTGAACCAAAACTTTTCGGTATACTACTACATAGTTTATATCACTAATTATATAATTTTATTGATGTGATGCATATAAGTATTTAAAAATTTAAAACATATATTATATAATTAAATAATATAATTTGATTTTACATTTAAAAATGTTATTATATATTAATATAGTTCCAAATAATATTGAAATATTGAACTGAACGTAAGATCTAGCTTAGTTTTGTGCGACTGCGTGTGGAAGCAAAATGATCAATAAAGCGCAATAATTTTGGATTTCTATATTTTAAACTTTCTATATTTTTTTATAATCAATAAATAAATAAATAAATAAAATATTCATACTAACAAAAATTTATTCTAAATAAATAAAATACTCGTGCTAACAGAAGATCCGCTCCCAATGTGCAAGACAATGAATTTCCATACTTGACCATCAGGCTCAATTCCGTTATTTTCCTATTTTATGGTCCCCAGGAAAAGACGACAGTTGATGACAGTTACTTCAGGTACCCAATTGACAGGCGCCTCTATCCTTTTTTTTGGGCTCAAACTGGCGCTTCCGCCGTAGCCCATAACTTTTCATATCATGGGCCCATTCTATTTGTGAGCTCTTATAATTGGGCTCCTTGCAGTCAAATATGATCTATTCAGCCCTGAAGTTCCTACACCCATGGACCAAAACAGAAGTTCCTACACCCATGGACCAAAACAGAAGTTCCTACACCCCTCTCTCTCTCTCTCTTTTTCTTTCATTCAAGTTTATTTTTCCTTTATAAAAAATTATTTTCTTCTCTTTTAATGAAACTTTTGTTTTTTAGATGACGTTACTAAAGATTGATGATGTTACGAACGTTGAATATTAAAAAGTTCCATAACATATGGAAGATGAATAGATAGATAAATGTAAGAACAAGCGCATTGATTATATAATAGAAACACAGGAGTATAGATAGAAAATTCTCCTGACTTTCACTGGAAAGGTGATAATAAGATGTCAAGAGGCCGGAGAAAATGGCATAAGAACAAAACATGTTACTCTTGAACGCTATGACCACTAGTTTTGGTTTCATCACCAAGAAATCAATGATAATTCTTATTAGAATAAATTAATGTCTTATCTCTGATCCACGAGCTATATCACTTACTTGTGGTACTTATTTTATATGTAGGGAGAAAAAAAAAGTTAATATCAAACTACAAGGTATGATTTAGCTGTGAGTTGTGAGAAATTTTTGTAGTTTGTAGAATATTTCAAATTCCAACATGCTGTCATGTAGCCGAAAAAAAGAATCATACCCACAAGATTTAATTGAGAAAAATGATAATTAATTTGTGTCTTCAAGATTAAAAAAAATTGATCTAGAGGGCACTCTACAGTAGTTTGTATTGGGTGGTTTTAAATGAAGTAAGATTTTAAAATATCTTTCCATTTATTTTGTATGACCCAAATTTATAAAATTACATATGCTTGAGTGAATACACCAGTAACTATATTAAAGGATAAGAAATTAAATTCAAAATTAGACTAAAACTAGCTTTTTATTCTTTAACTTTCTTTTAATTTCCTCTTTTATTTTTTTTAGTCTAACATTTATCTTTACTAATTCATGTAATTTATTTTTTTAATCAAATGTTGTATGTATATTTTTTTTTAATGTCAACGTCATATATGAAATTTATGTAAAATTACTCTTACTAAAATATAATTAAGCAAACAGAAGAATTCACGTGAGATTAAAATGACTATTAGATTATTTTTCATATAGATTTAAATTTTTTTTGAAGTACTTAATTTTTAGGTTTTACATACTAAAATGAAGAATTTTTAAAAATGTTAAAGTATTTTTGACTTCATCTAAGTTTTAGTTATGTTTTAGTTAAAGTAATTTTACTTGATTTTTAAAAATGACTAACGTTATTTAAAAAAATAAAAAATTATTATAATTAATAAAAGTAAAGGACAAAATTGAGAAAAAAAAAGAGACAAATTTAAAACTTAAAACAAAAAATTACTTGTAGCCTTCAAAATGATTGTTCTTTTGCCGTACATGGTTATGTAGGCATGCAGGAGCAACATATTAAAGGCTAATCTAAATTCACATTAATATAATAAATTTGAATTATCTAAAGTAAAGAAAGTGGTATAATGGAAAGAAAAAAAATAAATAAAAAAATCATCTTTTTTTTTTTTTTTTTTTCTCTTTATACTTCATTACTTTCTTGGAAGCTAAGAGTTGATCGGTTTGGTATTTGATGAACCAGCCAATTTTTACATTACTTAATCATTCGTCAAAGTTGATAATTATTTAAGGTGTACCTCACTTTAGTTTAAACAAGTAATTTAATTATGAGCCGAATCTAGCCTTTTCTTTTCCGGACCAAACACGATAAGGTCCAGTGTGTTGATCTGGGCTTGTGGCTTATAAAGAAAATTAAGTGTATTGCTACCAGGCCATGTATCCATGAATAAATCATTCTCTGTGTTCTAGTGTATGTGATATTAATTAAAACGTATTACCCATTAGAAGGGAGCTTCGGTTCAGTAAGTAGCACTCTACTCTCACAAGTCACAGTCCAGTAAAAATCAAACGTTTGCCACAAGGAAATTTGATATTTAATGCACTGATGAGTGTTGCCACCTTTTAGTTGTGGTTGCACATTCTAATTCTTGTAGTGGGAACGTAACGACGTTAGCAATTTGACGCTACAAAAGTAGCGTTCCAAAACTGAGGAAAAAGTTATATATTCTATATATTTTAAGATGACATATTTTTTAAAAATTCAGTTGTTTTCTTCATTCATTGCGTTTTGCTTTTGATACTTGTTTGTATGCAGGCAAATAATGGTATTAATTCAAAGCAACTGAGCTTGTGAGTTGTTAAATAGTTTCTGAGCATCAATGAGTCTTCCATGGGCTAAATTTGGAGCTTGCGGGTTCCATCAACTAGGCTGGTTTTCTTTACTCTGTATAGTGTAGTGAGTCCGATTCAAATTCAGATGTACCCAATCTCATGAGTCTCGTCGTCTTTGAAGCTAAACCTTCTTTATCCCTTCGATCTTGTTTATGATCAGGGCGTAGCTGTTTATAATCTCATTTTGCCTGTAATTGAACCTCTGAGTTATTTTGAGAATTGAGAGATTGCTGTTTGAATATATAGTTTGCAACATCAAACTTTCTTGTTTAATTGTAGAGATCGAATCAAGTTCATTCTGAACTTCTGAAGTATATATCTATTGATACAATATGAGCTCTCTGTCAACTCAATTTACTATCTCAAGAAGGATGACCGTACATGAGCCATTCCAGCAAGTATGTGGGATGAAAGCTTCAAATCTGATGGGGGCCTAAAATTAGGTGCTACCCCCATATTACTGGTGAACAGAACAAGGTGAGAATTAATAATGGTTATTTGGCTTCATTTTAATTAAAAACTAGATTTATAAGTATAACAAACTTTTTTAATGTAAATTCTCCAGTCTCCATGTATTCCTCATCAATCAAGGGGATCTTTTGAAGATGATCAAGACACAAACAAAGCTGTTAATTATAAGGTGATGAAACGCTATTTCTGGATACATATCTTCTATTTATCATTCAGCTGTTTTTTTATCATGCATGTTTTCTAAAGTCACTCACATTTTCATTGTACTATTACGTTACTGCATATATCTTAGTCTTATGAAGTTTAGAAAGTGATCTTTTGTCTGAAATATTTGGATTTTGGAAAGAAGAAAAGTATACACCTTTGAAGACCTCATCTAAGATGATACATAAATGCCTTTTTTTGAGTTTTAACAATTAATGCAATTGCTGAGTATTTGATGTTAGGGTGCTAAGACGCTTAGCTCAAAATCGCGAGGCTGCTCGAAAAAGTCGATTGCGTAAAAAGGTAGTAGAAAATGAATTTAGAGGCTGCAGGTAACCAGTGTATATGATTTGATTTGTATTTATTGTACTTCATAGGCCTATGTTCAACAATTAGAAACAAGCCGTTTGAAGCTCATGCAATTGGAGCTAGAGATTGAGAAAGCGAGAAAGCAGGTAAATCCAAAAGTGTCATCCATCCATACTTTTGCCTCTTAATTATTATTGTGATGATGTCTATTATTTCCTCACATCTATTATGTGAAAGCATATATTAAATTGTCTGCTTGCAGGGTTTGTACATAGGTGGTGCACTAGATGCTAGTTATGTAGGATCACCTGGAACAATAAACTCAGGTTTGTAATTCTGAATATCAGTTTTAAGCTTCCTCAAATGTGCTTTACTTTTATACGGAAGATTCCCAAAAATTGATTCTGAAGAAGGGTTTGAGCTGACATGCTTCTTCACCGTTGTTTATATATATATATATATATATATATATATGAAGCATTGGTACATTCTTTTGAAGTGGTTCTTCTGTAAATCAGGGATAGGTGCGTCTGAAATTGAATACGGACATTGGGTTGAAGAGCAACATAGACAGAATGCAGAACTTAGAAACGCCTTGCAAACTCATGCATCTGATATCCAGCTTCATCTACTCGTTGAGAGTGTATTGAACCATTACTCAAATCTATTCAGGATCAAAGCAGATGCTGCAAAGGCTGACATCTTTTATTTACTCTCTGGTGTGTGGAAAACATCAGTAGAGCGTATTTTTCTTTGGATTGGAGGATCCCGCCCTTCACAGCTTCTAAATGTACATACTACATACTGTATCATCTTGTCTTTTTTTCTTCTTAGAACTTAAATATATTTAATCTTGTTTACTTGTCAAGTTCTGGGTCATTCCTTAATTGTGGTTACTTACCTGCAACCTTTAACAAAAATAGAAAAACTAGTATCATCATCTCATAATTCTGCAGTTCAACTGCCTTGTGGAAGTGTAAGGATTGAACTGCAGTCTCCCAAGTTTGCCTTTTGAAGATGTATTCATTTCATCACACGTAAGGTGCTTTGAACTTATTCTGTAGAAACCTCGCTTAGCTTGGATAAACTGCTTGACTTTCCTTACAGATCATAGTGCCACAGCTTGAGCCTCTGACTGATGAACAAATAGTGAGCGTGAACAATCTTCGGTTATCGTCTCAGCAAGCTGAAGATGCTCTTTCACAAGGTTTGGACACTCTGGGTTTCAGATGGCTGCTTCCATGGAGAAAATTGAAGCACTAGAGGGTTTTGTGAACCAGGTAACGTAAAGTCATAATTAATCCAAGAAACTCAAGGACATATTGTGCAGTCTTAAGTCAAGAAAAGTCCTTTGTAATTGAACTCCCAAACCTAAAATGCATACCCTTCTCCACAGCAGATCATCTTAGGCAACAAACCCTACAGCATATGTCTCGCATCCTGACAACCCACCAAGCTGCTCGAGGCTTGCGGGTTTTAGGGGACTACTTTCATCATCTTCGTGCTCTTACTTCTCTTTGGGCTGCTCGTTGCTTCCAGGTTCCATCCTGCCTTGCCTCCCAAACATAGGCCCCTACAGTCTTAATCACCTAACATTGAAGGGTACCTCCCCTTCCTAGTAGTTCTGGGCTTCTAGCTCTTACAACTTCTCCTGGATGGATAACTATGAGGTTTTCTTTTATTGAAGATGTGTATATATGTATGATATAGTTAATTCTGAGTACCGTACGTAGCAATGTTTAAGTAATTTGTTGTTGCTCTTGAGGGCATGATTGTACATAAAAAGTTTGATAATTTATATTGTTACTAATATATTGTAAAGAAAAGCAAACAAAAAAGAGGGTGTAATTTTCAAGTTACCATAACATTTTATTTCTATGTAAAATAAGAGAACTAATTACGTTACAAAATAAAGAAAGAGGAGGCTATTGAAAAAGCTGGAATTATAAATTCTCGTGTGTAGTGTAGGCTTTGGAAGGAAAAATAGCCGTGGTTAATTTGGGAGGTGGAGACGGGTAATAACGGTAAACTGTCATGGTACTGGAAGGCGAAAGCCAAATCATCCACAAATTTCCCGGGTTTTCTCATGAAATTACAAAAAATATTCCCGGCTATCAAAAAATGAGAAAAGAAAAGGCAGAATTTTCTCGATTAGAAAAATTACGGAAAAAAAGAGCAACAATAATTAAATCTGAAAATTCAAGATTCCGTCAGATTCGTTGGTGTTTTATTAACAGAACCTTCTCATGTTCTTCACGCCTTCAACTAATATAGAATTTAGCCAAAGGAGATTGAAAAATTGTGAAATAGGAAGAAGGAATTGAAAATTTACTGTGTGTTTCGTTTGTTGTTTATTCCTCGATTCGCTTGATCGGTTTGGCTGAGCTTCAAATCAGAGAATTATGAGCAATTTGAGAACACTATGTAGGCCGCAGACACTGTTCTCTTTCATTAGTTGCAGACACCAACTTCGATTTAGGGCTTCACTTCTGAACCCTAATTGTAAGTCTCGTTTGCCATCGCCATCACTGAATTGCGCATGGTTCCATTCTTCGGGCTCGATTAGGACTGAGCTGTGGTTTCGAGTAAATCAGAGGAGAACTGTGACAAGGGCATCGAACTGGGCCGAACAGAAATCTCCTTACGAAACTCTTGGTAATTAATTACTTCCCCTATACTTCTTTTCGATTAACAATTCCATGGCGATCTCTCTTTCCTGAGAAAATGGTTTAGAGATACATATTCCGGTGAAGTAGAAGTTTTGCAGTTAATTAAAAGGATTGATTCAATCAAGGGTTCACCGATGCAATAAGGTTCTCGGAATATTATTGCAGACTAGCCGACAAATTATAAGTATAATACATCGAACTTTAGCTTTAAGAATAACCGTTTTAGCCATGGGTTTTAATATCCCTGAAGTAGTAAAAATGTCAAATCCTAGAAAAGTGAAAAACTGATAAATATGAATTTAACAAGCATACTTGCGGTGAGTAGGGAATGCGTTAGGCTTTATTGTAGGTAGAGAAGGAAATTTCTGGGCATCCTTGTTTTAACAGCTTCTTCAATTTTCCATGCTTAAACTGCAGAATTAGAAAGAGATGCTGACGAAGAGCAGATAAAAAACGCTTATAGACGCTTGGCCAAATTCTACCATCCGGATGGTACGTGTCTCAACTCTCAACTTAGCTAGTTTGCTTCTTGTAGTGTCATATAAACTATTAAACTGTATATGGTCAGCTTGATACTGCTGATTATAAGTGGTTTGAACCTTTATGTTCATTCTGATGAAAAACCTAAACTGCATTTACTAATTATTGTGTCTCTTAATCGTGTTGTAGATGCTAGATGGTTCATATTTGTTCATCCATATGAGGGTTCCTATGAAGCAGTTGCAATTATTTCTTATCTAACTGTTTGTCCAACTGTGTGTATTACAACTAAGTTGTTGTTTAGTTCTGCCGTTGTTCCTTGAAGGCAGGTATGACTTCTCAATCTTACTAACTCTTTTTTCTGTTGTTTTTGGATTTTTTTTTATTAAGTCTATGACGGTAGAGGAACCCTTGAGGAAGGTGAAACAGCAGAAGCTAGATTCATTAAAATTCAAGCTGCTTATGAATTACTAATAGACGAGGAAAGGCGAAGACAATATGATATGGATAACCGAGTCAATCCAATGAAGGTACGATTTTAAACGATAATTTTTTTATCGTCATAGTCATTTACCGGTTTCTTGTTCTTCATCATTAACGGGAACATTACATGAGTAAGCTCTATTCTAGACTGTTTTTTCTTTCATGATTTTGGAACTTGTTATATTGGAGTTTTCTATGAATTCTATCCAGCTAGCGTGTTGCAGCATCTCTTTTAATATTTTCTTAAATATGAGCTAATACTGTTATAAAATATTAAAATTGGCCATTAAAATTAAACAGCAACAAATCAACTAGAGGTAATGAGCAAGTGAACCTTCTTTTTCTAATCCCAGTGAAGGATCAATCATGGTATGATTAACCCGCCCCCTGGCAGACATGGTAGAAAGATAAACTTCAATCAGTACCATACTGTTTGCCGTTTGGGTAGAGATTACAATTATTTCTGTGCGGACGATTTCTTCTTTCAAATATTAATTTAGCCTATATGGTGATTGATATGGTGTTTCGTGTCCACTAGGCATCTCAAGCATGGATGGAGTGGCTTATGAAAAAGCGAAAAGCTTTTGATCAGCGGGGTGATATGGCAATAGCTGCTTGGGCTGAACAGCAACAGCGCGAGTTGAACATTCGCGTACGTCGTCTTTCTCGTTCAAAGGTATTACACTATACTTCAAAATGCTACCGGCTTACACTAAAGGTTCGGTTTATTATGTCACCTATTGGGTCATATATTTTTGTCGAATTTTCTTCTGGCAACCCCAACCAGCTTATTTAATTCATCCTGAAGAAGTAAGAACAAACTTGCAGCCTGCCACTTTCAAGTTATAGTACAGGGAGCCATCGAGACAATTTCTTCTGAACTTGATTGAAGTATTTTATGAAATCTCAGATTGATCCAGAAGAGGAAAGGAAGATCTTGGCAAGAGAAAAAAAGGCTTCTGCTGAACATTTCTCCAATACCCTTAAGAGGCATACGCTTGTATTGAAGAAAAGAGATTTGATGCGAAGAAAGGCCGAGGAAGAAAAGATGAAGACCATCAGTCGGCTTTTGGCTGCAGAGGGTCTTGAGCTCGATTCAGACAGTGATGATGCACTGTAGTGAGCATGATTCAGTGTATTATATTTGATTTAATCCCATGAAGTCCTCCTCTCCAAATCTGAATTTCAATTATTATACAAAAAATTGTGTACATATTTTACACTGCCTCACTCAAATGAATGAGAAATGATGATCTTTAGTCTCAGTTTTGAGGAGTCTCATATAACTGGAAATTCATGTCGGAATCTTCTTTTAGTATTTAGCAACAAAAAGCCAAAAGTTTCATAACACATCTTAATAGAAAACCGAGGAAGCCCACTTTATTATAAGAAGAATTACACAAATATAATGCAGGGTTTATCCATAAGGGTAATCTTAGGGGGGGAAAGTACAATTCAAACAATGGTCATCTCTATTTCTTCTCTTATGGCCTTTGTGTCTGTAGTGTCTAATTCTTATCGTTCTAATGGAAAATCACTATTATTAAATGCAAACGGGAGCTTTTTGGTACCCCAGAAACACCAGTGAGGGGAATCAAAGGTCAGATTCTATTCAGTATTTCATTCTTTTGCTTCATCTACTGAAATCCTCAATGTAGGTTGAATGTCTCTCCGAAAGAAGTTTAATCAAGGGATTCTCTACGTCATCACCAGATTGACTCTTGTTCCACCGAACAGTAATCTTGTCAGCATGAGTGACAACCACCACTTCTTCCTTGCGAGTAGAGAGCTCATTTGCAACAACCGCATGCATCTTGTACTTTTCAAGAGCTTTATTAGCCTTATTTATAAGTATGTTTGAATCTGTCTCTAACTGTTATCCAGGCAAGAAAAATTAATCTTGGTTGCAGTTGACACAATTACAATGTGTAAAGGTATTAATATGCATTTTCTTTTAACAGTTTTAGGTTGTCTGTCGTTGGAAAACAGGACAATAGCTTTGCCAACTTAATCACTACCAAAGTAATAGCCTAGATCTTAACCGTTCATTTTTATTTTCATACATCAACCATTCCTCATACTGCCATATTGAAAAATTAATACAAACAGTTGCCCAACTCCCTACTAGGACAGAAAAATAATAACAAAGATGTTAGTCTATTCATCCATCTCAAATTCCTTCAAGGACACTAGCTGTGATGATATGATAGGTAACATCACATGAAAGGTTAGACACACCTGAACTCAGCTTCACACAGGTTCTTTCAGCAAAACTCAGTCCTAACATGAAGATATTTTTTTCTATGCTAGTAACTTGAATAAATTTATATCGCATTTGAGAAAACAGGAATGGCCAATTTATAATGTTTTTCCGTAAGTATCTACCAGGTAGGTGGGTGATCAAAGCTAATTATCGTGTCCAAGCTATCAACCAGTGGGGGCAGCGGCTTATACCTTGAAAGATATGCAGAAAGCCGAGGGAGCCCATTCATTCCTAAGCACTGATAGCATCTTTGGCACCTGAACTAGTTTCACGTCCAAAAGGAGAGACCCTGACTGAATTTTGTGCTCTACCTGCAGGATTGATATAACAAGTTGACAACAAGAAATCTAGTAATCTTGTCATAGAAATTGCAAATTTCTAGTCTTACAGACTATAGTACATCTTTAAAGTAATAATCAACCATACTAATCTGTCTAGGTTTTTCTCTAAGTCTCCCCTTCTTGACTTCTTTGGCTTACTAAATTTGACAACAACTATGCTTACACGTGAAGCTATAGGAAACTTCTGCTGATAATGGCCAAGTCCATCCAAAATTTCATGTTTGATGCATTCGGCAATGCAAAATTTACAGAATGGAAAATTTTTTCTGCATTAACCAATTATAATATCATTTAAAGCAATATTAAAGACAATACTGCTTTAGAAACTATGAAGTGGTTTACAGAGATCAGCCCTACAGAAATAACAGGTATCAAGAAATAGAACACCTGAAATGGATAAACTACAATTGGAGGGAAGAAGAACTACTTATCAAATTATTATATTACCATGTCCTTCCAAGGAACATAATAATCAGATACTGCAGCTGCAAGATAGAACATTGCACATGGCCCAAGACACCTCACTGATATTGCAACCATTTGCAACATCTGCACTAACCAAGGGCAAATTAGAACGGCTATATTTTGAATAAACAAAAGTACTGATTTACACCTATATTAAAAATTAGAACAAACCATGTGGCTTCAATCATGCAAAACGAGTATATATGACTAAGTGGCTTCAATCTTGCAAAACGAGTATATATGACTTAACACATGAAGGTCATAGCCAATAATAAATCCACTTCCAATGTTGACTGTCAGTAAATACCCAGGAACATACAGTGACTGAGGATTTACGTCATAATATACATTGCCTTATTTGCTGCATCAAATGTTATACATTCAATCATAAACTATCACTGACCTGAAGATACTCAAATATTGTCCTGTAAGGAAGTTTTAATAGGAGACTATCTGCTACCGCCTGCAGAAGAATGAAGACCCCAATGTAACTCCAATTATACCCAACTAATCTAAAGTTAATGAACCATTAATTAAAAGAGCCAAAACACAATATATATATGTGTGTGTGTGTAATATAAAGTACAAGATCAAATTCATAGTTCATACAGCATGATGATCAATGATAGCCCTCTTCACTGCTTCAGAATGAGCCTTGCGAACTGAATTATAGAACAGAATTCAGCCATATCCATATAAAAAGAATAAAAAATAAAGATGATGTAGGTGTATTAACATTGTTAAATCATAGCTGATGAAATATGATTCTTCAAGTAACCTTCTTCCTAGGACAAGACTAAGATAATAATAGAAGCACATTATGTTGAATGTAACAATTCATAATAAAAATTAATTATACAAATAAAGTTGGGTCATGAGACGCTTGGCACCATCATATCATACAATCAAATCATGCAATCTCACGTACTCTAGTTATATGATGAGATTGAATGTATTGTAAGGGGGGTCTATTATGTTAGAAGATTGTCGGTTATTGATATTGCTTTGTCCTTTAATCATATTTATCAAGCATCCAACAGAAGCTAAAAACCTTGAATAGTTGATTCATTAGTAGACTCAAAGCATTCAAGTAAGGGATCATCAGGCAGGGATCTGCAAAACGGCTGGAAACTTCCCCTGCATAAAGATCCAGATGTAATCAACAAATTTACAGGAAATCAAACCAAAGATAGAATTATTCTACAACCCATATATCAAACAGAAGGTTACATTGCATAATTAGGAGAAAGAAATTCACCTTCGGTACAGAAAGATAACAGCATATCCAGCCTTCAGGAAATACCTAAGACATAACCACCAAACTATTCTTTTCAAGAAAATTCAGGTAAAAAATTGACACAAGCTCATTTGCAATTAAGAAGTGAGTACAACATACTCTGTGGATGTGGCTCCTCTATGACCTGAACTGAAATTGTCAACATATCGGACACAACGTTGCTCCAATGGAGCAGTGGTACCACCAGATGTCACACAAACAACTCTCCTGGCAGCTATGATCCACCCAGAACCCCATCAGACCTTTATTTAGAAATCATTCACAGAAGCATCGCAAATGCATAATTTTATGTTGTGTGAGTGAACTTGCCTGAAGGTAAAGAATTCGCTTCAATAAATTCCTTCAATTTTTCACTTATTTCAGTTCTGTTTTGTAAAGGAGGAGCGGAGTCAAAAAAAGTTTTGACTTCCTCTTCAAAAGTTTGCTGCAGAGTTTCCAATCCGTTTGCTGCATCCATCAGTGGCCTACAATTGTATTCTTTGTCAGAACTACCTTCAAAACTTGATTGCAAGCCCATGCACATAGCAGGGGTCATAGAACACAACTTGGGAAATGAAAATAACGCGTAAGAAGAATAACTACCAAATATTTTAGCACCGGGACTAGAAGCCACCTACAAACTGCCACCTAAAAATTCCACCGCAATATCCAAAGAAGTACATTTAACCACAATCAATAAGGTGGTAGCGTAATAAACCAAATTTGAAATGGAAACTTACACCACAATAGATCGCGAGGTTAAGTATATAATCTAAAAGAGAGCAAATTAACCGAACCCTTGCTCATCAAAGGAACTCCATATTCACCCATTCACATTCAAAGCAAGATTCGTTTATTCAGAAGAAATAGAACATATAAGCGAAACAAAGAAATTTCTGATCTACGAATACACTCGGAGAGCTCACTAACCAAAGAATGATTGCTGAGTGCCGATGGTGGAGACTGAAATTCCAAGCTTTCCAATGAAATTTGGGCGTTGAGTTGCTCACCTACCTTGGATTGGGAGGATGGGTATATGTATATGTTGAAAGCTCTGCGGTTCCGCTTTTAAGCGTGTATCTAATATTTGTGATTATTTATGCCATTCAATGAATAAGATGAGCCGTAAAACTATTCTCAATTAAAGTACAGAGATTGTAGGAAGTTAGCATCAATGGCCATCATATGGCGACGCCCGCCACTATTATGGATGACCGAATGTTCGATTATGAGACTTGGTGAGGCAATCTTGTGTGGATATAAATCTTTCGAATTCGATTCACCAATTTAAAACTTACTGAATATTTTTATCAATTCTATTAAGTAATACTTCTATGATTTCACAATTTACAGCTTAATTTAAAACTTATAGAAAGTTTGATAAAAAGAAGTTGGAAGATTAAGCCTATTTTGTAAATGTCTTTATTTACATATGACACTATATTTTACTATATATGATATGAATAGGGTGATCCACTTATTGCCAGCCTAAAATGTAATAGAGGGTAGGCGAAGGATGCTACCAATTACCAATTAGAAATTACATTTTTTGACCAAAAAAAAATTTTAGGTCGCCTTAGAATAAGTATTTGAGTTTAAAAAATACTTATTAATTTACAGATAATTCATCAATAAAAAATTATTTTAACTTTAAAAGGAAGGAAGGACGCAGTTAGAAGAATTTGTGTTTATTAATTTTTCCTTTTATTCGATCAAAGCCTGTAGCATTGAATAAGTTTTGGTGTAAAGAAAAAGAAGAAGGCGAACACAGGGGATTTGAACCCGACGTGAATCGAACACGCAACCTTCTGATCTGGAGTCAGACGCGCTACCATTGCGCCACGGATCCACCCGTGACGAAGTCTACAGTTTATAAGAATATAATAAATAAAGAGGCAAATAACTGCGACGGTTCTTTCCCGCCAAAATCAACGACTTCTTGAAACTAATCTCTAATTGATTCCACTACGAAAGAGAGTCGAGAGTTTAGAGTTGAGAGAGCTATGTAGTAGTCGCAAAGGCAAGATTACGCACCGCTCTCTCTCTATCTACACCCTAAGATTCGATATCGCATTTTCCTGGAAAATCAATGGCGGAGAGTTCCCAAGCTCGGGAACACGAAGCAAGTGATATCAAGTCCTCAGTATCCAAATTGCATTTTCCCAGAAAATCAGTGGCGGAAAGTTCCAGAGACCGGGAATTCGAATTAATTGATATCAAGCCTTCGCTATCCAAATTCCCTGCTGAAATAACCGATGATTTCCAAGAACAGAGGATTTCCCTTTGCAAATCTGGCTCCCGGCGCAGAGGCGATACTTGGGTTGTCTCAGTCTTCGTAATCCTGCATACTGGGGTTTTCATAGCCACCATGCTCGTGAATGATTGCTGGACTAACTCTCACGGCGATTGCGCTCTCAAAGACCTTGGAAGATTATCGTTTCAGCCTCTTTCTGAGAATCCCCTACTAGGTCCTTCGGAGTCCAAGTGAGTCTTTCCGATCCTTTCAAGTAGGCTTTGAGTTTCTTGTTAAATTTTTTCTATAATTTCTATTGTTCAATTTGTCTGTACTTTTCTTGATTTTGCGTTTTTCTGATTGAGTAGAATTGATTCAAGTGTTTGCACCCAAAAAAAAAATTTGAAGCATGGGGCTCCGGGTTTCTTGGTCGATTCCATGATACGATGAATTTTATTTTCCTATGTTTGCAATGTTGCATAGAAGCTATAATTGGTAGTTTCGTGTATATGAATCTCATTTCTTTGACTGTGACACTGTCTTGCTGTGTTTTCTCTTTTTCCATTTACAAGTAAGTCCAATTTACTGTGTATTATTTCTCTTTTTCTGCTTGAGTAGAATTCATGCATATGTTACAGGGTGCTCCGGGTTTCTTGGTCTCCCTAAACCTTAAATACTAAACAGACTCACTGTCTGGTACCAGAGGAGATTAAGGAAGATAAGAATTGGACAGAAATCTTTCTATACTTGTCGTTACTGGTGTATTTTATTGTAGTTTTTGTGCATTAGTTCTCCTTGTACCCAATGTTTTCCTTTGTGAAGGTTAAATGAATTGATAATAGGTTTTCCGAAAGATGATCCGTACCCAACATTTTTGTTTTCTGCGTTGTGGCTTTGATACTGTTTTTCTCCAAAGGACATGACTTGTTATTTATTTGGAGAGCAAGATAGATTTTGTTTCACAAAAAATATCTGAGCCAGTTTTCACCCAAAGCTAATGATAATGCAGGTTAGATGAAATGGGAGCTCTTCGACGAACCTTTCTCATAGAATATCGACAAACTTGGCGTCTTTTCACATTTCCAGTGTTGCATGCTGGAGCCGTCCACCTAGTCATCAATATCTGCAGTGTGATCTTTGTGGGAATTCACTTAGAGCAGGAGTTTGGACCATGTAAAGTCATCTGTTTTTTCAAGTGTTTAATTCTGATGACAAACGTTGCAATTCTTTTGTAATGTTAAATTTGATATTTACCTTTTGTCCGCAGTAAGGACTGGGATCATCTATATACTGTCTTCTTTCGTGGGTGCCTTGGTGGCGTCTCTTTTTATCCAAAACATTCCAGCTGTTGGTGCTTCCAGTGCTTTGTATGGATTATTGGGATCCTTGCTTTCAACACTTATTTGGAACTCGAAATATCTTACCAATAAGGTTTTTCTTCTCCTTCTCCATCCCCCGGTTCATTGATTTTGCTCATTGGTCTCCTTAAGTTTATTGACTTTTTTTGTTGGATGCAGATTGCTGTTATAGCACTGTTTGTCTTTCTCTTCGTGTTCAATTTTGCTCTTGGTTTGTTGCCTTACGTAGACAATTTTTCAAACATTGGAGGTTTTATATCAGGATTCCTTCTCGGATCTGCTCTTTTAGTCAGCCCTCAGCTAGCTCCAAATAAAGGTCTCTTTGAGTACGGCGTCAAAAGTTACATCTGGCTAAAATTGAAGCAAAAGCTGGACAGACCAGTTTTGAGAATTGTATCTCTCATTCTCCTCATCGTACTGTATGTTGTTTTCTATGATTATTTTCGATTTACTTTGCTTGGCTAGCAGTCTTCTATCACTAGTCATTTTCAGCATACGCCAAACCTTTTAAGAGATGCTTCATCTGTTTGCAGAGTTGCAGGATGCATTGTAGCAACTCAGAGTGGTATAAACATCAACGACTATTGCAAATGGTGCCAATATGTTGACTGTATTCCTTCTAGAAGGTGGCACTGCAAGGACATAGAAATCGCTTGTGAGGTATACTGCTTCTCTTGGCATTTACCAAACTAAGCAATAATTCATTGCATATAAAAATCATTAGACATGCACTCAATTAAATTCAAGGGAAGTGTTAATTCTACAAGCTCGATGCCTCAAGCTAACACTAGTTATATTCTGCAAGTGCAGACCATGGTGAGCGATGCACAGTTGACATTGACCTGTATGAGGAATGGCAACTTCAGGGTTTTTCCTTATACCAATATTTCTAGGGCAAGAAAAAATGATTTGTGCAAGATGATATGCTTGCGAGGCTAGTTGTTTTAAATGATTCTTCATTGCTTCAATATACCAGTAATAGCTGGACAGTTAATAGCAGATTTACATCTTATGATTTCGCTATATTCCTTTTCCAAACGTAGAGAAATGGGAACTTAATTAGAACCTTAAGGGAACATTTCTTACACTCAATGATGTAAGAATTTGTGGCGTGGTAGTCTTTGACCATGAATACTACATGGGGTTACCAAGTCAAATACTTGAATATGAATGCTTTTATTGTTTGTTGTAAGTTGAAGTTGGGAATATTGCATTCCTTTTGATCGGGAGTCCTAATCGAATTCAGGTCATTGTAGTAAATGAAATTCCGACTCTGTCACCCAACTGATTACACTGAAAGGGACAAAAAATGACCTTTAACCTATACTTAATTGGTTGCTACATTAAAAGGTTGCTCAGCTTCGACCTTGTATCATTAAATCTCAGTTTTATTGACCTCCAGTATTTCTACACTGATTCCGCTTTGGAAACTGTTGTGTATGTGTAAATATGTTGTGGTGCAGTTAAGTATTATTAGAGTAGTGAGTTGTAATGGAGCATAGTGCGCAGCCGCCGCCTTTACAGTTAAAATGGCCATTCATTCATGAGGCATAAACAGTGTTGTAAATGAGTGCACCCGTGGCTTTACAATCCATATCGTGGGCCTATCGCCTAGCCAAATAGTTTGTATTGGGTTCAATGCTTCTGCACATGAAGTTCCAATCCAAAGCATCCTGACCGAATTGGTAGACCCATTAAGTAACTGTAGAGTAGGGGTGGATTCTAACATAAAGAGACATGCAGAATATATATAGGATAAATAAAGCAATCTTCCTTTTACAACTTTTAATATGTAGAAAATAGGAGAAGGGCTCCACTTTTGGTAGATTTCGGCTGAAAAATTCAAGTCTTTAATTGGTCCATTGTACTGTCGGCTAAGAAAATACACACTGGACCAGTGCGCCTACAACCAAATTCCATTAATAGCCCCTCAAATGCTTGAACTGTGGATGATATGGTGGCAGCAGTCCAGTCTTTGCTCACTTCCAATTCCACCTTTTTATGTGCTGAAGAAGTAGCTCCTTAATTGTCAACCGAACTGATCATTCAACTTTTCAGTGCTAAAATAATATTGCTAATTTTGATGCTTCCAAATTACAAGATTTTAGGGCTTTGATTTGATTTGATCCCATTTGCTAATTGCTAATTGCTATCAGAATGACATTCATCTAAAAGCAACTTTGTCGTGATCGGTAAAAGGCAAAAATTCAGTGTTTTACATCTAGAAATGTTTAGTAGCCATTTTAATAGAATTCATATATTATCACATCAAAAAAGAAAAATAATTTCTGTACAATAAATCAGTTTTGGGAACATATACCATCTATTGTTGTGATGAGAGGTAGAGGGTTGAAAATTGAAATAGTTATAAGTTGAAGGTAAATTGAAAGATATGAAAATCACCATAATCATGAAAAAGGGGAGTTCCAACACACCCAGCCTGCCACACAAAAAAGCCTCCTCTCTTAGATGGCCCCTTCATAAAAGCCTACCACCACTAGGAACTAGGCACTAGCCTCACCCCACCATACCTTTTACTATAAATGCTATTTTTGTGGTTTTATTTATCTAAAGAGTGAATTAGTGTCTTTGAGGTACTTATTAAAGAGTATTAAATATTTTTAAAATAAAATGTCATTATGTTATTTAATATATTTTAAATTTATTTTCAATCAATATTCATAAATGTATAATTTATTTTTATAATAAGATAATTTTATTTTTATAAATATAAAATTTTAAATTATAAAAATAAACTCAAATTATTTATATACAAAAATTATTATATAAAATCAAACAATATATATAAATATACAAAAAAAAAATAAAACCATTAATATATTTGTAAGGTTTATGTTTTATAATTTTAGAATTTTTTAAATCTTAAATTATAAAACATAAAATCATATATATATATATATGAAAATTACCATATAAATTAGCTAAAAAATATTTACAAAAATTATCCAAAAAAATGAAATACCTCAGTCAAAGATTTTATAATTTTATAATTTAAGATTAAAAATTTTTAAAATTTTAAAATTAAAATTTTGTATTTATAAGAATAAGATTATTTTATTCTAAAAGTAAATTATAAATTTATTGATTAAATTTTTTTTAAAATATTTAATAATGTTAAAATAACTCTTGAACAAAATATTTATAAAGTATAGACATTAGATTTAGACCTCCCTCCTTTTCAGGGATTAAAAGGTAATCCTCTTAGTGGGACCCGCCAGTATTTGCTCTTACTTGATAATCGCTAACTTACCATCAACGCTTGGCAGTCAAAGGGAGCAATGTAGGTTATATCATAATAGACTCAACCCTAAGACCTACACTTACACCTTTGATCATTGGGTCCTTTCTTTCTTGTTATAATAGCAAAACAATAATAATAATAATTTCCAAGTCTTTTACTTGTTTTTTAATGAGTTATATGCTACTTGAATTGGTTGACGGTTGAGCTCTCGCTTCCTTGCCACACCATTTTACTTTTCTTCTTCTCACACGAGTTCTCAAGCACACACCCACACCCAGTCCCACACCACACACCCATAGTCCCATACCATACCCTCTCTCTCTCTCTCTCTCTCTCTATATATATATATATATATATATGAAGAAAGTGCAAATGATGCCCAACTTAATATTTGCCTTTGCATATTTACGTATATACTTAGCAAACCCATCACATTCTATACATCATTGTGGGGCAAGCACCAAGCATTTTCAGTGGCTTAATTACTTTAATTCTTTTTATCTATTAATTGTTATTGTAAAGCATCCCTTACTGTGTCATACTCAAATAGAGAATCGGATGGGACTTGTAAAATACTTCAATTTTTTTTTCAAAAAAGAAATTGAAGTTAGGAATTGGACGTGAGTACCGAAATAATTGAGACTACTTGATTGTGTGTAGAATATTTATATATTTTGGTTGCGTTAATTAATAAACTGATTTCTGTATGAAATAGGAAGTGAGTTTTTATTTGGAAGTAAAAGCGATTGGGTGGCCCAGACGAAAAGAAATGTTTTACTTTAGAAGGTTGAGAATATAATTATATATCGTCCAGTTGTTTTGTTTTGTGGGTGCCACCTGCCCCATATAATGCTTGCTAAATGCAACACTTTTACTTTTACCTTTGCATTTCTTTATCCCTTTTCCTAAACAAGGTTGGATAGGAATAATTTGTTCTTGTTTATGACAGGTTAGTGGCAGAACATCTTCCCTCTACAAACACAAAATTGCCCTTTTCATATATTAATTAATTCCTATGATTGTGAAAAACACTAATTAATTCATTCTGTTTATTATTTATTCTTTCCTACGAGTCAATGTTCAACACGGATGTTTCCTTTATTTAGTTTGGTTTTGGATGATATTCACCGCAGCTTTTAGGAATATGGTATAATAAAGATACGTATTGTATAATATGTATAAATCAATCATTGTTTTATCTAATTAACTACTTCGTTTATTTTCATCATTTTGGTTTTATTTGTTTCTTTTTGGTGTCTAAAGAGAGGAATTTTTTAGATAATATTTTGAATATCTGATGCAGAATTTTTTTTTTTTTTTCAATCTTGATATAAAAGTTAACCCACGAAATATGATCAATATATGTTTGCAACTCTTTTCACATTTCAGGAACGGCATTTAAATCAATTTTTTTTTTTTACATATTTAACTGTATCACATTTCTATATATACCTGAGAAGAGTTTCAGTTTTTTTTTATTATTATTGTTATTATTTATGTCTCTAAAATCATCTAATTCCCAAAATGAATGTGGAAGAATCAGATTCCAAATCTTGGTCCATGGCTCCATGCTCTCTAGTCAAAAGCAAAAGCCATGCAGTACAAGTGACAACAGAGACAAATGCTTAAAGTAAACAATCAAGTAAAAAAGAAAACCAGTATATAAACACACGATTTATCATTGTTTATATACTAATCTTAAATATTTCTTCCAATGCAGTACTAATAAGTAATTATTATTGACCTAGAAAAAGAAGAAGACGATACATAAGAATCACAATACTGATGATGATTTCGTGGCGTAACGGCTTTGTGATTATAAGAGTATGTCAAGCTCTTGTCATCACTCATCAGAGGTAGTTCAATATGTTTCTTCTTTTTTTTTTTTTTTCAAATGAAAAAAAGAATATCCTGTTTTCATTTCAAAGAATCACTGCCAATTTTAAGCATTACGCAATCCATTTGTCCAAATCCAAATCAAGTCACCTTAATATTCTCTCAAAGTGCAGACACATGGAAAGCAAAAGAAAAAAGGAAAATAACTTATCACAAACTCAGTTTATATTGCAAGGACGAGTCACATTATATATATATATATATATATATATATATATTGGTATGCCTAATTAACCTAAAGCTGAGGTAATGCACAACAAAATAGAGCATTTTTAGGTTTGCTATGCAATACACCTAAGAATCGTCTTAGTTAAAAAGACGGCATTTTGCAGAAATCTTGCAATCGGAATTAAAGATCAAGAAGAATGAAAGAGTGAGTGGTCCCATATAATTAAATCCCCATATTAATTGAGAATTAATTAGTATGATAATTAAGTAACTTGTCAAGATTAGACTTACCAGGCCAATCCTTTGATTTAAGATCTTTACATTTGAAAAATAGTGCATTTTTTTACATAAAAAAAATTGAAAGAAAAAATTCATTAATAAAAACTTACTTAAATGAATTAGAAACTAATTTTGTTATCTCTCTTAATATAAAAAAAGTATATTATTTTTTAAATATAAAAGATGTGGACGCCAATCTTTCCCCCCACAATACACCCTCCTTACATTATTTTCTCTCTCTAAAATTTTTCCACTGAATTTTCTATGTAAACAATCATACCCCTCTCAAACTCTATCGTATCATTTTAAATTTCACAGAATACGTGGACTGTCCACTTGTATGCATATAAGAAGAGCATTAAGAAGAGAATGAAATATGATTTGATTTGTAGGCGAAAATCATGATGATCAGGAAGAAACCCAGAGAGATTTTGCATTAGACAAATCCATCCGTCCACTGTGTTTACTTTCGGTCTATAAAATGGACCCACATATAAAATGCATATAATGCAAATTAAATTGCGAATTTGCTATATTGCATGCACAAATTAAGACTATACACATACATATACACACACGAAGCCTGATAGAAATATATATTAGTTAAAAAAACTCCAATCAAACATTAAAGTATATATATATAAAATATCTGATTGGCTTCGAATTCGATCTTAATTATTCTCCACCATGTAAAATGGGATTGAAAAAGCAGTTCCATTAAGCAGCGATGGTTGGATTTAGTAAAATCCATTGAATCCCACATGTATGTTGGTACGTGTTGGTATGTGATATGTGATTAATTAGGAATATGGCACTTTTACTATACATAAACAGGCAAGGGGTTGCCCACTATCAGATCCTGAATCCAAAGCTACTCCTTTTGAGCAAGCAAAGTTTGGATTCTGAGAAGCCCTTTTGTTTGGTTCTCCAGAATAGAAGGCATCTTATATTTTTGAGCATTTGTGTTCAAAATGGCAGCCTTATATATGTAATACATGAGCTCTCAGTTTTCTTTATTTGGAGGGTTAGTTGAGGTCAATATATATGTATATATATGGTCGGTAGTGATAATTCCATCACATAAAATGAAACTATATTTGACTATTCTAAGATGAATTGCAGAGTTATAATGTGTACCTAGTTAACCCTATTTGGGTCTTTTAACTTTAGTGGTTGCAAAGATAGATGAAAATTAATTTGAACAACTTTTACGTCTCAACTTTGAATTGTACCCATTGCTTAAAGGTTATAGAAATATATACTATTTTTATGAAGGTTTTATATATATGCATGGTTTGTATTACAAATTAAACTTTGATTTAAATATGTTCTTTGCTTTTATATATATTTTCATAAAAATTTTAATTCAGCATATCAAATTTAAAAGTAGACAAATGATTGTTTCTTTTCTTTTTTTACGATTTAGTTTTATCTTCCTGTTATATGGTTTATAGAAAAAATTAACTCTAAATTTAATAATTTATTAATTTATATGTACTTTATTTATTAATATTATAATTCCAATTTAGCATCTAAGTCAATAAACTATTAAAAACAAATTAGATCATTTTAATGATATAGAAAAAAGTAAAATTAGATTATTTAAAAAAATAGTAATATTATCTAATTTTTAAGTTGAAGAAACCAAATTAAAAAAAAAAAACAAATGGAGCAGCAATATTATATTTAAAAATAAAACTTTTTGATGCATATGCATTAAGTTTGCTTAATATGAAAGATAATGATTTTATGAATTTTGGATTGATTTTGGGAAAAATTACTCTCAATGAAAAGAAAAAAGATAAGAACTAAAATTAAAAAATGTTATAAAATTATAACCAATTTTACTATCATCTCTAACCATTCTATAGAGTGACTCTTTCAAAAATACACGTAACAAGAACACATGCCTAAAAATACCAATAAATAAAGTTATATTATAAATGAAAAAGGTGTTTTATTTTTTGCCAGAAGTTGACACAAAATCTACTTCGAGAAAAACTCGCATCCTTGTTATTAATGTAAGCCAGAGTCGGTTGTTTAACGCACATATATACAAGAAGGACTCATTACTGTTATTAAGCATTCTTTCTTTCCCATCATTAATTCCATATTCTCATTCTCCAAAACCCCACGAACACCCATCTAGCAAAATTTAATGTTTGTCTACATAACCCAAGCATATTTTAGATTGCTTGGTCCCCCACTTCCCACTTCCCCAACTATAAAATAATATATAAAACAAATTACATTAATATTTTTTGAGATTTGGTTAAATTATTTTGATATTTTTATTTTAAAATAAAACTATTTTTATTGTTATATATATTAGGAATTTTATGTTAGACTTTAATATTATAACTTAATTACTTAAAGTATATATTAGATTAAAAATAAAATTACTATCTTATAATATATCATATGAACACTATTTGTATTAATAAAAAATAAATTAAAAGTAATTAAGTATAACTTTTAAGATAAAAGAAGTGTCAAATATAATTTGATTAAACTTTAAAAAAGTTAATTTAATTTACTCTAATATATAATATAAGTTGGTAAGCGTGATAAGAGGGAAAAACCACATTATTAAAATAAAAGAGAAAGAATCATGCATGTATACAATAGTTTGCAAAATAAGAACAAATACTAGTGGCATCTTGAAATTAAGCACTTAGTGGCTTTCCATTAGTGAATAAAAACGATCAATCAATTAATACCCATTTGGTAAGATGCAAACATAATGGGACCCCATTGCCATACTGAGCAATCATTAAACAGAGAGAGCTCTATATCACTTTTTTTTCTACCAATGTCTGTCCTTGATGGCCTACTCAATCAATACCATGTATTTGCATATTATTATCTCTATATATTTTTCTATTTGTTATTCAGATTTATACTATGAAATGATGTAGATCGATACTTAAATATAGTCCAAGGTAAGGGAAGTGGATAGAAGGGCATGAAGATTGAAGAGGGATCATCCTTTTATTTATTTATTTGTTTGTTTGTTTCTTCACAAAATCAAAAGGTGATGAAAAAAAATTCAATTAGTAAAAAGATCACATATGTGGCCTAAAAAGACTGACTGTGTATGGTAGAAGATTACGAAGCACATAAGTGAAAGCAACCTCATCATTCCAATTCGCCCTTTTGGAAAATTCAACAGAAGAATATATATCTCTAGGAATAGCAAAACTGCAAATTTCAATAGAATAGAGTGCAAGAAGAGGAGCCAATTCAGTAGCTCGAGGAAGAAAATGAGGAAAGAAGAAGCCAAACAACACTCAAATCAAAGGAGAGAGGAGCTCGTATGAATGCAGAATGCAAAAATTGATGCGATAAAAAACAAAACAAATGAATCCAGTCAAACCCTGCTAATGGTAATCTCAATCTTACTTGCACACATTTACATATATTAAACATCAAAATCCTACTTCCTTCCATGGGTGAAGGGTTCTTCCTCTAAATATATAATTAGTTAATTGGAAGCAATTTGAATGTGCTTGGCCTCGGAGTATTCTTAGTTTGAACTTCGAAATTACAATGAAAACAGACAAAGGGAAAGTAAAAATTAATTTCAGATTTTGCGTATTTGACCTGGTTGATCGTTTCCCTTACCTTGGTTTCCATATCCCATGATATTACTCAAGAATATTTTGTTGTCTTCCATTAGAATGTCTGTTATTTTATTTTTAAACCTCTATTCCTTTCTGCTCATTTAAACAAGGAAAATGGCATATTGCCAATCATCCTTTCCCCTCTGTAGGAAACACCCATCATTGCTCCCAACAATCCTTTTCAACCTTGGAAACCTGTGCTTCTAAGATATTCCCTCCCTTCCATTCTTCCGTTCTTTTCACTTTTTTGTTCTTCTTTCTTGCTTCCTTTCTTTCTTATGCCCTTCCACTCTCTCTCAATTTAAATATCTCCCCTCTTCACACCCTTTTCTCCCCTCTCTTCCTTTCTCTTCTTCTTCTTCTTCCTTCTAAACTCCTGCAATAGCTATAGTATCCCCTTTTCTATTCTTTTCTTTTCTTTTTTTAACCCTCTTTTCCCTTTTCTTTTTCTTTTTCTTTTTAATTTTCATTCTATTTAATTCCCATACACAACTCTCTTGGACTTATAATGGATCCTTCTTCCACCAACTCTGTTAATGGCTTCTACTCCTTTCTCACCAGAGGAATTGACGATCTCGAACGAGTCTACCTCTCCAATAACTTCATGTCAATCCAATTCCTTCAACGTGTGCTTTCTCTTCTCCGATCCTTCCACACCCAATTGACCCTCCTCGTCCAGAAGCTTCATCTACCAGTGGGTGATAAGTGGCTCGACGAGTACATGGACGAAAGCTCCAAGCTCTGGGAAGCCTGCCATGTCCTCAAGTCTGGCATTTCAGGAATCGAAAATTACTACTCTGCTGGCTTCAATATCACTTCTTCCATCGATTCTCATCCTCATCTAACCCCACAACTCTCTCGCCAGGTCAGGTCGATCACAATTCTTTGTTTTTTGTTTTTCGTTTTCATGGAAACAAACAAACAAACAACCTTGGAAATTAGAGATTGCGGTTTGAATAATTGAGGGTTTTGTTTTTTGTTCTCCCCCTGAAATAGGTTATTCGAGCAATCTCAGGGTGTCGCAGAGAAGCGGTGGGACTGGAGGAAGAGAATCGAGCTTTAATGGAAACGAGAATTCAACCACTTTCTCTGCGTTTCGACGAGAGGGTTTCGATCGAATCGAAGCTGAACGGATTCAACGGTTTCAGGGGAGTCCTGTACGCAATGAGAAACGTGAGCTCGCTGTTGCTCATGATTCTTCTATACGGGCTGGTATACTGCTGGCCAGAATCGTCGGATTTTGTGCTGCGAGGATACGAAGGTTGCTTGTTCTTCGGATCGGCGTTCATGATCTCGACGGCGAGGTTACAGCAGCGGGTGGCGTCGGAGATCGGCCAGATGAACGGGACGCCGGGGATTCTGTTATATGAGTTCAGGAGATCGAAGATGGCGATGGAGGAGCTTAGAGGAGAATTGGAGAGACGTGGATCGCAGGGTATGGTGGTGGAGTGGGAAACGGAGGTTGCAATAAGAGAGAGGGTGGAGAATCTGAGAGGTTGTTTTGGGGTTCTGAGATCTGGAGCAGACAACATTGTTGGTCAGCTTGATGATTTCTTTGATGAAATTGTTGACGGCAGGAAGAAGCTTTTGGACTTTTGCAGTCATAGATAGGTGAAGAAGTGTGAGTGATGGAGAAATAGCTCAATTCACAAACAAATAACCAAAAAAAAAAAAAAAAAGAAACTACAACAGGTAGAGAGGAATTAGTCAGTTGCTGCTGGGTTGCTGTACTTTTAATCCTTTTAATTTTCTTTTTGCTCTTGTGGTCTTTCTCTGTTTTTTTCTTTCTTTTTTCCCTTTCGTTTTTACAGTTACCATAGTAGAAACTTTGGTGCTGCGTCTTTCCCGAAGAAGACAGTGAAGGAGATTCTCAAATTGAATGTGGGTTCTAGGATTCAGAAGAAAGTTGACAATACATTAATTATTTAGCAGGAGGACTAAATTCCATGCGAAACTTGGATTCCTCCTCTATTATAATATAAAAGAAAAAGAGAGTCAGAACAGATTAAACCAAATGATTGTAAAATAGTGGTATTAACATTGTGGTAGGGAGGTAACCCTAAACTAAAGAGTGTGAGTGAGATTAAATTTTAAATAATTTTTATTTGACAGTGAATTGATGATCTTTCAGTTGGGGCATTAAAAGAGTGCCCGTGAGTTGATATAGTAAAACGACTAATCATTCAAGTCCAGAAAGAATAATGGGAAAGGAGGCTTAGGAATGTAAGGAGCATCAGCACTTTGAGATTCCTGGACTTTGCTTTAACGTCAAAAGCACCTTCTTTTGCTCGTAGGAAGCTTTTGTCTGATTCGGTTCACTTTGAAAGCAACGGAGATGATGATGGTGATGCAAACAAAACTTGTCACCACAACCCTCTTTTGCTTGACTTGTCTTAGTCCCTTCTCTGTCTAACACACACTAAGTATGTATGTATTTGTTGGTCTGCTTCAAAATTCAACTCCTTTTTCTGGGGTTTGGGGAAGTTTAATAATATAACGAAGAAAATTGGGGGTCAGTCTCACTCTTCAGTTGTGAGTTGTAACCGTGTCTCGTGCTTTTTGTCCCTCGCTAGAAATTCATGCCTTGCCTCCTCCATAGGGTTCTATATGAGTACTGCTTTTAAAACCAACAACAATAAAATAATACAGAAACAGCAAACACTCCAGCAAGCATGCTGGATGCCGGAATGGCAAAAACGGTGTCAGCTGAGGGAACTGCCTTCCAATAAAGCAGTGGCTGCAAATGTCATTGTGCAATGACAGCTCATTAAACCTCCTATGCCTCTTCTTCTTTCTACAAAACTTATACTATGGACTATGGTCTATGGTTTTGGTGGATTTCAAAAATGCTATCTTAGTTTAATTCAACTCGACTACTACTGCTGCAGTAGGCTCAAGAAATAAGAGCAAGTAGCAGAGAAGGAAGCTAGCCTAGAATAATGGTTTTTAATTTCCCATCACAGCTGTTAAAACACATTAGTATTTATATACAAATGTTTTATTGAAAACATAATACGTAAAATAATTTTTTTCAAAAATATTAATCATATAATATTGAATTATAAAAAATATTTATGTATCATAAAGAACTTCGTAATATCGAAAAGAGAAAAAGAGTATCCACAAAAATTTTCTCCATCCTGAGTTACCATTGTCATGTTATAAAAAAAACAAAAAAAAGATTCTTCACGTTAAACATGGAGTAGCCACAAAAATTGCATTGTCAGAATGAGCACTCAGCAGAAGTATATAGTTGTTGAATGACATTTGCAGGCAATTTACAGGAGCTTTACTTAACAAGAAGTAAGAACAAATCTTTTGGGTTGAGTTACTGAGAACTCAAGCTTAACTTAAAATTTGAAATTTGAATTATTTAATTATTTTTGAAATGTATGTATAATGATAAGATATTATTTATCATAAATTTTGCAATGAATCAAATTAGTTAGAATTCAAGTTCTCCGTAACAACGCCCAAATCTTTTATATGATTTCCCACGTTCCCTCTGTACGCTGCTGATAATCTGAGCTATCTTCACAAAAAATCAGCCATGATCTCAAAGTCATAACTCTAAACAACCTCTTGATGTCATTCCACGAGTACGTGACGTAAATCCCGATTAAAGAAAGATAAGGACTTGTGAAAATTCAAAATTTGCTGATAAAAAAAAAATCTCAATATTTTCAAATGAATTCTATTTCTCTCAGCCATGTTCTTCGGATTTGTTTGGGAGGATAGAATAAGATGGAAAGGATAAACAAAAAACATATATCATTGTTGGATATTAAAAAAATATCCAAAGTATAAATTCAGATGGTTTCTTAAACTTTTCCTCTACTCTTCATTACATACTAATTTTTAAACCCTTTCAATTTTCAAACTCCCTCCAAACAAGAGGATTTGCTGTGGGTTAACCACCTTTATTTTTTAAATTATTGTTTTGATCTTTACCATTATTCGTCACTCTCCTTTTCTTTAGTAAGAGTAATACTAAAAATTTATATTTAAGAGGAAGCGTTGAGTATATTACTCTATCTCCAATGAGACTAAATCATTAAAGAACTATCATGTCTTGCGTTGTCTAGTTTCTATTATTCATCAATCTAGCATACTGGTGAGGCCCCAAATATGTTCCAAAACCTGCAATCTGATATTTTTCTTCCAAATTCCACAGGGTCATTTCAAACTCACCACATTACCATAGTTCGTATTATGAAACAGTTTAAGCCCACCATATACCTACCAATTTTAATTGATACGTATAAAAAAAAAATATGTGGAATCAAGAAGTGAACCAACTTCTTTAACTGACATCTTGGAATAATTTGATTGCAGGCTGAGTGAAAAAGGCAATAGAAACATTTTAGATCTGTTTGGTCCATTGTAATCTTCATCCTAACATTTCAGATTCCAAAAAGCATCCAAATTGCCTGAATTAGTAATTAATGCACTAACATATAGGATGCCTAATAACTTCATCCCAGAGAATGTTACTATTTCATTTACCGGTACTACATTATGTTAAGTATCCAACACACAATAACGTATAACATAACAGTGTACCAAATGCTTCAAAATTGCAGTATGTTGGTATCAACACTAGACATATCCCTCTATTGTAAGACTGCCAGGAATTAGTAGATAATACCAAAGAACTCAGCAATAAGTTTCCCGCCTGCCTGCAAAAAATGCCATATAAAATTATGCAAGAATTAATTAAACATGAAAATTAATCTCATAATGATGCAATGAAATTAAGCAGAACAACAAAATAAGGAAAATCAAGATTTGTCGTGCAATAGTATGGAGTCACTAAAAAAAAATATAACATTGTTACTTCCTATGATGATTTAAAACTTCTCTCAAAATAGACAGCCAGTAAACAGGTCGACAATGAACAATCAATATATTATATAATAACATCAAAACATGTACAGAAAATAAGATTCCAGACATGGTTTCCACTGAGCTAAGAACCAAAAAGTTTGACAACCTATAAATTCAGTTAAAGACCCATGCTCAATATCAAGAATATGCAAAATATAATCCAAATAATAGTAAATATAATTGTTAAAGGCAGACAAAATCCAAAAAAAAAAAAAAAAAGAAGCATCATCAATATAGAAAACCTTAATGGGCTAAAATATATCTACAGTGCAAATCCGAAAAATTAAGGTTGATGTTCAATCCAAGTAGGATCCTCAACCCCTACTGGAATGACATTGTTGCACAATGCACATTAATACTTGAACTCGATACATTTTAAAGAAAAATTGAGGATAACAGCATTTGATTACCAATTCATAATCATTCTTTTTACATACATAGCACCAAACATAATCTAAACTTAAGAAGTGTCTCAATACATCATTATCCACAAGTTAGTTCTCTCAATTCCATTACAATTTTACCACACAAATCATAGAATTCAAGAACTTCTAGTTGAGTGTTCAATGGATTGGTGACGCCCTTCGGTAGTTCTGTTTTACACTCAAATAAGCTTGAGACTGCAATAAATGCCATAAAGCATAAAGTAATTCATTTTTTCCGTACAAAATTTGTTTGCAAAACTGTAACATTTGATTCATTTCTAATGATGAATTCAATCCAGTAAGATAAAAGCATACCTGTACAGCTACTTATCAGCATGACAAAGACAGAACTACTACTTCACAAATAACATGCTTCCACTTGCGATGCTCAGCATTGAACATCAAACCTGTTGACCAATTTTGAGTAAGTCAGATGATTCAGCGGGTTGTCAATGCCTTCAGTTTCATTGCAACCCTTATTACCATCATCTCCAGTGCAATCAGGACCATGCAAACCACTTTTAACAGGCTGATTCATTTCAATGATCTGACCAAATAGCTGAAATGAACCAGAACCAAGTATTTTTGAGTTGCCACAATGGGTCCCAACATATTCTGCACCAATGGAATGAATACTACTCAGGCTATCTGGTGACAAGTTGTCAGACAGAGAACTGCCAATGTTTAGATCTGTTGACACAGTTTTCAGCTTGGGCACCGTGTTGTGCTCAAAGGACCTTGCAGTACAAATATGAGTGTTTCCACTTAGAAAGTTTGAGAATCTTGACACAGAAAATAGATCATGCCTGGCTCCCTGCATGCCAGCAGGAAAAGTGTCACCATTCAACAACGGTTGATTCAACTGTACCATTACTGAATTAGTGAGTTTTGTCATAGTAAAGGGGTCTTCCTCCCTATCAATTGGCACCCCTGGATACTGAGCAGCTCTAAACTTTTTTGCTGGCGGAAATGCCATATGGAGCAGAGGTGAGGGGGAAATATGTTCAACCTGCCAAGGGCTGACTCGCTTTGCATTCTGTAAGACCTCAGGTTCATCCCATGAAATCTTATATATAGACAAAAAAAATGGGGCGAAGTAAATATTAGCCAACTGAGATAGATGATAACTTTCAGAATAATATCTTACATGACCAACATAGAATAAATAAATAAATAACTCCTACAATATGACTGCCAACACAGATTAGACACATACTAGGAGACAGATTCCCAATAAGGGACATGGCAAGGACAAAAAGAAACAGAACTAAGAAAACAAAAAGATATTTATTGCTCTTCTAGTATAGAACTTGCAATAAAGGCCATGTACATTAGGAGTTTAGGACAACAAAAGCAAATAAACAAGCTACAAGTTGAATACTTCAAACACCAACATGATGCATGTTTTAGGTCCATCAAAATGTCAGAACGTTTAATGAGAGAATCAGCAATATACCAATAATATAAAATGGAGAACCCTAAACATGTAATTGCAAAAAATATACGCCAGAGGATCGGAGCTCAACCAACACTTCTCAGGAATCCCCCAACTTATCCAGATGATCTTGAATATAACAGGAGGTAAAGGTTCTAGTGTATGTAACTCCCTTAGTTTAAAGGAAAAGAAGTTTGACAAAACACCAAATATGGCAACATGGTACTGGTATATAAGAGACACTTTCCTCCATTCCTATCTTTCTCTTCATTATATCCTATAAAAGAGTCCCATCTCCTTTCTCCCCTTTCTCTTTGAGGTCCAAAAATCAAAAGCTTTCCACCATTACTTAAAAATGTATATGTTATGAAATAACTGACTTCCTATACCCAGTTGGTGGCATTATTGGTTTTGCAAGATTTTACCAACAGACCAATCCTATAAATTACTTTTTGAAACCCCCTTACACTCGTGATCTAACCCAAAAAAGTAGATACTTTGGACAAAAATATAGAAATTTAGAGGCAATAAACCAACTTATGAAAGCAAATGAAAAATTGCTGCATAAACCAATGGCGAAAACAATGATAGCATACTTCATTCTTTCAATTCAACTTCTCAAGGAACACAGATATAAGGTAAATATACTAACCTTGAACCTTTTCCAAAGTTTTGGTGAGAAAAAGGAAAAACCACTATTCCCATCTCACATGTCATCCGCCACTAGAGTATAAATTTATAAATTCTGTATAAACCCATCCCCCCCCCCACCCCAAAAAAAAAAAAAAGAAAACCAAAAGGGGGGCTTATTATTATCCCATTCCCGTATGGATTTCATGATAATGTTAGTAACTAAGTGAATATTACATTTGATAAACCACTTATATCTATATATATATGTAATATTTCATGTACATGGAAAAACACAATCTATATGATCATGAGAGCTTATTGAGAATACATAAAAGAACAAGAAATACAGGCTCCCATACCAAAAGAAATTGAAAAGAAAATGCAGAGATTAACCCCATCAGCTCTTACTAGTTGATTTAAAACTCAAGCACAATGCAATCAACTTCTTTCTTTATAGAGTGGGTAAAAGATTTGGTGTAATAATTAACATTTTACAACCACAACTTCCAGCTCCTCAACGTTCATCTGAATTTGAATCTCTCACGTTACTAAGCTTTGATATAGGTTATGAATTGTAATATTCGCCAGACCAATCAGATACATAATTCAAGTAGAAAACTATTACCAAGCAAACAAGAGGCTAAACAAGGCTGCAAGCGTACCTGAAGCATACGCCATGGCGAACCCCGCCAATGCCCATTATCAGGAGGAACAGATGCCGAAGAGACTGTCCCCTGAAACCAGGTCATCCTGGACGAATCGTCTGTCTCCATAGCCATTTTGACTCTCATTCCAGGAGTCCACATGACCTTCAGTGCTTTATCCACAACCTCTCCCTTCAACACAAAGTCTGACCACCCTGCCCTTGGATAATAGACAACTTCGAAAGGTATGTTTTGTGCAGCCGATTCTGCTGCTCTTACAACTGCCTTAACGGATAACTTCCCCCTCCCGTTCCTCGAAAATTCCCGGAAACCGGTATAGCACTCTTCCTGCTCCTCCTCCTCAACCTTAGTTCTCACGCTACCAATCTCGGAGAACCTTGTAGCGTAATAGCCACCGTTTCCCACACGTTGTCGTACAGCTCTGCGAATCCCAACGAACATCTTCCCCTTGGAGTTCTTCATGAAAACCACGGAATCACCAGCAATCAACTTCTTGTGGTTGATAAATTTGCTCCATCCAGTAGTGAGCAAGTGCCGCCTAGGCGTGCCTCGATAAATATGGCGAAAATCCCAGACGACGTCGTGAACGTCAGTGATGGACAATGTCTGGTTTGGCCGGTCGGATTTCAAGTCCAGAGGCGGGAAGATGGAGTCAGCACAGTACCTCGGCACAGAGAATCCACCGCCATTGTTGGCATCAGAAGGCGTCAGAATCTTGGCAAACGACACGACTTTATCATCTACCGGTGCCTCTGCAGATTCGGCAACGGGATGAAGGTGGTCACGACTGGCGGTGAAATAATTAAGCGGATTGAGCAGAAGCTTAGCAAAGACCTCATCCGTGACAGGATCAGCAAGGAATTGAACAACGGAGATGCGACAGGGAATGAAGGGCCGGGACAGCAGAAGAGGGGAGAGGCTTGGAGGAGATGAGGAGGCTTGCTCCAAATGGCCTTGAGGAAAGTAATAAACCCTAGAATACAGAGAAGGGATTTGAACAGATGTGCCGGCGCATGCCCGCCAAATTTTCGGATGGAGACAGCGAGGCTGTGGCTGTAGTTGCCGTGACGGTGGCGGAGGCATGATTCAAGTGTTGCAGAGAATGAGAAAGGGAAGAGCGGGAGAGGATGATGGAATTCTATTTTGGGAGATAAATCGAGCGAGAGATTGATTAGGGTTTATAAACATAAGGGTTGATAGGGACTGGCGAGTGTGATTGCGTGCGAGTATCTCTCTGAAAACTGGCGTGTCCGATTCAGTCGTGCCAAGACCTCTGAGAGAGAAATACAGAGACAGGCAGAGAGACAACAGGCACGAGAGCAAAAGCACAGTGGTGTAGAAAAGCAATGTGGGCCTTCATTGGCCATCAAATTACTACGTTACAATGTCGATTTGTAGGCAATGATGTGGAATAAAAAAGAAGTAGCATTTATTTATTTTAGAATCATCGGTCCTTAAAAAATTGTCATTAATTTAATCTTCATTTGGGATTTTTTACTATTAATTTAGCCCCAAAAATGTTTTACTTTCATCAATTCTGTCTTAATTAATTTGATGTTCGGACTAGTAATGTAATTATTAAAATATTCAGACTCAATTAATATCAATAAATTTTTAATGACTAAAGATTATTATTATTATTATTATTATTATTATTATGGTAGCTTATGAATACTATATTTTAATGATAACACATTAAAACTTATTAAATGAAACATAATTTAACTATAGAAGACTAAACATACCATTTTCGTAAGTTTCTGGCGGCCAATTTATTATATTACATTTATTAATATCTTGGATATTATGATATATAATATCAAAGTTAATCTATAATCATATATTCCAATGTATGTTATAATAAACATCTTTAACACAAATATACAAAATTTAAACAATTTGAATGTCATACAGCATCTGAATAAAAAAAATGAGTTTTCGGTGTGATATTAGTATTACACATAATTTTTGGCTGTTGGTAAGAGAAAAATACATATTAGACAAAAATAAAATTTTATAAAGACACATACTATTATATTAAAAGTAATATGGTGCGTAACATGATATATCCAACACAACAGGGAACAACTGTAAAATTTAAATATGTAATTTGATGAATTATCTAATGTGAGTTGAATATATTAAATATATTTGCTAAATTATTTACAAATAGAAACCACAAAACAAACACTGGAAAAAGGTGCGGAGGGAGTTAGACAATGGCGAACCGGTTCGATGCATTGAATGACGAAAATGGCCTCACACAAACGGGGTAATGTCGTTGGTGCCGTTACTTGTCAATACATGCTAGTTAGTTCTACAAGGCCCCGCAAAAAAAGGGAGAAGATGTGAATTCGTATTGTGAGTAGGGTCAGAGGTGGGTCCCTCTCTTTTTATTTTGGAGATTATTTAAGGATGCCAAAATCTTTAAATTTGGATATTGATACAAGATTATCTCATTTGAAAATTGAAAACGATCATTTTTTTTTTTGGATAGTGAACAAAATTTTTTTAAAGGTATTATAGATGCAAAAATGAAAATCACACTTCTCACCTTGTAAATATTGAGCAAATTAGGATGTTTAAATTATGTCATGTTTGAATTCTTTGTTGTCTAAATTATTTCAATCATTTAGTCAATTTCATTGTCTAACTCTTGCCGCTTATTTTTTTAATTTTTCATTCTTTTGTCATTAAAATTTAAAACCATGAGTCTTGATCTATGCTTGTTTTCCTTCTTCTTCCTCTCTTCCCATGCTCAAAATGGTAATGAAATAGTGCAATGAATGATAAACTATATCTTGTGATTCTTATCTATATCATGTATGTCAAAGCAAATTCTTTAAATGTTTGTCATTAGCAATATAAATGATATAGTTTTACAGAGTGATGAAAGGGAGAATGAAATCTAATACTTTACATTACTTCAGATGTTTCCATATATACATAGATGCAATGTACAGTCTGCAGCTCACGTGACTGAAAATAAAATTAACTACCAAGCAAACTGTTAAACTAACTAACTCAATAACTTAACATCCCCTCCTCAAGTTGGAAATAGATTGGAAAGAATTCCTAACTTGGAAATAATGATTTGAAATTGAGTAGCTGATAAGGACTTTGTAAAAACATCAACAAGTTGCATACTTTTCAGAACATATTGAGGGAGTATAAAATCCTCTTTGATTTTGTTGTGGACAAGATGACAATCGATCTCCAGGTGCTTAATTCTCTCATATAACAAAGGGTTTAAATAGATATGAATTGCGGACTGGTTGTTACACTAAAATGGAATTTGTTTAGGCACATTAAGCTAGAAATCTTGTAGAATGTAAGAGATCAACTGGAGTTCACACACTGTCCTATACTCTGCTTCACAGGATGACCGAGAGATAATAGCTTGTTTCTTTGTTTTCCATGAAATCAATGAATCACCAAGAAATATGCAATATCTAGTTCAGTGGACATGAGGCCCAATCACTGTCACAATATGCAAAAACAGTTAAGCTACTATCTGACTTGTAAAATAATCCAAGTGAAAAAGTTCCTTTTAAATATCTAACAACATGGAGAGCAACTTCCATGTGACATTTGTGAGGAGATTCCACAAACTAACCAAGTTGTTGCACTGCAAATGTAACATCAGGTCGAGTCATGTTCAAGTAGAGAAGTCTTCCAATCAACCTCCTGTATTGATCTGCATCTGTGAGAAGAGGTGAATCTTCATTAAATTTATAATTTTTTGATAAAGGAGTTGCAACTGTCTTCATATTTTCAAGTCCAATATCAGCAATAATATCTCATAGATATTTTTGCTGAGAAAGAAAGGTTCTATTTGGAAATCGAGCAACCTCAATGCCAAGAAAGTACTTAGCACTTCCTAGGTCCTTGATGGTAAAATTGGTATGCGAGAAATCTTTGACCTTTTTTATCTCTAATTCACAGGATCCAGCAACTAAGACATCATCTACATAGACCATGTAACATCCGCTCCAATTATTATTAAAGAGATGTTTGATAATTGTTAATTTGATGTTTAATGCTTGTGTATGTTGCATTAATGCATGTAGTTACATTAGCTTAGGGACTAAATTGAAAGAAAATAAATGAGGGTTTAGTAAGAGGTGGTTAGAGACTCAATTGAAAAGAGAAAAGTAAGTGAGGCCAAGAGTGCAAAACAACCCAGAGACCAAAGAGCAATTTTCCAAACTTCTCCTTAAACCCTAGCTACAGCCAAAACTCTCACACACTTCCAAACCTTCAAATTTTAGAGAGAGAAGCAGAAGGGGCGAGTAGAGAGAGAAATGGGTCAGCTAGGGCAAGAAAGGAGAGATTATGCTAAAAGAAGGGCAAATTGAAGCTGAAAATTAGTTCTGCAGCAAAGAGGGATCATTCTTAACACATCAAACACACACGTTTAGCAGGAATCAAGGTAGTAATCCATCCTAAACCCTGTCTTTTTCTGAAATGTTACTGTTGTTGGAAAATGTGGATTTTTACATGTTTGAACTGAGATTGGGGTTAAACCTACATTCTGTATGCTTTTCTACTTTTATGGGATGTTGTGTTGTTGAATGTATGCTCATATATGTGCTTGTAATAGATTGAAAAGGTTGGGTTGTGTTCATCTAGGGATATAGACTAGTTTTCCTTGATTGTACCATGTTTGAGCTAATAGATGGGAAATGTTTAATGAAAAATAAAGTTTGTTGTATGGGAACTAAGCTCATGTATTTAGAATTGAAAATAAAGTGCATTTTGGACTAGGTATTATGAAAATCATGTTTTTGAACTGCAGCAGAGCATAGCAGCCGACTGCTAAGCAGCGGCTGTCGACTGCCGTGTTCTTGGAAAACCTAAAAGTTTAGACAAAGGCTTAGCAGTCGATTGCCAGACACTTAGCAGTCGACTGTCGGGCCCGGATCTGCACTAAGCAGTCGATTGACCATTCTCACAGTCGACTATCGTGTTCTTGGAAACCCAGAAGTGCAGACAAAGGCTTAGTAGCCGATTGTCAGGTTCCTAGCAGTCGACTATAGGGCCCAGGTTTGCACTGAACAGTCAACTGTTGTGCTCATATTTTTACCCAGAACGCATTCCAAAAAGCCACCAATCGGCTGCCAGCTTACTGTCTGGTACTTGAGGAATACAGAGAGTCACCAGCTGACTGTTAGCCTTCCAGCATTCGACGGCAGCCTTTCAACTTGCAAAATAAGGTTTCTAATGGCAATTGAGCTTAGTAATTCTTCATACTAACTTAATTAAGGGCTCACAACATAGATAGGAAAGGAAACTAGGAGTTTTGGGTGATAATACCCTTAGTATAGTGAAAGAAAAAGAGAGCAGAAAACACAAAGAGGGAGAGAGGAAAGTATTTTCAGTGTATGCCTTAGGGTATATAGGCTCATGATCGAGTAACCGATTGTCGGTATGGGACAGCCGTTGGGCATTCTACGGTTGTGCCATAAATTGGGATGGTTAAACATCCACTTAAACTTAGATGATTTCGAAAACACCGTGATGGTTGCGAACTTTAAGTTAGTGTCATTTTCCAAAGGTCATATGAGAAACACATACTTAGAGTTTAGCATAACCATGACCATTGGCTGATTCACCCCATAGTATATGTAGAGAATAACGCACCGGCAGTGTGATCCATCAAAAAAGGGATGGTGATTCTATAGTATTATGATCCGCTCAAAAATAGAGAGGAAATGATACGGGTAAAGTTGATGGTGATCCCATGAGAGTATACCAGCCTCGTTTGTAGTGAAAGGCAGGAATCCCGTTAATCAAAGATGATCTATCAAAAAATGGCAGGGACCATTACGATATTTAGATCTACGGGGGGACGCCTCAGAATGTATAAAAGGTTAAGGCATGGCTAAATAGACATACACTCATTCATATAGACAGTGGTGCGTGGAGTTGTTGCTGGGCGACTCTCCCAATTACTCTCAGAGTGTTTTATGTATAGCTCGCATGTTATGAAAATGAAATGATGTTATGCTTACTATCCCACATATGTTTTATAAGAAATGCTTTATAATGAGAATGATGATGAATACACTTCCCATGTTTACAAGTTGATATGTTTTAAATGCACATGCATATATATGAGTATATATCATGATTAAATGTTTCACTCATTGTATCCCCATAGTATGTTATATGTTCTATGAAAGAATGTAGAGGTTTTCTGTGCAAGCATGATGGTACAGGTTAACAGATTTTGTAACTGGTTGTATTATTACTGAGATTCATTTTTCACAATAGTGTTAACATGTACCAGATGTGTAGGTTCTCTTGAGCTGGATGAAGAAGGTAAGATATGCAGAAGTGTCCAATCTAGGCACACAAACTGTTTATTTTGGATAGTATAAATACACGTTAGGATTGAGCTAGCTTTCATGATATTTTAAGAAAGGCTAGTGTAGAATTATTTTGTATAACCTATTCTAACTTATCTGTATATGAATTAGGCTGTAATGATGATTAGACTATTTAATGGGATTATGAGTGGCAAGACTGTAGCCTCTATATCCAATAGTTAATTGATTATATTTAATTAAGAATGTATGTCTATGTATAGTTAATTTAGGTGTATGTTCTATGTGTTTATTCCGCTATGATATTGAGAGAACCCGAGAGTAGAGACCAACCAAAATGACAGTTAATTAATTCACTTGGTAAAAAGTTTAAAATTTACTCGGGTAGAAGTGATAGTAACACCAACACTCTGATAATTATTTTCATATTATAATTTCTAAAATAACTAAAGGAACCATAGGATATAGGGTGTTACAGACCAATAATGCAAGAAAATAGTTATTAGTTTTCTTAAAAAATAGACAATGATCATTTGGAGTTCAAACTCAAATTTGATTATTTTAGCTGTAAATTATGAATTCCACTCCTTATATGCTTGCTTCAACCCGTATAGGGGTTTCTTTAACTTACACACTTTATTTGCTTTGGCTTTCATGTATCCTTCTGGAGGTAACAAATATAATTCTTCTTTTAATTATCTATGGAGAAATGCATTATTAATGTCCAACTGGTGTATAAACCAGCCCTACACAATGGATATAACAAAGAAAAGTCTAATAGTAACAAGTTTAGCAATAGGAGAAAAACTCTTAAGGTAATCAATGCCAACCGTTTGATTATACCCTTTGGCAACTAGCCTTGCCTTATATCTTTCTATGGAACCATTGAGGTTAAACTTGACTTTATACATCTAATTAGAGCCTATGGCTTTCTTTCTAGGTTGTAGTGTGGTTATTTCCCATGTTTGGTTAGCTTTTAAAGCATGCAATTATTTTTCTATAACCTTTAATTTTAAAAAATATGGGCTAACATTAATTCTATTTTGCTTTAAACATTGTGGATTGATAAGTAGTATATTAAAGAAGGCTCAATTAGAAATTACTGGGTCATGACACACATTAAACTAAGTCTGGTAAGTAGTTAGGTGTAGACCTTTAGTTTTACTTAAGCCCGTAATGGAAGGATCCAACAAGATAATTTTATTTATACAGGCTAGGTTCCCTCTCTAACCCTAACCCTAAGTGAGCATCCCTATTATAGTCATTGCACCATCCAGGGAATAGAGAGGAAGACTTAGCCATCAGCGACTGGGAAACTCTAACATCATGAATATGGCACAAATAAGTACGCTATCCTTATCTAAATAAAACTTCATTCAATGTTCTATATTTCATATATGTCTCAAGTTTGATTATTCAAAATTTAACATTTAACCCACTCTTTACTTTGTGCAGCCTGTTTATGTGAGTAAGGTTCTTGAATTTTTGACACATTAAACATGAATGCATCATATTTATGTGATTGAGGAAATCTATGAAATGTGTAAGATTGATTTGTGTGAGTTTCACAAACATATTCATCTAACCAAGTAGGTGGTCTTTTGATTTTGGTACTTTTACTTAGAACAGGATCTTGGGAATTTATAGAAGAGTCAATACATTGGTAGGTATGGTGGTTTCATCAAAATGGGTAGTAGATATGGTCAAGTTTAGCTCAGTATAGGTTTCAAAATTGGGATGAATGATTGAATTTGGTATTGTAGTGAGATATGGCAATTGGGAACCTGATGTTAATGAGGCATTAGGTAGGGGATCTAGTGTTTCCACCTATATCATACCTTTGTATGGGAATTATTTTTTGTAAAATTTCACATCTCAAGAGATGATAATTCTGTGATTGTTAATGTCATATAATTTGTAAAGTTACTGTCCATGAGCATATCCTATGAAAATGCATTTATATAACTTAGCATCAAGTTTATCTTTGTGTGAAAGTGTATTTTCTACAAAACATAGGCAACCAAAAACCTTTAATCTAGAGTAATATGGTATGTAACCAAAAAATCTTTCAAAAGGTGATTTCCAACTACGTATAGTTAAAGGAATTAAGTTTATTATATATGTGGCAGTGACCATAGCCTCCCCCTATAATTTTTTTCATAGATTGGCTTCAAATAAAAGTGCTCTAGCTACATGCAAAAAATGCTTATATTTTCTTTGAACAACTCCATTTTGTTAAGGAGTCTATGGACATGTTCTTTGGTGTGTGATTCCAAATTTATCAAATAATAGGGAACATGAATGATTTATAAATTTAATCCCATTATCAGTTCTGATGGTTTTGATCTTAGTTTGATATAAATTTTTTGATGTTTTGATGAAGTTATCAATTATTTGTGTGACTTGGCTCTTATGACTTAACAAAAAAGTCCATGTTACTCTACTAAAATCATCTACTAAGGTCAATACATAATGAGCTCTATTTTATTATAGATTATATATAAGGTCCCCAAAGATCTATGTGAACTAAATCAAGAATGCATTGGGAATGTATTATGTTTTTCTTCAAAGGCAGCCTCTATTGTTTGGCTAAATGACAAGTGTCATAGGCTTTGTCAAAATTTTGAAATTCTATGACACAATTTGTATCTTTCACTGCAAGTGCAGAAAAATGGCCAAGTCTTTGATGCCAGGTAAAAGCAAAAATTTTATCATTGACAATAGGACAAGTACTACAGGATATTGAACCTATAAATTGATTTATTACAGATTTTTGAAATGAAAAAAAATCCAAAATGTAGAGATTCCCTATAACAAATCCGACAACAAGTACTTTGTCACTTTTATGGTCTTTATGAGGCAATGAGATGAATGGAAAGTAAATATTATATTAGCATCTTGAGTAAGTTTATTGACATATAATAGGTTGTATTTGAATGAAGGTACAAGGAGTACATTATCTAGTTTTATTTTGGAGTTGAAAAATACTTGGCCAATTTGGTGAGCTTTTAGGATGGTTTCATCGGGCAAATGCACATATATAGGATTTGATAAAATTTGAATATGCTACATTAAATTTTGATTAAAGCACATATGGTTTGATGTTCCAGTGTCAATAATCCAAGTAGAATTATTTAACAAGCTATCACTAGTTAGAGTTAGAGTATTACTTGCAAAATCCATTATCCTAGCAAAATTAATACATTGTTTAGTGGCAGCAGGTGTATTCTTTGTGTATTTGGTCATTTCCTATTTGATGAGGAAAGAAACCATGTTCGTAAGACCTCCTCTGTCTTCTTCCCAATCTTTATCCATTGGTGTATCAATCACACCATTGGCAGTTGCTACCATATTTGCCGTAGACTTCTTAGCAAGCCCTTTCTTTGTTTCTTTAAGTTCTTTATACCAATTGGGATACCTAGTTAGCTTGAAGCATATCTCCTTTGTATGTCACTTGTGCTGCAGTGATTACAGTAACGTTCACCCCTTCTTTCCACCATCTTTTTTCTTTCCTTCATTCATCTTTTTCTTGCTTGTTTTTACCATCATTGCACTTGCTTCAGTCTCATTGGACACATAGGCCAAATTTACTTCTTTCCGTTTCTCAACTCTTAAAATCATGAAAAATGCCTTATTTACAGTTGGTAAAGGATCCAAATTAAGGATCTGAATCCTTGTGTTGTCAAAACTTTAATCAAGTCCCATTAGGAATTGTAATAGATTCATGGAAGTGTCCATTTCTTCCATCTTCTTGTTAATTACATAAGAAAAATTGCCATAACTACACTTTGGAATGGGCATCAATCTATTCATCTCATCCCAACATTTATGCAGCTTGTTATAGTAGACAACGACTAGATTATTACCTTGTTCAATATAGGTAGTTTCCCTTTTTATCTGGTATAACTGAGGTCCATTATTGACTCCAAATCGTTCTTTAATTTCTTCCCATAGATTCTTAGAGCTTGAACAGTAGATGAATGACTCTAAAATCTCCTTACTTATGGAGTTCAGAATCCAAGACTTGATCATTGAGTCAACCATTTCCATTTCTTAAAACCAGATGCATCTTCAAGGGGCTTAATCGATCTGTCAATGAATCCAAGTTTTAAGAGCGATTCTAGCAGTGACACTCTAGCTTAGGTAATTATTGTTTGTCAATGGTGAAGTAACTAAAATCATTCCAGGTTGGTTATAACTCATCAACATCAGAAAGCTCTCATCGATCTAGTTGGAAGCCGCCACAGGTATGGTGGTGCTTGCTGATCCTGAGTGAGCCATCTTAGTACACACTTGTGTTTCAAACCAATAACCTTCATTGATAAGAAACTTGTGCTTTAGCAAGAAAGATACACTTGTGCTTCAGATTAAGAAGTCGTATTTCCCCATTAGATGCTCATGCACTTCAAGATTTTGATTCCCAATTTCAAACGTGCTCTGATACCATGTACAGAGTGATGAAAGGAAGAATGAAATCTAATACTTTACATTACTTCAAATGTTTCCATATATACACAGATGTAATGTACAGTGTGCAGCTCACGTGACTAAAAATAAAACTAACTACTAGGTAAACTGTTAAATTAACTAAGTGAGTAACTTAACAATAGTAGACAATACTAGGAAATGGAATTTCTTGACCAATACCATTGGTTTTGATGCCATATCTTGTGATAGATACTTGTCCGTACATAAGCATATATTTGTATAGTGGAATTCTGGTAGTCACACATCTATTATAAATAAATTTAATGCAATTTGTTATAACTATTTTTTTGTCCTTAAATAGTAGTAGAAAGTTTTTTTTTTTTTTTAATTTCTACAAAAGTATTATGAAAAAAGCGACAACAAAACCTTGTCAGACTAACTACAAACTCAAAGCATTGAAGCAGGGTCATATAACTCGCATTGCCAATAATGTCCCTAATATGCTTGATTGAAATTCAACGATGCTTACACATCAAACTCAAGGTTCTGAAAGCAAAACAAAGCAAGCATCTAGAAGCGTACAGTCATTCTTCTTTGCCGTTCTCCTTTAAACCTCCAAAAGAATGAATTTGTTATAACTATTTTTTTGGAGCTTCGAAAAATGGCTGCACTTTCCTCTTCAAAAATTGCTTCCATCATCCTATTTAATTGCCATTTTGAACGTGGAAAAAGAGGAAGAGAGAGAAAAACAAAAATAGATCAAAACGCATAATTTTGAGGACAGAAAAAAAAGGCAACACATGATAGGAACTAGATGGCAAGATCGATTAGACGGGTTGTTATCATCTAGACAGCAGAAGACAGGACAACAGAAGATTCATAAGCTTACGCAGTAGAAATCAACCTCAAAACTAGGGAGCTCATTCTCCTCTAATCTTCATAGGGGTCTATTCATTTACATTTATTTTAGAAAGTCAACTTTTCATACAATAATCAATTATGTTTTTTAAAAACGAACCCACAAAAATTCAACAAAACAATAATAGTTAACTATAGTTGAACACATGAAAATTATGAAAGAGTAACAAATTAAATTTTTTATTTATTTTTTATTATCTTTGAAATATAAAAACATTATTATACTTTATTTTTAAAAATATTAGCATGACCTTTAATTCACGCTAAGCCTACTACTAAATTAGAATGTGTCAACTCAATACGCTAAAATACATTTTATATCTTAAAAAAATATTACAATTTGAACAATAGGAAATGCAATTATGCATTAATTTCCCTTACCAAACTTGATTCGCCCCCATCCAGAAGCAGAAAGGATTGATATCTAGAAAGCAAAAAAGGAAAGGAAACTAAACTTGATCTTGAAAATATTACATCAACTTGTCGAATACTGACATCAAACACTCGACGGAATATCAGAGTTTCATAGTATGAAATTTCAACACAACAATCCAAAGAAAGCCAACACACATACAATATTACTATTTCAACACGACAATCCAAAAAAAGCCAGCATACATAGAATAGTACTCCTGCAAGGTCAAGAATAATCAGTTTCTTCCCTCCCTCCCTGCCTGAGTGAGTACCTTCACCTGCACGAAAGGCTGCCTGAATTATGTAAAAATTAATCAAAACAAAAGAATCAGTCTCATAAGGATGGAATGGAATGCCCTTAAACCGAACAAAATTAAGCTATCCCGAATTTGACGTGCAGTAATATAAAGTCAGTATTGATGCGATAACTACACATCCTCATTTTTATCTGGAAAGGGATGAAATATGAAAGACGAACCACGCTATAAAACTTAGTCAGTATAACAGACAAGACAAAACAATGTTAAGTCCCAAAAGGATTTAAAACTTCATTTCACTGTGAAACAAATGAGATTCCCAACACGGTTTGCACTTCACTGGAGCAAATAATGCACCTGTTATGAATTCGGTCAGATTCAAAGACCTAAGTTTAATATCAAGAATATGAAATATATCTGTTGTTAAAGTGAAATAAAATCCACACACACATGAAAAAAAAAAAAAGAAGCATCATTAATATAGCAAAAACTTATTGAGGTAAAACATATCTATGATACAAATAAATTTTTAAGAATATAAATGGCATCATATTTATCTACCAGTTAAAGGGTACAATAACAACCCCTCCATCATAAATTATTTTACAATCAAATAATTAAGTTTAAGACTGGCAATAAACGCCGTAGAGCCTAAAGTATTTCATTTCTTCTGTACAAAATTTTTCTAATGTAACAGCAATAGCTGATTTAATCAGCTGATTCATCTCTAATTATGAATTAAATCCACTCAGATGTATGGCATACCTGCACCACTATATATCGGAATGCAAAGACAGAACTACTATTTCACAAATAACATGCCTCCACTGTCGATGCTTTATGGCATTGGACATCAAGCCTGTTGAGCAATTTCAAGTAAGTCGAATGATCCAGTGGGTTGTCAATCATTTCAGTTCCAATGCAGCCCTTGTTACCATCATCCCTTGTGCAACCAGCACCATGCAAACCACTTTCAACAGGCTGATTCATTTGAATGATCTTACCAAATAGCTGAAATGAACCAGTGCTAAGTTTGGTCGAGTTGCAGCTATGGGTCCCAACAAATGCTGTGCCAAAGGAATGAAAACTACTCTGACTATCTAGTGATAAGTTGTCAGATGGAGAGCTGCCTATGTTTAGATCTATTGACACAGTTTTCAACTTTGGCACTGTGTTGTTCCCAAAGGAACTAGAAGTGCACAGATGAGTATTATCACTTGGAAAGTTAGAAAATTTTGACACAGAAAATAGATCATGCCTGGCTCCCTGCATGCCAGCAGGAAAAGTATAATTCAACAATGATTGATTCAAGTGTCCCACAGTTGAATTAGTAAAACTTGACATAGTAAAGAACGGGTCTTCCTCTCTATCAACTGGCACCCCAGGATAATGAGTAGCTCGAAACTTTTTTGTGGGTGGGAATGCTGTATGAAGCAGAGGTGTTGAGGAAATATGTTCAACCTGCCAAGGGCTGACTCTCTTTGCATTCTGCAATACTTCAGGTTCATCCCACGCAATCTACAATTAAATGGCAGAAAAGGGAAGCAAATATCAGTCAACTCAGATATAAGATAACTTTCAAAACTTTATCTTACACAACTAAAAACAAATGAGGGGGTAAACACCAGTCATTACTCATTCATACCATGTAACTGCTAACATGCATGGAATAAATACACACACGGAGAAAGATACCCAACAACACTTACTTGAGAGTTTGACATGGCAACCACAACTAAGAACATAGGCAAGAAAGCAAAAAGATAATCATTGCCCTTCTATTATATAACTTGCAATAAAGGCCATATATATTAGGAGTTTAGGACAACAAAGCATATAAATATTAAGGTGAACTAGAAGTTGATTACTTCAATCGTCAATATGATGCATGTTTAAGCCCATCAAAATAGCAAAATAGAACCTTCAAATGTTTTTTGAGAGAATCAGCAATATACCAATGATATAAAGTGAAGAACCCTGAAGAAATAATTGCAAAGAATATAAACCAGAAGATAGGAATTCAACCACCAGTTTTCAGGAATCACCCAACTTCTCCAGAGGACCTTGAATATAAAAGGAGAGGTAAAGATTCTGGTGTATGTAACTTCCTTTATTTAAAGGAAAAGAAGGTTGACAAAGCACCGGCATAAGGCAGCATAGTATTGGTAAATAAGAGATTTTCCTCCTTTCCTATCTTTCAATTCAAAATATTTAAACAAAGTCCCATCTACTTTTATCTTTCTCTTCCAGATCCGCTCATGAGAGAGCCTCCAGTCATTACTCTACAAGTTATTAAGTAACTACAAAAACTGTTCCAAACCAGATTTATGAAGATATATCCATAAATATTCAAATGAATGTGACCATGCTTATGAAGAGAAAAGTTGTCCTTCATGATGGCCCATAGGCTACAAGTACAAGGTAAACCTTTGTTTCACAAGTAGTAATCGTCGATAATATTCAAATAGAAATAGAAATGTTAAGTTGTAAATAAACACTGTTTCAATAGCCATTAAAATTTTAAAATGCTAATCATATTTGCCAAACTCATCCTAAACCAAAGACGGGAAGAAAGAAACAACAAAATGCTTGAAATCTAAAACTAAAAAGATCACAGAGGAAGCAAAACAAAATTATCCCGAAGAGCTCTAATCCATTGACTTCCTATTTCCATAAATGGAAGAATTTTACCTATCCCAAAATTGACTTCTTGAAACCCACTAACTCTCATGATCTAACCCAACAGGGTGGATAATTTAAACAAAAAATGTAGAAATTTAAGAAGCGACAAGTCAACTTATCAAAGGAAATGTAAAAACCACTCTTCCCTTCTCATATTTCATCAATCACTAAAGAGTATATATTGTCTGTATTGCCCGCTTACTATATCCCATTCCCCTAGGAATTCACGATAATTTCAAATTTCATTAAAATAATCATTCCACACAACAGTAACTAGGTTTTGGTAAGGACTTTCTTTGATAAACCACTTTTATATATATATATATATATATCTTCAGTTTGATGTTTATGGAAAAACATAACCTTGCCATAATGAGAGGTTATTAAGAATCCATGACAAATCAGAAATATAAGCTGCCATTCAACTTTAATAAAGGCTACCACTTGTAATGTTTGCCAGACCAAAAGCTAAAAAATCCCGGTAGAAAACTATTATCAAGCAAACTACATAGAAGAGACTAAACAGTGCTGCAAGCATACCTGAAGCATACGCCAAGGAGAACCCCGCCAAGGCCCACTATCAGGAGCAGATGCCGAAGAGACTGTCCCCTGAAACCAGGTCATCCTGGACGAATCCTCCGTCTCCATGGCCATTTTGATTCTCATTCCGGGAGTCCATACGACTTTCAGTGCTTCCTCCACAACCTCTGCCTTCAACACAAAGTCCGACCACCCTGCCCTTGGATAGTACACAACTTCGAAAGGCATATTTTGAGCTGCCAATTCTGCTGCGTCTACAACTGCCTTAGCGGATAACTTCCCCTTCCCGTTCCTCGAAAATCCTCCGAAACTAGTATAGCATTCTTCCTGCTCCACCTCCTCAACCTTAGTTCTCAAGCCACCGATCTGGGAGAACCTTCTGGCGTAATCACCACCATTTCCTGCACTGAATCGCACGGCTCTGCGAATCCCAACGAACATCTCCCTCTTGGAGTTCTTCATGAAAACCACGGAATCACCGGCGATCAACTTCTTATGATTGACAAACTTGCTCCATCCAGTAGTAAGCAAGTGCCGCCTAGGCGTGCCTCGATAAATGTGGCAAAATCCCCAGACAACGCCGTGAACGTCAGTGATTGACAATGTCTGGTTCGGCCGGTCGGACTGAAAGTTCAGCGGCGGGAAGATGGAGTCAGCACAAAACCTCGGAACAGAAAATCCACCGCCATTATTGGCATCAGAAGGCGTCAAAATCTTGGCAAACGATACGACCTTGTCATCGCCCGGTGCCTCGGCGGATTCACCGACGGGATGAAGGTGGTCATGGGAGGCCGTGAAATCATTGAGCGGATGGAGTAGAAGCTTAGTAAAGACCTCATCCGTGACAGGATCAGAGAGGAATTCAACCAAGGATACGCGGCAGAGAATGAGTGGCCTGGAGAGGAGAGGAGGGGAGAGATATGGAGGAGAAGAAGAGGCTTGCTCCAAGTGGCCTTGAGGGAAGTAATAAACCCTAGAATGCAGAGTAGGGATTTGAACAGATGCGCCGGCACATGCTCGCCAAATTTTCGGGTGAAGACGACGAGGTTGCAGCGGTAGTTGCCGAGACGGCGGCGGAGGCATAGTTCAGGTATTGCTGAAGAAATAAGATATAAATTAATTAATTCTATTTTGGGAAGGAAAGTTTCGTTAGGGTTTATAAACATTAAAATGTTCAAAGGAGTAAGGAGTTATGTGTGTGAAAGTGTCTATCTCCAAAAATTGGTGTCTCCGATTGATTCGTGCTTAGACATATGTGACTGAGAGGGAAGCACACAACACACAACAGAACGGGGACGGAAGCAGAAGTCCAGTTGGAGAAAACACACAATAAATTACATTAATTTCTTTTAGAGTGTAGTTCAAATATATTCAATTATTTTTTTAATTTATTTATTATAAATGAAAATATTTTTTTACACTTGTTTTGTTTTTAATTTAAAATTTTAGAGAAAGAAAATATTAATATAATTTAGTTAGGAAGTCTCTGATTGGCCCCAAAATTACAGTTTGGCCACGACAGTGTTACATGTCTACATTAGAATGTCGATGAGTGCCTCAGTGGGACCAGCTCTGCACACACTCCTCGCTTCATTTATTACTTCGTCAGCACCAAAAGACCAAAACCACTCTTTTTTCCTTTTTGGATTATTGCGTCTGTCAGCTTATTCAATTCAATAATGTAATAATTAAACTTAATAATTTTCCGTCCCGTTGAAACGGAATAAGAAAAAAAATTTAAATATAATTTTTATATTTTTATTATTAAATTTTTTTAATTAAAAGTTAAAATATGTGTAATTTATATTATTTATTTATTTTATGATTAATTTTTTAAAAAAATTATTTTAATTAAAAAATTTTAATATTAAAAATATGAATAATCACGTATAAATTTAATTCATAAAATAATTGGCCACCATTTCACAATTGACAATCTTTTCGGGTTTTGCTGATTATGAATCAAAAATTCTTTGACTATCATCATATTTCTTTTGGCTAAACAAATCGTTATATTTTTAGTTAAATTAATATCAAATATTTTCATTATGTCTTCACAGTTCTTAATTATTTTTTTAATTAAATATTAATATAATACTTTTCAAATAAGTTTTAAAAAATTCAGTACACGGAGAAAAAGAAGTCATAAAATGAAATATAGTATAATTATTGAGAGCGAATGTACAAATAATATATTTTTATGCCAATAGAGAACAGCTATTTACGTATATTGTAATTTGCAAGTTGGGGAGAAAGCCAGGGTTGGACGTTGAATGACCAAAATGACCTCACAGTCTAACACAAACGGAGCGGCGTCGTTATGTTCTACTTCTACAAGTTAGTTAATAATACTGTAACTGTGATGCCATGGGAGGAGAGGGGACCACTAGAGTGTGATGGAGAGGATAAAAATTTACAAGACAAATAGTGATGGCAAGTTCACATTGATCGTTGCCCTGTGCTGTGTAAATTCTGTCTTCTCTTTAAAAAAGTCAAGTTGTGGTGCAAGCTCTCAAAGATTTTGCTACTAGAGTTGGACTCTCTGGTAATGTAAATAGTTTATAATATTAAAATTTAAAATAGAATGATATTTATATAAAATTAAGGAACAGGTATATTTTATACTTTTATATTATAATTCAAATATAACTATATTTAAATTTTAAAATATCACATTTTGCTTCTTGACTATTATAAAATGCGAAATAATTAATCGTATAGTCAACCTTGTGAAATTTTTTAAATGATATTAACAAAATTTTTTTAAGAAACTTTTTTTTTTACGAAACATAATAGAGATTGATCTCAGAAAACTCAGATATTTATTTCTGTTTATTAATGTACAATATGTGACGACATAAATGTTAAAAATAACATATACTTAATATTTTTTTGTAATAATTTAAAAAAAATTGTTATATTTTAAAATTTAAATTTTAATATTGTAATTAAAATATAGTTAATTAAAAAAAATCTAAATCTATGACTTAAATCTTAACTGTTATTTAACATTTTAATTGTCATAGCATATATTTTATTAATTAATTTGGCCCCAAGAAATAGTCATTACCATCCTAATTGCCGTAATTGATTTGTTGTTAATGCCCATAGGTGAATGCCAGCATCATTGAACATTATTAACTGTTGGCAACTAATGCCATAATATGCCGAACCATCACTATCGTAGACTTGCTCCAACACATCATTCGTTAGTTCTCATATAATTATTATATCATTACCTATTGTTTATACTGCATGAATATCAACTGCGCGGTCTTTAATGAAGAAATTCAACTTAGCACAATATAGACGGAACTAATAGTTAAATAGAAACATGATAATTCATTAACCAAAGCATGGAGAGACTTGTCCAATCGTATAACAAAACCACAGTGAAAAAAAAAAGGGAAGCTACGACGACAACAAACACGCCACCAACCAGAAACAAAAAGAACGATGGATCGACGACATAAGGGAGGTGGGGGACCAACAGCATGGTACCTTTATTAGTTTATTCAGATTTCGACACAATTACCACAACTAGTACAAGACACTAGCAAAGACACCTCATCGGCCACAAGAAGATACCTTAGACGTCTTTAAAGATGGCAGACGGAACAGAGCGCAAAAGTTAAATGCACATCATTCTTCCTCTGACTCAGACTCCGCATTCTGAAGCCACTCAATGAAAGCCTTGATGCTTTTCCAAATTAGCGAACTCTTATTCCTGCCAACCACACCCTGCTGGTACCATTCCAGTATGGGCTCTTCCTCCAAAATATCAGAATCATAGAGATCCTTTAGGACCAATGCAACCTCCTTCACTGCCTCCGTGCTTGCTTTCCCACAAAAAGACTCTATAGCATGCAACAAAACCATTTGAGAACCCCCAATTTGAGCAGCTACTGAAAGGTAATTCTTCTTTTTCGAAGCCACTTTGGCAAATCCTTTGCCAACATCCTCAAAAAGAGCTTCCAGTAAAGCATTAACACCCTCTTGGGGATTGCCAGGGAGAGAACCAAGAAAAGATTTGAGCTGACCAGCAGAAGAGCTTTTCTTCAAATAGTCTGTTATCTCCTCCACAAGCCTAGTATTGGTGTTAACAGCAGTGCCATTTCCATGTGTTGGAGAACCCTTCAGTGACTTCTTCACTTCATGAGTTGGAGAACCCTTTGGTGTCTTCTTCACCTCATGTGTTGGAGAACCCTTTGGTGACTTCTTATCTTCACTACTGGTAGAAAGCATGACCATGTCAGCAGTAACAGCACTTAACTGCTCCAGGATGCGCTGCCGAGCTGCATCCAATGAAGTGTCTGTCTGCCATTGGACATCATCATCATCATCATCACCACCATCAGATTGGCCCTTTTCATCAGCACGACTGTAAGCAGGGGACCAGTCCTCATCTGAACCAGGGTTTTTCTTCTTTGATGATGCTTTAGAAGCATCCTTTGAGTTAGCCACAGTTCCTTTCTTTTTCCCTTCCTTCTTGAGCTTCCTTAGTTCCTCATCAACAGCCTCCCCTTCTTTAAGGCGCTCCTTTTCAGCTCTCCTCATGGCCTTCTTGTCTTTTGATCCCTTCTTCTGCTCAGGTGGGTTCTTAAGTATAAACGTTGTAAGCTTGTCCCTCATATCAACATCGGAGACAAACCCACAGGCAGCACACTTTAGGGTGATCATCTGTGTCTTTGTGAAAACTATCTCAGTTTCAGGATTCCCACAACCATAGCATTGAACATATTTCTTTATGAAATTCTCAAGGAGCCCTGCAAGCTTTGCAGTTTCATGGGCCCCATTCACCAGGGAAGTTCCAGTCTTCTCATCAAATTTTGATTGGGCCCCAAGCTCACAACCAAAATACTTGGTAATGTAAGATGCAGGTCTAGCCAGGGCCTTTGCAATGTCAACCATGTTCACCACATTTGTCCTAATGCCATTTCCTCTACCTTCTATCTTGGTTATCATTTTTGGCATCTTATACCTATAGAAGGCATCATCACGGTTTGAAGCACCAATATTCTGTAAGGCCATCTTGATTCTTAAGAATGTCTGGAAGCTTGATAAACTTAATCAGAAAGGAGGAAATGGCTGCATAAACTGACAACCTATGCAAGTATTTTTTTGGACCTCTAAAAACCCAAAACACAGGCAGCCAGTTTCATCTACAAAAGCTCTATTCTTTTTTCTTGACGTAGGACAATACTCCCCAAGCAAACCAATTGATGTCAAAAAGAGGGAAACTCGGTCAGACATAAAAGAGGTTTCAAACTTTAGACCCTCCACTTTGGCAAACTGCAGATACAGCAGAATGAACTGCCAACTTTCCTATAAAACAATAGACATTATGAATTATTTGGAAGAAGAAACCAACAATGTGCCAATAAAGAAGACCATACTAAGTGAAATTCTACTTGAAAGTAATTGATGCATGAGTGCTAAAAATATTAGACTTTTGTATGAGATAATCAAAATATAATGCAGGAAACCGTGCCAAAAAAAAAGGATTGGGAACAAGAGGATCTCAATTGGCCAATAAGTTCTAAGAATCCAATTACATGTCTCCTGCAAACCAGAACAATAGAACATCACATTCGGTAAATTTATATGGATTAAAAAAATGTGTCTGTAATTGTGAGAATATTGGTTTAAATCCCTAAGCTGGGGTACATATACACCAAGGACCATCAAGTATTTAAAGAACGATCCTACGTAAATAGAAAACCAAAATTCTGCCAATTCGATATATTTGCCCATATTCAGCATCGATAATGGAAACAAATATGATGTTCAATCCAACGGAGTTCCAAATATCCAAGTCGAGATGAATTGTCTTAGATCGAAACTCAATCACATATCAATTGATTGATCCTAAAATAAGTCAGAGACATAAACAGGAAGATCGAATCATTAACCAAACTTGAATTATGACATAAATATAAATATCGACAACGATCGCGGCGTTATAACCAAAAATTCAATCAGAACTGCAAAATCCAGCCACGATCAAACAGGCGATACCAAATAAACAAACAAAAGAAGAAAAGAAGAGCGGAAGATATACATTCGAACAAATAGAACACAGATAGAAAATTGATGCCGAACCAAAAATTACGTAATCGTACCCATACCTGCGGAGAGATGAAGATTGGAGAGGGAGGCTTCGCGTCTCTACTTTGCGTGTGACTGTGTTGAAGCGGAAGAAAAGAGTGTTAATTGAGGAGCGCAGGATGCCGATTATATATGCCACAGAGGGACACCCTAAGAAACCCTACCTATGCGTTAGTTGTTAGGGGTTGTTCATCTTAATTAATCATTCAAAATTATTTACTTTTTTTTTTTTTTTTGTCTGAGATTCAAAAGGCAAAATATATAATTGCCTTACTTTATCTTTTGTTCCCCAATAATTTCACAATTTGACTTTAACCCTTTTTTCTTTTCTAGAAAATTATTACAATAATATTTTAAATTAAATATAATTATTTTTGTGAAATATGAAATCTACAATGTTTTATTTTTGAATGATTATATAGTAATATAGTTGAATTTTGAATTTTAATAAATTTTTATATAAAAAGTGCAAAAAATCCTTAAAAAACTATATTTCTAAATGTGATAATTTAAATAAATTTTAAAAACGAAATACTATAAATTTTTATTTAAAAAAGAATTTATTAAGCACCACAATAAATAGGATGTTTATATACGCCCTTCGAAATAATTTAGTTCTGTTTGAATAGTTTTTAAATAAAATAATAAAAGAATGTTTAATATTTTGCTTTTATCAACTATTCTAAACAATCGAAAGATAGAAGGGTATTAATTATTCAAAAAATTCAAAAAACCAAAACAAGTTTTACATACTTTAAACTCCTAATTTTCAAAGTATTAAGAAAATACGGAGAAGATTTCAAGAAAACAATTATCATCAATGACAATGTTGAAATTTTAGAAATTTAAATATCTTTTGTTTCAACCTAATTTCAAAACAAAGATGTCAAAGAAATTTTTTTAATTTCATTTATGTACTAACATGTTTATGCCCAAATGATAACTTATTCAAATTTTCTGGACCCTAGAATAATTTGTTTTATATATGTATATAAGCCAAACACTTGATCAATGCTAGAAAAAACTAAATTCTATAATATACTGTGCAACACGTGATTATTTAGCTATTCAAGGAAATTTCAATTTATCATTGTTGGGGTTGAGTTCGAATTTAGAATGGACACCTAAATGTTTAATGAGCTTTGACCCAAACAAAACCGGCCCAGCCCACGAATAGGCATACACTGATACAATTGAAATGAAAGCTTCTCCGACCTTCCTTTAACGAGATCTTTTTTTCCAGTAAAAAAGAAATCCCACATTTCGGGGAAAAAACTCCCACGTGTTTAATTACCAACTGTAATTTATGTGGGTTATGATATGATCCAGTTATGTTTTAAGAAAAATAAACGCCTGGCATTTACAAAAATGTAAAACAATTTTTATTTTAAAAATATAATTATATGTTAAAATAAGAAATTAAATAATAAGAAATTATTTAATTTTTTATTTTATTATAATAATTTTTTTAATTTTTTTATATTATATATTTTATTTTATTTATATTAGAGTATTTTTAGTTATTAGTCATTAAAATTATATATTATATAATATAAAATATATAATACAATAATAAAAAAAAGATATTATAACAAAAAATAAAGAGTTAAAGAATATTTTATTATTTAATTTATTATTTTAAAATATAATAATTATTATTTTAATGATATTTTAAAAATAAAAAAATAATATGTACTTTTGCATATACAAAAATTCTTGTATAATATATTGTTTTAATCACATTGCACTTTATTTTATATTTTATTTATTTCTCATAAATATTATTTATTATATTATCATACATTAAATTTGAATACATCTTTTAATAATATTTTATATTAAATAATATATAATTTTAAAAATTTTAAAAATTATTATAATATGAACATGTTATGCCTACTATAAAAATGAGAATGAAAAAAATAAAAAAAATGAAAGATGTTGGAGAGATGAAGTGGAGTGGGTGACAATCACAATACAGCCGAATAATTATTATATCTAATCTGCTCCCAACAAGGCGGACTTCACCTGTTGTCAACGACAGCCGATACTTCTCAAGCGAGTTGCAAGACTCAGCTAAACAACTATCTTAGTTTTAGCTCAGTTTCAGGTGCAGCCAGCCGGCGCCGAAGGCGGCGGACAATGGAAAACGCCGACGTTTTCTTGGGCTTACACGATTTCCTGGAGCGTATGCGCCAACCCTCTGCCGCCGATTTTGTCAAAGCAATCAAGAGGTTTTAAATGACAACTATCAATATCAAAATCTCAATCTCTCGATTTGAATCTTGGAACCTCTCCGTTTCTGTCTGTTACCTTTAAATTTCCACTTTGTCGCGCTTGTTCATTTGTTCTAATAAATTGCATTTTTTTTTTAAGTGCTTTCCGCTTTGGTTATATTTTGACGGTGTTTTATAATTATCTGTTTACTTATTATTTCCAACTATACAACATGTCAATGGAACCTCCGAACTACATCGTGGAGAAGATCTTGACTTTGATGGTGTTTCTTGGAGGTTTAATAACTTGGAGGCAGCTGTAGTCAGTAATTCAGAATTCAAAAATATGTTCCGTTGATTAAGACAGCCCATGGCCGTTACTTATAAAACTCGCTTCGCAAAGTTTCTTATGCTTTGAACCATTAAAATTCTTTATCCTTTTATGAGATCATGAGACTGTCCAGAAAAAAACTTTGAGTGGGACAATTTGTCTATTGCAGCTTTATTGTGTCATTTTCAAATAATGCTCCAGATCCAGAGAGGGATAGTACCGCAGTACAGCAGTTCCTTGCTAATATGGAAGCAGCTTTCAGGGCTCATCCACTTTGGGCTGGCTGCTCTGAGGAAGAGCTGGAGAGTGCTGGTGAAGTGAGTTTCTCTTTAACTTTGCTTCCTTTCATCATGACTGTAAGTTATAGATGGTGCTTCTAATTTCTGGTTATGCAATGTCATCTAGATATTGGTCTGAAAATGAACCAAGAAATAGCTAGATGTTGTCAACAAACCCCTTTCTACATTTCTTAATAGATGGAGATGAAATTGAAAAATGTTTTAATATTTCAAATTATTAAGAGAACTAATCAATAAGGCTTTTATGGAAATAAACATTATTCCTGACATTCACTGCTATGGCCTGATATTGATCCTCCCATTTCCCTTTCCTTTTCCCTCTCTTTCTATTTCTATGCCATGCAGATTTTGTCAAGCTATTGCTTATGTGAAAGGGAAAGAGTTTAAAAACAAAGAAAAGAAAATAAAGATGACTAACAAATAAGGGATTTTGTTTTTCCACACTCTATCTCCCCCGTTCTATATTCATGTTGCAGTTTTGATCTCTCCCACTTACCTTGGGATGATTGAATTGAGTTTGTTATACAATGGCTACGCCCCACTTCCCTTCCTGCATTCCATTTCTGCTGGAGATCATTTCTTGGTTTTTCTGCATTTAATAATGGATGATTGCATTTACTAATTAGAAATATAGAATTCAAATGAAAGACTTTAATCCAGCAATAGGGATATCTACATTACTACATCGGTGGAAAAAATCCTGTATAGTTGTGAAGGCTCCAATAGTACTGGTAGGAGGGCTAGAGGCCTCAGCATGGCTGTTGTCAGTTTGTCACCAGGTTGAGAAAGATCAGCTACTTAGTACCCTACATTTGAAAGTTGCAGATCTGCGGTCATGGGAGAAAAACACAGATCTTAATGCCATGAATGGTCATGGGCATTAAAAGCTACTGAAATGAAATTATCTGAATTTCCATCATTGGCTATCTAGAGGGATAAATGATTTGAAAATGTAAACTCCATTATGGGAGTTGTGAATGATTTGGAAACATAAAGAAATCTATAGGACGTGTATCTCCTAATTTTGTAAGAATCAAAGGCTGCTGAAGCATAAAAGGCATCAATAGTATACAGTAGTGGGAAATAGAAGATGTTCCAAATTTATAAATTTCATTGATGAAATGGAAAAGGAAAACTCTGAACTTGATATATTTACAACCTATAACTACTTCAGTGGCATAGACATCCCTATCTCTACTCTATTGTCTACTAACATTCTACTAATTTGATGACATTGAGTCGATATATTCATTTTGGTCTTATGCAATATCTTTTCACGTATAAAATAATAGTTATTAAAATAATGTTCACTAATAACAATAATATTCTAGCATAAACCAATCATTTTCTCAGTCACTCTTAGTTCTCATCTCTTTCCCATTGGTCTTCTTTGCTGTACTCCTTTGATTTTTTACTGTGCTTAGAGGAATTTATTGTTTACTCTATCTAGTATTTAACCCCCTGTGGCGAGTATTGCTTGCATACTTGGTCTGAACTAGACATCAACCGCATACCATCTGATGTTGGTCTAAGAGACATTCTGTTAAATTACATAATCTTAAGTGCTATAAGAGAAAGAAAAGGAGCGGGAAGCCTGAAGCTAAAACAGAAATGAAAGTATATTCTAGAAAAGGCAAGAATAATGAGGTGGCAAAAAAAGTGGGAGGGGGAGCTGGTTGTAACAGATTGCTAACTGACTCTGATGAGGTGGACAATTCTGTTAAAGTGAACGGTGGTGGGAGTGGGACAACTAACAGCCAGGATGGGTATTAATTCTGGAAGGGAGCTAAGGAGTGGGGCATCGAGGATTTGGAGAAGTTGGGAGAGTGCTAGCCTCTCGAAAGCTAGCAACACTTTCTGCATACAGAGCTTCTTTTGTTTTCCTTTATTTTAACTTTTCCTTTTCTACTATTCTATTGCTGGATGATGAATACAGGGAGACAATGAGTGCATGGGTGTAGCGATTTCTGTCCTATTTTGCCTTAAATAAAACTACAGCAATATTCAGTGAGACAGTCAGTACCTAGGCTCTATCACATTCTAAGGATGCATATTGTTTAAACTGTATTTAATTGTTATAGGGAAAAATTTTTAACCACTTTTAAAAGTGTTCTTTGGTTTGTTAACCTTTAGCTATGGTGTGCCCCAGTCATCTATATGAGCCTCTTATTTATTTTGTTCTTTTACCAATTAAAATAGATAAATAATGTTCCCACCTTTTCCTCAGAAGTTGTGTGCTAAGTTTGTTGTTGCATTATATGCATATTTTAGTTGACAAGTGATTTGGATACAAAGGAGGCTCAAGTCACTTATTTTGTTGCAAATTTCTGATAATTTATCTAGTTAGTCTGTATGTCAATGTATGTTTAACAGTTAACACCCATTCTTGAAATGGCCACAAATAAGTAATTTTAAGAGAACTTATTCTCTGGTTCAATTAAATTGTGTCAGTTATATGGAAAAAATAAAAAACAACAACAACAACAAACCAAGTCTTTTCCTACTAAACAGGATCAGCTATACTGACCAAATAATGCCAATATATTCTATCTTTATTCATTTCTATAATTAGGTTATTAATAGTTAAGTCTATCCTAATAGTTTTTCCTATTTTTTTCTTTGGTCTTTCCCTACCTCTAATTATTAGACTATCTTCCATCTGGTCAACTCTTCGTATGAGAGCTTCTAATGGTCTCCTCTATACATGACCAAACCATCTAAGGCGCATTTCTACTAACTTTCCTACACTAGGTGTTACCCCAACCTTCTCTCTAATGCACTCATTTTTAATCCTATCCTTTCTAGTGTGACCAGTCATCCAACACAACATTCTCATTTTTGTAATGTTGAATTTTTGCTCATGCTGACATTTTATCGCCCAACATTCAATACTATACAACAATGCATGTCTTATAGCTAGACAATAAAATTTTTTCTTAAGATTGAGTGGTACTTTTCTATCACGAATAACACCTGGCGTCTTCCTCTATTTAATCCACCCCGCTTGAGCCCTATGGTTTATTAAAAAAAAAGAGTTTCAAGGTTCATGTGGCTTTTCTAGGCTCCTAGATGAATCCTTTCAACTAGAGAAGTGAAACCTAATTCTAATTTTTGCACTGCATTCGATTACATTCTTCTCCTTCTAAACTTTTCTGTTACTGTACGGTGCTTCATCTATTCTTTTATCTCTTTACCTGTGGGTTTCACTCATATACAGGGGCTGGAGAAGTATGTCATGACGAAGTTATTTACCCGTGTATTTGCTTCACTTCCAGATGATGTAAAACTTGATGACCAACTTTCTGAAAAGATGGCTTTGATTCAACAGTTTATTCGACCAGAAAATTTGGATGTCAAGCCAACCTTTCAGAATGAAACATCATGGTTGGTGAGTATATAAATTTGAAGTGGTTTTTATTTTGAACTCTTATCTCTGTATACAGTATGTACAGTTGAAATTTTGTTCTCATGTTAACATTTAATATGTTAAAAGGCCATTAAATGCTGTACTATTGTTAGATGAATTCTTCAGTTTGTCAGCGATCCTCACTACAACATAGATTTCAAATGCGGATTATTTCTTCCACATTCCTGTTCTTATGGTTAAGTTTATTTTTAACTGTCTTAGTTTGTATATGCTGAATTTGTCAGTTGAAGAAGACGTAATTCCAATAATAATTCTTGTTTTAGCTTTGGCAACTGAATGTACAATTTTGAGTTGTTTACATTTTTCTGTAGATTCCCTGTGCAACTTAACTTATTCTTGTTTTATCATTAAATATCCTTCTAGACCTTACCTCTTCTGTCTATTATACTGTTGGCAGCTTGCTCAGAAAGAATTGCAGAAGATCAACATGTACAAGGCACCCAGAGACAAACTTGTGTGCATCCTGAATTGTTGCAAGGTTATCAATAATTTGTTAATTAATGCTTCTGTTGCTTCAAATGAGAATCCTCCAGGAGCTGATGAGTTTCTTCCTGTGCTAATTTATGTTACTATAAAGGTAATCTCAGCATTTCAACATTGAGAGGACAGCTAAAGATGATAATATAACTTCATGTGAACAAGCGTTCTAAAGAGTCATCAATATGCTCTAACCTTAGTAATTTATTTATTTTTTCTATGTCATTGTGCTTTGTTTTCATCAACAAGCACTAAGCTTATAAAATGTAGCTTTTAGTTTTGCAAAATTTTCCTGTGACTATATTTCATACATTTTTCTAGTTTTCTGTTTGGGTTCCATCACTCATTCAAGCAATCTTAAAACACTCAAGAATTTACATATTATAATTCCTTTTTTGTTGGTTGCATTATGCTTTGAAGTTGGAACTGCTCATGGGTGCAAGAGTTATTCTTACGGCCTTTTTCTTTTGACATATTTGCTGTCAAAAGTTGTCTTTGTTTTGCACTTAGAAGTTAAAACTGAAGATTGAAGAATGATGAAACTGGACAAGTGAGATGGAATGTATATAAATTAAATGGTACCATATGGTGGCTAAAGCATATAAATTATGCATGATGGCCTGATATTATCGTAATTTTTATCCCTGGGTGCCATTTAATGTGGACTTTGATTATTATATAAGTTACACACTTTTTTTTTTCTCCGTTAATTTTACTATGCAGGCAAACCCTCCCCAACTGCACTCCAACCTACTGTACATACAAAGGTTTAGACGTCAATCTCGATTGGTTTCTGAAGCAGCTTACTTTTTCACAAACATGCTCTCTGCTGAGTCCTTCATCACAGACATTGATGCAAAAGCCCTTTCAATGGATGAAACTGAATTTGAGAGAAACATTGAATCTGCTCGTGCTGTTCTTTTTGGACTTTCAACTGATTTGCAAGATCAACCTAGATTACCTGATCAATCTGGAGACCACTCAAGAGCTGAACCAATTAAGGAATTTTCATTACCAACCCCATCGTCTGAATCAAAATCTGAAAACAAGAAAGTAAACTTTGCAGAGCAGTTACCAATAACAAAGATTCCATCCCTCACAGATTTGGAGAACAAAGGAGCAAGTATGCTTTTGAAGGAGGATCGGGCGAATGAAGTTTTCAGGGAGTTTCCGTATTTGTTTGCCCGTTCCGGTGACCTAACAGTCAGTGATGTGGAAGACCTGCTAAATAATTACAAACAACTTGTTATCAAGTATGTATGTCTTTCCAAAGGGTTAGGTGTCTCTCCTACTTCTCATCCTCCAACTGATACACAAAATAATGTACAAGACCACGTTGAGACCAAAGTAGATTCTTCAAATAGTGGACATGTAGATGCAGATGAAAAGAAAGAAAAATTTTTGGATAGGGCCGAGGATAATTCAGATGGAGTATCACTTTCTAGGGAGAAAATTTTTGAATCTGATCTGCCACAGGATGAGGCAGTTGCACCTCAGGGTGGAGGCAGTTTTGAATCCTCTAACTGATAGGAGAGGTTTTTCTTAGTTACATTCCCCTTCTATTTTATTTTCACTTTTCCTCTTTCATGTAAAATTATTTTTGTTTTCCGTTCTGCGGTGGATTACCTTTTGACAAAGGGTGGCAATACCACCCCTTTATTCCAACTGAACTTGTTCTCAGATTTTACAACTGCAATGAGAAAGTTCTTTAGAAAAAACGAGAAATTGGCATTTCCTTAATGCATAAAAAGAGTAAGAGGACATGTGAAAGAGAATGTATACATTATTGATTGGAAGATATGTTTGGAATACCATAACCATTGAGTGATAGGACATCACGCATATATTGTAATTTAACTTTTCAAGAGTTGTTTTTTTCCCATTCTGAACTAAACGGAGCTTGATTGGGATAGATGCGTTAAATCTTGCCCACCATATCATGAAATTATCTTATGCTTTTTTGACAACGGTGCACCACTGCCCTTGTCTCTTTTCTCTTATATTATTCTATAAATTTTATTCCCTTAATAATGCAAGTATTATACTGGTATAGTGCCACTACAACCAATTTGTTGAACGAAAAATTATCTAATATTTGTGCATGCATAATTATCACAAATTATCTGTAAGTTTCAGGATCTGGGTTAATTGAAAATTTGACTTGTCTACATAAGCTAGGCTACTAGCCTATTACCCGCAGGTTAACTTCTTAAGCTCATACCCTATAAGAGATATATCTTTAGCACACTAAATAACGTGCAGCTTAGCAGATAGGGTCATAGACAAACATGTCCTCATCCTTGAAGACAGTTTTTAGCGATAGCTATGTTTTAAGTAGTTCCACTGAGTAGATTCATGCCTAGTTTGCTTTGTTTGTTGTACTTTATCAATTATTGTTGGTTAATCTTTATGCTTTCCCTTGGACATTCTTCCTTTATATAAAGCTTTTCCCACAGACCTTCCCTTGTTCTGTTGTGTGTTTTCTCCTTTCTCTGGGGACACCATCCACTCAAGTTTAGGTCTTCCTTCCTATACCTTCAAATTAGATGGTTCCAGGAGCAAAATTATCAATGTAGATTCATAACTGGGTGCATGTGGATGTTGGAAAAAGTTGCTTCCAGAAGCGAAATTATCTTTGCTTCTTTTTAAAGTTGTACAGCTATGATTAAAAAAAAAGCCATAGAGGGAAGAGGAGGGGGGAAGTTGAAATGACCAAAATACACAGATAATTAAGAAAGTGCTTGGAAAATGGCAAGACTCTGCCTCTAACTCTCTAAAATTCCTTGCTTTCAGTATTATCTTCAAATTTTTAGAGTTGAATGTGTCAACCGTTTAACAAAATTTTATGAATTAAATTGTTTCATCTTCTTGACTTGGAAGGTTTTTCTAATTTTTTGGTATGAAAAATAAATAAATCAAGCCGTAACTCTCATGGAAAGCGTTGCTTATGCCAGTCCATATTAAACTACGGAAGTAAAAATTGAGGACGTAGGGACTCAAATGTTGAAAAATATGAATGAACTAATTTAAAAGGCCAAAGGCTTGTCCATCAGGTGCCTCCCACATGCAGACTTTTATGGCGTGTCGGCCGCACCGTATTACAATTATATGTATCATAGTTCCTAATCAATTTTCTTTACACGTGATATGCATGTGATAGGTTTCCATTTAATTTCGCCAAATTATTCAATATCCGGTACCGGGTCTACCGACTGAGGATTTTTCTCTTTTTTTTTTTTACGTAAAATTATATTTGATATGCATATTTTATAATAATTTTTAATTTCATTTTAAAATTTTTTGAGATTAATTTTATTTTTAAAATTTTTAATTATAATCAATTTCATGTCATGATTTAATATTATTCAAATTATTAACAAAAAATAATAATTTAACATTTGATAATAAATTTTAAAAAAAGTTTGATACATGAATAAATTTTTTATTCTAAAAAATCACGTTTCCAAAAATATGATTCTCAAAAATTTTAAAAAATTTATTTAATTTACTAAATATATTTTTGAGAATATTTTATAATTTTTTCAAGAATATTAAATTTTTACGCTTTGTTCAACTTTAATGTTTTTAAAATTATTTAACAATTTTTTAAATATATATATTTTAAATTATAACTAACTATTTTTTAAAAACTACTTATATTATATATATATATATATTTGATGTTATAGATTGGATTTACATATAAATTTAGGAGAAATTATTTGTATGGCATTACTCGTACAGTTTTTTATATTTATTCTTTTATATATAAATTAGCTTGAGATCAGCTAGCATATCGTTGATAGAAAAAAAAAAAAAAAGAGGAATTTGAGTGTAGCAATTACTTTTATAAATATTTGAATCAGGCAATGGTATTTGAATATTTGGAGCAAAAATATAATAATCAACATGTAGTACGTATGTTATTATCGAAATAATTTCGAAATTAAAATAATATTTTCACCTACCGAGCTTCAAACTTTTTCTATAACGTACATTTTTGGTCGTAACATTTGTTTGATCGTCCATAAATTATTATTATTAACTTGGAACTCAATCTTCACATGAGTTACAGGAAATTCATCACAGGCTTAACTAGAGGTTAAAGCATGAACGTCGAAGTGATATGACTACTCGTGAAAGTAGTAACTATATTTCATAACTCACCGATTTTTGCTGGGTGCACAATAATGTAACAAATTTGACATTTAATATCGTAAAAGAGTTTCGTTTTCGATCTCTATTAACAATTTCAGCAACTTTGGATCCTCCTATCCACTGGCGTTACCTCATAAAACTAAAAATTACGTAATGGTGATGCTAAATTGAGTTTAAAAGAAAGGAAATATATAGCAGATGGATATAAAGATAAACACAGTAAAGTAAGTATTTTTCATCATAGCTGTTTACTTGATAAAATATGCGTTATAATAATAACATCCCCGGATTATTGGCTTCTTGGTGAACGTGGCTCTACCTCATAATTTTTGTTGCCCTTGTTCATTATTATTTTGTTTTCACACTTTGACTTAATGGAAACCATGTTCAGAAATGTTTGGTGCAAGTACCCAAAATCTTCACTAATAGCTTTGAATATATGATAACATTTATATTGCAGTAAGTATGGTTCCAGATCAAGGGGAGACAAGAGGTTAGTCAGCTTATGATTTTTACTAGCAGTAGCGTGTGTATTTTAGCATGATCGGTTAAGATCCAGATCTCAACAGAGAGAGAGAGAGAGAGGAAGCTTGTCTCATTAGTCATTTCCTCTCATTAAATTTTATGTATTAAGTGAAGAGCTTAATCAATGACACTGATATGGTCCACTTGGTAGTGGATTCAGTCCTCTCTCTCCTCCGTTTGATGCATGAACATGAGCCACTCTTCCTTGAGGCTCCTTCTCTTCTCTTCCCTTCCCTGCAATTATATTTTATTTTTTAATATATATTATTTATTTCTTTACTTTTTGGCAGGATTAAGTAAAGGATCTCAGTAACTACGCATTGGTTTCCGCAATCAAACTCTTACTTCTTCAACCTTCTTCACTCTTCTCTCACCAAACCATCTTCAACTCTCTCTCTCTCTCTGCTTTTCTCTCTGTCTCTCTTGTCCTATAACTGGAATTGGGTCGACTAATTAAGAAAGATGGGTTATGAACATCATCATCATCATCACCACCACCACCACCATCAGTTTCAGCATCAGAAGCTGCATATCCATGAAAGAACCACATTCCTGCCGATGCTCTGTTCAAGGCCATCTATCAAAGACGTGAGTCTTCCACGGTGGAGGGATCCGCCGGCGTCTTTCTCCGATGACCATTTGTCCCCAAGGATCGGTTGCATGGGTCAGGTGAAGAGGAATAACAAAATAGTTGGGTTTCCTACCACCAAGAGTACCACCACAACCACCATCTCTAACTCTCCTGCTTTTGTCAAATACTCAAAGCTTAAAAAACTCTTCTCTGGAAAAAACTTGAGCGCCGCCGCCGCCGCCGCTTCAGTTACTGCTTCTACTTCCCGTGGAAGCAGGGTTCAAGCGAGTAATAGTAATAGGTGTAGAAATGAGAATGTTGCTTCTGTAACTGTGAGCATTGAGAATATGGATCCTCCATTGCCAGTGATCAAGAGGGTACAGAAGAAGTGTGAGGAAGAAGAGCAGATGGATAGTCTTTGGAAAAGGAGGTCTGGTGGGGTTTCATTGAAAAGTTTGCAGCTTCAACAGATTCATCATCCAAGGCATCATCTTCAGCCCACAACTGTCTGATAACAAGATCTTTGCACTGGAACCGGAGGGTTGAAAGATGCGAACTCCGTTATTTGTTTTATTTATTTATTTTGTGGAGGGGGGGGGGGGTGTGCGTGAATTTTCATATAAGATAATGTAAATGATTATATTTACTAATACTATTTATTAACTTCCAATTTCGTATGTGTTGTCCGATTTTCTGAAGTACCTAACATTGCGGTGATGCTTGGAATCCGGCATCAAAATTGACCAGAAAACTTACTCAGCCATTAAGAAGGAAACAATTACTTTAGGAGTGTTGTCTCTCGTAGAAGCCAGAACGGTGGGAAAATAGTTCAAACTAGAAGCATTTTTAATTATAGATCTATCTTACGAAACTTGAAAGTCTGCATTTCCACGTGGGAAATTGAGGTTCCGACGTCCTATTGGCTAAATCATATAAAATCTATTAATTTACTACCAAGGGAAGTTGAGGATAATCGAGGGTAGGGCTGAAGTCAAGAACATCAGGCTATGGATAATAGTTTTTAATGAGCGATCAAAGGTCAACCACGGTCAGTCACGAACACGTACGTTGAGGGAGACGAATATGCAGGTCTTCAATAACGGCTGTAGAACACGTTAAATATCTCATAGTCCCATTATGTTTTTAAATCATTGTTCACCATGACATGGATAGCCAACCAGTTTAAGCAAAGTACAAAAGGCTGCCATGTCAACAAGTTCAAGGTCAGGGATTCAAAAGGACCAAATTACTTTCCCAAACGAACAAAATATGCCAGAAGCTACCGTGTTTGGAATAAATGGTGAACCATCCTGTGAAGGTTAGACGAGATACAGCACAACGTAGAGCATAAGAAACCACAAGGGCCCAACGTATACTGACTGTAAAATGTTCATGAATGAAATGACACTATCAATCCTCAATATTCCACAGCATGACTGAAATTATATTCAACATCATCCTTACACACTTGAAGGTACAGTAAAACAAGCAACTATCAATCTCTGGAACGACTTTTCTCCAATCCGCTTTTTATTTATATATGGGAGACACCGTATACCAAGGACTGTACATACATGATCTATCCTATAATATTAATACAGTTACCAACGAAAGGTTCAATATTGCGACATTTGGCCACCAATTGAGATTTCCTGTAAGACTTATTAAGCCTTTTTTATATATATATTACACAAAGGGGTGATGTTAAATAACTAAGAACTCTAACCTATAATCTTTAGACTAATAGCTTCCCTGTTGGATACGTAACCATCAACCTTGTTCCTTATAAGGAGTCCAGATCAACTTGCTAACATCAACCTCCAGACCCCCTCTGCCAGCAGCTTTAAGATGGCGATCCAAAACCTTTGGATCTGCACAAATAACATGCTGTCCTTTCCTGTATTGAATCAATTCTAGGCTTTGAAGGGTGGTCAATATATCTTCTGCTTTAATGGCTGTCATATCACTCAGCTCCTGCAGAAATACAGCGGCCAACAAAGTAGCAAAGCCTTAATAATTATCCATAGATGCAACACCACTATAATAAATTAGTTTATTAGGGAGAAAGAACAGAAAAGACAACGCAATCAATTAACCACTAAGTCAACATCCTTATCATTATCACTTATTAAAGGTGACTAAAAAGATCTTATGGAATTGCCTCAGCAACCCACTTTCTGTTAGGAACACAATGTATAATACCAAATCCAAGATACAAATAGGAAAAAATAAAAATAACAATTAGCCTAATAGAAGATTTTCAATCAATCATTCAAAATCTTCGAACTTTCATGTTACTGAGTTCCCCACTTTAGGATTTTGGGAATATTAAGAAATTTACTATTGTTTTAACCTATCATTCAATACTTCAACACGAAGAATTGCAAAATACACTTACCTTAATAGAGATATTACCCTTATGCTTTTTCAAAATGTCCAGAAGAACCCTGGTCCAGTATCCTCTGTAGCTCAGCAACCCAAGGTCTGAAAGGGGTCTTTCAGGTGTACCAACTTTGCCCTCCTTCTTGGAAAGTTCATACGCTGCTCCATATTTAAAATACAATCAATTTTCAGATAATCAAAATACTCATAGGTCTGAATCCAAAGACAGTGTGAAAGAGCTTACAGAAAGCAATTAAAAATTTGCCATAGCCCTTCCTTTGGTAGGGTGGAAGGGTGAGAATACATGCCAGATTATAAGATTCTTCTGAGTGCTTTTCCTTTATAATCAAAAGAAACTCATGTTAATAAGGTTATTCATCACATAAAACAAAAGCTCACAAATATTTAAGTTAGAGCCACATTTGTGCTTCATGTCACAGAACTAAGGATTAATGTCTGTCTAAAAACAATAAAATTAGCTCCACTAGAATGAAAGCTCACAAATTATTCGGTAAAACAATTAAATGGATGGGGAAAACTGCATAATATATGGCCCTTGCTTTGTTGCATCCTTAGCAGAGCTAATGATAAATGAGGAACATTATTATGATATATGTATTTGAAGCATCTCATGCCAAACCAAAGCAATAAACAATAAAGAGACGTATTTACCTTGGAGAAATAGCCAACCATGTGGCATCCCCGATCATCACATTCACACAAAACATAGAATAGAAACAGGTCTACATCATAATAGAGAGTCTTGTGATCAAGAAATAACTTGGCCAAATAGCAAAGATTCTGCCCATAAACCTTGTTCTTTTTGCCATCAACCTGTTTACAGAAATAAGATAATAATTAAGAGCAATCACAAAACACTAGTCAGATTAATATATATGTTGAATTCCTAAATGTAAATAAAATTCAAGGGTTTTAAATTAGCAACTAAATTTGCCATAAACCTCATGGCATTTGGTGCGTTTGATGTAAAATTGTCATTATAGTAACATGAATTACAAGAACATAAGATTATATTGCAAGAATATAAAAGACACATTCCAACAGAAAATTTTACTTTAAGGTATATAACACAAGCCTATAAATACAATATTACCATACTCATAATCACGTATAATTAATTTTGAAAACCGGAGCCTTGAATTAGAACCCTTGCTCTTGAAAGTGTCAGCTTTACATAAATTAAATTGATATTATTAGGCAACTAAATGGAAATCAAGCAATCCTCCTTGTTACACTAAGGACTTTCAGTCATGAACTTCCAAAAAGATCAAGAATATAACAGAAGACTTTTCAAATCTGAAAAAGGATTCAGCTCCTCAATCAATATTTACATCATTTGAAAGCTCCTCAATTGACATTTACATTATTTGAAAGTCCTCTTACACCCATCAAATTCATGTACGGTAGCAAAGTACAAGAAGAAGACCTTGGAGGTCAATTAGTCAGCAAAATATAATATAGGTCCATCATAACTTTAGAAACCAAAAACAATGTGAAAGTGTACCTCAAACATTGACAGTGTGCCACTTCTGTATATCTCGTCACCAGGAGGATGCTTAAGATCACATTTCCTCTGCATGATAGAATGAAATGTTGGTAAGAATCAGGACTTCAAGTTGATTATGTAAACTGACAATTTTCTAATTGTAAGGTCACAAGCCTCCCTAAAACTTAATTCAGACGTAAACAATACAAAATCATAGCAAGTATGTAGTTTAATTTGGATTCACAAAGTGGTTTATCAGATAGAACTAGAATAAGTTAGAACATTCAAGATACAGATTAATGGTAATTAAAGATTAGGTCATATTGGAGAATAAAGAGAACAAAAGGGGTGAATTGGAAAATTTTAAAAAATGAAATAAGTTCTCTGTTCACACATTTCCTAAATTCAAACTTCAAAAATAGCTTATATAGCAATTCATAGAACCAAAACTATGAATCACTGGAGCAAGAATAGTGCATGCATCTTACAGGGAGAAAATGAGAAATCCCACATTGACATGAACAACCCGCAGGGGGTGCTCAAAAACAAATTGTGTATCATAATTGGATCATACCATTATGCAGGAATAAAAATGACATGATGTATCAATACAAACAAGATTTTCCACAAAACCACATTTAAGAATTGAGAAAATTCAAGTTCCCACACAAATGGAATCATATTCTCTGGGTAAGATAAGATTTAGTACAAGCTTATGTTCCAGTTACCTAAAAAAGTAATACAAGTTAGACAACACCAATTGAAGTAAATTAGGAATGGAAAAGGAAACAATAAGAGCAATGACCGAAACAAAAAAGGTGTACAGTGCTCTTCAAACAATCATAGTACACCAGTAAATAATTCAACCCCCAAAACAAAGGAAAATAAAGGGAAAAAGAAAGCGGAGGCACAGCTCACCATATGCCTCTGAAGCTGTTCTTTGCGCTTCATGAAATTGAGGCAAAATTCACAAAAGTACAGCTTCAAACAGTCATTGTATTCTGGTGGGAAGGGGGAGAAGTACCATGTCTCAATCTCATATCTTCCTAGCTCAATAGTAGCTATGTTTTTCACTTTTGTAAATTCTTCATGTTCTCGCAAACTAGCAGCATCAAGCTCCTCATGGCCCTGTATATAGCAACATACACAAATTTATGTAACATGATGAACAAAGCTGCAGCTTGAGGCAGAAACAACCTAACCAATCTATAAAATCCACTGCTTTCACATTCAAGAATTATCAGCATCAAAGCTTCGCTACATTTTTTTCTTAATACATATGATGATTATATAGTAAACAGAATTCATCAAAATTAACAGTTTCTTGTGATTTTGAGGTATAATTACTCATAAAAAACATTACTCTGTCTCTCACACTACTAGCAAAAAGTAAATAGTGCTCATAAAAATTTTCCGTGTTTTATGTGATTTTGATGATCAAAACTAAACTACTAATCAAAGCTAAATGTTTTAAGTGATATTGTGACCTAGTTACTCCCTCCCAATTTTCATGCCAACGACCCTGACTTCATACAACACCTATTCTCCTATAAGCTAGAAGGTGTGTTTCTGAACTTGTGCATGTGTCTTAATTTTCTTCCAAAAATATACACATTCAATACCTCCACATGTGTCTCATCAATCTTCCTCTTTTGGTGGCGTGTCATCTTCAAGCTAGTCACCTGGGAAATTACATGCAATATACCAAAAGAATCATTCAGACACAATAAGAGTAACCCTTCGTTTGGTAAATAAGAAGATAAGGGAAGGAAATGGAGAGATAGAAAATTGGTAATAATATATAAATTCATTAGCCAAGTCTAAATCAAATATCATTTTACTTCTTCCATTTTCCTAACAGATAATACGTCTTTGGAAAAAGAGAAATAGACTTAATAGACAAAGAAATCTCCATTCACGATATCTACAAGACGGATGCCAGTGCATGTTAAAAAAGTGTTACTTAAAATGAGTAGCAATTTGCAGAACATAAAATAATTACCTTATCCTCCACCTTCTCATCAACAACAGCCTCCACGGAATCAAGGTCAAGTTGCTCAAGCTTCACCCACTCATCAAGCCTCCTATTGACTGCCAGAAAGAACAATATAAATAAAAATACGTATGAGACTACCACACCATTGCCACCAGTTAACAATCTTGCCATCAGTAAAAAGTTGACACGGTAAGAACTGAGACAAGAAGTCAGCAAGAATTGCACGCTCGATGTATTATTTAGGAAGCCGTTAAAACCAATGAACCAAACTAATAAACCGGGCATCACCATCACATACACATCAAGACGGCTGCTCATCTACCAGAAATGTCATGTTTCAAAAAATCATAGCCATAACCACTCAACTAAAATCAAATGCTCCTATCAGCTATTTCCTACGCAAAACCCTAACCACTGAAATACGACAAGACCAAAGAAACGATGAATTGAAGGTCTTACACTCGGTGTAATGGACGTAATATTCGTAATCGTTGGGACCTCCCGTATTCAGTTTACGCCGCTCAATAACCTTCACAGGGTGAAACTTTCCGTCTCTCCAACGGCACATGACACGAGTGCCAACCTCCAATGGGAGCATTGACGCCCTCCTCTTCTTTGACATGTCGGTTTCCAGAGGCTTCTCCGACGCCATTTCGACCCGCTCCGTCGAATGTAAGGGAGTCCCATCGTCGGCGGGGACTTTTCCGTTGCCGGTTGGTGGGGCAGAACCGTTCTCTGCACTCGTCGGTGTCTCGAGCGATCCCATGTCTCGGTCCAAGATCCTAACAAAGCTAAGGGATTGCGGACAGTCTAAAAAGTGCATTTGTGGGTTAAGCCCATCTGCCCATGGGCTTGGAATTTTCAACGAAAGATCCATATTTTCCCTTTTTAACTTTTTGGTTTGAGTTCGAAAATTGTTTTTTGAAAAACTAAAGATACTTTGACAAGAAAAAAAAAAAAACAAATGTTTAGGGAAATTATATATAACTTCCCAGAATTATAATTTAATTATAGTTTTGGTATCTAAATTTTAAAACGTATTATTTTATTTTCTAAACTATCACAAAATAAATTTTCTTAATCCGCTCAAGTAGTTATATTGTCTTTGGGATTGAAATTTAAGTATGATTCTATAAATATTTTCTAAACATATTACTTCCGGATTCTTTGTATATACAAATTTTTTATAATTAGGAAAAATATAATTAAACTGTCGTGGAAAGAATATAACATTGTTGATAGAGACGACCTCAAGAATGAAGTCATTTTCTCAAAAAAAAAAAAAATCCTAAATACAATTTTTCAATCAGTGTCCTTAAAGTATCAATTAAATTTTTTATTAATTTATAAAGTATTTAATATCTTAATGTTTATAATTTTAATAGGAAAAAATCGCTCTTCTGAACACTCCCTTGCATTTATTCTTTATTTCATCAGTTCAGCACGTAAGCAGACAGATGGCACGCTTCTAATTCTGGTACTGCTGTTAGAACCCTTGATCTACGTTATCCGAATAGTAGGAATCCAGTAAGCTACACGAGACATAATATAATTGAAGAGAACAACCAGAGTTATCAATTCGTTCCCATCGCTTGAGGTTCAAATTTTTGCTTAAAAAATATTTACATTTAATATTCATTAATATCTCGAACATAATTTCTTTTATTAAAAAATATTAAAAAAAACCAGAATTAAACGTTCAAAAAATCAGCAACGAAAACCGAACAGAACTAGCGATCCTGGTGGATGGACAAGGATTATCAACATAGAATCATGAATCTTGATCAGTTATTTACCTACATTAGGCAGAACCCAGAATATCTGGGAATTTAGTAGTCACATAATTACAAATGCAATCAGCCTCAAGACTATGGCAGTGCAAATACAGAAACTAGTTTATTTTATTTTCTACGCACAAGCAAACTATTTCATCCAGTTCTCACATTCTGCGTTTCCACTATTCTCCTTTCTCCCTATCTTGACCATAATCAATGCTTTTGTGCACTCTTGCTCGGCTTAGAATACTCATTCTAAAATTATAAAAACAAATAAGTAATAGTAATAATATATGTGGCCAAAGAAATATCTGATAATATAGCAATAACTGTAATTTAAGCCAATATTAATTATTCACCATAAAATAGTATAAATGAAGAAAGTAAATTATAAATTCCCGTTAATATAATGTACGATGCTGAAAATCAATATTAAGAAAGCGGAGAAACCAAGAGAACAAAAATGTAATTTAACACGGAAAAATGGATTTTATAATAGGGAGAGAGAATTAAAGTAGACTTGGTTTAGAAAGTAACAGAACTAAATCATTCAACACACACGGCGAGGAGGAACGTGATTTGCTTCAGAGCTTCAGCTATGCTCGCGTTTTATTGAATTGAACAGAGGAATAAATAACTAGAGGCAATATCATTAACATGGACGTAATGGAGTTATGGGCAATCTTTGGGCCTGGCGTCGCCGGCGCCGTCTTCGGCGCCGGTTGGTGGATCTGGGTAGACGCCGTCGTCTGCAGCTACGTCAAGGTGTCCTTCGTCCACTACCTTCCTGGTTCGTGCCTCCATCCTCGTCTCTCTCTCTCATTTTTTATATCTATACACAGTATTTCTCCCAACTAGGGTTTCAATTATGCACCTGATTGTTGTTTCCCTTTTCTTTTTCCTGTCCTCACTGAAGGAATTTTTGCATCTTTGGCGGCTCTGATGTTCAATTGCGTTAGGAAAGAAGACATTGATTATTCTCCCTATGACGAAGGAGAGTGGAGGTATGTGATTTTGTAGTGCGATCAACTGATCTTCTCCTGATTGATTTAGTTGCATAGTCAGGTTTTCTGTCACTCGAGTGTGGCTATAGGTAATATTTAAGGTAAAAGAGAAGGTTTCATTGCTGGAAAGAAAATATTAAAAAGAGAAGGGAGATAAATATCCATCTTGAACCAAGCAGCAAAAGTAGAAAAAATAAACAAAAATTAAATCCGAAAGTGTGACTATACCATATGTAGTTTAAATAATATAGTTCATGAGTCAGGTGCCTAGAGGCAGGGAAATGAGGTGAGCATGTCATCTATCTATGTTGTGGTGAACTAATAGTTTTCTAACCCATAGGCTGAGGTCTGAGAATCATTAGGAGGCCATGATTGAATAAGTGACTTGAGTAATATAAGGTAAACTTTGTAACGAATGCAATTTTGTTCTTGATTTACGTTTCTTGAGCTGATTCTCAGTGTGTATAGGCGTGCAAACTATAAGTTATAAGAACAAGTGACACTTTTAGAAGGCTACTGAATTACTAATCTGTTATTTTATGTTTTATTTTCTCTGTGGTTGCCTTTTTTCAAAAGCTAAATACTCTTCAAAAGTTGCTAATTGTTGCTTGTTACAGTATCCTCACAAGTTCCAACTGACAATATAAGGGTTATCATTATGTTAATACTAACTTAGCCCATGCAAGCAGATACTAGACTTGTTATAAAGAATTGTGTGCCATGGTGTCTTATTATTAAACTTCTGTTACTCTAGCTGACAGGGATTTAATTAATTAGAAATTATTAACTTTTGATTAACTTGATGGAATCATTTTGACTAGCTAGAAACAAGTGTCATCTACTACATTTTACTGTCCGTATTCAACTTACATATGGCAAAGTTGCAATTTGATCTCTGTTTCGGATTATATTTTGGTTTGGCAGTACTAGAATTGTTTCAAAGGCAGGAGAATTTGAGTTTAAATTCCAGCTGTACCAAAATTAACAAAAAGAAAGGTTGTTTGCTTGGCCGTAACCATGTTTTTAGGGCATATAGCATGTTCTTTTTTAAAACAAAAAAAAAAAAAACTGTTTCTGTAATATATGGGAATTACTGTTGAAGATGCAAACCTGGACTCATCTAAAGCCCCATGGCTGGTGGATAATTTATGAGACCATTGTAAACATTTATTGATCCATAAATTCATTGCATACAAGTGTGAGATGCGAGAAGGGAAAAGTTAACTTACATCTATGATATAGTTGCATGTTGCCTCTTCGATCTTCTCAACCAAGATATAGCTTGTGACTGACTGGAATAATCTAGCCTGAGCAGTGACCTGCTGATATTCAACTGATTATTTGATTTCTGGAAATTGATCAAATTTGCTCTGATGATCTCTCTGCTCTCTTCCCCCCATACAGTTGCACAGGACGAGCCTAGGGCCTGAACTTAGTCCCATGCAATCATACATACTTCATTAGAAATGGAAAAGACATCATTGACAAGCACTAAGCTCAACTCTTTCATGTTACTAACTAAAATAGTACTTCGGTTTGTTTATGAATACAAAAATGATGCGTTTTCTAATGTGTTTCATCATCACGTGTTCCATTTTAATAATAATATGTACTGTACTTGCTTTTCTGCCCATATTCTGTTCTTTGTTGTCTAGTTCAGAAATGACAGAAAAGAATCGCATGCCTCTTAACTCTTTGGTTGTCTTGAGCATTAGTTTTAATTACTTCCTCTTGTTAACAGACTGAAGTTGTGGCTCTTCTTCGCATATGTTGTATCCTTTGTTTCTTTAGCTGCATCTGTGGGTCTACTTATACAGGATTCAATTGATAAATCTTCCCCTTCCGTGTGGACGGGAGCTGCAGGTGTTTTGCAGTGTGTGCTTGTCTTAATCAGGTAATTGGTGTTTTAAGTATGAGTGCAATTTTTTAAATAAGCTGATTTCTGTCCAAGAACTTCTTTTACCCTTTACTTGTAATGGTCCTGTTTGGTTCGTTGGATTTAATTACTCTGTCCCTTTTCTTCACTGTTTGCTTCCACTCTAATTCAAACTGTTGACTACAGTGGGCTGATCTATTGGACTTCTCATCCCGAATAAGGCGAACGACAAGCTATTATTTGGAACTTCATTATTGTTAATGTTCATCATGTTTTATCTTCTCAAGGGATGGGATATACCCAGTATCGTGTATATCAGTAAATGTAAATTGTGCTCAGTCTTGACTGCATCGAAGTAGATTCATTTTACTTGTTACTTACACATGGTTGATCTATATTTTTTTCTGGTTTTGGATAAAAGTTTGTTCAAGATTTGTTGTCCAATCAATTCCTGTATTGGATAGTCGAAATATTTCTTTTCTGTTCTTTTTTTATCTGGACTTACGGCACGGTGGAACCTGGAGGTTTTGTCCTCTTTTTCAACCAAATTATGGGGGAAAATGATCTTTTTTCTATTCTTGGTCATAATTATGCTATTTTGCAATGTGATTTTTTATATATGAATTATAAGGAAAGGCTGCCTACAACTATAATGTTTGTGTGATTTTAAAAATTGCTGTGAATAACTATTAATGTGTTTTTGAATAGTAAAAATATGGAAACTTAATATCATGTTATTTGTGTCATGAACCAGTTTAAGGTTTATTTAAATAAATGACCAAGATAAAAATTATGGGCTTGTCAGGCTAAAATTATGGAATTACAATCATAAATCCGATTGTTGAATCATGAATAAATAAAGGAAATAAATTAGTTATAATTTTTATATCTTTATAATCTAATTTTTAAATCAAAGGTAAACATATATATAATTTATATAATTTGTTTTTTATTATTTTTAAAAAAAAATTTACACTTTAATTTGATTAAAAATTTAATAAAAAATATAAATAATTGTATATAAATTTAATTTATATAAAAATCGAATAATTATGTGAGATTTGTGAATTTATTATTTTAAAATAACTTGTAATTATTTGTATTTCATCGACAATATAATAAAACATAAAATGATAAGTTTAAAAAAATAATAAATTTTAACCTTCAAAATACAATACCACAAAATTGGTTAATTAGAGATTAAATTACTAATTTCTTTTTGAATTATAAAGGAAATTATGATTAAATAAGTAATTCAAGATTTGTTAAGACAATTTCACCATATTTATATTCATAGTCTATCACGTAACCTCCAGAAGTACAGCGACACGAGGACATTATAATAAAACCGATGAAAAGAATACGTGATTAAAAAAATAAAAGGATAGAGGCGAATTCCAATATGCTTTGCATTTCTTTTACGTGACTTGTTGATAGTGCGACGACAACTACCACTAGAAAATAAACATGGGCCCAAAAAAATTGCAGAGATCTTTAAGAATAAACAATATCGACATGATATAAAATTAAGTGTAACTTCAATTTTTCCCCCGCAAAACTAACCAAAAACATCATAAAACTTTATCTCGTAGAATCAAACCCTCTTAAAAGAAAAGGATCAAAATACCTAAAAGACTCAATTTCCCCGCACCTTGCAGACAAAATAACCCCTATCCTACCCCCTAGCCAACCAACCCTATAACTTTTAAGCAAAAAAGGAAGCAAAAAAAATCCCGTTAAGCAGGCAGGATCAAGGCACCTGTAACTTATTGCAATATTTGCAAAATGCAGGGTTTCAATCAAAACCCATCCTCTTCTTTCCCAAATCATCAGCCTTCTTCAAAACGAAAAAGAAACTTGCCATCTGCCATCAAAAATTGAAACTTGAATCTAAACATTACATCAAGCCTGAGATCCAGAGTCAGGGGAGCTCAATTCAGCAGAAGCTCCATGCAAGTTAGTTGCATAAGATTCCAATAACTTGGACAGCTTTGGCTGAATGCCCTTTAGCTTGAATGTGGTGGGCCCCAATTTCAGGCACTGCAAAAAGGAAGTCAATAAATAATAAGCAAACCTATCCAAATTGATCGTCACTAAAATATTCTACAATGAAATCTTGGCCAAAATAAATTGATAATCAAAACTTCAACTCCAGTAAGTCACTCATAACAGTCCCCCAAAAAATAAAATTTGCTTCAGTCCTAGCAAGTCAAGCATGTAAATTGGCACGGAAAGTAACTTTACTTAGCTGTGTCACCCAGAAGACAGGTTAAAGGGAAATAGCATAATCATCTAAAATGCATAAAAGAACAGGGAGTGAGATGTTCACCTCCTGATAAAAGGCATTGATCTCCTCTTCTGTGAGGCCTTCGTCCTCATCAGAATTTTCCTCCCAGCCAAGAGAACGAAGAAATGCAGCCTCTTCGTCATCAGGATATATTGTCACACTGGAAATTGTATCTTTCTCTTCACTATTGGGAAGTCTGTGAACTTCTTCACTGACTTTGCCATTGCTGACATTAGCACCATTTCCAAGAGCTTGAGGACTTGCAGGGGGACTAACTACTTCCCTTCCTACGGCATCAGATTTCTCCAGAATGGGAGATGTAACCAAGGTGCCAGAATCTGGAAGAATTGAAGAGGAGCTCATGAGTGTTTTCTTCTTAATGAGATTGAAGAAATCATTCCTGCTCTGCACTTGAGACAAAGAAGGTTTCTTCTCCATAGCAGAACCTAATTTTAGGTCCAACGAAGCTGGCTTTCGCTCTGTGGGAGATTTTACATTATTGAGGTTCCTCAAAGGTGCAGTAGCAATTGTTGAAGCAACAGCAGATTGATTTCCAGGTCTGCTGTTGGAATAATTTGTTTGGCTTGAAACATCCTTGGAGGTAGGCAGAACACCATTTTCCCACACCACTGATTTAAGATCAGTAAACTTTCCAGATGTCTTTGGAGCATCAGCTTTGGAATTTACACAACGAACAGATTGATTGGCAATGTGCAATGAGAGATGCTGTGGCCCACTCTTGGCAGCTACATTTATCTCAGCATTTCTAGCTGCTGTTTTGGGCTTTGACTTATCAGAAGAACTAAGAACCTGACAAGAAAACAATCACAAAATCACCAAGGATTTAAAAGACATCAACAAGACAGAAACGTAAAAAGCAATAAACAGCAATTTTAAGAATTAAGATATTGGATATATGACTAAGCATTAAAAATATTGATCACCTTCATATCATAAAAAATTTGATCAAAATGAAATTGATTCATTTCACAAATCAAAACCAGTATCCATTAAAAAAAAAAAAAGTTTCCCATCAATTACAACCAGTGAACAGTCAAAATATATATTGGTAATTTTCACAGATTTCAGTCAATCCTGAATAATTACTCATTTCACACAATTAAAACAAATATCCTCCACAGAAATAAGTTATTCATGCATAATACTTAGATCAAAAACCAGCAAATGATCCCACTGCTGGTGCAGGAGGCAGTGTAAGTATGCAAATAACACCAGTCGTAATACTTGTCACTTGTCAATGACAGCAAGAATGGGAATATGGTACAAGAGGATTTGATAAGAAACAAGTATTAAAATATTTAAAGAGAAAAGAATGCATCGTCAGACAGGTAACATATAAATTACTAAATTAGCACCTAATACAGATGTAATTATTATACTTCCCAAAAAAAATAGTGCCTGCCCTTCCCCCTAATGAAGTTCTAGTAATTAGTACAAGATGATGACAATAATATAATTCCCATCATCCAAAAAAATTTAATTTTATTTCATTGGGCGTTTTACTGGGCATTGGCAAGTTAATCAAAATCATAATTTATTACTATTAAAAGCAAGGAAAGCAATGCAATGTTGAAGGCTTCATGAAGGAGAGTTCAAACTAATCCTTAGCAACAACCATAGCAAGAAGAAATCATCTGATGATACCAGTGATCTGCTTCACCAGTACAATTTTCTAAAGGAAAAAAAAAATGATGAAACATGATACTTAGTAGACAGCAATATGAATAACACTTGAAATAGGATTTCCAAAAATTACCTTGATTCAATGATGGAAATCTTTGTGTGCCCTTCATAGAGAAAGGACAGCTTAAAAAATAATAACTAGTAAAACAATTGGAATTTCCACAAATCACACTGTTGTCTTTTATATGCATAATTTCCATGGTATAAGAAGCAATCAAATAAAAGGCTAAGTTCTCAACTAAAGCAACTAGTGATATATGATTCTTATATAGCACACTAGTGGGCTTGGCATATACTACATTAATTTCTATGATATATTCTTATATCCAATCAGTCCGAGAGACGGGCCAACAACACTTCTGTGTCCCTTTCCATTCTCTGACCCCAACTGATACAACGGAATTAGGCTAAAATACAGGAATATATCCAAAATTTTAACCATGCAAGCACCTCAAAGATAACAAGTGTATGAAGTCCACAATGTCAAGGACTGCATCATACCAAAAAATAAAAGAAAATAATGAAGCATATACTATGATAGGAGTGCAAGTAATTGATTCATAATGAAGCACTATTTCAATACCACATTCTCATTTTCAGTACATATTAAAAGCACATCACCAAACAAGCTTGCTACATAAACACAATAATATGTACTCAAGCAGTACATAGTTTGCAGTTCATAGAACTGAGTGTCACTGGCAATCCACTACAACCACAAGAAGCAAAACGTGTAGAATATAAAGTGCAGGGACATAGTCATAATAAAAGAAATCAAATTTTGACAAATCTGAAACAGAAGAAAATCTGCAATATATGACTAATAAACAACATTTCACAAGAGATTTCCCATACCGAAGCTTTAGGCAATGAAGGTGTTACTGGAATCAACTGTCTTGACTGCTTCATAGCCAGTTCCTCAAGCCTTTGGGCATTGACTGACACCTACAATTGAGTAAGGTTTTATTGAATATCACATGTATAAATAAAATCATGATAACTATAAGCGAAGAAAAAGATAGTGAAAGAGGCAATTATCTCAACTACCTGGGGTGTAGATCGAGCACGGGATGGAGTCTGTGCCAATGCTTCAGCCATATTAAGATTAGATGTTGCACTTGGAGCTGCCAACCCAGTATTTGTTGTACCAGTTTGTTGTGCTGTTAGAGATCCAATACTACTGCTTCCAATTATTGTAGGCACTTCAGCAAGTGCGGATGTCCATCCCTCGCCACCAATCAAAGCTGTACTAACAACAGGTAGACTTTGACTAGCAGTAGCACCCAAACCGGGAGATTGCACTCTCCCTATTTCAGCAATTCCCTGCTGGTCTTCAGTTCCAAGTGATGGAAAATCCTTATCAAACACAGCTTTCTGAATGCTACTACCTATACCACCACCAGAAAGTATGCCATTGCCATGGTTCTGACTGCCATTGCCAGATTTTGCATCCACTGCAACTCTACGGGACAAAACCTCACTTTGTTTCTTGGAAACCATTGAATGAGAACGCCGCAATGTATCCCTCTCAATCCTTCCAGAGAAGACGTTGATCAAAGGGTCAGAACAGTCACGATCCCAGTGGTCTCCAAAACTTGATCTGTCTTTCTCTCTATCACGGTCCTTGTCATGGTGACTCCTACTAAAGCTACTGTAGGCATGCTTTGCAGAACCATTTACAGAACTCCTCCGAGAATTTGATGAGGATGTTCGTTCAAAAAACACAGAACGAGGACTATCAAAATCACTATTGCTCTTAGATCTATTTTTAGTGTGATGGGCCGTAGAAGGAACATCTACACAACAATGATGACACAGTTATGAGTTTTTTCTTTTTTTGAGATAACGCAATTGTAAGGAACCCTAAAAACTGTAGTTCTTATATATCTGAATGCAGAAAAAAGGAATAAAATACTATCCTAAAAGCATGAGTATGTTTAATAATTCTGAATTTTAAATGAGACCTGAGTTAGTAGATGAAGAAGCAAAATGGTGGGTTGAACTGCCAGCCCCAGCAACACTTCCAGCACTTCTCAACCATTCCGGAACTAATGCAGGTTCACTTCTTTCCATAACGAACACTGAACATGATCAGATTTATCACGAAAAGCAAGCGCACCTTCTTTACCACCTCCACCTCTTCGACAAAACAATTGTACTTTTATACACAACTGCCAGTTCTAACTATAACACTTCATATTTCTCTATTACATTTACGCCAATCAAGAATAACCTGCCTAATCACAAAACTGTTTCAAGAAAAGTAGATGCATTGGCAACTCCGCATCACAAGTGGTTGATTAAAAGTAGCCAATATTCAGAGAAGTAGAAACCCAGAGGAAGAAGCGAAAAAGATTTGTTTGCCTTCTATGCAAAAAATTCAACGCCGCTTTCCTTCCCAGCTAAAGAAAAACCGGTAACTCTACCAAATTTTTTCAGATTTAAGCCTATAGCAGCTCCCCAGAAAAAAGCACAGGTATGTATATGAACTCAATGGGTCTCTGAGCAAACCACAATAGATAATGCGTCGTCTATTACTCAATCAAACAAAGCGTATCCTGTCATGATTGTCAAAACAGAGGAGAATTCCCTATTTTGAAATTCAAGACAATGTTGTGAAGAAGAACTTCTCTACGCCTCCATCTTTAGAGAAAGATGGATTTGCAGACGACTATAAGACATTCAAAGAGGCCTTATCTCAGGAGGTAACACCAAAAGCACAACTATGGCGACAATGGAATAAGTCCAAAATTATCAAGATACACACAACAGCATCAAGCGGTTCCACCCCAGAAAGAAAAATCCCAAGTAGGCAATATATTCAGGGTCCAATACCGATAAAATACCCCTAAAAGATATGAACGTGAGTTCGTGACGAATATGGAAAACTTCCAAGACCAGGGAACTAGGGTTACAGAGCAGCAAAGATTATGATAGGGACAAAATAGGAAATTAAAAAGAGCAGAAAAGGCTAAGTAAAAGAGGGGAACTAACCCTAGACGCAGTGATTGAAGATGATACGGAAAGATAATCGTCTAAATGACCGTATAGAAGACTGCGTTTTCAGAGAGAGAAGAGTGTTTGGAAGTGGGCAGAAAGGAAGAGACCGAAAATCCAAAATGGGGTTTGAAAGTGGGAAGAGGAAAATAGGGTTTTGTTATGTGGACAGTGCTGCTGCGATGTGAGGGGGGCGAGAGAGAAAGAGAATGCGAGAGAAGCTAATTTCTGTTAGTTTGGGATACTGAGAACGAGAACGAAACGTATGAAGAAGAACCTCCTCTAATAAATCAACTTTATTTATATTTATTTTTGTGATCTTTCATCTCTGGGCCTCCCAAAATCCCTCCATAAAATCGTTTTTGTTTTTGGGTAATTCTCACCCTATTCCCTATAAAACCAATTTATTCAACCTGGACCATCTTTCCAACTAAACACTTTATTTTTTATTTTTAAATATGAAGCACCAAAATGTTAATATCTTGATGGCTTTTAGTGTTCTGTATTTAAAAAATTATGCATTTGTAAGAGAAATGAAAAAAGAGTCATTATAAATAAATTAATAATATTAAATATTTTGTTTTCATCTTGATGAAAAAATTGCACTAAATATCCAAACCCTTCTTGACCACAAGTGATAAGGTGGGATTTTCATTTTTCGCTATAATATGGGGTGAACTCTAGAAATTTTTTTCTTCAATGACCTTTTAAATATATAATCAATTTTTATAATAAAAAAAGTAAATAATGAAAATAATATTTTTCTTCTTAGTTGTATAATAGATTGAATTATTAAAATGTAAGTGAATTGGTGAGCATGTAAATGAATTCATATATTGTGTTTGCAGATAAGTGAATTCCTACTTTGCTAATCAGCTTGCTCATGTTTGTCATGAATTTTTTTTATTTATTTTAACTTATAATCGTTATTGTGGTTTAACAAAATTATTTAGCAAATATTCTTATTAATATTATTATGTTTCTTATATCCTAAAATGATATGAAAACGATGGAAAAAAAATTGAAGTTATCTCAAGTTCAAGTTCTCTCCATCACAAGTTTAATTTTAAAAAAAATTACAAAAATAAAATTCCTTTTAACTAATGGGAGCTCAGTTTAAAAAGTTAAAGCTTCCCATAGTTAACTCCAAAAGATATACCTTTTAACATTAAATTACTAACAAGTATATGTATTTAAGATGACAGATTAATTATTATAATAAATAATTATAGCAATTAATTAATAATTTTCAATAAAATTTAGTAGTCTTTAAAACAACATTGTTTTTTCTGCTTCAATCAAGAAACTGCAGTTTTCTATTTATATTTCAATGCATGAAAACAATTTTTTTTTTCTATTCGTCATTCACGAAAAAAAAAACTTATATTAACATTTGGAAATAACTTTTTGTATTTTTCTAAAAGCTTGGTTGAACACAATTTTAACAAAATTAAGCACTTTTTCGAAATAAATTTGTATTTGATATAAACGAAGCAAAATCAAACACGGTCTTACAAATTCGGGTGATAAGCGATCACCTTATCCACCTATTTATTTATTATAAAAAACCCCTTTTTTTGGTTTGACAATTATCGAAGTTATTAGCTAATGACTATCTCATCCTTCTTGGTTACGGTTGTATGTTTTCATTTCATGAAGATTGTGATTTTTTTTTCCACGTTATCCAGTTAAAATGCTTATTCGTGATTCTATCGCGTGGATATATTGTATTTGTAGCCAAAATGAGAGGTGAATTATTACTCAATAATGAGCATCACATGAACACCTTTGAATATTCATCCTTTCGAAGTTGTAGCATGGAGTTGCATTTTCAGTTAACTATTCATAATTTAATATATTTATAGACGATACATATAACTTACTAATCTTATAATATCGTTTTTGTAATTATTATATCTTCAAATTCATTAAATATTGATATTTAATTTTAAATATGAATAAAAAGTTGAGTAACTTTTGTCTTTTTCGTAATTTCACCTCCCACTTTCTCATAATTTTTTTTATTTTTTTTATATGTTTATTATATTATTATATATATTATATGATTTAAAGATAAAAATCAAAAAAATCAGAATCATCAAATATAGTATAAATAAGAATTTTTCTTGTCTCCTCTCAAAATTGTATTGGAAAGATAAAATGTTAATAGATAAATACAAATAAAAATATTAATTTATAAAAAATAAAAAACATAATTATATAAATTTAAAATATAAAAAAAAGGAAAATTTTAAAAAAAAAGAGATAGCTAAATAAATATTTTGTGAGAAATATTTGTAATTTTATTCTCCATTTATATGTTTCAAAATTAGCTCTATTTATAAGTTTTCAGTATTTTTAAAAAATATATTTGCTAAATCTATAAATATGAGTTCAAATTTTGGTGTACATTTGATAAAATGACTCTATTTTAATATTTATAATTCTGAACCAATATGATAATATAGATTAATCTTAAATCTAATATGATATAAAAATATTTTAAAATTTTACAAACAAAATTTTCATAAATTAAAATATTATTCATATTTATTTTTTTAATCTATTTAAATTTAAAAGACTATATATGTTATGTAATTCTTTTAGGTTGACTATTATTTAATAATAATATTAACATATATAGGGGTTTATTTATTAAAATTACAACCGACTAATTTGTCAAAATCATGAAAACTTTTTAAATTTTTTGTTGTTAGTTAGTTAATTTTGATTTAATTTTTTAACCTGTACAAATATATCATCAATAATATTTGTTATTTAATTAAAATAATTTAAAAGGTAAAAAAACATAACAATTTGAAAATTGGAATTCACAGTGAATCCATTTTTGGCATGACTATTGAAAAGCCGCAAAATATATAGAACAAACTTATAGAAACAATTTTGTTTTTATTTTACATTTTTATATTTTATCCACGTGGAAAAAATCCCCCTAAGCAAACCGATTTGTCCACGTGGCACCGCGTTTTTTGGTGTCTTGCACGACGGCGTTTACCAGTTGGTCAGTCTTCACTTACCTTTTTACTCTACAACCATATCGGCTCTTATCCCTGTGTAGCCGTGTCGGCGTGTTTTATGGTACGCTCCATTTTCCTTCTCCTGCGCCTACAGCCGAAGCCTTAACCCTCAGTGCTTTCTCAGTACTGAGTCTGAGAGAACCAATAGTTCAGATTTCTTCAATTGTCTCAGGAGAACAAAGCATGAGGTCCAACAAGTTTTAAGTTATTTCTGGATTCTGATACCAGTTCCAGATCAAAACCTATTTCGTAGCTATTTATGGGTTTGGTTCTCTATGCATCACCTACCTCGATTTTTCGCCAACAGGAAACAAACAAATGGCATGGATTCGAACAAAGCCCGAACAAAACCCATGCTCGATCGCCGCAATGCCGTCAAGTACGTTGAGTATGATGCTGGGTCGTCTTCGTCGTCGCTTGATGACTCGTCTGGATCGCTCTACACTAGATCAATGGAGTTCTATGATCGAACCAGCTTCCGAATTGATGGAGTTGAGGGCGAGGTTGATCAAGTATGCAGGGCTCTAGGGCTTTCGGGACCAGAAGACTTTGCTATTCCGGCGGCGGCGTGGGAGGCTATGAAGGTTAGATCATCTTCGGATATTGCGCCCAGGTTGAAGATGAACGAGTTGGACAGTCAGGAGAAGAAGGAACTAAAAGAGGAGAGTCAAGTAGGGGGTGAGTTGGGTGATAAATTGGGAGAGAGGGTTACGATTAGAGGAGTAACTGAGTCAATTCAAGACGAGCCTGCTCAGACTAGTGGGTGCTGCATTGCTGCTGCTGGTGTTTGTGGAGCCAGTGTCGGAGGAGGCATCAAGGGAGTCCGTCCGCCAATGCTTAAGCCACCGCCTGGTGCGAGGATTCCAGTTATTGATTTAACTTGCTCCACTTGGGACATTTTAAGGGATTTTGCTCCGCAAGGTGAAAGACAATCATTGGAAAATTACGGGCAGTTGAACTCTTCCGATGACGTCGAAGTCGTACGAAAAGAAGCGGGACAAAAAGATGTACAGAAAGAAGAAGAAAGGGTAGTTGAAGATAAGGTAAGTCCGAGGGGAGTAGAGGATAATCATGCAACAAGGATTGCGGAGATTGCGGCTGTTCTTTCGGCATCGTGCTCGTTTACTACGTCAAATGAAGATGATTCTTCTAGCACTACCACGGATCCTGCGTCGAACAATATATCACCTAACGTGAAATTCAGACGTATAATTACTAGCTGGGAAAAGGGTGAGCTTTTGGGACGTGGCACGTTTGGATCAGTTTATGAAGGAATTTCCGAGTAAGTGTTTGAATCCTGTTCAGTTTTTCCTTTTCCTATTTACATTAGGACACGAACCGTTTCCTAGGTTCTTTTGGATTAAAAATTTTATCATGTGGGTTCTTTCGGATTAAAAATTGTATCATGTGGGTTCTTTCGGATTAAAAATTGTATCATGTGGGTTCTTTCATTTTGGTCGTCTGCAACTGTCTTCATAACGATGAAGGTAGTAAAGGATAAATCGTAAAGTAGAAAACTTGCTCACACATTATTGACTCATTTATAAAAGTTATTACGCATGTCATAAGATTATTCGGGGCGCAACCCCCGTGGATAAATAACTGATATCTATGTTTCTAAATCTCATTAATTACTTATTCGTCATATAAGATTAAATTCCTTATATTAGATGTCATATACTTGGATTCGAAAAAAATTCTTCCCCATGTCATTAGATTTATCCTTAAAACTGTTTATGGGACACAACCCTTTTGATAACTGATATCTATGTTTATATATTTCTTTACTTAATTCATTATATTAGATGTCATTTACTCATTTAGAAATTTCCACGCTTGAGCTCTTTTAATTCAGTATAACCGCAGGGTAGGATTAGTTTAGGGGGTAGTGCTTTTGTCGTTGAGAGTTTATGATTGAGATGAATAGTGAAGAACTAGGAGAGAATGGATGTCACAACATAGTTGAACAGGCTATGCTGTTATGATTTCTACGTATCAAATGAAGATTGGTTGTCTAATGTGGAAAAAGGATGAAATAAATATCTTTCTTTCTAGTTTAGCTTTGCCTCTACTCTGATAGAAACAATATCTCCGTATTTTATATATATCTATATTTATACTATATCATATGGCTTTGAGTCTTTTGCCTCTTTGGTCTCTCAAACCATGTAATATATGAAATAAACATATGAAAGAATGGGGAGTTATAGGAGAATGAGAAGTTAGTGAACTTCTCACTTATATTTAAAACTAAATTTTAAAAGAAGTGGCGTGCCAATCTCACTAGTAATAGAATAATATCGTGTAATTGACTTGCATTTATTTTCTTAAATACTTGTTCGAAATGAATGTTAGCTAATTATTAATTATCAGCAGAATAAGAAATGGAATGAGCTTGTTGAAAGTGAAAGCATAGTATATGTTTTACTAATGATGGGTATTAGGGATAGTATGAGATGTCTTAGGGTAGTATGTGTTGCCCAACTCCTACATTGAGTTGTATGAGATTCTCAATGAGATACTTAAGTGGCTTGCTTCTTTCCCCCTATTGACTGGCTTTTGAAGGAGGGTTCCCAAGTCACTTGAATTCCATCAACTAACTAGTGACTACATGGACATTGTTAGTATGATGGATGCTTAGAAGTCCATGCCTTCTGTGTCACTTTTTTATCCTTTTGATGGAAGATTATACCTGTAGCTTCAAACCGTTAAAATGCTTTTATTTTTGCAATTTTAGTTTCCTCTATTCTCTAAACTTCTTTCATCTTTGCCTCTTAGGTGTCCCTCTTATGTGCAACCTGTTGGGGCTTTAATAAACTCTAATAGCACTGATAAAAATGGTTTCAAAATGCTATTGAGTGATTGTTATATGTATTGCTAATCTTGATTAGGAAATGTATTTGAGCATCATTACAATAATCTTGTTTCCCCATTATTCTATGAAGCAACTAAGGGTGTCCATTTGTTCACTGAGTTAGGTTAAGACAGTATAAATGTGAACTGTTGGAAACAAGAAACAATAAGGTGAGGGAGCTGTATTTTGCAAGGGCCTGGAATTGCTGTGTAATGGCAGCATTTCTGGAAGCCAAAGAGTCTTAAAGACAATTTTTTTTATTTTAGCGTCCCTCTATTATTTTTACACATGCTTAAATAGTCATTGAACTTTCATAATGCAAGTTGCATCCATCTTTTGGATTTGTTTCCATACAAAGCTCAAGAGAAAAGCTCTAAATGAATTTAAGTTCTACGGGGTATGATCTTTGTACCTATAAATTAGTCATCAATTTCATTTTACTTTATTGCAAAATGCTAACTACCAAATGTAATTTTTTATTTTGTATCTCTTGATTATGATTATAGAGATGGATTCTTTTTTGCTGTAAAAGAAGTTTCACTACTTGATCAAGGGAATCTGGGGAGGCAAAGTGTCTATTACCTAGAGCAGGTGAGACAGACTTCTTTTTTAGGAAAATTTTATGTTGCTTGATATTTTTCTATTAATGAATTCTTCTTTTATGAAGAAAAAGAGAAATTTACTTACCTAAATATTATGCTGTTTTGTGAGGCAAACTCCATTTACTCTGTCCTTGATTTTTCTCCTGCAATGTCTTTTCTCTCATTGTGCTTTCATTTCCTCTCTCTCTCTCAGGAGATTGCTCTTTTGAGTCAGTTTGAACATGAGAATATAGTTCAATACTATGGTACAGAAATGGTAATTTCTTCTTGTCTTGTCCTTTATGTTTCAGTATTTGCTATTATTCTTGTTATTTAGCATTGTTGAATTACCATTACAGATTATATTAATTTCATAGGTTTTTATGCAGCTCAAACTCTTTACTGGATTTCATTTTTTCTTTGTGTTGGAGAGAGAACCAAAGGGGGGGGGGGTTGTTCTTTAACTTGCAACAGAGTGTTATTGTCTATATTTTCATATCTAAACAGAAACTAGTATATGGCTCAATGAGAATAGTTTTCCTGTATTTGATTTAATTCAAACACTGCTTGATTTAAGTTTGCTACACTTGAAGTCCTTCTGTTTTACATGCAACTTTAACAAGTAAGATGGTGTGTAACTGAGTACAATATAATGTTACACACAAAAAAATTGTGATTTATGCATGGTTTGAGGTATGATAGTATTACCATTTTGCTATGTTGTTATGATGCTATGTGAAACTAGCATTAGTTTCCAGTTTAAATTTGTTTCAAAGTAACAAGCAGCATTAGATGATTTGTTGCATTACCGAGTATGTCACTTGGTTTCATTAGCTCTGCTCCATAATCATTATAGCAGTTTTCAGATTTTGCCACCTATAAACATGTGTAGCTTAAGAGTTCTGTCTGTTCCTGTGTATGACTTGTAATTTTGCCCTATATAATGTCCTATAGATACTGTGGATTTTAATTTATATTCGGCTTGTTGTTTATTGCAGGATAAATCAAAACTGTATATCTTTCTTGAGCTTGTAACTAAAGGTTCCCTTGCAAGCCTTTATCATCAGTATAATCTTCGAGATTCCCAAGTATCTGCCTACACAAGACAGATTCTGCATGGGTTGAAGTATCTTCATGATCGAAATGTGATTCACAGGTGATTTAAGAATTGTTTTATTTGTTATATGTATGATGTTGTAGTGGGCAGAGTGTTTTATTGCCTTATTGGGTTAAGCTCATGATTTCTCTAAATTTTGTATGCATTTCTGTATCAGTTATGTAATATTCATGGAGTTTTCTTTGTGAAACTAATCCATTTTTAATTTATTTAAGGGATATTAAATGTGCAAATATATTGGTAGATGCAAATGGATCTGTCAAGCTTGCAGATTTTGGATTGGCGAAGGTTTTTACCCTTCCTTAGTTATTTATGTCTTTCTACTCTTTCTTTTTCACCTTAATACTTATATTTCAGTTATAGATTCCTATATGATCTTCAATTATTTATCTTTCTCATTTTCTGATATTGCTTACTATGACTTCTGTGTTTCAGGCAACGAAATTGAATGATATCAAGTCATGCAGGGGCACAGCATTCTGGATGGCACCTGAGGTTTGCTTTCAGTCTTCTCTTCTGAACAGAATTATTGAATAATACTGGTTCAAGTTTATTAATTGAGTGTACATGTTTCTTATTTTATTTTTTTTACACAGTAATTAGTTAAAAGTGTTATCTTGGATCTCCTATGCATGGTTCTAGAAGTTTATGCTTTTCTTTGGGCATGGAGTGGACATTATTGATGAAATTGTTGGTGGTACCACCTAGGATCTTTGCACATTATTAGTCCATATGGAAACCTTGTTATGGAAATAAACTATGTCAAAACATTGGATTACATCATAATTTTTCTTACACTTTTCAATAGGGTTAGAAAAGCTGAATTAAAGAAACTCTGATAGGTTACATGAACACCAAGTTGCAAGTTAATACAGTGAACTGTGAAGAATTGAAGAGTGATAGTACTTAGGAAAGCCTTGATAAAGGGAGGCTTATGTTACATTACATCTATCGTTAAGGTTGTTTTGCTTGTGATACAATCAATGTGCGACTTCTATTGGGTACCCACATATAGAAAGGAGAACTAAAACTATTCTAACAAAATACCATCTTCTACACATTTATAGAAAAACATAATTTTATGATCACAGCAAGTTTGCTGAGCTTGATTGAGTAAACTTAAAGACGTTATCTTCTTCTTGGTTAGATAAACATAATTTTTTTTTTTTGATAGAAAAGTTATTATAATAGAAAAAGAAAAACATTAAGTGTATGATCACGGAAAATTTGCCGAAGTTGATTAAGTAACTTAATAACATATCATCTTCTTGATCAGCCTTTACTGTTAATTGCATTTTGACTTTTTCTTTTTGCTTATATCCAGTTTATTCACCTTAAGATTTATTCAATATAATGAATCAATGATATGGGTGTAGTGGTGGTGCATTTTTGTTACAAGAATTTGTTGCAGTTTCACAAATGAAAAGAAACATCCCTCTGCCTTTGAAACTGTAGATCTTAAACTTGCCAGATATTCCCCCTTGGGATGTTTGAATTTCTTTCTTTTTTCGTTTTTAATTTTTTAAAGAGCATAGATATTAATTATTAAGCTGGATTATGCAGGTTGTGAAAGGAAAGAATCAAGGTTATGGGCTTCCTGCTGATATATGGAGTCTGGGGTGCACAGTGTTGGAGATGTTAACAGGCCAAATTCCGTACTCTCATTTAGAATGGGTATATGTCAATGTCATAGTTATTGCCACTTTCAGATTCACTTACCATTTGCACCTCTTATTGAGGATGTTCAAGCAATGCCTGACCTTTTTGTTATGTTCTCTTGTTTCCTGCTTATCTACCTTTTGTCTCGAAAGCTTTTGAGATTCTATATTTCGGGTATGTTTAGATTGAGGAGAATGGGAGTGAAAGGGAAGTGAAATTTTTATTTTGACATTTTCTTTAATTTAAATTTCAATCTAACTTTGTTTTCTTCTTATCTCATTTATTCTTATCAATCCAAATATATTTTAAGGGTAAGAAATACTATATTTAAATTTAAATTAAAGAAAATGTCAATTTTAAAATTTCACTTCCCTTCTCTCTCTCTCTCCATTCTCTTCAATCCAAAGACATTCTTCAAGTTGGGATTTTAATTTCCATCTCAACAAATTTTCCTTCAATGCCTTTACCAAGAATCTTAATTTTCAAACAGTTTAGGGTGAGCCGCTGAGCATGCACTATGCTGATTTAATTTGTCAATGTTCCTCCTATTTATTATGTAAATTAACTTAAAGATATTGTGGCCCTTCTGTATCCCAGCTTTCTCTTTTTGTAGAAATGTTGATTGATTATCAATTTATCATAGTTACATCTATAAATGAGTTTTTTTACTTTTATTATATTTACAACTCTAATATTGCTTCTTATGAGAACAGATGCAGGCGTTGTTTAGAATTGGAAAAGGCGAGCGCCCTCCTATTCCTGATACTCTTTCAAGAGATGCACGAGATTTTATCCTGCAGTGCCTTCAAAACAATCCAGATGATCGTCCGACTGCTCCTCAGCTCTTAAACCATTCATTTGTTCAAAGGCCACTTTCCACTTTCTCTGGCTCTGCATCTCCTTATATACGTGGCAGAAGAGGTTGAATCAGTCATCTTTTAAGTATGAAACACTACAGGTAAAAATTACTTCTTACTATCTCATTGTGCTACTCTTTTTGTCGCTTTTTCTCACATCTGAATTATAACAAGAATCTCATGATGGAAGATGCCTGAAGGGTCAATTTGGACTTCAAAATATGCATGTGGTGCACAAGTTTTGTGTAGGGTCTAAGTCCAGTATCATTCTTATTTGGGGGAAATTGATTATGCATAACTGAGACAAGAAAAGGAAGAGAATGAAAGAGATAAAGTGTCTCTGTAACAGATCTGTGGTGTAGTTTTCAATTGCCAAATTTTCTTTATACTTCCATTTGGCTTGTGCTTGTCATCGTACAATGGGTTGATTTTATATCTTCCACTGGCTTATTTGTATTTTGCCTCCTGATGACAGCTCTTTCGTGTCCAATCTTCAAGTAGCTGGAGTTGGTCTTGGAGCCACTATTGTTGCAATTGTTGCTTGTGTTGCGCCATTCAGTGTTTTTCTCCTTGAAACCTAATCAACAATTGCTTTGGATCTAACAAATGATTTGGAGCTCCACAAAACCAACTAATCAACTTGTTTTTGACATCTTGTTCCTTTTTAGTACATGAGGAGGATCTAGCTACCCTTCCAACCAGTGGCTTTTGATTTCTCGTTTGACGGATGCTCCGTGTGTTTTTAATTGCTCAATGATGATTTGTATGTTGTATGTAGCAACGTAATGTATCAACTTCAAGCTGTAAATGTTGCCCTTAAATTAGTTAAACTGGTGAGAGTATATATAGGGTTACTTTGCTATTTGTATATATTACCTTGGTAGCATAATCCCATTGATTGTGTATTTTTGTGTCTCATAAATTTTGTGGCTCTTTATTTTTTTTTTCTTTTCCGGGTTTTATTTTTACTTTATTTAAACATTACTACGTCATGGTTTGATGTTTATTTTGAGAAAAAAAAATGAGAATCAATTAATAAAATAAATTTACTTCCCAAACAGTTGAAGCATAAAAATATAAATATGAATGAAGATATGAATTAAACTAAGCTAATTCAAAGTTATGTTACTAATAAAGCAATTAATTACTTTTAGAAAGTTAATTGTTTTTCATAAATTTATTTTAATTATGAAATATACTTATTTCAAATCTCATCATCCTTTTTTTTCATCAATTTTTATTTTACTGAAGGATAACTTAGTATATATAATTTTTATTCAATGTCAAATATTAAAATATAATCATTTCAAATCTCATCATCCTTTTTTTTTCATCAATTTTTATTTTTACTTAAAGTTTAGTTTTATAATTTATAAGGATAACTTAGTATATATAATTTTTATTCATGGTCAAATATTAAAATATAATAGTTTAGTTTTTGTTTTAAAAAATTTAAAATTGAATTAAAAAATATTGATATGCATAAGCGCATTTTAATTTTCAAGTAGATTTATCTTTTTTCTTAAAAGAAAAAATATTTATTGAACAATTTATTATTTACTCATGAAAAAAGGTATTTTGAAAAATGAAAAAAGGTATAGAGACTAGGTGCTGCAGAAGGCCCAGCCTAATGGGCCTCATCATCCTCAACTACAACAACATCAAGATCGTCGGCTTGAAGTTGCCTGCCCGTGCCTCTGATCGGACTCTCCCTACTCCTTTTGTCAATCGCTTTTATTATGTCTGCGAGTTAAGATTTGAGACTTGAGAGTTGAGATAGCGTATCGGCTTATCGCCTAACTCGTCACAAGGTCGCAGGAACAAGGACAAGTGGCGTTTACTGCTTATACACCAACACCACTCTTCACTTCATTAACGTGAACGCAAAGATCGGATTGTTCTCCTTCTCATCTCCTAACCCCGCCCACCATTCCATATCAATTCGCTTTCTTCTCATCCTAACAATTCCTCTCTCCTACTCGCGCTTTTCCAGGTATTAATCGCTTCCGATCTTACATCTTATCGTCTACGATTTCTGGTGGACCCAAGCTCTGGTTTCATTCCGCGGCTTTTACCCGGTTTTTGTGTTACTGATCTCCGATACTTGTGTTTGTAGATTTCAATGCATTTTTGTGCCTGTGTTTTTATTTTGAATTTGCATGAACTTCTCAAATTTAAATTTCGGATATGGTTTTCATCGATCATTGTAATTTGTTGCCTGTCACGGTTTTGTGAATTATGAGGGTGAAGTCCATATGCGCTAGAGACTTAGACTATAAATGAATTAATAGTAACGTGCTTAGCTTAAATGCAAATATACATATATGCATGCTTAGCTTTTAGTTGCTGACAGTATTGAAAATCCTATCAAGTTGTTGAAAAACCTTTTCTTTTACCATGGGTGATAATTAACTTACTTAAAAAATGTTGATGTTGGTGATAAAACTTACTTTTTTTCCGTCTTAATGAAGATAAAAGAAAGTGATGGATACAATGCCTTTTCTTGTCTTTACTGTTTTCTTGTTTTCTTTTCCATTATATAGACGTTGCCCTTTTGCTGCTTCATTTATATGTATCATCAATAATTTCCTTGTTGACATGCTTTGTTAAGCAGTTTTTAATTTTATACTAATAAAATAAATGAAAAAGGGTGCCAGCTAAATTATATTTTATTTAGTTTTTACCTGCTGCATTTACATACAACAAAGTAAGCAATGCCCTAAGCGTAGAAATTAAACTATATGCTAATCTATGATATAGGAAATTCTACCACAGGTCCACTACACATCTATCATGTACTGATTTAGAATGCATGCAGATGCAGTGTATCTTATCTACAAGCGTTATTGGTAGGCAGAGGAAATTCTACAACAGATGCATTATAAAAAGAGGATCAAGAGTGAATTCTTCTCCATGTGACCTCTATAGATGATTAGGGGCCATGAAATTCAATTATTTACGTCCTTTTTTATAATTTGCTCTATGATGCTCCAGGACATGGTTCTCATTTCATATATTTGAATTTTTGTTCTTTAGGTATAGTCCATTACTAAAATGAAAGTAGTTTGGATGCATAAAATCAGGAGAGTCAGAAGAAAGAAAAGATAAAGAGTAAAATTGAATGACATTGTAAAGTCAAGGTGGTATAGCTTGGAAGGTCTCTGTAATATCAAACCAAGAATGATATAATTTCATGATGACCAACTGTATTTAAAGTTATGATTTGGTTCCTTTTGTATATGATTTTCTGGTGATGGTAATTACCATCTCATTTTCTGATTCTCATATTCGGTTACAGTTCCTGAAATTAACGTAGCTTCATATGTTTACAATTTTCTAAATAGCCTTAAAGTTGAAGTTTTGTTGTTTACACTTTTATCTGTAGACTTATGCATTAAGTTGTTGTTTTGTGCTTAAAAAGGATGAGGGACATGAACAACCCACATACCTTTTTGGGGGGTAACTGATGATTATGTTGAAAACATTGGTAGGAATAATTAGCAGATGTCTTTGGTCAGAACAGAATGTGAAAGTTTTTAATCATAAGTTTCTCCATTTTTGGGAAAAGATTACTTTTATGGCATCCTTGTGGGTTTCGCTAATGGTTATTTTTCTACAGAATCCCTTGCGGATCTTCAAAGGGATTGGAAAACTTCTTTGAGTTAGAGAGTTTTGTTCTCTCTCTCTCTTTCTCTCTCTCTCTGTGTTTCTTTTGGTTGTGGGGGAATCACTTGTCCTCTGTTATTGTATTGCTCTCTCATCTTATCGATGAGCTCTTTTGAGTCTTTCCTATCAAAAGAATAGAAAATAGTTTACTGATTAATGATTATATATACATTTTCAATGATATCAAAAAATGCACTCAAGAAATTTGAATGATTATTTTGGGAATTGACATCCTTTTGGTTTATGATAGAATTTCTCTCCTTTCTTTTTATACCCTTCTTTCGCTTGGATGAGTCTCAGGTTCAGTTTGTAAATGGCTAAAGTTGGTAAGGTGCGAAAAAAGTCCCAGTCTCAGAGTCAGAGGACAACCCCATATCCATTAACATCTCACTCACGGAAGAATTTGAAAAATGATGATGTGGAGAAGAGCTTTTATGAAGCATCAGAGAAGCAGGATTGGGAAGAAGCAACCTGCTCAGTCTGTATGGAGGTCCCCCATAATGCTGTCCTACTCCTTTGTTCATCTTATAACAAGGGTTGTCGCCCTTATATGTGTGCTACTAGTCATCGCTATTCCAATTGTTTTGAACAATACGAAAAGGCCTATACAAAAGCAACTTCTGTTCAAAGTTTGCAGCCTGCTACAAATGATTCAAATTTCAATCACAGTGCTGGTGAAACCAATGAAAATACAGACATGCCAGAGCTCCTTTGTCCCCTTTGTCGCAGGCAGGTAAAGGGTTGGACTGTGGTTGAAGCAGCACGAAAGTATCTTAATGGCAAGAAAAGAACCTGTATGCAGGACGAATGCTCTTTTGTCGGTACTTACAAGGAGCTTAGGAAGCATGTTAGGTCTAAGCATCCGTTTGCACGACCACGAGATGTTGACCCTATACGAAAAGAAAAATGGAAGAGGCTTGAGTGTGAGAGGGAACGAAATGATGTGATCAGCACAATTTTATCATCAACACCAGGGGCCATGGTTCTAGGAGATTATGTGCTTGAGCCAAATGACCACACCTTTTATAGTGATTATGATTCTGAATCTGAAGAGGAATTATTGGAGGATGATTTCTTCTCTATGAGGCCAATTGGTTTAGGAAATAGCCACTTTTTGTCAAATATTAGGTATAATCGGGACTATGCCTATGGTTCATTGGATGTGGATCATTTTGGAGTGCACCGTGTTGCTCCTACTGGATCTGCTGCTGCCTCTGGACGTGGACTCCACAGGCTACTATTAGGAAGGTCAAGAAGACGACGGAGGCATAGGATACCTAACGGAGGCCAGTAAATTTTAGAGTCAAACAGCACATAATGTGGGGAAAGAGCTGTGCTTCTGCAATAGTAATTCGCTTTGGAGCATGGCCCCTGTGGCCTTGCCACAGTTGATATTGCAAATAATGTCATTACGTTCTTATCAATTGATTGGCAAGGTATAGTAGTTGCTCCTACTTTCTGGCTGTGAAGCATCAAATCTATATATCATTTTGTGGTGTCAAATGATTGTCACCGTTTAAAGCTTTTCAAATAGACTATAAAAAGGGCAATTTATAGAGTTCAGTGCCTCTTGTTTAGGTTTTATAGGTTCCAGAGATCAGGTCATTGTGATTGTCATTCAATCATGCACATTGCTCAATTAAACAGGCAATCAGGGACAACAGGGAAGATGTCCTAAATATTTGCATTTTGAATTCGACCCTCTGATGATTTACTTTATGTACAGCTTGAATTATTGTGCAATAATTTATCATTGCTAGTATTTACTATCTGGTAGAAATATGGAATGATCTTGAACTAACTAGATGTAACGCTGCGGGAAGTTAGTTGCTAACTTGGTTAAATCCTAGCTGTGAGAATTTTCTTTCATTGTTATATAAGCCATGATTGACTGAATATGGTTAGTATTGCCTGGAGTCTTAAGGACCTGTCAAATAGTCCTTCAGACGAGACTGTCATAAGCAAAATTTTTCAGGACATTTCTTTAAACATATGTTCCAACGCAGGTGCTACCTAACCAAATGAAACATGTTTTTAAAAGCTATGCATCAAATTGGAAACTGTATTTTGTGTCAGCATATTAGTGGGAGTTTGACATGTTAACAAGAAACGAAAGAGTCTATACTTCCACTATAATATGAGCAAAAGAAAAAGAAATTATGAAGAGATTCTTATTGTCTAACTCTTTACGTGTATATAGAAGGATAGGAATCAATGGAATTAGCGAAGATTTTCCTCTACATAAAGGTCTTATAAGTTAAAACGGAAAAGTAAAGAATTAAATGGAATTGGATGGTAAGTACTTTCATTACCATTCTTTCAAAATATTAATTTTATTTTTATTTTTTCAAATTTGACGTAAAGGAAGAGATCACCATCACCAACTTTGTTATTATCATTTATTCTAAATTCATATTTTTGCTAAAAAATTTGTTCTATTTTTTTGTCGGGTAGTATTGAAGATAGTTACTCTCCAAATATGTAATTTACACTTCATTGTTGCCCACAATTTTTTATTATGAAATAAAACTATTATTTCATATTTAAAATTTTTATCCCTTTTTTGATTTTGAAACTTTTTGGTCTTAATTTATCTTATCTATTAAGATGTCCAAACTTTAAATCAATTTTTAATTTTGTTCTTAGAGTTTGTTTGTTGTCAATTATATTCTTAAAATTTTCAATTGCGATTAATTTTATTCCAAAACTTAACATCATCAAATTCATTAATGAAAAAAGCTTACCTTGCATCTGATGTGGTAATTTTTGTTGACTCAACACTCTTAAACACAAAATGAGCTCAGCCCAAGTGTTGGCCTTACTCAATTTCAATGGACTTAGGATGTAGAGACAGCTTTCAATGCTCTTAAACATAAAATGAGCTTAGCCCGAGTGTTGGCCTTACCAGATTTCACGAAAACATTCACAATGGAAACTGATGCATCGACTACTAGTGTTGAAGCAGTGTTGTCCCAATCCAATCACCTTATAGCATACTTCAACAAGAAACTCACAAAAAGGTTATCACTGTCTTCAACCTATATACAAAGTTATATGCTATAACACAGGCTATTATGAAATGGCACCACTACTTACTGAGACAGTAATTTATAATTAAAACATACCACAAAAGCCTAAGGGAGCTTATACATCAGGTGATTCAGACGCTAGAGCAACAATTTTACCTAGCCAAGCTATTAGGATTCCACTATGATATAGTATATCGTTCAGAGGAGTCCAATAAAGTGGCAAATGCATTGTTAAGAAAAGATGAAATAGCAATAGATGAATGTACTGAGCTAGGCTCCCTTCACACTATTTCTCAATGCCAACATGTCATTGTTTTGAAGTTGCAGAAAGCTAATACCACAAATGAAGTAAAGAAGATGCATGAACAACGTCTAAGCAACAACTTATCTCTTGGGTAGTCTATAGAAAGAGGATTACTGCAGTTCAAAGATAGATTGTTTATCCCGAATAACAAGGAATTGAAAGAGTTAGTACTTCAACTCTTTCATAATACTTTATTAGGAGGCCACAGTGGAGTGTAGAAGACTTATAAGGCCATTGCAATAGTTTTCTTCTAGGAGAACATACAAGCAGAAGTACGAGATTTTGTTAGAAATTGTTTAGTTTGTCAACAAACTAAATATGTGACTGAGAAAAAGAAAGGGTTGCTGCAGCCACTTCTTATACCAAACCAATCGTGGGAAGATATCAATATAGATTTCATTGTGGGACTACCTAAGTCAATGGTTTCGCGAGTATTTTGTTGGTTGTAGATAGATTCACTAAAGCCGCTCATTTTGGGGGTTTAAAACCAGGTTTTACAACTAGTTCAATGGCCAATCTTTTTGTTAGCATTATGGTGAAATTACACAAGTTTCCAAGGTCCATCATGTTTGACAAAGATCCAATATTCCTAAGTCCCTTTTGGAAAACATTGATGCATTGTAGTGGAACCAAATTAATGCACAGCATAACCTACCATTTGTATATTGATGGCTAGAGTGAAGTCCTCAATAGGTGTTTGGAACAATACTTGCGTGCCTTTACATATCAACAACCTCAGTCCTGGTACACCCTGTTACCATGGGCTAAGCTATGGTATAACTCCACTTTCCATTCATCCATTAGAATGACTTCTTTCTAAGCGATGTATAGGAAGAATTCTGCCTTAATACTGATGTATAGATCAGGTACAACTACAGTGAAGGCAATGGAGGATTTGCTTAAAATAAGAGCGAAAGTACATAAGTAGTTAAAGTTGAATGTGCTTAAGGCACAATCTCGCATGAAGAAGATGGCTAACCAAAAAAGATAGGAAGTAGAGTTTAAAGAAGGACAATGGGTTTTAGTAAAGTTTCAGCATTATAAACAAACTTCGGCTTCTAAAAGACTCAACTTCAAGCTCGCTAAACAATACTATGGGCCCTTCTTGATCATTAGTAGAATTGGAAAAGTGGCGTATCACTTATAATTGCCAATAGGCAGCAAAATTCACTTGGTATTTCATGGAACACCACCGATTGACAGCATTAACTTGCCAAAAGAATTTTTCACATATACATCTCAGCTAGTGAGAATCGTGGATGAAAGAACTGTCATGAGGGAGGACACAACGTAGGCCGAAGTATTAGTAGAATGGTTGGATAAACCAAGGGAGGAAGTGACTTGGGAATCATGGGATGTATTGACAGAAGTGTTTTTTCAACTCAATCTTGAAGATAAGGTTGTTTTCGATAAAGAAGGTATTGATAAATGGCAAAAAGATGATAAAGAAGATGAAGTAAGAAACGAAGGAGAAAGAGTCTGAAAACCACCAAAATGGACCAAAGATTTTATCATGCAATGATCATGCAGTAAGCCATGTGAAGATCGCATGCAGTGAGCCATGTGAAGTTCGTTAGCAGCGCGTGAACAGTAGTTAGAGACGTTAAGGGTAGGTAGTTGTGGGAAGAGTGTATAAATAGGAATAAGATAGTAAACGTAGACATGTATGTTGTAAGTTGATAAACGGAGTTTGTCCCTCGCTCGAAGTAGGCTTCGTGTTGTATACTTTCCTATCTTCGAAAATTTGATACATAATTCTCCGTATTATTCATTTATGTGTTCTTCCATTTTCTTCTTTTCGTTCTGTTCTTTTGTCTCAAGTGTATCAATAGCCTTATGATTCTGAAGCTGCTTGCTTCCTTCTCTTAATGGGATTTGATTGTTTCTGTGAGCGAGTCGTAGGTGATTCCAGATAATCTGTGATCATCACTCCCTTCGTGAGGGTGTTTCCGTCTTTCACATTCTCATTCTGTTTCTGCTCTGCCATTTCTCCACAATCTGATATGAAGAAGAAGTAGATTTTTTCTCTGAAATAGTCGTCCAAAAAAAGATATTGAGATTTGAGACTTGAGACTTGAGATAGCGTATCGGCTTAACGCCTAACTCGTCACAAGGTCGCAGGAACAAGGACAAGTGGCGTTTACTGCTTATGCACCAACACCACTCTTCACTTCATTAACGTGAACTCAAAGATCGGATTGTTCTCCTTCTCATCTCCTAACCCCTCCCACCATTCCATGTCAATTCGCTTTCTTCTCATCCTAACAATTCCTCTCTCCCACTCGCGCTTTTCCAGGTATTAATCGCTTCCGATCATACATCTTATCGTCTACGATTTCTGGTGGACCCAAGCTCTGGTTTCATTCCGCGGCTTTTACCCGTTTTTTGTGTTACTGATCTCCGATACTTGTGTTTGTAGATTTCAATGCATTTTTGTGCCTGTGTTTGTATTTTGAATTTGCATGAACTTCTCAAATTTACATTTCGGATATGGTTTTCATCGATCATTGTAATTTGTTGCCTGTCACGGTTTTGTGAATTATGAGGGTGAAGTCCATATGCGCTAGAGACTTAGACTATAAATGAATTAATAGTAACGTGCTTAGCTTAAATGCAAATATACATATATGCATGCTTAGCTTTTAGTTGGTGACAGTATTAACAATCCTATCAAGTATCAAGTTGTTGAAAAACCTTTTCTTTTACCATGGGTGATAATTAACTTACTTAAAAAATGTTGATGTTGGTGATAAAACTTACTTTTTTTCCGTCTGAATGAAGATAAAAGAAAGTGATGGATACAATGCCTTTTCTTGTCTTTACAGTTTTCTTTTTTTCTTTTCCATTATATAGACGTTGCCCTTTTGCTGCTTCAATTATATATATCATCAATAATTTCCTTGTTGACATGCTTTGTTAAGCAGTTTTTAATTTTATACCAATAAAATAAATGAAAAAGGGTGGGTGCCTGGTAAATTATATTTTATTTAGTTTTTACCTACTGCATGTACACACAACAAAGTAAGCAATGCCTAAGCGCGTAGAAATTAAACTATATGCTAATCTATGATATAGGAAATTCTACCACAGATCCATTACGCAGTGTCTGTGATTCATAATATATTTTAGGGTGATCTATCTTATCTTCGTAATTACACCAATGGTGGCAATGAATAAGAATCCCTGATTCCCTCTCTTGTTTGAATCTACATAGCCTCGCCTCGATTGAGATGGGACCAATGTGACACTTAATTTTCATCGAATTCTTATCGCAACGAGTACCAATCACTCCACAATCCACAGAGCTTTTCTTTATCGTTAAATATTTATTAAACGTACATTAACATCCTCTATTGTGTTTACTAGAGAAATGTTTGTAAAGAAGAATATCATCAGCTCCACAGCGTACTATGGCTAATGGGAATGGATCAGAATGATTTAGGTATTTGGACATGCGATTATCTCTCTCACCTCGTTATCGTAAGTTATTGTCTGTAATCGTTAAGGATTTGAGGCACCATTCAGGGTCACTCTTTCAATTTTCAATCATTTCCTTTCCTGTACATAGGAAATATAAACTTGTATAGATCTCTTCTATCAGAATATCAGTATATGAAACTAATAATATTTGAAAAATGTACCAACATATTTGTTAGTTTAGAACAAAGCTACGTCTAAATTTCTCATTTTTTATATTAACAAAATGGAGAGCGAAACCAGACATCAAATAAAATGAAAACATAAGGAGTTTAACAAGTTTCAACCTCCAAAATATAATGAAAAATTAACATGGAAATGGATATTCTTCTGTCGCCCTATGTAACACCGCCACCTTCATCCTTCTTTCTCTTTTGGCCATCCACCTTCAACTTCATCAAAACTTAATTTTTTTGCACGACATCTCTTTCAACATGCTCTTCAATTTTCTCTGCCAAATTTAAACGAAAAACAATTCAAGGAATTGAAATTCAATCAAAGCACACCACCGAGATAATAATAATAATAGTAACAAAACGAAATTCACAGGGCAATCTCATCTCATATTACCAAAAACGGAGAACTGGTTTTTCCATTGGACTTTTTCTTGCTCGACGGTTTTAATTCTTTGTTCTCATTCAATGGCATACGATCATATCTCCACTGGCTCTTTGATCGCCGGAGCATGCGGGACGTCGGCGAGCATAATTGAAACCACAAGCAATGCTCCTAAAAAAAACCCAAAAATAATAACAACAAATCCAAATTTTGATGTCATGCATTTCCGTGGACATTATTGAAATTCGAATCTGCAAGGACACAAAGGAAAAGACTTCCAAGTTACCTTGCTTTGATGGCTGGGTTGTTGTTTAGCGGGCAATTGAACGACGTCGGATTGAGAGCCTGTATTTCTTAGATGTCTTGCATAAGCTAGAAGGTGAGCCCGACGATCATAGCCTTGTGATTCTGAAGCTGCTTGCTTCCTTCTCTTAATGGGATTTGATTGTTTCTGTGAGCGAGTCGTGGGTGATTCCACATACACTGTGATCATCACTCCCTTCGTGAGGGTGTTTCCGTCTTTCACATTCTCACTCTGTTTCTTCTCTGCCATTTCTCCACAATCTGATATGAAGAAGAAGCAGATTTTTTCTCTGAAATAGCCGTCCAAAAAAGATATTGATGGAAGATGAAAACGAATGTTGTTTTCAGAGTAGATATGCGCTTGGGATTCTCACATATCATGAATTGCTCTGAAAGCAACCATTAAGGAGCTGGCTATTATGGTTCTTGGAATTCAAAGATGTTCTATATAAGTCCTACACTCCAAATTATGGGGAACAAGGTGACGTGCAGGTTGTTATATTAGATGTATTTTCCTTCTTATCCTATTGCCGTTTCAGGTACAAATGTACAATGTCAATGTCCCAAACACTAACGAATTTGTAGGTGGGCTACTTTCTGTTTCTCTTTTGGGGGACTACTATCTTAGGCCTGAGGCCTTAGCCATTCAGACAATAGTGGCCCAAGTTCATTTTAAGTCTGGATCAAATGTTTGGGCCTCAGAGGCCTTGGCTGCTACATATATTATACGGCATACTACATGCCAAAAATTATGCTTTATTATTCCAAAAAATCAAATGCGAACAGTATGTCATTTTGGCCAGAGAAGACATGCACTTCTTCCTCATTCAGGTTCAACGTTGAAAAAAATATGTAATTTTGTATGTATAAGCATTTAAGTAGACATTCATATTAGTTTAGCATTATCTACGTTAATAAATAATAATAACAATAATAATAATAAACGCGGACACACACTTCTTCTCAGTCCTCCTTCTGCATAATTGTTTTTTAACGTTTTATCACAAAACCTATAACCTAGGAGTAAGAAGTGAGGAATAAGAATGGAATAGAATTCAAACTTACATTTTAAATGTAGTGCGGGATGGAAGAGAATTGTAGGTTTCAAGTGGTTGTTCTTTTTAGTTTGAAAATTGTTCGATAGAGTTTTAATTTGAAATTAAAATGTTTACATTTGGTGTTTTTGGATTGAAAGAAATGAATTAAAGAACGAAAATAAAAACAAATGTTTGATTTAAAGTTTTCATTTAAATTTAAGTTAGTCATTCCTTTTATTTCTCTTCTTTTATCTTTTTCATTTTCTTCAATTCAAGCACCTAATATATATATATTAGATTAAAAGTTTGTTTGTGGTAAAGTATACATAAGCACCTAATATATATATATATATATAAAATTAGGATGTACCCAAAACTAAAAATCTTAGACAATGTATGCGATGTGGCTTTCAACTAGTTAGCCTGGCCTCCGTCTCTATCACACCCATTTATGTATTTTCTCCATCTTATCAAGTTGATGCAAACAAGAAATGTATTATAGTAGTCACCAGTAACAGTATCCAAATATCAAGTTGAAGACTTGACATAATATAAGTTGGTAATTGTTTAATCACGTAATGTAAACACTATATATAATATCTTTTTAGGCAGGTTAATTAACCAAGTAAAGTAGTCAAAAGGGACATCATTAAGGGTTAATTAGAAAATAAGAACACTTGAGGCAAATGGAGGTTGCATGACTATGACATCGCCATATGGATCATCAAGTAGCTAGCTAATTTACGAGCTGTGTCTGGCTCAATGTTTTTGGTTTTATTTATTCAGAAATTTTATTTATTGACACACAAAAAAGAACACACACGGATGCATACACAAGATATAAAGAATTAAATTTTATAATTTGTTTATGAGCTTAATTTCCACCACTGTCCTTTGCTGCTTTGCTTTTGTGCTTTTGTTCTTCTTCAAAAGGTTTTGCAGGAATATGTATAGTAATGTGACTAATATCAGTTTTTATATATAGTCTGATTGTGTCATCACTTGCACTTTTTTAGTTTTCTTTGTGTGAGCTGTACACTCAAGGAAAAAGATAGAGTGAGAGACAGAGAACTGGAAAATTTGTTGACTAAACAATCATTGTCGGAATTAAGAATCAAACAGTGCATGCATGTTTTTGTGAGCTTTCTGAGACTTTGCAAATTCAATCTTTTTGATACTGAAAATAATTGAACTATATTTCTGAAATCTGAACATAGTGTCTGCTTTTACCAGTAGCTTCGCATGTTTGGACATGAATATACTTTAGGCACGCTTTCATAATTGAGGGGGTTGATTATGATCCCTACATCATAATAGCCTGGAATCAAAATTTCGAAGAAATATGCAATATACATGTATAGGCACCACGTGGGAATCACAGATGAGATGAGCATGTGAGTGGCCAGAGAACATATATATGGTACTATTGAATGGAATAGATCCAGATGAGAGAAAGGAAAAAAAAATGCCAAAATTACTACCAATGAGATGTGTCTTTTGTGGCCTCGCATGATAAGCGAGGAACACACTAAAGGCAAAGGAAAATCAGTGCATTCATTATTAATTTATTAGAATAAAAAGAATTAATGTATGATATATATATTTTGTGCAAGGATATTAATTTCATGGCACTATATGCCTAGGTTTTCAAAACTTATAATTTAGTTATTGAAAAGTATACTTCTAATATTCTACCTTCTAAATTTTTGTATGCAGTTTGATTCCTCAAACTTTGTAATTCTTATATGAATTGTTGAGGCAATTAAGGAGCCCTGAGCTCTTTCGTCTCATCTTGGTCTTGTTTATACTCCCCTCCACTCTATATAAATTTGAGCATTAGAGTTTATGACAAATCCCTCAGTTCGTTTGAAGGAACTCTGCTACCATATTGGAAACTAGTTTTTATATAAGAATACATTTGTTATAACAAAACAGAATAATATTATTGATAAAAATGGTTAAGAAATATAGATTATTTTTGTTGAGAAAATAATTGCATTGAAATAATTAGTGTGAAGGAAACAAAAAAAGACAAGAATGGTGGTGGAACTGAGAGGAGGAGGTTTACTTGTTGTTTTGTAAATAAATAGGTGGGTTAAAGTTGAAAGGAAATATGAGACGAAGTTTCGTAGGCCCTAATAAAAAAGGGATGGGATGGAAAGTAATAGAAAAAGAGATTTTTATCTCTGGCTAATGGCTAAGAGAGAGAGAGGAGAGACGAGTGGATGAGAGAGAGAGAGAGAGAGGCACCACATACCAATGTGACTCCAGGCTTCATCCAAGAGGCAAGAGCCAAGGTGTGTTCAGTTTTGCAAGTAGCCGCCCCCAGTTGGTGACTATTGGTGTTATATGACCCTTTCTACTTTTGCTCCTAAAAATTCCACACTAACCTCACCACCCAACTCTCTCTCTCTCTATGTGCGTCTCTTGCTTTGGTACGTATCACAGCCCCACGTTTTGGCCGTTGGGTGTTCCCATGCGCCACTTCTCACACTCCCTAATTTGGCCCTCACCCTCCACTATTCAGCATTCACCTCTATTTCTTTCTCGTTTTTATATATACATATCTTTTACACTTTTTTTGTTTGTCGAAATTATACCAATCTTAGTTAACATTTTATTAAATTTATTTTCTCTCAATAAAGATTATAATTTTATTCTTGGTACAACAGTACTATATAAAATATTAAATTTATTGACAAAATATAAATTCAACAAATTTTTATATATAATATTGAATATAAGGATAAGATAGTGTAATTTATTATTTTGGATTTACCATTGCTTGTACGTACACTTTAGTTTAGTGTTTAATTAAATTATAATTGTTAATCTTATTATGGGAATCTTTCAGGGATTGACCCGGATTAATGGCATTTGAATACTATTAATTAAACAACTTAATTATAATGCAGAGATCAACTAGCCATGCTTCAGCAAAACTGGTCGCCACAAGCATTGAATGCTACCTGTGGATTTAAACCATTTGCCCCTTCTAAATTTATTACCAATATTTCACTTCAATAAATATCTTCTATTTACGACCTAACCTCCCGTCCACTCATCTTCACCTTTTTTCTTTCTCCAGGATATGAAAAACAAAAAGTCCACATAAAATCCAGTCACGTGGAATTCCACAGTACTTGTGGATTTATGCGTGTAACTAAATGTGTATGGTAAAAGAACAGTGAGATGATCGGAAATGAATTTGAAGATATATAATTAATAGGGGAAGTAATTTTTTTTTTATTGCCTTCTTTTCAAAATTTCCCTAGTTAATCCTATTATTTTTTAGTTACGATCCCTCCAATAAAGTTTTCTTACTTTTGGCTTTGATCTATTGAGGCATTTTGTCCTTCTGTCAAGATATTTAGCCTAAGAATTTTACTCTCATGATAAGAATATCTCAACCTAATGACTCGATCAAAAAATAGGAAACAAAAAAATATTATAAATATACTATCATCTCTTCCAAAAAGGATAAATAAGTAATAATAGTATACCTACTGACAGCATCAGGTATTCGATAGGAAATGTAAGGCTAATAAGAATTGCGAGTTGGGATTGTCAAATAAGAGGCATGGAACTTGAATACAAAAGAATTTCTTTTAAGACGATTTTAGATAAAATTTATATATATAAAAAAAACTACGTACAAAACTTTTATCAAATGCAAAGATATTTACAAAGCATATCAAGAAGAGAGTTCGTACAGATTCTTAACGTGTTGTTGCTTTTCTTTACTTTTGCAGATCCATCGTGTTAAGATATTTGCTCATCCTCCTTCTTTTGTCTTTTGGCACCTTAATGTTAAACTTTATTGCAAGCATTCAAGGGTGGTTTAACTTCGCAAGCCGTTGTATGTTTGGCAAAAAAATTAGTGAAAATTTAATTTAGAACACACAACAATAAAAAAAAAAAAATGGCAACATACTAAATATCGCGACTTTTCTTTCAATGATCCATGCACTTTGTTGCGTATGTATATGCAAAAGGTTTTTTCGGATAAAATATGCGCAAAATATATATTAAGCTATATTTAAAATGTTTGTGCGTAGCTAGGTTGGCTCATTTGAACTTAGATTTAATATTTAGGTAAATCATAAATGAGTCTAAATTTAAAATCATTATATTAAGCTATATTTCAAGGTTAAGTTGAGCATGATTATCTGAGCATGCCCAACAGTATAATTGATTTTTTTTCTGTAAGTTTTATATTTTATTATAATTTATTCAGCTTTGTAAACTATCTTCTGTTAAGATCTCACCTCATTTATTTTATAAATTTTGTTTTATTAATAAATTAAATGTGATAAAAACTATTTTAACAAAAAAGAAATCTTAGACGTTAAAATGATACTAAAGTGTCTTTAAAAAAAATACTGATTAAAATGAATATAAATTAAAGGATTTAATCTTGCATATGTCCTTCTTTACATATGTTTCTATTACCATGCCACTTGCCAATGCTCAATGCATTGTCCGATGCACGTGGCTGAAGATGTTAACAAATTCCTTTCCTATATAGTATAAATGCATGCACTTACAGTCATTAAGTACAAAAAAAAAAAAAAAAACTGTACAGTCTCGCTAATTATATTGAAAATATAACTTTCGTACGATTCAATCAGAAGTAGTCAAGCTGTTGGGTGGTGATATTAAAATGTTTCTGTTAGTAACTTTATTTATTGTTAATGAAATGTAAATTGGTTTTTGAAATATAAATTTAAGATAATATCATTTACCAATTGGGTAGCGAACCTAGCTATGATATGGACAAGAATGGCTTCTCATTTAAAACCCTAAACAGGTCACAATTTTCACGTCAAGAAATAGAAAGTGGTTTATAGATAAGATTTTTTTGTTTTCTGGAGACATGAGGAAAAAACAAGTAAGAATTTAAGTGGCGGAAACTCCATTGAAGTTGTGGGGGCATTCAAATAGAAGAGGCTTGAAGCCGAATCCGTCCAGACATTCACATTTCTATCTCCCTCTCTCGAACCGAAAATAAATAAATAAAATAAAAAAGGTGACATATATCATTCACTAATTAATAATCGAATTGAATTGTTGGATGGTTGATATGCGTGGGGTCCCCTCTCCTACACTCCACAGCTTGGTTACGTCTCTCTCTCCTCCTCACGATGCCTCTATATAAGACGCCCCAATTTCTCCCATCCTTTTCCATCACTCCAACTCCACCTTTGTGTTACCACAAAGTCATATATCGACCCTTCCATGTCCTTACACTAAGCTTCTCCCACATTCTAAACCTCTTCCTTCTCTCCACCAATCTTTCCCATGGCGGCCATCGACAACCGTCAATACAATGGCCCTTTAAACGGCGTCACTCGTTCCTTCAATGTCTCCCCTCTCCGTGGTTGCAGCTTCCCGTCTAATAATCCCAAGAGATCTGAGTCCTTGCAATTGGACTTGGATTCCTCCAGCGAAGATGAAAACGAGAGTGGCATGTGGAAGGACCTGATACGCAAGGGAAACTCCGAACTGGAGGCCTCCATCTTCGACCACCTCGACGACGGAACCGCCGACAGCTGGATCGAACGAAACGCCTCCATGGTGCGTCTCACGGGGAAGCACCCCTTCAACTCAGAGCCACCCCTCAGCCGTCTCATGCACCACGGCTTCATCACTCCTGTTCCACTCCACTACGTGCGCAATCACGGATCCGTCCCCAAGGGCAGCTGGGACGACTGGACCGTCGAGGTTTGCGGGCTCGTGAAACGCCCGGCCCAATTCACCATGAACCAGCTCGTCAACGAGTTCCCGAGCCGGGAGTTCCCAGTGACGCTGGTGTGCGCGGGGAACAGAAGGAAGGAACAAAACATGGTGAAACAGAGCATTGGTTTTAACTGGGGAGCAGCTGCTGTTTCCACTTCGGTGTGGCGGGGTGTACCGTTAAGGTACGTGCTCAAGCGGTGTGGGATCTATAGCCGCACAAAGGGGGCACTCCACGTGTGCTTTGAGGGGGCGGAGGATCTGCCAGGTGGCGGTGGGTCCAAGTACGGGACAAGCGTCAAGAGAGAGATCGCACTGGATCCCGCCCGCGACATCATCCTGGCTTATATGCAAAACGGGGAGCTCTTAGCGCCGGATCACGGGTTCCCAGTGAGGATGATCATACCGGGTTTCATTGGGGGCCGTATGGTCAAATGGCTCAAACGTATTATCGTAACACCTCAAGAATCGGACAATTATTACCATTACAAGGACAACAGAGTACTTCCCTCCCATGTGGATGCCGAGCTGGCTAACGCTGAAGGTGCCATAAATCGTCCCCTTCTACTCCTAGTCATATTCCATACTAAGCTTTTGTTTGTCGTCAATTTGTTTTCCTGGTGTGCCTGTCTGTTTCATTCATTAAATTAAATAATATCGAAACATGTGCAGCTTGGTGGTACAAGCCAGAGTATATTATCACCGAGCTCAATATAAACTCCGTGATAACGACGCCGTGTCACCAGGAGATCTTGCCTATAAACTCGTGGACCACTCAAAGACCTTATGTGCTGAAAGGCTACGCTTATTCTGGTTAGTGTTTTTTCTTTAAATAAAAAAAAGGACAGTTTTAGAGATAAAGTTATGTAAGCGACAGATAACACAAGAGTTTACGTTAAGGGTTAGCATAGAGCGAGACAGATGTACAGTGTACATTTATTCCTCCTTTAGCTTTAGGGAAGTGAGTGTGATAGATATTTTCTTTTGGTACGCGTGCAGGGGGCGGGAGAAAGGTGACACGTGTTGAGGTAACACTGGACGGTGGGGAAACGTGGTTAGTGGCCACGTTGGATCACCAAGAGAAAGGAAGCAAGTACGGTAAATACTGGTGCTGGTGTTTCTGGAGCTTGGAGGTGGAGGTGCTGGACGTACTGGGAGCGAAGGAAATTGCAGTTCGTGCCTGGGACGAGGGCCTCAACACCCAGCCTGAGAAGCTCATTTGGAATGTCATGGTACGTACACGTCGTCTACAAAATGATTAATTTTCACTTGTCCAATGGAGAGGTCAAATCATCAAAGATACTACAGAAAGTGATTTAGTTTACCATTATTTGTAGTCATTTTGACCACATTGGCAATTAGCCATTGGTGCCCTGACTATTGGATCTCATCATCACTACTGCCTCCTCGTAGACCAAAAGGGTGCTTCCCTGTACCATCGCGGCCTCAATGGGTGGGCCACGTCTTGATAACATGTATTTGTTAATAGGGTTTTGCTAAGGGATTGGGTAATAGTTAAAATGATTTTGGATTAATTGACAATGTATTTAATATCTTTTGAAACACTTAAAAGATTAATAAAAATAATATTTAAAAAATTTAAATATTATTTTTATATTTTTATCATTAAATTTTTTAATAAAAATTGATATATGTATAATTTATATAATTTATTTTATTATTATTATTTTTTATAAAATTTTTATATATTTTATTTTAATTAAAAAATTAATAATAAAATATATAAAAAATTATATATATATAAATCTAATTTTAATATTTAATATTTAAAAACCACATCTAGTGAACTCGCATATGAGTCATTCACTTTAATAAAGTAACTGCATAAATAAGTATCATTATTAATTATATATTTAATTTTTTTAATTACTTGGATGCAGGGAATGATGAACAACTGCTGGTTCAAAGTGAAGACCAATGTGTGCAAGCGCCATAAAGGCGAGATAGGAATCGTGTTTGAGCATCCAACCCAACCAGGGAACCAATCTGGTGGGTGGATGGCTAAGGAAAAACACCTTCAGACGTCATCGGACTCCGGCCCCACCCTCAAGAAGAGTGTGTCATCGCCCTTCATGAACACCGCCTCAAAAACATTCTCCATGTCCGAAGTTAAAAAGCACAATGGCCCTGACTCTGCTTGGATCATCGTCCACGGTCATGTTTACGACTGCACCCGCTTCCTCAAAGACCACCCCGGCGGCACCGACAGCATCCTCATCAATGCCGGCACCGACTGTACCGAGGAGTTCGAGGCCATCCACTCCGAAAAAGCAAAGAAAATGCTCGAGGAATACCGAATAGGCGAGCTCATGGCAACCGGTTACGCCTCCTCCAACGACACCACGCCCAACAATTCCGTGCACGGAAATTCCGACACCGTCCATTTAGCCCCCATCAAGGAAGTCTCACCATTACGTAGCGTGGCCCTGAACCCCCGTGAAAAAATCCCATGCAAGCTCGTGTCCAAGACATCCATCTCCCATGACGTTAGGCTGTTCCGTTTTGCGTTACCCTCTGAGGACCAGGTGATGGGTTTGCCTGTGGGAAAGCACATATTCCTGTGTGCTACCATTGAGGGTAAGCTATGCATGCGAGCTTACACTCCAACCAGCAGCGTCGATGAAGTTGGGTATTTCGATCTAGTGGTCAAGATTTACTTCAAAGGGGTGCACCCCAAGTTCCCCAACGGTGGGTTAATGTCTCAGCACTTAGACTCACTTCCAATTGGCGCTGTTTTGGACGTGAAGGGTCCACTGGGCCACATAGAGTACACTGGGAGGGGCAACTTTTTGGTTCATGGGAAGAACAAGTTTGCGAGGAAGCTAACCATGTTGGCTGGTGGGACTGGGATCACCCCAATTTACCAAGTGGCTCAAGCCATTCTGAAGGACCCAGAGGACCACACGGAGATGTACGTGGTGTATGCGAACCGGACGGAGGATGATATACTGCTGAGAGAAGAGCTAGACGCGTGGGCTAAGAAGTATGATGACCGGTTCAAGGTGTGGTACGTGGTACAAGAGACCATAAGAGAAGGGTGGGAATACAGTGTGGGGTTCATTACGGAAGGTATCCTGAGGGAGCATGCTCCAGGGGCTTCGGACGACACGTTGGCATTGGCATGTGGGCCACCACCTATGATTCAGTTTGCCGTGCAGCCCAATTTGGAGAAAATGGGGTATGACATTAAGGACAGGTTGCTCGTGTTTTAACTTTTAGGACAGATGGATCGATGGACGTACGTACGTTGTAGGTTGTATTATATGTATGTAATTGTATCAAGTGTTATTATTTTTGTCCTATTATTTTAATTTTTTTCTATTAGAAAAAAAATATTGAATGTGCAAAGCCATTCGATGTCTAGCTATAGTGTACCTCCATTGCAGGTTTTGATGTCGACTAGTGGTGAAAAATTTGACTGCACATTGATGTTAATAAAAAAATATATATAGAACTGCCAATTAGTTTTTGGCTCTAATAAATTTAATTATTCGTTTACTGTAGATTTTTTTATATGCAAGTTCCTTTACTATAGGTTGATTAAAAGGTATATCTGTTTATACTTGCGTACAAAGAATGGTCACGCTCATTGCATTAAAAAAAAAAAAAAAAGAGTCATGCACCGCATTGACTTCTCCACGCCAAATGAATGAAAAAGAATGGCAAAAAAACTACATTATCCATGCCACATTGATATTCCCCCTACATGTTTTCAAATAAATCACAATCACCGTCATGATTTTCCATTTTCTACAATTCACTTTTAACATAAAATACAATGACTGATGTGTATGTATAATTGTGTGTGTGTGTATCTATAATCAACTTGCCTGTAAAACATTATATGCAAGTACAATAAAGCTGGAGCATGGTTTGAAGTTGGACTTTATTATATATATATGAAATGAAAAGTAAATAGGAGGGTAGAAAGATAGACTGGTACATTGGATTGAGAAAGGAAGTTTCCTTGATTTAATTGGATGAACGAAGAATTGAGGTGGAGTCGGGATGTGTCAAACTCAATAAGTAATAAAAGTTGATAGAGCCAAGTGGACATTGGAATCTGTGTATGAGCATGTTGAGAGAGAGAGAGAAGGCTAACCCTACCCCCAGTATCTGGTCAAGGGAACGTGTTATTTGGTGAGCGGAAAGGTCACTTTGCACTAGCTTCCGCAAGCACCAATATGCCCCCTTTTGCTTTCACTTTTTTTGTCTTATTATCAAACTCATACCCATCCTTTCCAATACTTTACCTCATTCCCTGCTTTGCCTTGCACTTTTAAATATTTATATGAAATAAATTATCACAACTTTTATTATATTTTAAAATAACTTAAAGACTAATTGCAAAGCCATTATTTATCTAACCTTCAACTCTTTTTAATATATTTTAACTCGTATGTAATTAAATAATAATGCTCTTTTCTTCCTCTATGAAAAAGGAATCAACAAAACCAATCATGTTACGTTGTTTCCCACCTGCGGACCTCTATTCAATTAACTATCAACAATTACTCCCTCTCTCCCTCTCCTTTTTATTTTTCTTTTAAGCTCGACCAATGTTGTTGTTTCCCATTTGAATATTATATTTCCAACTTTCTTTCCTTCCTCAATTAAAAATATGGGAGGTTGCTGTTTTGTTGAATTGTTGTGTCCCTTTTTTTAATTCGACAAAATATTGAAGTTGAATTTTCAAAGAGGAACAAGTTCAAATACCACAAAACTACTCAAGCTGAATAGAAAAGAGAAAAAAAATTAAAATCCACAGGAGTGGTATTATAAATGTCTAAATATTTTTTCCATAGTTATTCATTTTATTTAGTTTATTTATATATTTTGTTGTGTGTCTTTCGTGTCGATGTTAATCACTATAATATTGAGACCAACGCATATATGGCTAAATTAGTTAAGGCGTAAAACCAGGCCGGTGCAAGAAATTGGCTTTGTTTAATTTTGAGTCACAGATTTAATTAGGAAAGACTCGCAATAAGAATATTGATGATTAAACAAATCTTGCAAAATGGAGCGAGAATAAGAAGAGAACTCTACATAACCAGCGGCCGAAAGCGCGCGTTGTATAATATAATGGTAATAAATTAATAGGATTCCTATACGTCATTCAATTTGTTGGACACATTATTTTATCACTACACAAGTTGCGCTAAAACTAGTAACCAATACAAATCATTGTGGACAAGCTAGCTATCTCCACCCAATTGATGATATTAATAATAATATTATCAAATAATTCATTAAAATTATAATAATGGATTCCACACAACTTGGAAATGAACTCCAAGGACGTTGGGAAGAAAGTCAATCAAATAGAGGAAAATCGCATATTTATGTCCTTTTGCCATAAAGGACAAATTTGCAGACAATTTATAATTTTAAAACATTGTAAACCATCTTAGATTTTGTTGTGTTAGGTGTCTGGTTTAAAGAAAGAAATTGTTATGTTAAAATTAAACTTACGATTTACTCATTGAATTATGATTTATATTTGTTCACGCGGCATTTTCTTTCAAACCAACAATAGATGTATTTTGTAAAGTAATTATCAAAATAATTTTTTTTTGAAATTAATTGTGTTTAAATGACATTATTTGGGAGAGAAATCCCACTCAAACAAATATAGCTAGGTTATAAATTAATTTTCTTACTAATTAAAAAAAACTTGTCCAACAGAATTATTATTTTGATTAAAAAAAGTTGTGTGACTTATATAATTGAATTAAAAAATATATATTTTCAAAATCAGATCATTAATTAATTTACTCTTAATATTTTTTTGTTTTGGTGTAAGTATTTTTGTTGCTAATTTGTTACATATACTCAACCATTTATTATACGATTCAGTGTCGAATAGCGAAAACTGTAGGGATGCAATAAATTTATCAATAATTGTAATCATTGATACAACTTCGCTGTTACACAAACATATGAATCTGTATATTACAAAAATCATTCAGGTGTCATTATATATATTTATTTAATTTATTAAAAATATGTTACTTTTTACGTGAACGTACATGAGATGATAGTTGTGCACATAACTTTTCTTTCTCTGAAGGGAAAACTAAAAATGATATCGTTCTGAAGTTGGCCATACAGGTCTTAAAAGAGAAGTCTATTTTCAACAATTATATATAATATTAAACACTCGGTATTATAATTATTAATTAATAATTTTATACATAATCTAATTTTTAATATAAATTATAAAATTTAATTTTAAAATATGATTAAGTTATATCTTATGTTGTAAACCGAAAATTATTTATTTATTAAAATATACTAATAATAACTAGAGACTTCAGATGCACTAAAATATTTTTTTAAAATTTTTAAAATATAAAATATAAAATATTTATTATATTTTAAAATAATAAAATTAAATGAAAAAAGTTATTTAACCTAACAATCTTGAAATTAAATCTTCTGAAATAAAATTTTGTGAATTGGCTGAAATAATTATTTTGTATATTAATCTGTAACTAAATTAAAGAACAAAAATAAATCACATTTTATACATTAGTCCACTTGCAAATTAATAATCTATTTCAATTTCACAAAAATAAACTTTGAAAGATTCAATTCCATCGTTCTTCTGTTATTCATTATAACTTTTTATTATTAATATCCCTAAAATCCAATACATATTTTCTTGAGAAAGCAACTGAAGTGGACGTAATTGGTCTAAACTTCGCTATTGTATATTAATTGACTATTGATTATTGAGGGACAAGCATGCATATTGAGAAAATCACCATTCACAGGCAATAGCCCACTGTTTATTCTTAATCCATCCAAATCCAATCACTACTGTTAGACGAATTGTGGCAGATATTTGTAGAGCGTGCGTCATGGGCCACAAGCCCACAACTTTTCATTAACTCCAAACTTTTATTTTCATACCTCTAAAGCAATATATATTATATCATTCTTTAGTCAACTTGGATTGGATCTATAATTCTATACATATCTATTATTTTTCAAGATTAAAGCAATCTAGGTATGCCCCGTTATAATGTTATCTTTGCTCTCTCATTTCAATTTAATCTAACTCAAATTCAAATAATCTGCGATGAGGATTAATTATTACAAAACAACAAGAGATAAAAATGTAATTATTTTCTCATTATTAGTGTATATAGCATCCTATTTCGTTTATGATGAGCAGAGGGGATAATTTCATGATGTTACAAAATGACCCTTAAGCTGAGAGTACCAACTCATTTTCGAAATTTTGTAAGAGTAATCATACTACTGAGTCAAAACTTAAATCATCGTTAATTTGAAATTTTTATTTTGAAATATTAAAACAAAAATAAGACTCAAAATGTTAATAAATAGAAAGTATAATTAATATTTTTCAAGAGTTTTTTTTGTCAAAAAAGATTTTTCAAGAGTGCAGAACGCAGACTACATGCCACAATGATGTAGACTGAATAGGACCCAACCCCATTTTTTTCTAGACACACAAATAATAATGGCCCACTCATCCAGCTCGTTTCCTCTGGATTTTTATGGTGCCGAATGCTACATTTGTAACTTATTTGATCTATTTTTGCGTATGTCAAGGTAGATTATTCTTTCCTTTCTTACAGATTGTTTAAATTTCATGGTCAGTTATTTTGCTTCTTTTTTTTTGAAAAAATAAAACGTACTAAATTTTATTACAACAAAAAAAAATTAAAATTTCATCAGCTTAACTAAAAATAGTTTTATATTGAATACTTATATAATTAGTATTAAAAATAATTATGACCAAATCTTTTACTTAAATTAAATATATGATTTTTAACTCAAAATACTTAATATTGAAATAAAATTTTAAATTATATTTTATAAAAGAAATTAATATTATTTAATGGATTATTTTAGTTATTTTTACTTTCACAAGAATTTGCATATATTTTTAAAACGGAAAGAATGTGTCAAGAGTTTTATAAGTGAAGTGGGGATATAAGTAGTAATAAAAACTTTCTTATGTAAAGAAAAAAAGAAGATACGAGAAAATGTGTAATTTAAGCCTGAAATTAATTGCTCTATATAAAAAGAAAAACGAAAGTTAATAAATTACTCATAGTTGGTTAGTTGTCTTATCCATTAGTTTTTCAAATGTTCTAACTTCGAAATTTTTTACAACTATTGTGCAATAGAAAATATAATTATTGAAATAATAAATTAGATCAAGAAAATCAGTTTAATTTCTGGTTTTGTTTCATTGCAATGTGTGCTGTTTTGGGCCCAGGCCTATTCCTTCACTTGAAAACAACCTTTCTTTTGGGTTTGCAAGAAAAAGCCCATTCAAACTTACAAGGGACCCAAGACAGTTGGGGTTTTGGAGTTTTGTGTCATCTTCATTTGTATGATGAATCATTTTGTTATATTTATATATATATATATATATATATATATGAGGTTTTGACGTTGCTCGGATAAAGGGAGGCATGTGAGTCTCAATGATATTTAAGGAGGTTGAAGTATTATTTTAAAGTGTATGAAGTTAAAATATTTTAATTTTTTATTTAATTTTTAAAATTTTTTATTTATTCTTGTTTTAAAATAACGTAAAATTTAATTAAATACTTATTTTAAAAATATAAATATATTTAGAGTGCAAGTTAAAAGAATATTATGTGATATAAAAATTTATTCATATTATTTTCTTTTGTTATCTTGTTACAATTGTCATGATTTTTTTCTTTAATTTAAAATTTTTACATTAATTTTTTATGTTGTAATTGAGCTTGTGTATTATTTCATTTTTTTTCTTTTAATTATCAACATGAAGCCGGAAGCATTGGTCCTGATAAACTCCAATTTATTGCTTCTTCACCAACACTCTCCTCTCTTGACCCGCTCCAAAAAAATTGAATTTGACGTAATAAGCTTTTGATATTATTCTTAAAAGAAACAAAGATTTTTTTTTTTCAACACCTGTGTATGACTGTGTCCGCAAATCAGTTTTTTTTTAGCAAGATGCCAAATGGCCAAGATGGCTCATACTCAGGTAGATGAAATCTCGAGGTTCTCCGGAAGCCTACATCCCCTGTATAGTCTACAACTGTGAGTCATTACTAGAAATACTTCCAACTTTCTTTTCTGTTTTCTCAGCATCCAAATAGAAATCATCCTTACCTTTTCGCTGCGCCCTCTATCTTTATGCAGCCTTGTGGTGTACGTGCACAATAAAATATAAACAGTAGAGAAGGTTTTGGAAGGGAGATCCCAGACACGGAATTAGGAATTCCAAAGCTCACAATATAATGTAGAGTAGGCTTGTATTGATACTGAACAAAATCTAAAAAGTTTGTATTACCGTTCATTGACCTTTTGGATAGCTATGCCTACCACCTGTTTTATATAGAGTGAATTTTCATTTCCATAGCTCTAAATTTTGGTCTAGTTCACGTTTTTTCTTTATAATGTGCAGTTTCAGCCCTATTAAACATCTTTGCGTGAATCACTAGTCTTGTTTGTACTTCTGATTTCACGTTTGCGTGATTATTCTTTGGTTTGGGAGGGAAAAATGATGGAGGCTGTTCAAGCTTTTTTCCGGTGAGCTGACCATTTGCAGAGAGCCCAAATGATCTCAGCCATTCCTTGACGTAACGTATGCTACCTGCAGCTTCACCTTACAGTGCCCAGCAAGCAGGCTTCTTATATTATACCACTATAAACGTGCAAAGTGAAATATTTCCTATGAAGCTTAGAGCTTACTGCCTAGAAAGCAGAAAGAATTACTTCTGAAGCACCAGACTTGAAAACCCAGCTACCTTTGCAAGTTGACAAAAGTAAATGATAACACTGGTAAAAAATAAAAAATCAACCGACAATAAAAGTTCTCATGAACTGGTGTTATTGATTCATGGCTCACGGGGCTTATTGGTACTGAAATCTTAGTTAAGAGTGGGAAGGAGCACACTTTCATACCAGAATTTCCATCAAAACAGGTACAAAGCCAAGTACAAGTTTTGAGCGAGAATACAAACTATGGTTAAACAAGGGAAAGTCAGAAACCCGTGTTTCCAATTCACCCCGGATTGAAGCATCTAGACCCCTTAATGCCAGGGAGGGAATGCTTTGCTACAGACATCCAAATGAAAAACTAGACAGAAACAAGGGATCACAAGCTAGAAACAGCGAAAGTTAAATCTAGTCTAATCCTAAACACACATTCCAAGATTAAAGGACAGGACAACAGGAAGCCAGCAGCCAACCTAGTTGCACTAAAATAGGGGATGCGATTAAGCTGGCTGAAAAGACTAGCACGTACGGGAACGTCCAATGCTTGCATTAGGCAATCCCTCTGCGTACTTGCCCACCCAGATTTCCTTCACTAGGCTATTAACACCATCCCGAGCAGGTCTATATTCAACCGGCCGAAAACTCGGGCATACGCATCGAAAAGTCTTCTTCTCGTATCTGTTTAACAATTCTTTACCCTGTAGAGGAGCTCAGGTCACAACTCTCAACTGCAAACAAAACTTGAGCTATAACTCATTTCAAAGAAAATACACCTGAAATTGCGCTTTAGTAACCTCACAAGCCTTCCACTTCTCCATATCAACCCAGGTGTATCCACTGAACTCCTGGAAAAATTGAAATGCACCTCTGGCTGTGGTAAAGTTCACAAACGCATACCCCAGATTAGCTTTCTTTTCTTCATATGCATATTTCCTGAGAAATATCAACATATACAATCATTAACCCCTCTCACTCTCTCTATATGCCATATATAAAATTAATCTTAAAACAAAAAAAGTAGCTGTTACACTTACTTGTAGTCCATGGGTAGATAAACAAAATCGTACATAGAACGAAGGGCTGGTGATTTAGCACTTGCGTTTTGTTGGATACAATGCTCGTCCAACAAGAATAGCAGGTTTTCACGTCTGTTAATCGCCATATATTTAGGGTGAATCTATTAGTTCACACCAAGAAAGAACACAGATTGAAGATAATAGCAGGAAGGGAAGAAGGAGAGAGGAGTTACTGGTAGTGGTATGGGATGTTCCTAATCATGACAGTGGTGGTTCCTGATTTTTCAGCTTCGTTCATCGTTGTGGGGAAGGGAATGATTGCGTGAGTAAAGCAAGTGTTGCGATGACGAAGGACCCTCTTCCTTGAGCTCCACCTACTCCCGTTTCCACGCTGTCCTGTCACAGGCGTAGAAGGATATTTCTTGTGGTGAGGCTGAGGCCATCTGGGTCTGGGTGGTCTCTTGGTGTTAGTAATCATCTGTTGTTCGGCGCTACAATTAGAAACATGCGGAGCAACCTCCAAGGGGTGCAACGTAGGAGTATAAATTCCAAAACTACAAGATTGGTAGGTTACTAGTGCTACTGAAGGATGATATGCTAATGGGATTTGGCAATGGCCATAAACCTCCCAATTCCCAATTCCCAATTCTTGAAACGGTAACTTCCCAACGGACCTGTATGGCTGTGCATGCGGATTAAGACCTCTTTCTGTTACGCTTTGAGAAGCCATGAGAGGTGGGCCTTGAGCATTTAGGCACATTCTGCACCAACGGCGCTGCTTGGGTGGAAAGTGTGTGTGTATATATATATATATATGAGGTTGCAAGAAGATTAGATAACATATCTGCCGGATTGCGATGTATAGATAGAGAAAGAGAAAATAGGTGAACTAAAACGGCAGAGACAGCAAAAGCTGTGCGATGTGTCTGTCTATTCTTTTCGCTAACTTGGGGATTGTGGATATCTGAGTAATGATGAAAATTGGAATGAGAGAGACACAGAATGCTCATCATAGCTACGCATTAAATGCTCCTTTTGTTACAACTCTCAAGACAAAACCAACATTTTCTCTGGCGGCGTCACATACGTCCAACGCTACCCCACCTACACACACTTCCCTTCTCTTTTTGGATTTTGATCCTTACCCACTTCATATTTTTTAAAGTGATCTTTTTTTTAATCTCATACTGTTTTAAAAAATATATTTTATTTAAATTTAAAAAATGAAATGAAATTTTCAGTATTTGAGAAGATTAAACGAATATTGAACAAGCGCACCGATATTTCGTTCGGCTAGGTTCTCAATGCTGATTAAACGAATATTGAGGTGCTTCCCTTCCTCTCAAAAGTCTGCATACCATCTCCATCGAACTGAAAATGTCACGTCAGAACGAAACTCTTTAGTAAGAGATCTATTCAAATGCTTTTCCTGTTTCAACTAATACAAATAGTCCGGTGCAGACTTCACATCACATCAAATTTAAACCGATTTGATAATAGAAATATTCAAACTTTACAAAATCTGAGATGATCGAGCTCATTTTTATTTATTTATTTTTATTGAAGTTTTCGGGGCTAACCGAGAATGATTCAGATGTAACGAAGGCTTAACATAAACTCGTACGTGTGATTTCTTTATATTTAACAAAATAATGTTAAAATACGTATACATGATATCATTGGCAGCGACATTATGTTATCTTGGCTCATAGGATATCTTGTGATTGCGAAGTTATGATATTATGGTGTGTGACTTTTGATTTGGGTGTCAGGAAAGGATAGATGGTTCCATACATGACTGTATAGGAGCCATCGAAGGGCATAAAAAGACAGAATCTGCCTTTCGTTTAAATGGGTGTGGGTTGCTGAGAAGGCATATGCACTCGCCCTATCTTGGTACACTACAAGATTTCCGAATCCCCAAACTCTATCACAATAACCATGATGAATATGGAATCAAAAAAACGCTTAAAATGTTACAAATAATTTTTTCAGACATTGTTTTTTTTGTTAATTTTTTCCTAAATGATATTATTATTATTGTTATATTACAAATTTTGTCATATCAATAGAAAGAAATATACTTTATTTTAGCTTCGCAATACGTTATTTTATATCTACTACGTTTCCTGTATAACTTCATATATATGACCAGCCATGTCATAGAAAAAGAAGTAAATTCTTTAGAATTGTTTTAAATTTGTTGGCACGCTTTCCGTTCCGTGATTTTGTCACAACAAAAAAATCAAATCATTTTGAATAGCCCTATGTTAACATAACCTAAATACAAAACAATCAATCAATATATTAATTATACTATTCTTTAATATATTACATCATTATCATTCTACGGGAAATTACCAGTTTACTCACATGGTTTGAGTTATGTAAGATTTGTCTCTCTCATATATACTAATGTTATCATCTGCCTTTGGCTTTTCATGGACTCTACAAATCGTTTTGTCTCCTCGTCCATTCTCATATAAGAAACACGGATGCTAGCCTTGTGCTCTGTGCTCTGCAAATCAGCTACGAATTCCGTTGACCATTGATCTTTCTGTGAAGTCTTGACATTTCACCTTCTTGTTTATGCTTTGACTTTTCCATAAAGAAAGCTGAAAAAGGTTATACCAAAAGCAATCAAACTAATATTCTTCATAGACATGAATCTGGAAGCAGATGCGGAACAAACTTTTCTGATTATGTTCTTTTTTTTTTTAATCAAATATCTATTTGGTTAGTTTCTCCTTGTATTCCCAATAAAACAATATTTTAAGTTATACAGATACTTTATTTTTCAATGTCATATATCAAGTTCTGTCTCTATATATCTGAAAAGTTTACCTCAGTCCTCAGCCAGAATAAAGAGGATCTTTCCTAACTAACTGAGGTTTAATATAAAGATAAAATCTTCAATGTGCCAAATCATGTGAATGACTCAAATAGAATTACTAAAAGATGATAGCTCAAATAAAATTTGAGAATACATAACAAAAAACAAATCTATTCACATTTATGAGTTCATTTTTGGTACTCATTTTATGCTAACTAATAGTATTATCATTTATATTTTGTCACGTATTAATTTAATTTTGAATAAAAGTCATATAATTTATTTTTAAACATAACTTAATTAAATTTTAAATTTTTTATAAAAACATTCATTAATACTAATTTTTATGGTATGATATTAAGATAAATAAAATTTTTCCAATCCTAAATCATTTTGAGACATATATATATAATAAAAATATATTTTATATTGATAATATTTATATGGTGTCGATTAATTAAGTATAATAGTTTAACTTATATTTCGTTCAGTCAAATATTGTTATAATATACATACTCTATTATCATCTGTCAATTACCAATTACTTTTATACCAAAATTATTATTACACAAGTACTATCTATCCTTTTTTTTTTTTTAATCATCATTCCAAACTAACTCATATAATCCCATGCCACGGAACTTGTAAAAAGCCTCCTCCTTCTAAGCATGACTCGTTAGAATATTTTTATACATACATTGTGATTCTATCTATGCATTACCAACCACTTTTGTATCAAAACCACTACTTTACACGTATTATCTGTCATTTTCATCATGATTCTAAGCTATATTGTATAATCCCACGCCGTGAATACTCGCCTATAAAAGTCTCTCCCTTTTAAATATGATTCGTTGGATTATTTTACTTATACGTTACTACTATCACTCTTTGAAAACTAACTTGATCATTAGACTTCACCAAAAAATCTATTCTCTCTCTCTAATCCTGCCTTGACAGATTTCTTAGAGTTGAAGCTCAAACATGAACAAGATTTATGATATACAAATCTTTAAAAAATTAGAAACTCTCCATTAATAAGTTTATTCTTTTAATATTATATACTATTGAAAGTAAATATTTCTTTTATCTAACAATCCTTCCGCAAAAGTCGTTTGGTTATTGTCCAAATAAGCAAAAAAGTTTGAGGGCTGCCACGCTTCTCAGCTTCTGCCGTTTGACTTTCTCAAATTTGTACCTTTTGCATACTAACAGTCTATTCCTATGGTGCAATATGTAGGGTTTTTACCCCTTTCTTCATATTCCCACTTACCTATTTTTTTTTTTTTTCGTTTTTCTCTAATAAGTAACTATTGTTTGTTCCTTCATTACTTGTTCCAACTTCCATGACATGCCTATTTTCGAAAAAAGAAAAAATAATAATATTTCTTTTTCTTTTTCCCTCCTAGAGTTACTGGACAAACGTTCTTTTATAACTTGTTTTCTTTTTCGTAAATTTTTATAACTTGTTCAATGACTTGCCTTGTCAAATAAAAATAATGATTTGTCTTTTTTTTTTTTTTGACATTACTTAATTCTCTGGGAAATCAAATTTATGAGTGTCTGTGATCCCCAACTAGGAGACCTATAAATAGTTTTCGGCCCGTGATACCATGATAATCGTATGGCTCGAGATGCCCATAATATTACTGGCCCAATAATAGCTGAGTTGGGCTCTAAACCGGGACATGGCCCAAATGAATCTTTAATGGGCGTCGACGCCATCGTCATTATATTTTTCTTCAACCTTTTAATCATTTATATTTTAATTTGTCCTTTTTTAAAGAAAAATTCCGATTAATCCTTTAATTGAGTTTATTGATGTCCCTCTTCAAAATCATCTCAGTTCCTTCTCCTTTTCAACGACAGGGCTGCAATGCAGAAACATTAGAAACCCACCTTGGACAATTCAATGCAGTTGGGCTCAATATGGACCTTGGGCCCACTTATTCGGTTATTATTCCCATACGCAGTAGAAGTGGCCCAGACCCCAATTTCAATAAATCCCCCCCCCCCCGGCCCTTTATTCGGTTATTATTCCCATACGCAGGGCCACAAAACCAAGTTGCCAACTTGCCTTCGGAATTGATTTTGATCCTTTTATTTTATCTCACAACAAAAAAAATTGTAGACTAACTTTCATTACAAATAAATAAATAAAATTTAAAATAGAAAAATACATAAATATATATAAGAGATACTCCTACTAAAAGGTATGACTCACATATTTGTCTGTTTTTTTTTTTTTTAATGATTACTTTTGGTGTACATATCTTGTGTGAATCTGATTTGAATTTTAAGAAAAAGAGATAACGCAACCTCCCAACTCCTACCACAATCATGAAGGCATCCCATGGGGGTTTGGTTTCTGAATTATTGCCAAGGAAAGAAAAAAATCAACGCAAGTCATATATAAAAATGAAAATAATAATAATGGACAGCGTCCTACCGAAATATATTATCGAGTTTCTTTTGTATGTGCTGTTAGTGTTACTCACCAACCTCGTTCATCACATTATAAAGTTCATGTTTTCTATATTCTCTGGTTTACCTCTTTCTGGGTCCATTTTGAGTTATGAGCGTCAATAACAGCCTCCTCTGTGAGTTTATTTATTTATCATTCTTATCAGAAAATGAATTATAAAAATCGTAATACGCACATTCCATAGCGTTGGCTAGGATCTTCAAGAACAGAGGGATCTAGTGGAAATATAGAAAAGAGTGAAAAGTACACGTATACTATATAATCCCTGTAATAATAGTTCACCATGACATCATTCATCCAAACGCAAATGAGTCTTTGATTCTCTGGACTCTGTTCATTGATGTTACTATGTACAAAATTAAGGTCTCCAGGGGCAGCCTTCTAAAAGGTAACCCTTAATTGACCCAAAAACAACAATCACTTATCACATTGAGAAGAAGAAGATAATGAGGATCACACTTTTTCTTTTTCACCAGAAAAAGTTATAAGAGTTGGGCAGCTATTTTTGTCAAATTTCCCTGTATAAAGTCAGTAAAGGGGTAGCATGATTACGGGTATTTTATAAATATAAATATAAATATAAATATGGGGTTCTACTTTTCTAGATGGTGCCCTTTTTAGAAGCCTTAGATCGGACAATATAATTAAGGTATTTTAGTTTTCAATTATTAATTTGTTCATAAGTTGAGAGTGTCTAATTATATTGGTATGAATGTTCCACTTTATTGAAACCTCTCGTTGGGTTTGAGATTCTTCTTTTTTCATTAATTTTGGGACAACTTGGAAGCTGGGTGAGACCTTAAACCCCACTTTTTTCATATCTAATCAACTTTTTCTCATTGCAATGCGTTATTTGTCTCCGAGTTATGTCAAAAATTTTGACAAATTAGTCTGAATCTGTGACGGGACGCAATTTTCTCTTATAATTAACCACTGTGTGGAAAATAATGGCCTCTGCTTATTACTGATTGGAGAATGGAAATTACTTTGAAATCCAACGTGTGATTAGTCAAAATTCAAGGAGGTGAAAAACTACCGAAATCTCAAGCTGTTTAGTGTGCATGAACCATATAAGATCAAATAATTAATTTCTTTGTTTATTTTGAGAATCAAATGGCAATCTGAAGATTTGCTGTTATTTCATGCATCTTGATAAGTATATATTGTTTATGTTATATATATGGACTTCAGTTTTGATTTATTGATGATCTACGATAGGGAAGCAGATTTGATTCTAACCTTTTATCTTTAAATAATCCAAATAATAATATAAAATTGGAAGCCAAGTCACGCAACGTAGCTTTTCATGGCCAAAACATTTTACATAAAAAAAAGATTTCTGTTAATTAGAAAAAAAGATTATATCTGTGAAGATCGAGGAGAGAGTGGAAAATAATGAACAGGAAAAAAAAAAGATTTGATTCTAACATTTATTCTTATCCATATATATAACACTATCCCCCAACATTACGAAAAACTAGTGACAACAAAATTTTTTATTTTCTGAAAAAGACGTGTCGAAGAAATTAATGAAGAAATATGAAATGTCCTACGAAATGACTTGCTAGGATATTACAAATTTACAACTACATTACATATCGATGTTTCTACAGTTTTGGCAAATAATGCTTTCCTTGCAGGATCAACAAAAGAAGAGATTAAGAATGAGAACAGCAAGAAGTTGCACTTGCACATATCTCATCCCTGCAAGCTGTAAAATTAATATTATTTCACATAACTCATAATTATTACTTCCATAGTTACAGAGACACAGCAAAACAAGCTCTTCATCTCTTAAAGCTAAATCCAAAAGAAAAGAAAAAAAGTCATACAACTTTTTTATGTTGGCTTGGTTAGTGTAAGTCATAATAAGATTCAATCAAAACTCACAAGAGTGTCTGTCCTTGTATAGTTCTTCTGCATTTCCCCAGAGATTTAATGGACTAACTTACACAGTCATGTCAACCCACAAAAACGAAATGGAAAAGGATTGATGTGGAAAATAATTAATTAATCAATCAATCCATAATGGATGTGGTTGGAAATTGAGAGAGACACTATAATTAGGAATGGAAGTGACTTTTGCAATAGCTAACTATATATATAATTCCACTCAGATATATATATATATATATATATATATGTTAAAATATGTTCGGTGGAGGAATTAAGGAAGAAAAATGAGGAGGTAGAAAAGCAATAAATAATGAAATAGAAGTGTGTTCCCCTCCAAACAAGCCTAATGTCGGCTAAGGTTGAGCCTTTTTCCCGACATGTGGCGGCCACTCATTCATTTATTTTGAGAGGCAGCCAGCAGCAAAGTGTTAGACATAATGCCTCCTTAGCTTCTATCATTATGACGTCTCCTAAACACCAAATAGCAAATACTAAACACCACAACACTGCACAGTCCACCACTTTCCTCTCTATCCTACCTTCTTTTTCATCAAATCCTAATAACTCCAAATCTTTCCTGCTTTTTAATATTTACACTTAATGCAATTCATTAATTAATAAATGTAAAACTAGTTATACATATTTTAGGGGAAAAAACTACATTTTTTCTCTTGGTTAATTAAGATTTAATTATTAAGTGTCTCACAATATTGATAAATTAAAGTTTAAACTCAAGTATTCACAATTAATGTAAAAATATTTTAATCATAATTATCTTTAATAAAAGACACTTATGAAAATATAAAAAAATTAACATTTCTTTTTAAAATTTAATAAAGCATCCTATGAAATATATAGTATTTAATGTTTAAAAACATTTTTTTACGTAAAATAAAATATTTATTATGTTTTTATATTTATGTACTAATTTTATAATAAGGATGTTCATAAGAGAATAATATATAATAATATTATATAAAAAATTAAAAATAAATTAAACTCACATAAATTAAAATCTATTGTTGAAGTGATTTTACTCACTTACACCTAATTATTTCTCTCTTTATAATTATATCATATTATTTTCTTACACAAATATGGGCATGCTGTATGACATTGTTTATTGTTCGATTTCTGGCTTGGGTAGATGGTCCACACTTGTCGAGTATTAATTATGATTATGGCCTGCCCGTGTGATTGCATTATTTGTTTGAACAAAGCAAATCCCTAGTTCATTATTTTTCTTCTTCAGCTGGTATATCAATTTTTTTTTTTTCTGGTGTACTTCATCCATTTGTTTCTCTATTTTTCAATTACAAAAATTAACTTATCACTTCTAAAACTTCATAATTTATATAAAAAAAATTTTATTAATTTTTTTATCCAAAACATTAATAAACAGTAATACATCAATAAAATTAAATTATATTAAAATATATAAAAAATTTTAAGTTTTAGATGTTGTACAAAAAATTATTCTAATCTTTAAGTTTTGTATAAAAATTTTGTTCAAACAATTTGATATGTCTATTTTTTATCGTTAAAAAGTTTAAAATTAAAAAATTAATAATTTTTTGTACAAAAATTATAAAATTTAAAAAATCAAGTCAATTTTTATAATTAAAAAAATTAATTACTAATGATTCAAAGAATTATGAGCATTTTAAACTTTTATAAACAACGATGAAACAAATAAAAAAGACGGGCCATTTTTTGAAGATATCTCCCCGGTTTGATCCATTAGTCTGGCTGGATCGATCGATCTGGATGGTTTCTCAAATTATTAATAAAATTAAAATTGTAAAAATTCATCTGACAATTATGGATATGAACCCAAGGAGGTTCCAAATATTTTCAAAATTCATTGTACCGTAGTCCTCTACAACTCGAATATATTTGAAAATATTTGTGATACTCCATTAAGCAATGGCATATTCGTGGAGTGTTCTCGAATTGATAAGAATGGAGAGAGAGAGAATGGTGATGACAAATATTGACAATATGCTTAGGGGACCAAACAAGTTTGTGCTTGTCAGGGCATGTACACCAATTATGTGGTTAGCGACAAGGAAATGCATGCACGTCTGCGTTGGTTATGGGGAATGGTTTTGTCCCTCTATCTGCATGCCCTTCAAATAGGCATCGTGTGGCACTTAATATATTATATTTTCATTATATATATATGTGTGTGTGTGTGTGTGATCACATGCAAGATTTGGTAATAAAGAATCAAAGATTCATATCTGATTCTTGAACTGTCACATTAAGTTATTTGAGCATACAAATATTAGTCTAACGTACGTATCATCAATCTGATCCTAGTAGTTCTGCATACTCTAATATGGGAATGGGATAAATGAGTATTTAAAGCGATCGAGTCATATATAACTAAGTAGATTTCCATGCCATTGGTGAAAACGACGCAGAAAATGATTTAGGACTGTAAAATTAAATAGGAGTGTAGTTAATGCTGTCGAAGGAAAGAACACACAAGGGGACGAAAGATGATGAATTTGACACAGCTTTTCTATATGGTGACCGTGCAATTACTGTAAACACCACCATACTTCACTCACTTTATAATGTACAGGCTAAAAGCTTCGCTAAATGTGGAGCAGATAGTTAATGTTGATGATAAATAGAAGAGTCGTTGGCCTCCGTAGAGTTATTCATAATGAAAGATGAAGATTGAAGAGGATGGGGTGTGCAAGTTCCAAAGCAGCACAATCATAGTGTGACACCAAATCAAGGTTGTACGTACTAGTCTTTCATGCATGTGAGTATGTGACCGATGGAGAATTAAATAATTAAGGATTGCGTTTGGATTCAAATTTTATACCAAAGAGAACAAGTTTGACGACACTGTCCAAAAAAGTAATATTGTCGGAACAAGTGAAGGAAAAAAATTAAAATCATAACCTTTTTGTTCTGCATCGGAAGCAAGTATGAGTACATAAGGGCAAATGTGTGAGTGATATGAGGAGTAAGCAAAGCATAAAGTTAAGTGAAGAGTAATGGGTGAAACTCAAAATATTAGTAGCTAGTGTGGCGATGCATAGAGAAAAGAGAAAAATGATATAATTGTAAGGGGAACGTGAGTAAATGAAGGAGGGAACAAGGGTACAAGTGTGGGTGAAAGATTATAGTTTATAAGTACTTCAAGATTATGTAGAAGCACCATCCTGCCCCGCCGAATACGGGACTATTCTTCAATACGCTTCTCGCTTTTTCTGTGACTGTCTGTCATTTTCCTATATATAATAATTTTTTATGGGAAAAAAATACAACTTTTGAGGCATTGGTTTTGTATGGTAGGCGAGCAGGTAGCTGTGACTGTGCATCGCCCATCTAGTGCATAGCAGACTATGGCAGTGTACCACTCTGCCATCCTCTCTTTGTTCTTCATTTTTACTCTCATTGAAACCTGTGCAAAGAGATCACATCAGAAATCCAACATCTGGTTCCATCTGTTCTGCTCTGTTTTGTTGTGCTCCAGTCAATTATTTAATATATTTGTTTGATTAAAATATGTTTGTTGTCTCAGTAGTTATAACCCATTTTTGTGATTAAACAAATCCCGTCCTTTCTATCAAATTAATATTGGGGGATGAGCTCATTTGTCAACAAACCACCCAATACCATCTTCCATTACCAAAATTTCATTAGAATATGACTATTCTAATTTTTCCTTTATGGGGGTTCAAATTTTACAAGCTATTCATAATTGTTAAAATAGGAATTTTCTGGTACTTTTGGTCTCTATGATATGCTTGTAATGCGAGACGGACCCAGCGATCACACGGAATTGGAGTTATGACTTCGGGTATCGGCAATGGTGAGAGTATCAGAATCAGACGCTCCACTCCCATTCTTGATTTCTCCCAACAACATAACAATCAAGGTCAAATGCGGAAACTAAGGCACCACTGAAGCTGAGCCCCACCCCGGTCCCTTCCATAACCATTGCTAACCCCACCTCACATAAACTCTGGCCCTCCCTGAAATGACATAACTACCCTCTCAACTCTTTCAAAAGTACAGTGAAAGATGTGGATATTGATTTGAGACTTATTCGACTTGAGACTAACTCATTTAATGAATGAATATTGAAGGGTGAGGGGTGGAACAGAAAGAAACGCCAGCGCATCTCTCTCCTTTTCATGCCCCTTTCTTTCACAATGTTAGGTGCCCCAACGCCCTCCTCTTTCACTGCATAAAGTTGATCAACCACCCAATTTTTAAATGCCTCTTAAACCCCCCCGCCCAGCCACCCCCCCCCCCCCCCCTTGATTCTATACAACAGATTCAAGTTCGTGTTAATGCATGGTTGGGAGAGAGAGACATCATCAACACCCCAATTCACAGTTTTGCACTCAAAATATCTGACCAACAAAAATAAATTACCAATCACTAAGCTAAACAAAATTTCCTTTGCCTATCTATCCTTCCTTCCTATTACATTACAACTGTACAATTTCTTTATTCCCAACAATCCCCACTCATTGCTGTTCTACAATCCTATCTCCGGGAAACACTTCTCTGTTTCCCTCTATTATCTATCCCTCTCAACTCTCACCCCCTTTTCTTTTCTTTCTTTTACAAAAAATGCCAAAAGAAAATTGCGATAAAATTTCCCTCCATCTTCCATGTACAAGATGTCCCAGCAAAGCAAACACACCACCATCACGGCTGTTATCTTCAAAAAATAAAATCAGCCATACAAGATACATATGGAACCCCAAATCTGGCACAAGCTCCCCTGGCCACACCAACAGTTAACTGTTAACTGGAAAGCTTAACCTGAAACTCCCATACCTCATAGTTGAGACCAAATCAGCCACTTTCAACCATCGTTCCAAAATTCATCAACCTCAGTCTTTTGTTTCTCCAGCTGCTACCTGTCTTCGATGAATATTCTTCCTATGAAATCACGGAACCTCTTGGAATAGAGCTTTGGATCAACGGCTGAGATTGAAGTAGGGTTGGCTTGCAAGGATTTGTAGGCATGCTCCAATTTCTTGCTGATATCATAATCTTGCAATATGTCTATAATCCCAAAATACAGCACTGCATCACATGTCTCTCCACTGCGATATGGGGTCAAATGGCTGATTCCACCCATCAAGTATTGGTCAAAATCGCTTCTCCGTGCCATAGGCTCTGCTCTAGCTGGCATATTGGCTCCTAATCTAATTAATGATTTCCTGCAAAAACCATAATCCAAGTTAACACAAGTAATAAATTTGCAAACACTAATTAAGGAATTGTAATCCAGCCGTTCAAACATCTACACAATTTTCAACCCTTTTACTTTTGCCTATATAAAAACTGGAAGTTGATATTTAAATTAAATATTCTCATTATGTCTACAAAATTAGAACCACAGCCAGCATGTCCCTCACAACTGCTGATAGCTAACCAATGCTCACTGAATTGACAAGATAATCCAAACCGCTTCCAATTATTCCCAAGAATGTCATAAATATTTATGCCATTGTAAATCAGAATGAAAAAACAATGAAATAGAACAATAAGACATACTGGCCAGATTTAACTCGATCCCTATCTTGTAGCTCTGCTTCAAGGAAGCGATAACCACGCATAAACTTCTCACTTTGATAAGAATCTCGCTTGCCTACAAGAGGCAACAGATTTGCTTCTAAATTTCTAATGCAACTTAAACCTTATTTAATAAAGAAGTACAATGTACGAAGAAAATTAATACCAGTGCGCAAAAGAAATGGAGACAACCCCATTTTGTCATATTTGTTATCATCACGAAAGTGAAGGCCAACCAAAAGACTGTAATCCATGATTCCCTGTGACTCTAAGAACTTACAATCCAGCTCAATTTGCCTGGACAAGATATCAAGATTGTATTAGCACAATTGTATAATTGTTTAAACTTTTAATTGCTCCTTATCAGCCAGGGCAACCCCAGACAGGATACAATTTATAAAATAGAGCTTACTTGATGAGCTTCTGAAACCAACTTTGTTGTAGGCGAAACACAAAATTCAGATCAAGGTCTTTAAGGGTGGTAGTTTCATCAATCTCATCTTCATGCTTATCTATTGTACGGCCGTGAGAAGATCCTTTCAAGTCAAACCGTCTATGGATTGGATATTCTGAGCAGAAAAAATTGCCCATCACAATAAACCGGGTCTGGTTTCCAATAAACAATAGAAGTTCAGGCACTGTCATGCTTACAAAACTAAGATATGTTCACCAAATCGAGCCATGCCATACCTTTTGGCCTCCAATTGGTTTGACACAGTGCACCCCATAGAATTTTGTCAAAAGTGAGTTCTCATGTTGAGAAACATGTTGGTAATAACTTCGAAGCATGCGAAGGAGCACCTAAAATGTTAGTCACCAAAGTCAAGAGTCAATCTAATTTTCCACACAGCCAAAGATTTAGTTGCAGAAGCATAGTACAAGGTTAAAGTCAATAGTCAAATGACATTGATTTGTTCTGCTTGAAATTTTAACTACATATTACACATTGAAATGCAGAGGCATATTTATTCGGCCATGGTATGTAGTCTGATGAACCAAGATATACAACTTACTCTCAGCACCCTATTACTGAATGCAGGTGAAAGTTTTAAAATTTAACAAAAATATTTACAAGCCCAAGACATGGATATCCAACCTTGACTTCCGATTTCTTCACTGTTTTTATAATAAATCTGTCATCTTGGGTCAGGTAGAAGTGGCTTCCACTCTTCCCTGGAGAGGAAAGCTCCCGTAGGGCATCATTCCCACATATAGCTAACATGTAATCAGCAGGATCCACCTGGAAAAGCTTCCTTAATTGTCTGAAATTCAAATGAGGATTCGGTCAATAACAAGACAGACAGTAAATATTGTGTTGCAACAATATAGTGTGAACGCAAGAATTGCAGAACAACCATATTTGATCCTCCTTAGGTCGGCCATCATGCCGGCCCAAATCTAAACATGTAACAAGTAATTGAATATTATGGTAATCAAAAACCAATAAGCTATACCTAAAAACCATGGGGCAGTAATCTTTCCAGCGGAACTCCAGTGACTGATGTGGTGGCGTAATCTTGGATCCTTCAGGCGGAAACCTCGTCCAGAACTTCTCCTTTGGATCAAAATCCCTAGGTTTAAGCTCTCGAAATATTGAAGCTTCCTTCCCAACAGAGTACCTGCACAAAACAAAGACAGACAAACTCAATCTCCAAATAAAAAACCCCTTAACCCATAGATAGTAAATCGGAAGCAATGTTCAGACTTTCAGATTAAAACGTTCAATCCTACTTTCACTTCCACTGCTTTACCTTATACCCAACTGAAGGTTAATCATTAAATCATAATTCTTATGCCCCTTGGATATTGTTTGCCCTGGCCTTTTCACCTCACTGGAGGAACAAATAGGGTTTCGCTGAAACTGCTTAATCTCATCTTGATCTAATCCCGTTCCACGCCTATAAAACATGGATGCCTCCACATTATCGATGATGTCACAAGTTATATCACCAGCTTCTCCATCTGATTCCCATATGCATATCCTTGGGAAATTCTTCTCACTCACGCTCCCTCTGGTATCATCCACGGACGACCTCTTGCTCATTGTTATTGTAAAATTATCAGACTTCAATGGCCCATTGCCCTTGAAATAATGTTGTTTCCCATTTCCAGGGTAGAAAGTTCCATTCAATTGTTGTACTTTCAAATCCTTGTTCCAGACTCCAACATAGCAACTCCCATCAGGCCATGTAAAAATCCCCTGCCCTTTCGGAACCCCGTTCTCCCATTGCCCTTCGTAGCGATTCCCATTCGCCCATAGCAACGCGCCTCTCCCGGACATCAAACCGCTCTTCCACTCCCCCACATACTCATTCCCATTCTTCCACACATACCTTCCCTGGCCGTCCTGGAGGTTCCGCTTCCAAGACCCTTCATAGAAATCGCCGTTGACGTAGCGTTTCTGGCCGTATCCGTGTTTCCAATCGGCGGTCCAGGAGCCACGGTAGGTGTCGCCATCGGATCCAACGAAAGTGCCGAATCCCTCCATCCGGCCCGATTTAAATTGGCCTTCGTAGGTAGCACCAGAAGGCCAAGAGAATTTGCCTTTTCCAGATGCCTTGCCTCTCTTCCACTCACCCTCGTACATGCATCCGTCCGTCCACAAGTATTTCCCCGATCCATGTGGAACGTTCCCTGAAAAGCTACCCATATAAAAATCACCGTTGGGTAGGAGGTGCTCCACAATGAACTCTGTACTACCGGGCACGACGGCTATGCCAATGGGTGTGACCCTTCGGGTTCCGGCTTGGGAGCGATTCCGGCCAACCAGAAGAATCGGCGTAGAGGGCTTCTGGGCCTCTTTGTCTACCTTATCTGTGTCTGATTTTTTGTTATTAGCGGTAGAAAGAAGTTCACTGGGATCATCAAGCAGTGGCGGCTGGCGCATTTTCTGGTCATGGATAAACATCCCCAATCAATGCATATGGGGCAATGAGTGTAGGTACGTGCGTTCCTGGGTTACTGAGCTTCTCAGCTTACCTGCACTACGGTGATAGAGCCAAGGGCGATTTCTCTCTCCGTCACTCTTTCCCTTTCTCTTTAGTGGTGCTTTTGTATTTGAGAAAAATAGGTAGGAATCCTACAAGCCCTAGTAGCCAAACCCAAAGGATAATAGAGAGAGAGTAGAGCGAGGGTGTCTGGAATACGAGTGTGTGTGTATTCCAATACTAGTAGTAAAAGAAGAAAAAGAGTAAAACATAAAAGGAAAGAAGGAACAGAGACAGAGAAAGAGAGAGGGAGAGGTTGTGACTTGTGAATGTGAGCTTTCAAGTGAAGTGTGTTAAATTAGTAATTAATTAGAGCCGGCTTTGCCTTGGAAACCTTGCTTCTTTACTCTGCTAAAGTCCTTAATAAATATACGACCACCCACCTTGCTTTATCATTTATTTATTGAATGACAAACATACCCTCGTCTCTTCCCTTTGAATTCTTTTCCCTTGTTACCTAATTTCTAGTATCAGATCAAATTCTTTTGCCTAAAAAAATAACATAGTAATATTATGTGAGAAAAAGAGTAATCTAAAATTATACCCTACCCGTTTTTTCTCTTTCGTCTTCGGTTTCATCGTGACGTAACGGAATCGCTTATGATGTCGCAGCTCACAGGTATTCATTGGTGAGGACCATATATGTATGTGTTTAATTTGGTTATTCAATTCTCTCACGTGTATTCATTGGTGCATCAGTATATATAATTAAATATATCATCCAATCCATCATCCTAAGTTGAGTTAGTTTCTAGGCTAGCTCTTCAAGCATCGTTTAATTAATATACGAACATAAACGATCTGATCTTGGGTTCATGTATAGCTAACGCGGCACAAACAGAACCAAGTTTGGCATATCACTTCTAAATTCTAATTCAACCACCTTCAATCAATGTTTTGGCCAACCCGGCCTTCCATTATATACATTTTTTCTCCCTTTTATTGCCACTCTGTGCATATTCCTTGACAATAATTTTTTTTCCGGTAGTAAACTATTTTCATTACTTGTTGAGAGTTTTTATTATGTTTTATAGATTTATTAGGACAGCTTGTGATACAGATCACTTGAAAAATAATCGATCCATGCATGTATTTATATGAGATATGATTCATTTGAGAGTTTAGATTATGCTTATTGGTTCTTGAGTGTTATAATGTTATGTATATATTTAGTAATTTTGTTTAAGGTTTGTTTTGTGTTGTCTAACGCCAAATGGTGAGTTTTGGCGTTGAATAAAAGGGCAGACATAACACCATGAAGGGCCCACGTAACATGGCGTTTTAGCTGTATTCGTGGACCTTAACGTCATCGTCGCTTTCCAACACAGACACAAGCAGCTTGCCATGCTGTATTCTGCTAGCTCAGTTGGAAACCCATTCTCTGAACATCGTCGTCCACTGTCCACGTGTCATCTCCGCGGCCTAACCACTTTTCTCATCTCTTCCTTTCCCTTAACAATTTTATCGTGGGAAAGCAACTTTCAGCGTTAAATCATCGGTACATCTTGATTAAAAAATAATAATAATAATTTGTTTAATTTTTTAAATCTAATTATGAGAGAGCGAAAATTTATTTCTTTATAGCATTACTTAACTAGTTTTTTGTTTGTTTGTTTGTAACTCAGCTAATTAATTCCAACGTTTCAATCTCATTATAATAATTTTCAATTTAATCTAGCTAGTTATCTATCTTATATTTCAATCAAAATAAGGGGGAAATTTTAAATAAATAAATACAGCTGTTTGATGTTAATTGTGGTATATTCATTTATTTGTCAAATCGAAATCACATGATATCATCAAGGTAAACCGGTGCTGGATTAATAGCCAAGTGTCCATTACTAATATATATTTATTAAAAATCAAAACTATATATATATATATATATATTGATTAATAATGAAAATGGAGTGGTCATTGAGGATATAGCTTGGTAAGATGATGGCATTGTACTGAAAATGCCTCATTATTGTAAGCAATTAATAGATCGAAATTGTTGCCACGTACGTTAATAATGTATATAATAATTAATACAAGGTTGACCGTTTAATCTTTTACCATTTATTTTTAATTTTGTTATACGATATCTATAGATACATTAGATCCGAAGCATTTTTAATCATGAGTGATCACATCATTAAAATTGATAATTGCCAACCATTAATCATACGTTGGAGAGGTGGTTTTGGTTTTGGGTGTAATTAGCTATCTTCGGCTTATAATTATATTATCTCTTCTTCGAGAGAAGAATTAATGAATATATAGGAAATCTCCACGAACAACTCAATGATTGGATGCCCAGTTGCAACAACATATATAATGAACAAGGAGAAGTAGATTTGTTTGTGTGTCTATAATATATATACATTGTAAAATTAAATTTATATGCGTCTTTATTACTAATAAGTTCTTTAATTAAAATAAAAAAATTTAAATTTTTTTTAAAGAAGAATTAATTTTTTTTAAAAAATAAATTGTATAAATTATATATATGTAAATATCTAAATTAAAAAATTTGATAATAAGAATATAAAAATAAAATATTATATATATATATATTATAGAGCTAACACAATCTATCAATGTTTGATTATATCTAATAATTTTAATTTCACTTAGTTAATCAGAGTTAAATTTGATTCTTCGAAAACTATTAGCTTAATTAATAAACGAAAAAATATTGTTATTCATAAATTTGACAGTCTTGTCCAAAACATTAAGAATAATTCTTGGTGTTCATCTCACCTATAAAGTGGTGCAGTTTTTTTTTTTTTTGCAGGAAGCTAACTTTTTTGCATATAAGTTTAATTAGTGTTTAGAGTTATTATAGTCTTTGTTCATAGGAAGACCCTGCTAGATCTTTCTCTTCTTCTAGGGAATGCTGCTTGTGTTCTTTTTACTTGGCCTTAGTTTTGTTTTTGTTTTTTGTTTTGTTTCTTGTTAGTCCTTGGTGTCCTTAGTTACCTACACACACACACACACACACACATATATATTGCAAATTTTTCCATAATTAACGTCTCAATAGTTCAATATCAGACTAGTTATGGAGTGAATATGCAAATTGATATGTTCGACATATCAGATATACCTTTGTCTGTCTTCCTTGCAATAGAAAAAGTTTGTCTAAAATCTAAGTATACAGCTATACATTTATTAAAAAGATATATATCCACGTCAAACACATTGTTGATAACGTTTCCTATAAATCGATCCTGATACGTGTATATATATATATATATATATGGCACATAACATAAAATGCTTTCGTTATTTAAAATTGAAATGTTTCTATTTGATGGTTTTTTTTTTTTTAAGTGTGAATATTGCTGCTTTGTTTGAATGTACCGAAAGTGGTATATAAGGGACAAGAACGGGTTCGTATGTTCGTCGGTGCCACAAGATTGTGGGATATGCATGTGACTCTGTTTTATCTTCAAACTCCAAACCCTAAAGATAACCTCTCACTACATTTTCAACAACAAATTAAGGAGATGGTAAGTGCAACAATTTGTTCTGGTGGGTCTTCCAGCAGGTCAGATTCTCTCAAAACTCTGATGAAAGTTAAATTTATATTAAAAAAATTAAAAGGGTAATTAAGTAATAAACCACCATGCATGGCAGTCTTCATCACTTAATTTATTTTGACCCAACAAATTAAGCAGGACCGTTTAGGTCTGTGTACAACTCATGACTCTCTGGAAAGTCATTCTCACAAGTCATATGTACCTTTAGGTAATTTTCTTTTTGGTAAGTGTTTCGTTGGATCAACTTACACGTACGTTAATTAACACCAGCTAAATTTCTTAAGGCAATTTTAAAGATACACTTCTCATAATTATATATATATATATATATATATATTTGGTTGTAAAATATGGTAGTAGGAAGGGACTATACTGAGCAAGTTGCAAATGGAATGTAGAGAAGTTCAACAAAAATATGTCATAAAGATTACAGTATATGCTCAATCTATAAATAATTTTATCAAGTTATAATTATTCAATTAACTTTAGGTTTCAGGAAATTTTCCTAGAGAAAGATTGCCTACCAAATGAGATTTTTATCCTTTCAGAAGGATTCGAACCAACCTCTATGAGTAGGATGAGAGTTTTCATTTGAACCTTTAATTAATATTTGACAATTAAATGCTAATCTACGTTAATGCAATTTGATATATTAAAAAGATATACTCTTCTATTATTGACTCCAAAATATAAAATCGAGTAGTTCAAATAGAAATTATACATGACTTTAACCATTAAGCAAACCCTTTTAAGGTTTCTTTATAATAGAGTACGTACGATATACATGTTAGAATTTTTAATTTTTCAATTTTTTGACATAATAAATCGTCCCTATATTATTTATGGCACATATAATATATAAATTTTAAAATTTTCATATTTGATCGTATCTTTATATTTTATAAAATATAAAAACTTTTTCCTAACACTAAAGAAATGAAATTTTTTATATGAATCTTGCTAAACCTCTATTCATAAATAAAATAGATACAACCTATGCCAAAAGTTAGACGCACCTTTAATCAAGTGGCCATATAATTGTAAAAGCTTTAATTATTTAAGCAGTTCTGATCATTATTGCAGCAGGTTGATCCATTGGTTCCTTTTGTATCTTACCTCCCAAAAAGTGGCGTAGATCAAAGATACGTAATTATATATAAATGAAAACACAGTATCAGTATGTAGCACACAGTCAATTAGTCATATGCTAGTTTTTCTTTCGGTGATTCCCTTAGCCTAAAAAATAGATCATAGAATTTTTTTGTCATATTATATATATGTGTGTGCGTGTAGGCTTAAAAGCTGGCAATTACAGAAACTGGATTTGAGTGAAATCCAATAGACAATCACGGAATAAAATCGCTAGATGTAAAGTTCAAGCTGTCTAATTTTGATTGGATATAATCCTCGTACCATGTTTGATATATAATATGTATAGATATCGAAGTTGATGTCAACGTCAAGATGAGAGCCAATTTTTACCATCAATATATGGACCAGTGCATGGCTTAATTCTTGCACTTTTGACCTAACAAAAGTTCCATTATGAAGTAAAAATCCATGGCCAGAAAAAACAAGAAATTAAAGCTCCAAAATAATTTGTTGATAATGGTTTTGGCTTTATCAACTTGCATGCCTTAGCATAATTATATACATGGTTTTGACCTCTATATGACCAATATAGATTATGTATACCTACCTTGTCCGGCATAAATGTGTCGTTGGTTCAATTGAAAATATAATAATAATAGATTTGTGCTTCATCAGATAAGGGAGCTACCTTGGAGTACAGTTCATAAATTTGGATAATTTCCAATTGGTAAGTATTAAAGCTCAAGTTGAATATAATTCGATTGGATGTGGTCTTCCCGTAATATCCATATTAATATACAAATCTGTCAATAGATCCATCCTTTTTACTACCTCATTGACCACTGAGACTTTTCCAATAAGCACCAAAATTTAGTTTTCTTCCTCAACTTTTGTACCTGTCAGGGTCTCTCAGTTTAGAATGCAAAATAATGAAAAACAAGCAAAAGGGTCCCAAAGGAATTGATATGTTTGTTAGTATATTCTAATTGGCGTGGATCAACTCGTCACATGATGTTACGTCAAAATGTTGGATTTGAATTCTCTTAATATTTTACAAATTAGTGTTAATTTCCTAAATTAAGTAAGACTCATATATATTGAGAGATCAATCATTCAATTTAATCTTAATTATATGATACTTCTATATATCTCAGAAAAAATTAAGAAGATGTAAATCTCAATAATTTTAGAATACAGATATGGAAAGTGTGTGTGTGTGTATATTTGTATGTATATGGGGTAGGCAGATCAAATTAAGAGGGTTTGGAAGGAGAGGTTACTACGTGGTAGGCATAATTACCAAGACGAATCAGACTGAAAAATAGGCGAATAGCTAGCTTGTCTTGAAGTCCACACTCCTATTTCTCCACCAAAGCCAGCAGCTCCTTCAAATGCATCTATCAAATTTATCTTAACAATTCTCTCTCTCTCTCTTTATATATATATATATATATATATATATATATATATATATATATATATATAATTGCAAGCAAGTGATGTTTGACCCAAGCAGTATAACGCGCGCTTCAGTTATAATTATTTTATTTGTGATTTGTGATATTATTAAAGTAGATGTAATTTTATTAGGATTAATATTCAGTTATTAACTTCATTTCTAATTATATCAATTATTTATACATAGATTGATCATTAAATTAATCAAAATACTAATTCAGATTTCAATAATTCAATTATACTCGAATCATAATTAAATTAGTATTAATATTATATATTAATTTTAAATTATAATTAAGTATAATAATAAGTATTTTACATAATTTTATTACATAAAAATAAAATAATTATAAAATATATCATATTTTTAAACAAATAAATAAATAATTTACTAATTTTTTAAAAAAATTTAAAAAATATTATAATGTGCAAATTATTGATCATCTTTTTTTTCTTATTTATTTTTATTTTATTTATTTATTTATTTTGTTACAGAAAATTAAAAAATACATAAAAAATAATTTTTTAAAACTAATTGAACTATTAAACTAACTGATTTTAATTGATTTATTTAATTATTGATTAATTTTTTACAAAATTGATTTTAAGACTTGAATGAATTGAAAGTACAATCGATTTATTGATTGCTCATAACAATGAATTATATATTGTAAACCTATAACATCAGTGTTGTCTTCATAACGAGTCCTAATCATTAATTAATAAGTTAAGTCTGGTTATTTCTTGTCCATATTTTCAATTATGAAAAAACTTTACTATTTTTTAAATCTTTTCTATCAAATTTTTTATGACTAATATAGTAAGTGAATATTCTTTTTTTATTGAAATTACTAATATTTAAAAATTTATTAGACTTTGAAGATAGTGAAAATCTTATAATGAGAGTAAGCTCTCCTAACAAAGATTTTTTTATGCACAATACTGTTAATTATAATTTAGTATTATATAATTAATTGGGTCTAATAATTTTTTTTTGCATATTATCTATTTATTAAAAGAATTAATAATAAACTTATAAAAAAAATTTACCGAAATTTATTCATTTCAAATTTCACACACACACACACACAATGAAAGGTGAGAAAAGATGAAGGGAAGTGATAGTAGATCTGGCAGCAATAATCACAATGAACGGTGAATTGAGGCAATGGATGTTATATTGAAGAAGATGATAGGATTATAGGAACAGTTCATTACTATCTCAACCTACAGACAAGACCTTTGTTCCCTGTGAAATGGGGTATCCACTCAAATACAAAAGCAAAAAAGTCCAAATGTTGGGGCAACTAAAGTTTAGCAGCTAGCAATATATTATAGTTGCTTCTACAACAGGTAAACTTGGACAATGTGTTCTGCACAGAAACAACATCAATTTGTTATGTCTTGTCCATATGTATGGTCACACCCAACAATCGAATTAACATATGCTGTTGCGGTCTTTTTCCTTTGTGTCTCTACGTAATAGAGAGTTTTTTTCTCCCTCTTTTTAATTATTTCTGTACCTGCTTGGGAAGGAAGATATTACAAATAAAAGTTATAATTGTAGAGTCCCCACTCAATCACCAAAAGAAAAAAGAGAATCCACAATGTGAGGCATCAAACGTATGTAGTGCCACATTCTACCAACATTTAGGTAATACCCAATTGTCATATAACCGAAATTTCAAATGAACTGAGAAACAATAGGAGGAAAAGGAAATAACTATCTCATTATATTGCACGACGAAAGCTGTGAATTGATACGTCTCTAATGAATGTTGGACTGTTTAGCAACGGATAAATAGAGTTGTTCATCAAGACTTTCATACCATGATCTTGATGTGTCGTAACCATTGGTTTGATATTAAATTATCAAAAGTTAGGAGCCATATAATATTAAATGAAAAGAATATTTGAGAAAATATAGTGAAACCCAAACAAATTTTCCCTTTATATTTAAAATCTAGCAATTTTCATTTAAAAGAAACTACTAATGAGGTTTTTTTTTACAAAATACGGTCTCGCTAGGTTGAGGTCAAATAAATAATAATTTTTTGAATTTGATTTCATATATATCATGTATAAACTTATTATATGTTAATAATTTTAATTAAAAATTAAAAATAACATGTGTACAACTAAATCAGTTGGTTATTAAAAAAATTGAATTGTTAATTTTTTTAAAAATTATATTATTATCTTTTTTATCCATTAAAAAGAAAGTGATGCCTTAAACCTATATATTTCTCTCACAAACTATCTCAAAACCTTACTCTCACCGCAGTCTTGTTTCTTTTTAGTCCACGCCTTTTGTTGAGTGCAATAATAAATATGGACCCAGGAATTTTGCTCCCCTAATCATTTATGGTTTGTTTAATGCATCCGTGAGATATATATGTAAATGATGTGCACAGACTTGTAGTAGGAAATGAGAAAAAAATAAAAATAAAAAGAATCATTCACATTATTACTTGCTGATGTTTCCATCCGATTTGCATACATGAATATCATGGGGGTATTATAACTACTACCTAGCAGGCTAGCAGTTATCCGTCACCCACCAGGAAGAAAAAAAATTGGAGGAAAAACAAAATAAAAAACTAAAAGGTGTAATTTAAAATTCAATCAGAAAGATGATCGGAAGGGATTTGGCCAAAAATATTGGGGCAGGAGTCCCAGTTTCGTCGTTCCCTGGCCTCCCAATACCCTCTCATGTAGCGGTATGTACCGTTTGATTTATCTCTGGCAAACCAACGTGGTTTCCAACCCCTTTCTTGCATCTTTCGAGCCTAAAAATCCATTTAAACAATATCAGATCAATCACAACCACATCCAATAAACTTATGTAGCAAACAAGCATGTGATATGAACTTTACTAGCATATTAATTACTTCAATTTTCCTCCATGTAGGGCATTGCCTACAAAAAGAGATGGGCCACATAGATACTTGCAAATGTTACCCACTTGGGTCTGGGTTACTAAATAAACATATTGGTCTAGGTCTAAGGATTTTTTCTAAGAATTTTTAAGAACTTAGGTCAGTATTATACCCATTCTGTCCCACACTAATCTTTACTGTGTTTTGAACTATATTAATGATTGTTTGAGACTTTTTTGTTGTTGTAATTTTATATTTAATAAATTTTATGTATAAGAGTCTTAACTTAAAAAAAAAAAAAATTGTTCTAAAATTTTTTCAAATGAATGGATCCTGGCACATAGATTTGAGAATTCAAGGAAAAAGAAAATGAGGCTTGAATATGTTACTCCCTAGGATATGGATTAGAGAAGAAGGAAAGTATTTTTTTATTTTCTAGAGTCTAGAAATTAGGAACATAGCACCTTATATCCTGTTCATAATCATCATCTCTATCTGCAGACTTGCTAACCCTAGTCCTAAATAACCTTACAGATACCCAAGCTGAGAATCTGCTACAACTGACTCACCTAGTGATCGTGAGAAGGATACAATGCTATAATACAGATGAGGTCATACAGTCAACAAAACTTAAAAGGTAAATCGTCGGTGTGTCACGCTTCCACAAGAGGAGTGAGCTTCTCAAACTCGAAAAACAAAAATGTCGATGACTGGAATTATAGATAAAACTGCTGCGTCCGAGAACCTCCAAGAAAGGATTGCAGCTGGAGCCAACCTAATCCCTAACCAATGGATAAGTCAAGGAGCAATATTATGTTGATATCCTTTGAGCCAAATGATAGATTTCTCTTCCCTATCTACAAATGCATCCCATTGTTAGGTGCTGCGCTGAGATGTTAACTAAGGGTTTGGAGATAGCGTATCAATAGGTTTTGAAATATAGTAACTAAGGGTTTGGAGATAGTGTACCAAACAAATAATCCTACCTAGTTAAAAAATAAAAAATAAAAAACTGCAAGACATTTATTTTTTACTGCATTGGAAGTGTAGACCAATCCTGCTCACTCCAGAAAGCCGGCCTACCAAAATTTTCCATTCTCAAAAACAAGGGCAGATGAGACCAAATATTGGGAACACACTAGTTGCATCAAGGAATAGATATTCACTGAGTTTGACTTCAGAGGTTTCATGAATTCTAGCATAAGAAGCACCAAAAATCTGTACTGCCAATTTAGAGTGCTAGCCTATAAGAGTAGCAAACTAAACAATCACATAGAACATGAAATGCAATGGGTACCTGGCGTTGCCGCTGCTCTAGCCGTAACTTCTCTGAATTTGCCATCTCATACTCCCCATTTTCCAAATACCTTTGGTCTGGTCTTAGCCTGGAATCTGTAGGTGGCAACTTTTCCTGTGTATAAAAATAAACTAGAGTATCAATTACAAGTAGATGTTAAACTTAACAACAAAAACACACAAAACTGACAGTACTTTTCCTCCCTTTTCCTTATTAATTTCAAGAACTACTGTTTCATCTATGAAGAAGATCCATATTCTCTAGTTCTTCAAGCTATCAAAACGTTTACAGTGATCTTCCCCCACCCCTTTCTGCTGCTAGACTAAACTCCAGTTCAAGCATGCATATATGGCACAAAATCACAGAGAAAGCTACAGCAACTAAAATTTCCCCCCAGTATATTTCTTATTTTTTGAAAAAAAATGAAAAGATAAAAAATAGATTGGCAATATGAAACATAGTATCAGTTAACTCATCAAAGCAGACCTTCAATCCAGGGGTAAGTTCATTTAATGTGATGGCAAAGCGAGTGAAGTTATATCTAGTAGGGAATTTGGGGGGCTTGCTCCGCTTCCATAGTAGATGGGCTTCGGACAAAGAGTCATAACCTTTCCCCTTCCCAGTGCAATCTCCATTGATATAATGCATGCTTTCATCCCATTTTCCAAATAGAGTTGCCACGGTCTTCCCATTCTTGTCTTGAACAATACCCTGTACCTGGTGAGGATTTCGATCAATTATAGATTGTTCTTTGAACTTCAGTTTACATGAGAATTCTTGGTTTCCCTGTATACGCATTGTACCATAGTGCTCGCAGTACAGCTTTCCCAATATGAGATTGTATATTGATGTTGTAACCTGACAGAGCAAGTTCATTTCATATTAGAACTTAACCAGGACATCACAGCATTTGAAACAGTTGAAATATACCTTACTCCACTGGAAAACTTCCCCATCATCAAATTCCAAAGTCAAAATACCAACAGGGTCAAGCTGAATTGATCGACCCCAAAATTTGCTCTTCAAGTTGCTATCCCCCCAAAATTTCCAACCTGTACCCTCACAGTGACATGCGACTATCATTGGGTGATGACTGACCTGTGAGGAAGCAGAAATATTAACAAAGACAAAGATAGAACAGATATTTTGAAAGGAAGGATCTTGTCCCTCTTTGAAACAAAAAATGAAAATCTATAACGTTGATTGGATCCTCAGGAACTTATGCATTCAATCATTGAAGTATTTTCTCCCTCAAACTATATTCCATCATATCCAGAGCGCCTTATTCCTTTCTGTATAGAGGCAAGTAGTTACAAGGAACTCAAACAAGCGTGATATTTAGCAAGATACCATAGAAACAAATAGCCCAAACACCTTTCACAGCTAAATCATTTTGAAGAAAAAGGAAAGGAGAGTAAAAGAAAGAAGCAAAAAGCTCAAGGTGTTTGAGTCCTAGTTATAAAACAAGAACATTATCCATGTCAAACAATATAAGTATCCACTGTCACATTGACAAGTTATACCAAAATCTAATAATTTGGATCAAAGCAATATTTCGTGTAATCTCAGAACATAAGGTTTGCTCTTCTAACAGAGTTGACAGAAAGTGAACCACGTTGTATTTTTTCATTCTTCATTTACTTTATATGCTACTTCTCTAAGTAACAAAGAGAAAATGATACAAAGAGAGTACACAAGAAAAACATACATTATATTACATTAATGACATCATTCTAGGGTTAGTTTAGACCTTCTCTGAGAAAAATCGGAGGCCTTTATCTGGATAGTCGGCCTCATACGTTTCCCCTAATAATGGATTAAATGGTTTGCAAATCCTCCCTTCAGTTGAAGCATAGCCAGATACAGCAAAAGCAGCTACATTCAAAATCCTCAAGAGGCTATTTCCCTGCATGATATCTCCAATGAGTTAATAGAGAACAATGAAACCAATAGAAAATGGAAAGAACTAACCGCAAGAAGAAACTCAAAAATATGACAACATTTTTCTCATACCTAATGAAACTATTGCTCAGTTTTTTACTTAATATCAATATAAAGCACACATGAAGGGTTTAGGCTGACACGGATGATGGAAAGGGCAGATCAATATTAGAACACACAATGCAATCTGTACCAGTTCAACTGATTGCCAAAAGTTAAAGAATGGTATCAAGTTATCGTCAAGACTTACCCTTCTTCCCCATTCATATGCACGATCCAGGAGATATGAATATTCCATTTCTTCGAAACATTTTTGCAGAGAGGATATAGGCTCATTAAAGTAAACAGGTAGACATACTTTTGTTAAATCCTTCCCAATATTATCTTTAATCATTGACCAAAGACTGACACCTTTCTCCTTTTCAATAGGGTCAGGCAATTTCTTACGCCGCTTAACATAAGGATGATTGGTCACAACAGAACTTATCAAGGGATCTAAATCATCCTCTGATTCAACTGCATATAGCCCTTCATCACCAGAAGAGAAAGATGATACCCTAAAATCAGACCCGTTACTTTTAAAAGAACTGGATGATAGAAAGTCACGGGTATCGAAAAAGGCATTGTCATCATCATCTGTTTCTTCTTCTGCAGCATCATTTCTCTCATTATCATCCTCAGATTCACTTGCACTTCCTTCTGGATTAAAAAATCAGGGAAATGAAAAAGAAGAAAAGAAGAAAATTGCAACAAGCACAGATAGATTATGGCTATATTGCAAGTATCATGAGCGAAAGCCAAAGAAATAACAAAGGCACAGTTGCGAGTATCATGAGTAAAATCCACTGTTAACATTTTGAGAATATCACTTGTTAAAAAAGAGAAGGAAAGACTAAAGAGATGCAGATTCAAATAACACTTTAGAAACAAATGAAAAGCGGAGGAGGTCTGTGCATTAGATAAAGATGCATTACCACACCAAGGTGCAAATACTTCCAGCAGAAAAGTCTTGACAATTGTCAACAAAGAAATAAAAGAAAATAGACTAAACTGGTGCAAATGCTTCAAGCAATGACAGTTCCCATCAAACATATGGAAGCACTTCTGGCTAATAAACAAGTGATGATAAAAGAAACTTACCACTGGATTTTTCCTGCCTTAATCTAGAGGATTCCTCTTGATCATTCAACTGCCTTTGGCTCTCATCGACAACTGTATTCTCCAAATCAACCTTTTCTGTCTACAATAATGCAGTATAAATAACAGTTTCTTACCACAAAGGGAAATAGGAATTTAATCCTTCTCTCATTAAAACTGTCGGGATAAGGAGAATTAGCTAGGCAGGATTAGATAGATTGAACAGTGAAGAGGTGGTGAATAATAAAGAAACCATCCTACTCTTCACCAGTTCACCCATGACGGAACACAAGATAATTCTGAGTCTGCCAGGGCAAGGAAGACTATATATTTCACTAAGAAAAGAACAGTTACAAAACAAGAATGCTGTAAGAAAATTAAAAACATTATCTGAAACCTACATAATTATTTGCCTACTTTTGACCAATAATTAATAGTGTAACCCATGATTAGCTAAAAGGGCAATTAAGAATACTCAAAATCAAGTGTAGTATTTTAGCATTAGTCTATCCACGTTTCAACTAGAACAATATAGGGCGTGTTAGATGAGTGTCTCATTCAGCTTATACAAATTTCTTTGTAGATCGTTCTAATAAACATGATAAGTTTAAATTATAATTTTTGACAGGACTCTGCTGCTGCTGCTACTACTACTATTATTACTAGGTTCAAAATAGTTCTGGTATTTGTTAATACTTTATAAAACTACCTGTTTAGGACTTAGGAGTCATTAAAATAACCAGTATAAAGGAGGAAGGAAATTGACAGAACACTGACTATTTATATGTTACAGTTGCAGATACTCTCAAATGAATTTTATAAAGAAGCCATAAAAATTAGGGCTTTGGTTGTAAAGATACAAATGAATGACCCCGGAAAAAAAAAATCTTGAGACATTACATATCTACACTCTAATACACAATTAATAATCAGAAGCCCTCCCCCTTTCTTAAATTGAAAATGAACCCCCTTCTGTGCTGAGAAATAGAGAATATTAAGCATGGCCACAATCCTGAGTAGCAGTAGGAATCGAACAAGAACACCCAGTTTGATTGTCATGAAGTTTTCTAGTTTTCATTACCTCTAACTGTCGTAATGTGTCAATCAGAATCCACTGCTTCTGCTTAAGCAGCACAAGGTGTGTTTGCAATGCTGCAAACTCGTTTCTCATAATTTGCTCACTATCCTGAATAGCTGCCTCATTCACACCTTCTTCCAGCAGTCTATGTCTAAGTTTCTCAGTTGAAATGGTTACGTTGTCTAACGGAGCCATCAGCTCGCTATTAGACATCCGGGGGAACATATCTTTTACTGCCTGCAAGGCCTCCATCCATGCCACTCGATCTTCACGTGTCTCAGCCCTCAAGTGAAGTCTCTTTGTTCCAGTGAAAATGGAAAAGCGCTTGTCATCAGATTTGCTTTCACGAATGGTTGAAACCTATAAAAGAAGCTTTCACCCAGTTAAAAAAACTGACAGAGATAATGTGACAAATACAATTCATGAAGCAATCAGATACAAGGATCCCTCTTCCAAAAATATGTGATGCTATCCATTAAACAATTTGTATATTAATATCCAATCATAAATCCTATCAGAATCAAGAAGGAAAATTGTACACAAGAATAATCCAATATTCTGTTTCATAATCGAATAGCCCAAAATTAATTTCCTAAAACTGCAAATAATGAAATTCTAGTTTCGTAACTAATATTCTTTTCGCAGGCAACAATAAAATTATTTGTATTAGTGGGACAAGAAAAATAGAAAGAGAAACTGAGATCAAATTACAACCGAAAGTAAACAACAATACTAAGTGAAACTAGAAGTGAAAAAGATAATGGAAAACAAGTAGAAAATAAGAGGAATATAGAATAGATAGAAGATAGAAGAACCTTGAGATGGATTTCTCCAAAGGGCTTCCGCTGATGTTGGAAGTGCTGATGATAAGAAGAGGAATTCTGGCTGCGAGAGATCCTTCGCATGGATTCTTCGCCGATAACCTTCGACCTCTTCTCAGTTTCGTGATTGACAATGATCTTATCGGGCCCGTGAATCTTATAGTAAGACAGAACACCATCCTGAAGCACGAACCATCGAGGCCTCCAGCCTTTGCCATAATTGACCCATTTGTAAAGTATCCCCGAGATTCCGTTCCCAACCAAGTCATTAATCTTCACGTCCACCACCACTGGCTGCTGCTGCTCTCGCTGACTCAGCCGTCCATACTCGCTGTTGTTGTGATTGGTAGGGTGGGAAATCAAATCGGATCTAATGGCAGTGGAGGCGGCGGCGGCGGGAAGAGGAGGAGGCATAATGAAGTGGGGGAAGACTAGTCGAAACTGGAAATGACGCAGAAGAAAGGATGCATATGGAATTAATGGGAGATCGTTGAATTCGATGGGGGTGAAATGACTAGGAGGTTCACGTCCATGGTGATCGGAAACCAATGGAGACGCAGTGTAACAGAAAATATGGAAATGGAAGTCGCGTCGCGTGAGGCGAGAGATAAAACATAAAAAGCGGTTACGTCTTAGAAGTTAGAAGTAGTAAAAGCTAAAAATAAATAACAAAAATGCAAACAAGAGGAAGCGATGATGGGAAGTGGTTGGGAATAAAATTAGAGTTGTGTATCCGATTGAACATAAAAGAAAGAGAAACTGCTGCAATTTGGTGTGTCTCGAAAGTGTTAAATATGAGGCGGTTGGTTCAGATTTCAGAATTATGTTGTTGATTTCTGAATCTCCTTCTTTTCTCCGTGTATACTGTGAGGAGGAGTTTACGATTGCCTGCGGAGAGGACGCAGAGGAGGAGGAAGTAAGAGAAGACCCGCAGGATGACACGTGGAGTTTATATTACAAATAATAACTATCCGATATGTAAACTATTATTAAATCGTAAATTATTTTAAATATTTAATTGAAAATTAACTGGACCAAGATGGCTTTCACGTTTTGAAGGGATTTAGAAGTTGCATTTTCTTTGAAATAGATAGACGCTGTTTGATGGAGCTACGTATTTTGTTTAAAATATAAGTGGTTTGTATTGGTTAAAATTAAAAGCAGAAAAGACGATGGGTGTGAGGTGGCAAGGGTGAGCATGAGAACAAAAAGGCGTCCGGATTCCCTGCTGGGCGTGTCCCTGTTGGGCGCTGCTGGGCGTTTTAGCAGCGGTTTTTTCCGTTGCTAAATTTTTTTGCAACAAATATTATTGTCATTATAACTTTTGTTAAATTAATTATTTAAACAAAAGTTATAGCAGCAATAATATTCGTTGCAATAATATTAAAACACACTTTAGCGACGGATAAAACCGCCGCTAAAAAGCCCAGCAGGGAGCGCCCAGCAGGGGATCCAAAAGCAACAAAAAGATGCGAGAATGAAACTGAATGAATTCTGAATTTTGGTGAGAAGAAAGGAAGTGAAGTACTGTTGGTGTGTTGTGTGGTAATGCATGGTATAACTGTAATTGCATCCCATTGACGTTTGAGTACTTCAACTTGAGTTGAGGCTGCACCGTACCCAACTATACACACGCTATGGAGACGTACGGACCTACACCGTGGATAACGTCTTGTCAGGCTCTATCATACCCTCTTATCATTGGTCCTTCTCTCCGTCTATAGACGTGTCCCTCTTTTCTCACCATGCATCTATCTCTTTTCAAATAAAAATGACTTCCTTTTACATTTATTTATTTATTCATTTCATTCTTTAATTTTTATAGGGCCATTGCTCGTATGCTTGGGATGATAATGGTAGTATATAAGCAAAATATTATAATTTTTTTATTTAAATTTAAATGGGTATTTTTATATTTAGATATGTAAAAATTTTAAATACCCACATTCAAATTTTTTATCTAAAAAATTTAAAATAATTATTTTTTTAAATTATGACTTATTTATGTATGAATTCATAAAAAATTACATAAATTATATTATATAAATTTTAAATATATAACCAATATGAAAAATTAACAAAATTATCTTTAAAAAGTTATTAAATATAATAATTTATAAATTTATGTTAAAATTAAATTATTTTATTGATAAAATTAAAAAAAATAACATAATTTATATTTTTTTAAAAATAATAAATTAAATATATATTTATAATATAAAAAATAATATTTAAATAATTTATATTGAATGAATCTGGGTTTGGGTCTGGGTCTACGTAAAATACCACCTTTCCAAATCTAAACTTATTCTTTTAATAATCAGCGTCAAATTTAGATCTAACGAATAAATTTTATAGATACCTATAAAATATAAGTATTTTAATCATCTTTACGTATGCCACCAAATTACTAACTTATGATTTAAAATAATTTTAAAAAAAGTGTCTTTCATGTAAATATTTTTTATTAATAATTTAAATGATGTTAGGTAATACGATGAAATTAATTATAATTTAAAATTTTAAAAATAAAATTAATTATAAAAATATGTTAATAACAAAATAAAAAATTAAATAAAATTTAAAAACATAAAAAATATTTTTACCAAACATTTAAAATAAACATTATGTTAAAATTTTTTTGCATTGGTTAAGAAAAAGTTAGGGCTTGAAACTCGATATTTTTTTTTTAAAAAAAAAAGGTGTAAGAATTCAAAGAGTGTCGTTGAATCAAATTTCTTTATTATTTACGTCTTTTTCTACCGTGTGATTATACGGATTTTATACTTTATTAATTTATTTATTAGTGAAATTTATTTATTCATTTTATTTAATTAAACTTAAAATTATTATATTCTTTAATTAAAAAATAACTCTCTTTCCTAAAAGTTTAAATGAAACAAATGAGTATTACACCCTACAATTATATTATTATATTCAATTCCTTATTAATTTTTTGTATTTAGAGTGGGTTTCATGTTAATTTATTTTTGAATACTCTAGTACAAAAGGAAACATCAAATATCTTATATAATTAAGTACAAAATATTTAAAAATATTCAAGTTTCCACTAGTGCAATTGGCCAATACAAGCTATATATAAAATTAAGAGTTGTTAGGTATCCATCGTTTTTTCCCACTCAAAAAGATATGGTTTCTAGTGTTTGTGGTGGTGTCATGGCTAACACTTCGAGAATTCTGCTTTCAAAAATGTTAAACAATAACTTCATTTGTTTAATCAAAGACTACCTTTTGTGCCAATCATCTGGATTTGCAATAATATAAGAGGGGATTAAACTATACCATCTTATATTATGATTTCATTAGACAAAAAGAACGTTTATTAGTCTTTTCTTGAAGATATCTTGATGCCATATGCTACTTAATCATCTGCTTTTACTAAATTTTAGATTTCAGCCATGCATATGAGCATAGCTATTCAAATACTATTTTTTTTATATCATAATATATTTCTTCAAGGAGATTGAGCTTCTCACCTCTCTCCACTAAAGAGGAACAGGAGAGAAAAAAACATATAGACATTATTTTTTAAAAATAAAATTAACTAATGTCGACTTGAACTTTGAGAATTTTGAGCTCTTAATCTTTCCCTTCTTCAAATATATTTCTGTAGTATATAAATTTAATTAAATTGAGTTATATAATAAAACCAGGGTTTAGTACTAATGGTCACATTAATTAATTATTTTTAATACATTAAAAGTTCATTATAACGTGAATTTAATTAGTTTTCTTTGAGTAAAATGAAAAAAGAAATTCTGAAGTATTTTTTCTGCCTCCTTGCTTTTGGATCCTAACAATATCTATTATTTTACTTAGAGTTGAAATCGTTAGCTGCGCCTGCATTACGTTGCGCGCATAATGTGAATAATAACATTGATTTGAATTATAACAATAAGTTGACGAATAAAGACTAAGGATTACGAATACTTCTTAAATCCTACATGAGCGAGGAGTTAGTGTGATGAATTGGATAACATTTTATCTTTTATCTTTTTTTTTTTTTTTCCTGGTGATGCGTTTGTGTTGTGTATGTAATATTCGGAAGGGGGAGATTATGGAGGGTGATTCAGAATCAGAAAGAAAAATGCGTAGCCTCAACTTCCACAATGCTTTATTTTTCGCTCTTACGTACGAACACCTGTTTAGGGGTCACTTTCAGTTTCAGTTGGTCTGAACTCTGAATTCTGAACTCAATTTAAGAGATAAGGTTAGAATCAATTTATACACAACTTGTTAACGTGTACCCAAACATACAGATCACGGACAAACCGTTTTTCTTTTGCAACTGTTTAGAGCACAGTCAAACTCTGTATATGTGAGAATATAGTTTTTTAAAATGAAAAAATTTTAGACTTCCACCAACGCAGATGCGAAGCTTCATATTTACCTTTTTTTTTTTTTTAAGAAAAGAAAAACACAGGATGAAATGAAAAACTAGTTAAAACAACGTAAGTTGTAAAAAATGGCATTGTCGTATGCATGTTTAAATCGATCAGACCCGAAAATCTTCAATATAGAATGATTTTTCATCTCAAAGTTAACGTTTGAAATAATGAATTCAATAAGGATATATGTGAAGCAAATTTAAGGTGTAAAAGAAGCCACGCACGATATACATGCATATTCAGAGTACAGAGGGATTCTGCGTTTCAATTAATTAGCACTCTTTACAAGTACCCAAAAAATATTTTTCATGTGACGAAATTGTCCAAAATGATACAGGGGAGCAAAACACTGTTACTGACGCGGTCTTCCAAATATTACCGGATCTTGATTTTTAATAACTATTTCAGATGAATGGACCCACCACCATTTATCATTACGTACTCATATCTTGAAAATCTTGTTGCCCTGGTCTTCATTTTCCCACAGATGTTAATTAGTTGCTAGGTTGTATGTTAAATTTATCGCAGATACAAAAGAATAAAAGTTACAAAGTGGTTGACAAAGCAGGCATTTTCACACTTTACGCGTAGAAAATGACAGCGAAGTACTTTCTTTGTGCTCAACCACAGCCGATTGTGAACACATAGCCTTTTTGGTTTGTTCGCTTTAATAATTGCGTTAGTCATATCTCATATCTCCATTTTCGATTCTTCAATACCGTTGTAGATCAAGTCAAAATAGAAAGTTCTCATCATCTCCTTTGAAACAATGGTTAGGATCTCAAGTCTCAAGTTGAGTGACCCAAAACCCTTTATTACTAGTTACTATACTCTGTTGGAATCACACCCACGTTGGCCCACCAAGCATGCTTCTTCCAGTGTGAATCATCCAATGGATCTTTGACTAATCACTAACCATAAATATGGGATTATGATTTACGAATCTACACTGCCGGCTATGTCGTTTTATCCTATCCGTGTCCCATGCCTTTTGTTTCTTCTTTAGAAAGATGCTTCACGTACGATCTTGAGTTTACTTTTTAACTTTATGTTCAATTTTTCATCATTTGCAGTCATGTCTAATTAGGAAAGAAATGCGCTGTAGAGAATTTCATTTGTGCATGATCTTCTATTTGAAACTATCAAACTGTTTCTTGTTAACACTTGTACATAATGATTGCAGAACACATCTCGATCACTATCACCAGCTGGGATACATGTGTACCACACTCATCATTTGACAAATAAAATTACAATTTAACATCCAATTTTTCTTTTGTCCGTATATATATCTCAGGTACAAAGAGAATTTTCAGTTTTCTGAAGCCTTTATTGAAGGTCAAATGTACAATTCCAAACCTTTTGTACCAGTGCTAAGAAACTTTGTTTGTGCGTAAATAAATTATATCTATAACTTGAAAGTTGAAATATATACAATCCAATTTCTGGAATTTATTTTTTAAACATTTTAATTTTAACAGAAAAATAATCACAAAATAAATATGGCTCTTAATTGTTTACAACTGGATATGTGTGAGCGTGACATACACCTAACATTTTTCCATTACCAGTGTAGAAGAAATGCTTGATGGGGCTCGAGACGTGGTGAGTGGTGACAATAAGCCAATAGCTATCAGCAATCAAAAGTCACAGGGGGCATCGTCTCTTGGGGAGAGCAACGTATACTTAGATTGGCTGATTCACCTAAATGTTAAATATACCAAAGAGAATGAATGTAACTTTGTCTACTTGGTGCGTTGGCAGACGCAGACCCGATGCTGAGTATAATTGAAATGGAAGGCTAGAAGGATCTGCAAATTTCTTTTGCTTGTCTCCTCGTGTTGCCTTTTGAGGATGACACTGGCTCTATTATTACACAGCGTGATGGTTACAGTGCGTGTTACAAAACACATGTCTGATGGTTTATGGCCTCAATTCACATATCGCTTAGGCGTTTTGTTGCGTCCATTTGTAGAGTTGGAAAGGGGTTTTTATTCTGCTACAGTATCGCTACCAAATAGAGACACTGAAGCACAATGAAAGAACAAGTGCCCCCACTTCTATGCGATACTACTACTTCTGGGTTTTGTAACTTTTGTTTCACACTAGCTAGACTAGAAGCCAAATCCCAACTCTTTTTTTAAAATAAATTATTATTCATTTAATTAAAAAGAAAGAAAGAAAGAAAGAAAAAGTCCTCCGTATGTTCAAAATTAAAACGAAAGATTTTACCAACTAATGTCCTAATAAGTAACAAGGACACTAATTAAACTTTCTTTTGATTAGTTTATGAAATTTTTAAATATTAAAAATTATTATTTTTATCAATTTTTATAATTTTTTAAATTGTTAAATATTTTATCAAGCAATAAAAATAATTTTAACCAGTGTCGAGAGCTAAATCCTAATCAGAAATCTAATTTTGATATTATGGCAATGTTAAGTCAAATTCATAAAAAGCGACAGCCCCTCAGAATTATAGAATATTTAATTGACACCTCCATCATGATTGAATTGAGGTGAATATGTTACGATCAAGACAATATGAAGAACAGTCTTAAATAGGAGGCAAATGCAAAGGCAAACGATGAGCACAGCAATGAACCCAACATATCATTGAGAGGGTAATCATGAACCAAATCTTATAAAGAGAAAATCTTCTTGTGATTGCAAAACTGTTTCGATTTTAAATCCCATAATTGAAAAGGGCAAAAGGCAGTAGGTGCGACTTAATAATAAGGAATTTAGTGAGGGTTGGTTTGGAAGTTCTGTAACTTTTCAAAACCTGATGTGTTGTAGTTGTTATAAAAAAAATTGTTTAAAAAGAATAAGAGTATTAAAAAAGTAAAGTAGTTTTAATAAAAATTCTATAAATTATTACTTTTAAAATCAGAATTTAACAATAAAGTATTTGATGATAATTTTTTAAAATAAGAAATAATATGTAAAAAAAAAATTACAAAGCACCATTTACAACCTTCATAGAAAGTCTTTTTTTGGTAAACAAAAGGAAATGAAGAGCCTAACTCCTGAAAAAGATACAAGTATGAGATCTAAGCCCACAGGGCCAAGGGGTCATACCCACACAAGAGGGTCCTGTCCATCGGTCCATACTATGAGATATTTTAAAATTTGACCTCCTTGTGGATCATTGGCTTCAGAATTTGTCCACACTGTAAAATATTTATAGAGTAAAAGAAAATAGGAGGCAACCTAATGGAGACTCCCACACATCCTTCGACTATCTTGAGAGTTGAGAGTTAACAAGTCCTAAAAAAAATTTGGAAATAACTAAAAGCTAAGAATGGAAAACACAGAATCACAGCAACACTACAATTTCCATCGCAAACCTCGTCCCTTATTCTGAACATCAGCAACACAAACTGTGCCAACGGGAACCTCACAACAAAATGTTTAGAATAATGTGATGGTAGGAGCAAAAACGACAGGAGCAAGACGTACTTGGAAACCACATCGTGAGTTGAATTGAAACAATCGTTGAGACCTTTCTGTTAAGAGAAAAAGAGGCTTTCAACACAGGTTTTTGCAGAGTGGAAAGCAGTGAGCCAGCGTCCCAGCGACACTTTCGAAGCTCTGAAAACGCTTAGCCGGTTGCAACTTGAAACGTTTCATGAGGACGGGAAAAGAAAATCATATTTTCACAAGTCACAGGTCGTTGCAGGTCTAATTTGTCACAGACACGCTGATCACCGTAGGTTTCAACAGAGATCATGTGCTCCCTCTCATATTCAACGGCATATGAACTCCTGTGTCGTTTTTGTGAGTCTTTCTATGTTACGAACTTACAGCAACAGTACCCCTTTACTTTTAAAAAAATATTAAAAAATAAAAAATAACCAAGTGGCGTGAGAAAAAAAAAAAAAACACAGAAGCAGGGATGACTAGAGTCACTGTTGCGCGGTGTTTGGCAAAGCACCTTCTAGAGCTCAACGAGCGTGAAAAAGAGAGGCAATAGCAATGGAGGATTTGCGGAGTGCACTAAAGGATCGTAATTTGACGGTTTCCACCGTCGCAGATAAGGGTCGCTGTCTATTAGCTACGAGAGATTTTTACCCAGGTCTCTCTCTCTCTCTCTCAAACTCTTTTTACTTACTTCGAAGTTAAATTTAACACCAACTTATAATCATTGTTGTCAGATCGGTGTTCTGATTTTTAACTGTCAAGTTAACGTTAAAATGAACCTTTTTGGTGTTGTAGGAGAGGTAATTATAAGCCAGGAGCCTTATGTATGTGTACCTAATAAGTCTTCAGTCGAAACAAGGTGTGATGGATGTTTCACAACAAGTAACCTTAAGAAGTGTTCTGGTTGTCAAGTTTTATGGTATTGTGGAAGCACATGTCAGGTATGGTCTTGTTCATCGCTTGTTCTATTTTTCTTGTTATAACTCGTTCAGCTCGTATGTTTTAACTTTCAACTTAAAGTACTCATACTGTATATCATGATGACCAACGAAATGGTTGTGGCCCCTTTGGAGGACCGAATTGTGGCAGTAATAATTTGACTTCTTTGGGGGGGGGGGGGGGGTTCTGAATGTTTGTCAACTTTTGGCTTCATTTGTTTACAGCCTTTGATACTGATATGGCGTGTATGAAAAAGTAGCTATGGCATTAATATATGTGCTCTCTGAGTATATTTTGATTTTTGTTTATTAGAAGTCAGAGTGGAAGTTGCATCGTCTTGAATGTGAAGTGCTCGCAAGGCTGGACAAGGACAAGAGAAGATCAGTCACACCATCCATTCGACTGATGGTAAAGCTTTATCTTCGAAGGAAGTTGCAAAGTGAACAGGTGATGAAGAATTCTTAAACTCCACACCCTGTATGAGAAATACAAAAGTCAGTGTAGTATTTGGGAGTAAAATTGATTTACATCATAAAATTAATTTACTGTTCTGGTTTTACATATGTGCCTATATAATCATAGCAAACAACTTCTATAGTAACATTATAATTTACACTATTGCACATATTTCATTTCCAGTAGTTTGCCATTTATCTATTGACAAATTTCATCAATGATGGCAAGTGGGGAGGATGTTTGATACTATTGTTTTGCTCCCTATCGGTGATTCACTTGTGGTTTGTTTGGGAGGAGGAGAATGGAGGGCAAGGAAAGGGAATTTATTAACCTTCACCTTGTTTGGTTTTTAAAGTTTTGGAGAAGGAATTCAAAGATTTATGTTAACCCTCTTTAACTTTCTCCCATTATCAATTTTAATTACTCTAAATTGGAAGATTTTTGAAGATCCAAACAATGGGAGGAGAAACCATCATTTAAGCTTTCCTTCCCTCTACTTCCCTTTCCCTTTAATTCTTTCCCTTCCCTTTCCCTCCTCATTCCCAAACACACCTTAATTTACTGACCTTATAATTGATGTAGCAAAAGCTGAAGCTAATATCACAATGTTCGGAATATTAACTAAGATAAAGTCAGTTTCAAATATTACTGGAAGTTCTTTAGTTGGATAATCAACAACTAAAAGGTGTAGATTTCTATTATTCTTTGCTAACAAGTCGGTAGATTGCACTTCCTTTCCTTGTTTTTTTAAAAGGTTTCCTTTTTCTGGCTAAATTTTAGTTGCTTCTGAGGATTTGTAATACTCCTTGTTTTTTTTTTTTTTACTTTAATGAATTGTCTGGAAAGCTTTTCTAACCATATAACTTAACATTGAATGGCCATGAGATAATATTGGAAACTGTTTTATTGTCAGATTATCTCAAGCACTGCTATGGACAACTATAACTTGGTGGAGGCATTAGTGGCACGTATCCTTTTATCATTTTTGTCTATAGGTGTAGTGTACTTAAAATAGATCGTGATATGTCTTCTTACATCTCAATGATGATTGTTGTCTTCAACTTTCACTTCCATCTAGACATGTCAGACATCAATGAGGAACAGCTGCTGCTGTATGGGCAGATGGCTAATCTTGTAAATATAATACTACAGTGGCCTGAAATCAACATAAAAGAGATTGCAGAAAATTTTTCCAAGGTATTATGCTTCAACAATTTTATTACCTTATATAATTAATATAAATTGCTTTCATTTGAAATTACACACAACATCTCCTAGTCTTATAGACTGATATGGTGTTTGTGTATTCATTGTTATAAAGTGCTTCTAGGTTTCAGTAGAAAGATGCAGTGAGAATTTGTTATTTTACCTTTAGGAACTAGAAAACCCCTTCCATGTGCTATTTCTAATTTGTTAAATGTAACCCAATGAGAACAACAAGTACTATTGTAGTTATTGAAACTTGATAGTGGCCTTAAGTATTTAAATAATTAATTTCATTCTGGACCTGGTAGTTGTAAGCTTGTCCAAGCATAAATAGTGACAAGGCCAGGTTCATTTCGTGGTAATTCCAATTTGTTGCAATTTACACTTTCAATTTAGGTAAAGTCATGCTTTTGTGAATATGACTTTCTGCTGAAGCCTTTCTAAGGTCAGATCCTTCTAATACTGCAGTTTGCATGCAATGCACACACCATTTGTGACACTGAACTGAGACCCTTGGGGACAGGATTATATCCTGTAATCTCCATAATAAACCACAGGTAGCACTTGATATATTTTAATTTATTATCATCCTGCTCCTTGTTGGTCTTCTAATTTTGGTTGTATCATCATATAGTTGCTTGCCCAATTCTGTGTTGGTTTTTGAGGGAAAGTCAGCTATAGTACGTGCTCTGCAACATATACCCAAAGGTTCGGAGGTATGTATTTCTTTGTGGGTGTGTGAGTATGTGTGTAAATAAGAGAGTTTGCAATATCCAGTCCACTGCATTACACAACTAGAAAAGGCATTTGAAAATTTCTTATGCTAACTTGTTAAAATATTGAGCAGGAAGCTAGGATATGAGCTTTTCATTTCACATTAGCCTTGCGGCCTGTTTAGGCATTTCTGGGGCAATGAAAGCTGTTGTTTATTTGTTTGCTTTTTACTTTTTAGTTTACGTTGTTTTCATTTTTTGGGTACTTTATTGAAAAGATTTTGAAAACATCTCATATCCGAATAGGTCATAATAACACATCCTAAACCCGTTCATTGTTGATTAAAATTAATATTAGAGGGTAGTACATCATATTTTTCTTCTTTTCCACATCAAGTGTAGTATTTAAAAATAGTTGTATTTTGCAAGGTGCTGATAAGTTATATAGAGACTGCTGGAAGCACTATGACCCGGCAGAAGGCTCTGAAAGAGCAGTACCTATTCACTTGCACATGTCCCCGCTGTGTTAAAGTGGTACTTGCTATGTTACTTATTTTCTTCTTGTTGGTTGTATAGAATGATATATTTCAATAAAACTGGTCATACTGCCATTGGCTAATTTGGCTAAGTTAGCTGTGAAGGGCCAGTATGATGACGTTCAAGAAAGTGCGATTTTGGAAGGATACAGATGCAAGAATGAAAAATGCTGTGGTTTCTTGCTTCGTACAACTGGTATGTGGTCTAATGGTACATCCTCCCCTTTATGGACAAGTGTGTTTATTATTAATAGGTCTAATTCCTTTATGCCCATTTTTGAAGATGGAAAAGGATTCCAATGCCAAGAATGTGGATTAGTCAGGGAAATGGAAGAGATAAAGAAGATTGCCACCGAAGTAAAATCTCTATCAGAAGACAATGCTCCTAAAATTTGTTCCACTGGCAGTATCCTTTATTATTTCTGCTAATAGCTTATAACTGTAATAGCTATTTTGTGAACTGTTTTCCTTTGCATCCCTATCTCTTCCCTTCCTGCATGTCTGTGTGTGATAAAATTTATCCACGGGCTATGAAATTGATTTTGAATTCAAGGCCATTGGTCAAATCCTTGACAAATAGTAGATTATCAGGAAGCTTTTACTATATACAAAATGATTGAGAAACTCCAAAAAGAATTGTACCATCCCTTTTCAATCAGCTTGATGCAAACTCGAGAAAAGCTTCTCAAGGTAGGTCCTCTTCTCAGCTTTCTGTATATCATATTATTATTCTCTTATTAATATATTTTACTTGACAAAAGGAACTTCATTATTCCTTAGGTCTTTTACTTAGTCCAATGTCTCTGGATATTTGTTTGTTGCATTATAATTTATAAATCCTATTTGGATCTTTTAGGTACAAGCAAATGCTTTTTTCAGGTGAACTATAAGTAAGTGCCTTGATAGAAATTAATTATTGAAGGAATGTCTAGTGGTCATCTTAGGAAATCAGAGGATAACGCACTTATATCAATTATTGTACAATTTGTTGAAGCAGCATTCTGCTTCAGATGGTCCTGCAAGTGGTACTTCACAGATTTTACTGGCAAAGAGTTCTGACCATTATATGTCACCAGTTTGCATATATATTCTTCTTATTTCTTGTTCTTTTGTTTTCTTTTTGGCGGCAAAAAAAATTAATTGTCAAGTTAAAGCTTCTTGACCTGTTTGCTCTCATATATTTGCATCAAAATAACAGACTTGTTCCTCTTTGTGCTACATGAAACAAAGTGGAAAATGGTCTTTTCTGCGATGATATTTGTGTTTCTATTATGAAATTGTAGATATAAAGAGATTACTTCATGTCCTCTTCAGTTATTGATGGAGCTGGAACATTGGAGAGAAGCTCTAGCATACTGCAAATTGACCTTACCAGTCTATCAAAGTATGTTATGCTGCAACTTGAATCCTCAGAAAATGATCTATGAAATTTGTCACAAGGGCAATATGTTTAGGGTTTAGGATAAGCTTGTGTTGAAGGGTCTGATCCAAGAACTCTAATTTACTATTTGGAAAAGGAAAAAAGATTATAAAAAACATGAGATAACAATATGAAAGTTCTGGAGAAGTTCCTGAAGGATGGAAAAACTTCTAAAAATCCTAATAACAAGTTTATTATGTTTATTCACTGTGCTGCTCATGTTCAGTTTTGAGTTGCAAAATCCATACATATGCTGCTGATGTCCAATGCTGAACTTTATATTTTATTGCAGGAGTTTATCCAGAAGTTCATCCTTTGCTTGGTTTGCAATATTATACTTGTGGAAAACTTGAATGGTAAAAATCTTCCTCCTTAAGTTTTCATATTTTCTAGTCTTGAAATTGACAAAGGTGTTTTTTAGATTCTTTTTCTCGCTGAAGCTTTCCAGTGACATAAAGAAACTTGCTTCTACTCTCGTAGATAATAATAATAAAAATGTTTACCTTTGTATAAGCATCACATACATGATAGATCACATGTTGACTAAGAAGCTGAAGAAACTCATGAATCATGATTGTTATATAATACTAGTAGTTGCTAGCACCTTTTGGCCTCCAATGGGCACTATTTTTCGCATTTGAGTTGTTAGTGTTGATACAGGTATCTGGGGGACACTCAGGGTGCTGTTAAATCACTGACCAAGGCAGTGGATGTACTAAGAATTACTCATGGGACAAATACACCCTTCATGAAGGATCTCTTGATGAAGTTGGAAGAAGCCCGTGCTGAAGCGTCTTACCAACAGTCCTCCAAAGATGAGTAGCAGAATACACTTCCGTCCTCATTCTGACATTCATAGATCTTCTGTTGATGCATCTGGTACACTTATGGACTGAATCACGCCAAGTACTATTAAAAGGGTGGCTTGCTTTCACGACCACTATGCAGAGACGTGCCTGTTGAAAACGGGATAATTATATGCCAATTGTCATCTTCATGGATAATTATAGTGTTTGGAGGCTACATCTGAAACTCACTTGAAAGAAAATCAGTCAAGGGAGGGATTTGTTGTTATTATTGTTTTTTTCTTTTTTGGTCTCACGTTGCTGTGGAGGCTTATAGTGAATAAAATATATTTTTTTTACTTTTGAATTTTTTTTTCAAATTTCTGATTTATTTTCTCATAAAAAGAATTTAAGGAATTAAATTATCCCCTCTGGTGGTTTTTCTATGTTGACTTTGACTGGTGATTAAATATAGATTTTAATTTAAAATCTTTGTTAAATATTTACACTTCTCATTGTATTTGTTCTTGTTTCAAATAAGTAGTGTACATCACATAATTTGTAGAATATGTACACGAGATAATGATAAAATGTACATTTATAATGTAATGATTTTTTTTAATATATATGTAATATGTCATACAAAGCTGGTTCAGACTGCCGACTGACTTGGCCTGTCCAATATTGAAAAACAAGATCTGACATGTTCTCTTTCTACGAATTTTGAGCATTCTGAATGTAGCTCATGTTCATTCATGCAATGCGCATGATGAAATTGGGCATACCACCTGCGCAACGCATGGACAATAAGCAATATGGCCTAACAAAATTGCGAGGAAATATACATCGTGTATCATTTATCACATAAATGTTCAGCAGAAAAATAAGGGGTTGCAGGTGTTTGTGTATACGCGTCAATGCATTAGACCTGATAAGCTTACCAGTTCAATTTTACATTTCCTAAACTGCTCATACAGTTTCACTTTACAAAATTTATACACTGTTTAGTTGATTCCCTTGCTACACACATTTATAACCTCTAAGTAGTCGATACTGCATCAAATAGGAAATACAGATAATGCCACCGCAAACAGCTGTCACTCTATCAAACAAATAAAAAACCTGAAAGTTGAAGAACCTCTGATGAATCGCTACCTTCTTTAATCATTCTTCATCTGCATTTGTCAGACGTTGCTGCAGTTTGAGGCAAAGTTCTGACATTTGGGATAACAGTTTAAGTTGCTGATCTCGTGAGCTTAGTGAGCGAGGTGTTATTAACTTGAGCGGATCACCAAGCAACTGCTGGAGCTGACAACAAAGCTTTGAAGCTTCTGGGTCATCTATACAAGTTTCAGAAACATATTGCAGCAATTTATTGCTTTGGTCTTGGGACGAGGAAAGTTGAGGCGGAGCAGGTGGAACAAGGAAAGGATGTTGGAGAAGCTGAGGAATTCTCCACCTTTCATTGCGGTCCCATGCTAGACACCTTTTCATGATATCCAGAAGCCACGGGTTTGAAACTGGTTCATACGTGATTTCATGATTTGGATCTGTTATAACTTTGAATTTGGCCCAGAAAGTCTTGTACTCTGCAAAAGGCGTTCTACCATATACCATTTGATAAAGAATGCAGCCGAGAGACCAAATATCGGACGGCCTACCACATTTTATGATATTTCCATTTGCATCACTCTCATTGCACATAAATGCCTCTGGAGACATGTAACTCAGAGTACCCACCTATAGCATTAACATTTTACTTAATCACTCTCACCAGTACCATTGAATTGTAAATACAGTTGGTAGTTGATATGCACCACATTTAACAACGAAGAAAGAACTTTGGCTAGGCAAAGGTGCACTTTCCGAACCATGAACAAAAAAACGGCAGCAGTGGCACAACTTCATAATGGCATAATGCAAGAGAAACATGCTTAACAAATGTAACATATTTTTAAGCAAATGAAATGGAGAGAAAAAAGCGGTGGAAAGTATGCACTACCTGTGAATCCCGTTGGATGTTTGTTGTATCGCTCATTATTGCTTTAGCTATACCAAAATCAATCAGTTTTAGGAAACCTTTGACAAGAAGGAAGTTAGCTGGTTTCAAGTCAGAGTGCACAATACGTTCTTCGTGTATTGTATTAACAGCTTGAAGTATTTGCTACAAGAAGTGTCAACAAAATAGACTCAGCTAAACATTGGTAGAGCACCGAGTCTGAAAGAATACTGGAGTAGAAGTCAATAATACAAAAGATTCAAAAAAACTGAAGTTCTTTTCCATTCAGCGAAAGACAGGAGGAAAGGTACAGCCTATCATGATCATATAACGGAGAAAACTGGCCACAAGTACGTAATACTATTATTTCAAGTACAATATGGTATAAAAGGGTAACTGATTCAGTCTTTGGTGCCACAGAGAACAAGAAGGCTGCTTATCAGGTTTTCTGTGAAACAGCGTTAATTAAACATTCAGCAAACAATACAGTCAACAAGGAGATAGATCTAAATAATTAAAATGGAAGAACTTTCAATGATTAAATAGAGAAAGCAACCACAACTTCAGATAAAGGAAAAAACTATTTTTTATGTTATAGATCTAAAACCTGCCAATAAAATCGAAGCCAGTTCTCATCTATGGTCTGGTCATATCCATCCAGTTCCTTCCACTTCTGGGATAGCATGTGAGCCAAATCAATTTCCCCATATTCAAGCACCATGTATATATATCCATCATCCTTGACTCGGCCATCCTTATTACTCAAGGAGCCTCTCATGACTTGCTCAAGCAAAGCCTTGTCAGTAACCTAAGTTCACAATTGAGTAAAAAAGATTTACACCAGCACATAAAAGAATAATATTAGCGGATTTGAATTGATAACAAATGTGAAATCTTGAGAATCATCATATTTACTTTTCTAACTGTCATTTTTCACCACTTTATAATATTTTAGAACAAAGTAGGCAACACACACACTAAACATATATGGAAGAATAAGGTCAAATGGAGTCAATCAAAATATAAGAAAGCAAAGTAAAAAATAAGACAAGGAGGAAAAATGGACAGAGAAATACATTAGTGTATGTTTGGCTGCTCCAAGCAACCATAAATTCATACTGCACTGAACAACCTGAAACTGAAATCCATTCCTCCAAGTTGCAGAACAAGACCACATTGAAGTAAAGAAGAGAGATGCAAAGCAACAATATCTTAAGAGTAAGAACTGCCTTATAATGACAGATATCAAAAGAGTAGAAAAATTACCTCATAGTCAATCAGCTGTATAATATTATTTTTTCCCTTCAGCTTATTTAGATATTCAATCTCTTGACAAAACCCATAAGCAGTGGCATAATCACGACCTTTTAGCTTGATCTTTTTAAGTGCATAGATTGTACAGTCTGATGAAATTACTTTGTGTACTTCACTGCTTCCTCCACTACCTATCTTGCCGAGCCTTTGATAGAGCTTGCCATTTACTTTGAAGAACAAATCAGGATCATATGTCCTTTTCCGAGCAGCCGATGCACCTTTGCTACTTGCTGCCTTCTCTGGTTTTTCTAACTTAGAAGACTCCAACTTCACATCTGAAAATGAGGTTTTTGACATTGGAGCCTGAGGCTGTATGTTGGTAACATCTGCTGACTCTTTCCCCTTAGTTGACTTATCCTCGTTATAAGAAGCATTTTTAGAAATGTTAGTTTCTTTAGGCACGCTGCCTTGCTGCTCCTTAGATAGGTCACTGTCCTTAACAACTGACTCTGCATTAAGGGCAGAACTAGAACCTTGGAATGCAACTGCTGGCTGATCCACTGACATTCTATTGGTCTCTTTTAGGGAAGTATTTGATGATTTCACAACTCCTGGAGTTATGGGATGAGAATTGATGTTACTGTCCTTCAAAGATTCAGCTGCCACATGTGAGCTACTATCTAGATGTGAATGGGAATAATGTGTTGTTGAATTTAGCATAGGAGCTGAAGATGAATGGACTGATGTTGTTGTAGCACATGAAGGTCCCACTACTGAAGATTGAGTAGCCGGCTGACCTAAGAAGTTTCTAAATTGCTGCAGATGGTCCTGAATAGCTGTTGTTCTTTTTGCCAACTGGGAACTTAATCCTCCGTCAGATCTCAAACTAAGTTCAGACTCTGCTTGAAAAATACTTTGGTGCTTGGAATCTTGGTTGAATGCATTAGATTCTTCCAGCTGGCTGCTTGCAGCCCATTCCATTTCTGTCAATGCAAGTGAACCCATATGAGATGATAAGTTCTCCAACTCAGTGGCCTTTCCATTATCGGCCCCTGCATATTGAAAGAAAAGAGAAGAAATATATTGCAGGGGAGTAATAACAGGTTTGGGACATTCATAACATCAGCATATTGCAAGGTGAAACTTGTCAAAATGATTGCTTACAAATGCTGAGTTTCTAAAATCTAAAGTAGAATTTCCAAGGAAAATATATAACAAATTACCCAGGGCAGTATTGTTGTTTCCAATTGAGAACTGGACTTTCTTCTGACCTTCTATATTTTGAGATTCCACCTGCAAAGAATGCGTAATTATCTTGTCTCTACAATTAGCCATTGCATTTGGACAACATTCTTGTGCATTGAATTGGTTGCAACCTCTCTCAAATGCATTGTTGGAATTGCCAGAAATTGAAGGAGGTGTAATTGACGCATCCTCTTGACCTTCCCCAATAATAGAGGTTGTGCTCTTTCTATGTGCCAGTGACTCCTCTTTCTTGGACTGACTACTTAATGATATATCTTGAGATCTCTTAACCTCTACAGTTGGAACAATTTTCAATGCAGAACTTCTAGACACCTCTCGTTGAGGAACAATCGAGCGCTTTGGCCTTATATTTGATTGCATTGTACCTGAGAGATTCTCGAAATAACAAAAGAAAAAAAATGGATAACACAAATTTAGCATTCACCTCAGCCCTCATTTACTGAGGATTGAAACTGGTTCTCGATTAAAGACAGGTGAAAGAGAGCCTAATTAACGCAAGCAGCCAACAAATTTGACTCTTGTCCTGTAAATGGCAGAGTGTCTACATCCATACTTATCCTACGAGTTATCAAAGACACGCTTCTTCCCAATTGTTAATTGCTAAATCTAGAGTCTAGACTAAGAGGCTGATTCATTGAAGTATTCCAGTAATTGTTTTGCATTCCAAGATTTGCCTAGGGCAAACGTCAAACATTTCACATATTGATGAAAACGGGAAAAGGCCTTCAATTTAACTGGAATTAATGTCCTGGGCAGTTTTTTTTTCTTTTTTTCTTTTCTATACTTACCTTGGAGTTAGAACCAAGAATTATGTAGACCCAGTCTTTAGACCGTCGATTATGAATTGCAAAAGTTAAAACCCTAAATTGAAAGTATCAAAGCCAATAAGGCTTCTACTGGGGGAAACAGGCATAGATGTTCAGATTCATTACACAACCTAACTCACAAAAAATGATCCAAATCGATTCATAGATACAATATTAAAGATAGAGGGAGCAAGATAGTTACCGAGCGGACGATGGCGCTTCAAGGCCGCTTGAACATGCCGAAGGAAGTCCGGTGGCGAGGAAGAGAAGGACGATGAGGAAGACGATGTAGTCTCGGGATTGATTGGACGGATCAGATTGTTCGCAGTTGGAGGTGGAACCGGAAGGTTAGCCTTCCCATCCATGGAGTAATCTCCACGGCATTTCTATCAGAAATGCAAGGACTTAGCAGGAAGATGTTCTCTTCAGAAAAGCCATTAATTTGGAGACTTAGCAGGAAAGTGCCTGCATCTGGTCTCCAAGCTAGCCAGTGTGACTGTAGTGTAGAGAGAGAGCGCTCTGCCTCTGGACTCTAGAGGGGGAGGGACAAACGCAGGTTTTGAAATGTCCCGCTTGGCGGTTTTGCCACTTGTAGTGGGCCCTTATGGGCTTCACATGTTTGGTTGAGCCTATCTGCTTATGGGCCCATGTATTGAATTACATTCCATGGTGAAGGCCCAATGTCAGACAGGACCTCACTTTTCATCTCCCATTGGTCCACATGGGCTTTGTCCTTGTTCTAAACAAAACCCAATTCTATTAGTAAGCCCTGCAATATCTACTTGGCCTAATGCTCCTCTTTGTGCATGTTTGGGAACAAGGAGGATAACAAGAGAAAAGGAATAATTGAAGGGAAAAGAAAGAAGAAAGAAAAAAATATTAAGTGATAATTTTATTTTTTTTATTTGAATTTTTAAAAAATTTTTAATTTAAAAAAATAAAATTAATAAAAAAAGTTAATGAGATCTCCCATTGGTCCACATGGGCTTTGTCCTTGTTCTAAACAAAACCCAATTCTATTAGTAAGCCCTGCAATATCTACTTGGCCCAATGCACCTCTTTGTGCATGTTTGGGAACGAGGAGGATAACAAGAGAAAAGGAATAATTGAAGGGAAAAGAAAGAAGAAAGAAAAAAAAATATTAAGTGATAATTTTATTTTTTTATTTGATTTTTTAAAAATTTTTTAATTTAAAAAAATTAAAATTAATAAAAAAAGTTAATGAGGATTAATATAAAATATTTTATTTTTAAAAAAATTTTAACAATCAAATGAAAGAAATGTTATTATATTTTTTTCTATTTCCTTTCCTTTCATTTTATTTTTCTCTCCCAAATAGACATTAGGGAAGGGAAAAGAATGAAAGATTAAGTAATAAATTCTCCTTATTTTATTTTAATCCTTTAAAATTCTTTAATTTGAGGTAATTAAATTTAACAAATAAAAAAAGTTAAAGAAAAATAACATAAAATTTACAAATTTTTTTTCTTTCAAAATTTTAAAAATTAAACAAAAAAAATATTATTAAATTCTCTTCCCTTTCATTCTCTTCTATTCTTCTCATCCCAAACAAACCTTTAGAGTTTATGCTTAGAGGGTATTTTAAAATTCAAACCAGAGTCATATGCTTAATGTTTGTTCAGTTTTAATATCAATATTTAATTGTTCTGGAATCACCAGGCTCGTAATACAAGCTGAGTTCTTATCTCATTGTCCCACTAAAAGAAGTGAAAATATAAGACATGTGAAACTTGCAGCTTTAGGAAGTAATAAAGCCTCTCATTTTACTAGTGAAAAGTGCAAAACCACAAGCCTATTGAACAATAAGCAAAGTCTAAAGCATTGCCATCTCTTAAGTCTTAACCAAAAAAGGATCATCAGTTCAAAATTTTCTTTACATTTCTTCTAACGGCCAAAACTTACAACCCAGCATCCCATAGAAAACTTTATTCAACAACGGCTATGGTATATTCCCAATTGTCCATGATTTCTTATCCAATGCCTTGTGCATATTTGCATACAACTCTAGCTTGAGAATGGGATTATGAGAAAATTAGCGGTAAAAAAAAATTTCAAAACTTTTGTAGGTTTGGATGATTTCCATGTTAATTAAAGTAGAGAACTTTATTCCAAGGCATATGGGGTGGCATTATTTTGAGGCAAAAGGAATCAAAGTAAACAGCTTTTGCCTATAGTAGGCACCATTATGGGGTAATTAGTGGAATACCTTGCAAATGGTGCAAATGCACTCAGCCCAAAAAGCCCACCTTGGACTTGCAATAACGATAACCCTAATTAATACTTCCACTTCCGTCACCATAAATTCATGCTGGGTTTGAGGGGTGTGAAGTAAACCAGTTAGTGCACTTTTTGAGGTTTTTGCATTTACACAACATTTTTTTAATGTTGCATGTAAAATAGAAAATTTAGTCCTGTGCAAAGAACATAATTAAAGTTGTGTAAGATATCGCCCATGCAAGTGATTATGTCATTTTGATGTGGTTTATGTTTTTTATGTAATTAAATATCAGTTTAGGTGATACACATAATGGTACCTAATTTATATGCATCCCAATTAATAAAAAAAATTCTACATATTAACTTTCAAAAAGAAATTCAAATTTGAGTACACACCAACTTATTGAAGGGTACAATGGGTACTTTACTTTATGGTTGAATCAAGCTCCATGAGTTTGATGTAGTCGAGGTTTTGGTTATAATTAGAAAGCCTCTTCATTCAATCCACGCATTAAAATGGCCTAACAAACGGCTTCAGATTGCCCATGATTCAGCATGCCTGATGATCTTATAAAGCAATAAATGGCTCATAATTTGTTTAGGAATTAAGTACACATTAATGGAAGAAATGATAGGTAACAGTTTTTATTTTGGTAGACAAAATGATAAGTGATAGCTTTCAATAATGAATAACAATATTATAATTTAAATAAAAAACTCTATTTATCTAAAATCCTAACCAAACATGACTTTTTTTCCTAAAAAATGTTATGGTGCACTTTATATTGAAACATGATGCTCTACTCTACTTGATATATATATATATATACATATATATATTCTTTTTGTTTGTTGGTTGGTTTAATCCTGATATTAACAAATACCAAACTCAAATTGGATTGTTGCTTTAGAGCAGAAAGGTGAAGCCAATCTTATGTGCTAAAATAAAATTAGTTACCATGAGAAGTGGGAAGATGAGATGGGCCAATAAAATTTCATGTGGCATTTACACAAAATGTTTAATATATAGGACATAGGACCCATAAGGGCACAACCTGAAAAGGCGGCGACCTGTACGCCATATTCTCATTATTTTTCTACAATTAATTAAAAACAATACTCTAAGAGAAATCAACAGTAAGATAGTGTCATAGCCCATATCTTACCCATAATGTTTATACATATCAATTCACTCTCACATTCTGATTCTACTACTACAGAGAGCTTTGCTTCCTGCTACTGCAAGCTTCATGTCCTGTATGAGTTTTCTGAGATAAACCCAACTTTTTTTCTCCTACAATGAGCAAACCCAGAACTCAGAGGAAATCCAGCAAGCATGCCATTGCTAACCAAAACGAAAAGCCACAGAAAACAGAGAAACAACCCTCTTGGGCTGTGGTAAGAGGCTTATTGACTTGTAGAAATGTGGAAACCCAACAGCAGAAGCAGCCACAACCGATTCCAGAAGGGAAACAACGACAACAAGAGCAGAAACAAGAACAGAGAAAGCTACAAGAAGAAAGGGTTCCGGAAGATCAAAACGACAAGAAATGCAAGAAGATGAAATCATGCTCAGGCTCGCTTTGTAATAACACCAAGATCATGGCTAGGCCTGAAACGGGATGCCCAGATGTCCACAAGAAAAGGCTTTCATTGGGTGCATGCAGCAGTAGCAACAATGATGCTTCTAGCAGATCCATGAAAGCTCCTTCTCACGAACCCAACGGTGCCGTTTCTGCTTCTTCTTCTTCATTGTCAGTATCTTCTAATTCTTCTGCCAGTGGGACGTCTTTCAGGGGAATGCCCTTCAGGAGACTCTCTGGTTGCTACGAGTGTCGTATGGTTGTTGACCCTGTTCTGGGTTTCACCAGAGACCCTTCTCTGCGTGGTAGCATTTGTTCTTGCCCTGATTGTGGCGAGATTTTCATGAAAGCTGAAAGTTTGGAGCTTCATCAGGCTGTCAAACATGCAGGTAAATTGTTATTAAAAAGAAAGTCTTGATTTTTTTTTTTTGAACAAGTTTTTCTAATCTGTTTCTCCTGTTGAAAAATTTCAGTGTCTGAACTGGGACCGGAAGATACAAGCAAGAACATAGTAGAAATCATATTCCACTCAAGCTGGCTAAAGAAACAAACCCCAATCTGCAAAATCGAGCGCATCCTCAAAGTCCACAACACCCAGAAGACAATTTCCAGATTCGAAGAGTACAGAGACGCCATAAAAGCGAAGGCGACGAAGCTCACAAAGAAACACCCACGTTGCATAGCAGATGGGAACGAGCTACTCAGGTTCCACTGCACCACTTTCGCGTGCTCACTGGGCCTAAACGGATCATCCAACCTGTGCAACTCAATACCGCAATGCAATGTTTGTAACATAATCAAGAATGGGTTCAAGGTGGGAGGGGAAATGACGGGAGGGAAAGGGATATTAACAACGGCGACAAGCGGGAAGGCACACGACAAAGCGGAGGTTGCAGGGAATGAGAAAAACGAGAATAGAGCGATGCTGGTGTGTCGAGTGATAGCTGGGAGGGTGAAGAAGAACGTGGAAGGAAGCATGGAGGAGTATGATTCGGTAGGAGGGGGTGTGGGGGCTTATTCTAATTTGGACGAGTTGTATGTGTTCAACCCAAGAGCGATATTGCCTTGTTTTGTTGTGATCTACAGAGGTTTTTGATGTGTGTAATGTGTAGTTAGGAGCATGAAATTATCTTAATATGAATTGCTATTTGCTTGTGTTTATTTTTGCATTCATCTTGTTTAATCACTTGTCTGAGCCAATGTGGCTGTTTGTTGTGACTTGTGGGGAAGGGCAGATCTCATCTCCTCCATTTTTGTATTCTTCTTCCCAATCTTAATATGAATTGTATATTAATTACAGAATTTGCGTTGTTGCTGTTTTCTTCTTCCCTTTTTGTTTTGCACCTGCGCATGCGTATATCAAATATATATTATGGCATTTTGTTTAAGATATCTGTTATATTAATTAATTAATTATTTATTTAATAGATTAATTTAATTAACTTGTAGATAATTTTAATTAAATATTAATATTATAATATTATAATTAAAATTTTAATTTTTAAATTTAAGATAAAATATTTAGAGAGAATATACTGATTGATGGTTATTAAAAATTAGTATTATCATAAGTGATAGTTTTAATTATTTACTGACCTATTTGGATAGAGGATCTAATCATAGTCATATATTTGTCATTAATCATTTTGTTAGACTATTGATTTAGAAGAAAAGAGAGAGAGTATTTTATATGATTATATTAATATTTAATTAATATTATTCACATGAGAGATTTTTAGATTAATTAATTAATTATTAATTTAATTTAATTAATTTATAAATAATGTTAATTAAATATTAATATTATATTATTATAATTACAATTTCAATTTCAAATTTAAGATAAAATATTCTCTTATTAGATATTATTAAAAATTAGAATTATCACATCTAAAATTTTAATTAAAATTTAATCTATCTCTGTCATAAAAAAACTCTCTGATTCTATCTGGCTGCCAATCATTTTCTTTGAGCAAATGATAATTATGGTTACAGACTTTATAATTATTTTTAATTTTTAATATTATGACTTCAACATATAAGTATTACAATTCGTTTATGATTAATTGTATTTTGAATCAAGATTTAAATTTATTTCTCATTAAATTTAAACTAATTATTTATTTCTGCAATATCATCTTACCGCCACAATGCAGCTAATTATAATTATAGCATTTTATTTACTTTTTTAATTCTTTTAAACAAGACATGTAGTCAAATGTAAATCCCATTAACACGTTTATTTTGAAATAAAATTATATTTTTTTCCTTCTCATTTTAAAAACTCACACTTAAGAGATTAAAAAAAATTACAATTTTATTTCTCTTGACCAAAATATCAATTGGATTGCTCCTCAAAGAAGGATAGATCACAATAAACTCAAATGGCTTCCAAAGGAAATCCTGGAGTGGTTGGCTGTGGAGCTACGGTGATCATAATGGCTAATAGAGAGGTGGATTTATGTAGAATATTGGTCTTTGTTCAGCTTTCATGGCTGAACTTTGGAGAGTTCTCACTAGCCTTAAGTGATTTATGTACAAAGACCATCATCATTGAATGTGATTCTTCTTATGTGATTAACATCCTGAATGAGATTAATCCCAATACAAGCCATAGCAATCCTCTTGTTAGAAGAATCTGTCATTGGACTAGAAAGTAATGGAAAGTGCAATTTGAACACTAACTAATAATGTGCTAATTGACTCGTCAATAGAAGTCTATCTCGTAATAGAGGGATTCGCCAAATTAATCAAGTCCCTTAAAATCTTGTTGGCTTGATTTTTCGTGATGTTGGAATTTTTACTCCTAAGATAATTAGTTCTTAATTGTTTTTCTTTTGGTTCTTTTTTGTTCATTTGGACTTAGATCATACAATTCTATCCAAAAAATATGTATTTAACTAATATAAAAAATATATATTTTTTTAAACTTAAAATAAATTAACTATTATTTTTAACTCAAAATAAATCATAATGAAATAATAGTTTTTAAAATATATTTTTTAATAAATTATAATTTTTTTAAAAATCAATATTAGCATTAAAATAAGTGCTAGGTTTTAACTTTTAATCTCAAATTTTCATTAAAATAGGTAATTTGTGGTAGGACAGACCATCACTCACCGCGCCCTCAAGGCTCAACAAGTCTCAAGTGAGCACTGAGCAGAAACGCAGAAAGTGCTAAATTTGTTTTGTACTCAAATTGTATTATGATTTGGGAGCTTCTTGGCATTTTCTACCAAAAGTTAAGCAACCCAGCATGGGCTTAACAAGCGCCAACAAAATCAAGAGAATTTGGAATATAATTAACATTTGTTTGGTTATCAATCGGAAGCCGTGTCCCGTGTAGCTAACTGGTCCATGTAAAAGGAAAGGAAGACGGCTCTGCATCTGCAGTGCTTGATTATTATTTATTTATTACATAGTGACCATCGATCTCTTTTCTACAGAGAGCCAATTTTGGCGCCAAAAGAATGGGCAAAAGGAATTTTGGCGTGGAAGTTTTGGGGTAGCTTTTGCAGGGTGCTAGTTATTGAAAACGGTGAAGGAATCATAATTTGACATGGCATGCTTGTGAAGAAACAAAAAGAAAATGTCGTACCAAGTCAGAAGAGACCAAGACACAGTGGATGTCATGATTGAGAAAGAAAACAAAGCACGAACAAGAGTACTCCAAAGAATAAAACAGCCTCTATAGCCATTAGCATGCATGGTAGAGACCTTACAGTTCAACAGCGTAGAGTCGGCCTTATCACCCTTATGCAGCAAACAGCGATAATCGGGATGTGGGGTTCACCATTTGATCCTTTTTCTAGTGGGACCTACCCGTGTTCTTACTTCCTAGTGTTTTGCCTAGTACTAATAATGGGTCACGCAAGACCGGCTTAGTTGCTAGGACCACTTTACGTCCTTCCCCTAGGACATCTAGTGTGGAAGAATTTAAGGAACAGGTAGTATCCTTCAACCAAAAAGAGAGAAAACTTGCTATTAGCCAAGAATTCTCTTCCGCCATCAATTTCAACCTTACTAATCCTCAGGGAGATAAACCAAATATACAGAAGGCAGAACAAAAGCTATACAAGGTCAGATCAGCTCATGAGCATGTGACATCCATCTTTTAATTTCAATAATAGATAATTCACTTTTTTCCTTACGTTTCCTTATATTGCTCTTTTCCTTCCAGCCAAGGAAAATAGAAACTAAAGGCAAATTAATTATTTTTCTTTCTCATGTTGCGGATTATGGCTTGATGCAGTCATTTAGCAGAAACTGCATCATCTATTTCACCTGATATAGCTCACGTACTTCAAAACACAGCTATGACCACGAACACAATGAGACCATGAATGAGTGCCACATACCTAAATAACGACAGCAATTATGCTACAAAATTTTAGCCATCAGTATCATAGATCTGCAGAAAACGAGGCATCCACTTAATAGATGAAGAAAAACAATAGCACCAATGTGTGTAAGAATTAAACTCATGGAGCTAAATATCATTCAATTCTGTTTCTTTCTACTTTTTTCTTGGGGGAGAACAATTGGTGGATGAAACATCAAAGCAGGTATTTAAAGTCTAAAGATCATGAGATTGAACTGCGTATTCAGTGAATCAGTATACCCAACATTATATTTTACGGTACAGTTCTCCCATCCACATTTCACATGGGAAGTGGTGCTTCCTTGCTTTTAGTTTCTCATAAAACGAACGCAGTCATCAAACACGTAAAGGTCTTCTTTCAGAGTTCAGACAGTGGTCACTCCTTAGAAGTTAGACAATTCAATGACTCATCTGAAAATTTTCGTACTTTATGCATGAGGGGTGATCTAACTCAACCATACTATACACAAGCCAGGGTTTTCAACTTGAGATCTCAATCCAACTTTTTCCAGCTTCTTTTATGCCTACATTCTTGGCAGATTCCCTGACTTCGCTTAAACTATCCCACATTCCCAGTTCTGCATACACATTTGACAGTGTTACATATACAGAAGCATCTTCTGGTGATGTAGCAAGAAGATGTTCAGCAACAATCTTCGTAAGCTCTCGATTGTTGTGCTTTGCACATGCACCAAGCAAGGAGCACCATATGGTTTTGTCAGGCTTAAATGGCATGTCATTAATCAATTTTCCTGCTTCTTTGAAGTGTCCTGCTTGGCCAAGTAGATCAACCATGCAATGGTAATGCTCTGGACATGGAGTCAGTCCGTACTCAGTTTTAATAGAATTAAATATGGTCCATGCCTCTTTGCCTAGACCGGCGTGTCTACAGGCAGTAAGAGCACCAAGAATGGTGATTTCGTTTGGCTTGAAACCTGATTCTATCATCTTATGCAGAAGCTTGATTGCCTCCTCCGGTCTTCCATTTTTTGCACACCCCATAATAATCCCTGTCCAACACATGGTATCCATTTCTGAAAGACAATGAAACAAAGCTAAGCCATCCTGAATCTCACCACATTTTGCATACATGTCAATAAGCGATGTTATAGTAACTCCGTCTGATTCATATCCCTTCTTGAGACAGAAAGCATGAATTTGTTTGCCACTTCGTAGAGATGATGAACTTGAAGAAACTTTCAGAACACTAGAAATGATAAATTGATCGATCCCAAGATCTAAATTAACCATATCCCTAAAGAGAGAAAAAGCTAATGCATCTAAACCCAGTCTAGCGCAACCAGCAATCAAACTAGACCAAGCGACAACATCTTTATCGGATAACCTTTCAAACAGTATTAATGCAGCGTTAATATTGCCCTGTTTTGCATATAGGTCAATGAGAATGCTTCCAACGACATAATCTAACTCATAGCCAGTAGTTATTACCAAACCATGCACTTGAGATGCCAATCTCAGGTTCTTAAAGTAGATGCAAACCTTCAAAACAACACCAAAAGTATAAGAATCAAATTTTGCACCAGAATGATGTATATGTGCAATCAGATTGAGAGCCTTTGCATAATCTTCATTGACAACATACCCAGAAAGCATAGAATTCCAGAGTGCCAAGCCGTCAGTGATAGAAGGACAGATCATAAAGTATTGATCAAATATCTTCATTGCTTCATTTAAAATCTTGCAATTTGAATACATGTCAACCAATGCTGATATATTGTAAAAGCTAGCCTCAAACCCTGACTTGATAATATGACAATGGATCTGTCTACCCATGGTTATATCACTAAGATAACTACAGGTTTTGAGAGCACATGGGAATGTGAATGAATCTAGTTTAAGGCCTTTCCTGTGCATCATAGAAACAAATTGCAAAGCATGGGGACTACCATTATATGCGAGGCCAGCAATGATACTGTTCCAAGATACAAGATCTGGTTCTGGCATTCGATTGAACAAATACAGTGCTTCATCCATCAATCCTTCTTTAGTATAACCCAGAATGAGAGTGTTCCACGAAGTTGAATTTTTACACAAGATTGAGTTGAAAACTTCTTGGGCGTCCCTTAAATTTCCACATTTGACATACATATCCAAGAGTGCATTCATCATGACAGTGTCAAACTCCAACCTACCTCTAGATAAATCTTGATGAATCAGCTTTCCCATTTCAGCATCTCCCACAAGACCACACGCCTTCAGAACAGCAGAGTACAAGAATTCATTGGGTTCCTGCGTTCTAGATTCTAGCATCTGATTGTATAGTCTAAGACCCTCATGAGGTCTCCCACGATTGGTATACGCAGATACCATTGTTGTCCACGTAATGATATTTCTGTTAGGCATTTCATCGAAAAGCTTTTGTGCGTCGTCTAGATAAGAACATTTCACATAGACGGAGATCATTTTGTTTACAAGAAATACATCATTCAAAAGACCAAGCTTGATTAACGAAGAATGAAATGATTTCCCATGTTTGATATCTTGAAAGCGCCCACAATAGCGTAAAGCTATCTGGATTTTGTTCGAATCCATTGAAACCTATCATCATCCTTCAAGCATCCTCATTGACTCTGAACTCTGCAGAGTGGGAAACTTTCCAAAAACAGGCAACAACTTTAATGCGTATCGTGAGGGCCAAAAAGCTGTTCACAGAAACTGTAGTAGTCACTATTATGTTTATGGTCCAACCTCCACAGGATGAAATTGGCGCCAAGACAGGCTTTAATTTTATCTTTACTTCCAAACGGTGTCAGTCCGCTGACTCTGCTCATCTTTCAAGTAATAGGAAATTCTTTACCGAAAAAATTAGATAGTGATTTTATTTTTGTTATTAATTTTTTAATCAGAAAACTATATATGCATAGTTTAAATTATTTATTATTTTTATTATTAAATTTTAATTTTTTAAATAATTTATTTTTATTAAAAAAATTAATATCAATTCTTTAATAAAAAATTAATATATATAATTAATCTTTTTAAAAAAATTATATACTTTATTTTCACTTAGAGTCCTTTTAAGTTATGATTTTTTTTCTAATCTTTGTATTACATTCTAAAACACAAATATTTTTAAAATGCTCTGTTGGACTTGGAAATTCAATACTTTATAGTTGATTACATCCTCCATTTGTCATGGTTTATCACTACTTTTTCCTCCCTCTCGTTTTTTTTAACCCAAAAAACTTGATAATGTTGGATCATGTCAGCTTTACAATCATTGCGTGATTAGAACTTAGACCTTGATCTATTTCTTTATTTTGCAGTGATGAAATGGCTGGTCACGTGCCCTAAAGTATCGGCTCGGGTAAGACATGTGAGATGTAATAAGTAATAAGTTTCTGCAACCCAGGGTGATCAAATGGATTTGCAGTGGAAATGCAGCCACAATTTGTCATAAACCAGAAAGACAAAGAGTCAAAGACCTTGAAATCAGTTACACACTTACACTCGTGTTTACTATGAGAACATCCGCAATACTTACGACATCTAGTATGCTACAACAGTGGAGATAAAAAAAAAGGTCAATCCACCAAGACCAGCAGCATCATCTTAGAACTCAGAAGCACCAACCCTATCACGTGGAATCAGACGTAATTCTGAACCATGCTTAAGGAAGACATTACCTGAAGAAGTCATCAAACAGTATGTCAGGAGTTCATAAAAAAGCAATAGAGATCCATGGGAGTCAAGCCAAAGCATTCTCAAGTCTAACAATATCGATGTCATGTTCATAAGCAAAATGTCAATACCAAAAACGTACTTTTCTTTTTTGGTTTGGAAAAGTAATTGAAAGATGTTTCTAAAAGGAAAAAATTGTGAGAGGAGTGATTTTACATGGGAGGTGAGAGGAGAAAAGGATTAATGAATCAATTTGGACCATCAATTTGTGATTTAAAGGTGATTATTTTATCCTCTTACTTCCCATACAAAATCACCCTTCTCCATTAATATATTCCTTCAATATATGCCAACAATAAAAACCAAATCTCTGCAGTCAAAACCAAAAAAAGAAAAAGCATTGACATACCAGCACTCTGCTGAGGATTTATTCCAACACCATCTGCATGCACAACAAGAAATAAATATGGTAACATAACAAGGGAAATGCAAAAGTATATCTAAAAATTAAACCAGTAGCAGCCATGTCTTTAAATCAATACAAATCAGAGGTGCATAAAAGGGAAGTCTTTTTCTTTTCTTCTCTGTTTTTGTTTTTGTGGGGGGAGGGAAAACTAAAAGTGAAGTTATTATTGATGCACGCTAACAGTCAATTTAATTTCAAACAGCTACCATTCACTCTTGACATATCTTACGAAGTTAACCTCAACAACATAAATAAAGAATCTGCAGTGTAGATCTCATTTAACAAGAATATCTATGATATGAATATCTTTCTTTAAACTTGTAACTCACAAAAGCTGCACCCTCATTTCAAGTTTACAGAATTTCAATACAAACTTCCTAATTAAGGCAAGTCAATGGCTCCCCAAGCAATGGAAGGCTTATAGATGTCAAGTGTATAATTGATATAAAGGTTAAACTCTCCTAGCCCAAAATCCTTCTATACTAAAACCATGTGTGGAAATTCTGTAGTCCTTTTAGACACCAAAAGACAAATTTATATTCAATTACAATTTTTCTGATAATACCTTTTAGCTGCAACAGGTGGATTTGCCAATCATGTTGGGGTGATAATATACTAGAATCATAAACATTATATTCTATGAAAAGTGTCATATCACACAGAAACATAAAATTAAAAAGATATGCTGATTGCTGAAAGGCTATTGTGGTGTGATTGGTAGGAGTGGAAATGGGAAAGATGAACATGGATGAACGCAAAGGAAGGATGTATCAAGAAATACATTATGTCCAAATACGCAATCCTAATCCATTTTCATCTTCCTATTTTTAACCTTCTCATTTCCACTCCCACATAGTACACCCATAATGTCTAAAGAAGAAAAAAAAATTTATGGGCAAGACTAAACATCTAGACTAGACACTAGTTGGTCCTTTAAGTGAGACAAGCCCCGAACAAAAGGACCGCATGATCAGAGAGGAACCTGATTTCAGAGAACTCAGAAACCTCAGGGATTTGGCATGCACGAAACTTTGATGAAGCAACGAATCATCACGTTTTCAGCTGCACTATAACATATAATTGTAGATACAATGACAGGATTCAAGAATTATGTGATTTCCCCCACCCCCCTTCTTTCTTTGTTCATTTTACAGATATGCTCTGAAACTTTTGATCAAGTGCTTTTCCACAACAGAGCATTAGAAAAATGTTTTCGGATTTGGGGACTCACCCAGAGCGTACAATAACAAGTAATTTACATATCAAATTTTCTCAGCCCAAGAGCTCTCTCAGTAAGGAATGTTATATCCAATATAATTTCTAAGGTAGCATCATTCCACCATATAATCAAAATATAATTTCGAAATAGATCAACTCAGTGTAAATTTAAATATGTTCTGAAGTCTGAACAATCCGTAAAATTTCTCAGCATCCCTAATCTGACGAACAATCCACGGAGAGAGATGTTAATTACCGTTGGTGATAATAGCGCTGGTCTGAGGAGGCACCTTGAATTCTTCGGCAGCAAATTTGAGAACGGCGGTAAAGGGGGCGGCCTCTGGAACGCTGAAGCTGAAATTGACAAAATCCAAATATTGGGAAATTAAGAATGGGCTAAAAACGAATCAGAGCTCATAAATCTAAGAATATAAAAATGGAAATGAGATACATATATCGAATCCACATACACTTTAAAGGGTAGCTTTGGATCGGAGGTGAGGGTAACTTTGAAGGAGACCTTTCCACCACCCGCCATTTCTCACTTTCTGGGAGTCCCACCCGATATGTCCCATGATGTTACCCTACCGTATTTGTAACGCTCGAAAATATGAAATCATCGTCCTTTCAGTTTCAGGCAAATTTTATTATACTTTTTAAAATGTTAATTTGAAAAGAAATTATATTATCCTCTTGGTGACTTTTTATTATTATTTATAAGGTTTTAAAAATTAGATAATTAAATCAAAGTACTAACTTAATTATGATTAAATCGATAATAATTAAATATATATATATTAATTTTATATATTATTATATATTTTAAATTTTTAATATAATATAATAAATAATATTATAAATTTATTATTTAATATAATATGATAAATAATACTAATTATTGATATTAAATATCTATACTCAATTATATTTATATAACATATTATTTATTTAAAATTTAATTTGTAATAAATTATTCTCTTAAAATATTTAAAAAATTAAAAAATTATTATTTTTAGAATTAAATTTAATAATTATAAATTTATCTTATAATTTATTTTTTTTCTTTACTTTCGTTTTATATTATATGTGAAGGAAATTGGAGAAACAAAAATTGTAAATTTTTTAAATATAATTTCAGTATTTTAAATATTTTAGAGAATAATTTATTAGAAATTAAAATTTATGTGAGTGATATATTATATAAACTTAATTAAGAGGTAAAAAATATAATTTTCTCAAAATATTAAAAAAATGTTGGTTTAGTCAGCAATGCTTGCGATCATGAATTGTTTAGTCAGCAATGCTTGCAATTCTCCAAGGTATAATATGATAATTCTACAAAGTAGAAAAAGGAGAAGAATATCAGCCCAAGAATATACAAAGAATTTGTGTTTTTTCATTGATTACTCATCATGAATTGTTTTCCTTCAATTCAAGGAAAAGAATGTGAATAAATTGTTAAGAACTTGAAAAAATGGCGGAATATTTATACTGCTTCCCGTAGACGACTCGTCGTATAGTATTGTTTGTGCTCACGAAGATAACAAATAAAATTAAATCTGGTTTTCCAAGAAAATATTTAACTGCATTCTCAATAAGATTGACTTATAGAACACAATCCATGAACTAAGCATCGAGAATGCCACGAACACTATAATGAACCATCCTCCAACCAGAGTTTAAGCCTTCTGTGCGCTGCATTTTAATTTGTGAAAGAATGGATGATTCTTTTCCTTATAGTTAGTCCCAAGTTTATGTTGGTTCTATTCTTCCACAATTATATTGATCTATTGCTTTCAAATGTCATAATGGTAATGGAGGAGCAATGGTCTTACGTACACAAACGATGCCTCACGTGGCAAAAGGATTTGTAGGAGGTAGCTTCACCTGAAAATGCATGTTAGGCCAGGAGTGTGTGATCCAATTATGAGAAATACGAAGAATTTGTGTAAAAATTCCCAAGTACACATGTAAAGATCGTAACTCTATCATAATGCTGCATTTTTTGTTGAATCAAATTTACCAAAGGTTTAACAATTACCAGTTAACTTGATTATAATGCATTCACTCGAATTTTTTTTTTAAAAAAATCAATTATCCAAGATGAATGACCAGAAAAGAAAAGAAGAAATTATCCGAATTGAGTCTTGAACATTAATACTATTTTATTACCTACGATAGGAGATGATGGTATCATGATAAACACAGAGATCCAAGTTGGTTCCAAGGCCCAAGTCATGTTTTTTATCATGTTGCGTATGTTCTGAATTTCTAGTTGGGCTAGACTACAACTTTTAATTGCGTCCAAATCCATTTATTTCGCAAAAGGTTGAGCCTCTTTAGCACTGATTGGCTAAAGAAATTACTACTGACGCTTCCCAACAAAATTTTAGGTTGTTGTTAAGTTGTTCACATTTAATAATAACTACTAAATAATATCTTAAATAATATTTTTTTAATAAAATATATTTGTGAGAAAAAAAAAAAACTTTCCTAAATTATCAACTTAAGTTATACTCTCCACTTACCTTCTTTCACTTCTTAATTACAAAGTGGGTTGTTTGCTAGATTTTAAAAATGTGAATTATTGGAATGAAAAGATGATTGTTAAGTTCTCTTTGTGTTTACTTATTTTTGAATGCTTAGCAATCTGGCACTAGTGGCCCCTTCTCATTCTCAACGTAAAATCATCTGATCAATAATCACATGAGTAAATGAATTGATGTGGAAAAGTTGATGTATGGATAGCAATCATCCAAGTCAATGTGGGGTACGTGAAAGCTTTTGAACATGTCGGTACAAATGGAGAAAGAAGGTAGTGACAGTCTCACCTCACATACCACTCCATATGCAAGGTGGGGTAAAAGCTTTGAATTTGCTTCAGAAGTAACAATTAGGCTATGAATGCCATCTCAACACCAAATTCCAGCTTCTTTCAATAAAAATAACCCTTCATTTAATTCATCATTTCTTCTTTTATAAATCTCTAATAAAGTGATTCTTGAATTATAACTTGTAACTATCCACTTATCCGCGATCTCTCTGAAAAAGATGCTTCATATGATATTCATAATCTTAGCTAAAGTGCGCAACTATAAAACTTAATTATATACTTCAACCCTTACTTTCTAACAATATATTTGGCTATTAAAGATCTATTCGGTGGTAGTTAAAAGATTCATTAACAATTTATATTTACATTTTTATATTGTTTAATTCTAACAAAAATATAAAATCTAAACTCATTTAAACTTAAAAGTGAACATATTTAGAATCAATCTTCAATCTTACAAAAAAAAACGAGCCACCGTTATTTACACGAGCTGCTTTCGTTCCATGTGATTTAGTTATAGAGCCTTCTCATCTTTCATGTTTTGGACAGCCAACTCAATCCTAATTTAAGTTGAAGTTAAATAATTAACCAGATATTTTATGTAAGTCTGAACAGAAAAACAGAAAAACAGAAAAAGAAAAAGCATCACTTTTAGTTTCAAGTTCATCGAATGAACAAAAACATTTCTTATACTGGGCCTGATGGGTTGGTTGGTCTTGGGCCACCCTCAGGCAATTTGACCCCTATCTTATCAGATGCAACCCGTATGAAGCTTTATTTCTTTTCGTTGTGTCATTGTTTCTCTTTTTGACCAGAGGGCAGAAGATAGGGATATCAAAACCGAACCAAGGAAACTAAATTATACAATCATTCATGCAGTTAAATTTTAATAGTATTCGTTAGAAAAGTGAGATATGCAAATCATCAAAGTGCATAATTACCTTAGTTTTCTATTAAGAGAAAAATGGGCTCAGTAAAAATAAATAAATTCGCCACCCAATTGTAAGTGTAACTTTAGCGTCATTATTAACACAAACAACATTTATGGATACAAAATAATTAAAATATATAAAAGGTTTAACAATGAAAATAAAATAAAGAGAGATTTTTTATTTTGTAAAGCCAGTTGTAACACGTGAGGCACTAATCATGATTAGCACCATGCCCATCTCAAAAGCAATCATTTACACTCCATCCTAGTTTAGTTTCCCCCACATACACACAGTCCCATCTTTTCCAATCTCTTCACTAGCTTTTTCTCTATCTACATTCATGAATCATGATCAATCAATATGCATGGACTCGCTCAGATTAAAGAAGTTAATAGGCCCAAAGTGGGCCACCCGCTCGTGCAATGCAGCTATCCTGGGCCCAAGATCCAAGACACTATATGGATGAAAATACCTTATCACCCTGTGATGCCTTATATGACCTGCTAGTGAAACTGATGCTGAAGCTGAGAGATAAACTATGGAAAATGTTAACCAAATGTTACATGTAACTCCTTATAGGGTTAATTAAGCAAGGTCCCCACAAGGACTCTTCAGTATATTGGTCACAAAAAAAGTTATATAAGGAAAGAGAAATCACACAAGATGTGGAAGGAGCGAGGGTGAAAAGGAGCACTTCTTCTGTCTATATTTAGTCACATAGTCCATTGTCTTCCTCCCCTACAAGACTTGAAGCTGCCACAATGGCTTCTGAGAAGGTTGAGACTGTCATTGCTGGGAATTACTTAGAAATGGAAGAAGAAGAGGGTGATTCAAAGTCGGCCAGAAGCAAATTATCCAAGCTATTTTGGCATGGGGGCTCCGTGTACGATGCATGGTTTAGCTGTGCTTCTAATCAGGTATTACTTATTCATGAAATATAACAGCTTTCATAATATGTATAATTTTTCCTGGAAATAAAGAACAAAAAAGGAGTATTCTTTTGGTAGCTGCACGAACTCTAACCGTTTGATGGAATTAATGTAGGTTGCTCAAGTGCTATTGACATTACCATATTCCTTTTCACAACTGGGGATGTTATCTGGAATCATGTTTCAGCTTTTCTATGGACTTATGGGAAGCTGGACAGCTTACCTTATCAGTGTTCTTTATGTTGAATACAGAACCAGAAAGGAGAGAGAAAAGGTTGATTTCAGGAACCATGTAATTCAGGTAATTATATGTTTCATGATTTCTTGTGATTTCTTTCATATTCTTCTTACCCACTGTATGATTATGATACCCTGTGTAAGGCTAATATAGCTTAAAGGGTTTCCTTAGATTCTTCTACTAATCCTGTTTGTTTTCATTTTTGGCAGTGGTTTGAAGTTCTTGATGGACTTCTTGGAAAACACTGGAGGAATGCAGGCCTTTTTTTCAACTGTACTTTTCTTCTGTTTGGATCAGTAATTCAATTAATTGCTTGTGCAAGGTAGGCATTTAATTATATAATCCTGAATATGTAATCTGTGAATACCTGTAAATTTTATTATAGCTAACATTTTGTTTGTTTGTTTTTTTCTTTTAAAATACAATGAATGATTCAGTAATATATATTACATAAACGACAATCTTGACAAAAGAACTTGGACTTACATCTTTGGCGCCTGCTGCGCGACAACAGTATTCATCCCTTCTTTCCACAATTACAGAATTTGGTCCTTCTTGGGCCTCATGATGACTACTTATACTGCATGGTATCTGACCATAGCTTCCCTTATCCACGGACAGGTAAAGGACAATTTACTAGCTTCATCTTACCAGAAAAGCAAATAATATAATTCATTATATTTATATGTATATGCCCTTTACATGATTGTTAAGGTTGAGGGGGTGAAGCACTCAGCCCCAACCAAATTGGTTCTCTACTTCACTGGGGCTACCAACATTCTCTACACTTTTGGTGGACATGCAGTTACAGTGTGAGAACTCGAAACCTTAATCAAAATGCATGAACAAAGATTATTCTCACTGTAAAAGGCTTCATTAAATTATCAGAGGAACATGATTTTCTAGAACTCAAAAAGATTTGTGCTTATTTAATTTAGATTTCAAGTTGACTCTAGTTAAGCTCATGGGACAGAGGAAGTTGGTGCTCATGAGCAGCATGAACTTGATATGCACTAAATTAATTTGATATTGTAGGGAAATAATGCATGCAATGTGGAAGCCACAGAAGTTCAAGGTGATATATCTGATAGCAACACTGTATGTGCTGACCCTAACTTTGCCATCAGCATCTGCAGTGTATTGGGCATTTGGGGACATGCTCCTTACTCATTCCAATGCGCTCTCTTTGCTCCCAAGGACAGGATTCAGGGACACAGCCATCATTCTCATGCTCATTCACCAGGTTAATTACAATCCAATATATCTTCTTATCTTGTACATGTTACATTAATTACTGATAGAAAAACTAAGGCAAACTGTTATTGACACAATCTAAAGGGATCTGTATACATTGGTGGCATTTTGCAGTTCATAACATTTGGATTTGCTTGTACTCCTCTGTACTTTGTGTGGGAGAAGTTCATTGGAGTGCATGAAACCAAGAGTTTATTCAAAAGGGCGATTGCTAGACTTCCTGTAGTGATTCCAATATGGTTTCTGGCAATCATTTTTCCTTTCTTTGGCCCTATTAACTCAACTGTTGGATCTCTCCTTGTCAGCTTCACTGTTTACATAATCCCTGCCTTGGCACACATGGTCACCTTCGCTTCAGCAACGGCTAGGGAGGTTAGGCACCTATAAATGCTCATTTCATTCATTGTTTTGCTTAAAGGTTTTAAACCAAAACAATCTCAAAGAAATATATAAACATGTCAATAATGAATGTTATGTGGGACTGGCGTACATGTTTGTTCATATTTATTTTCATTGCCTCTCTTTTGTAAATCGTATTTAACTAAGAATTTCTATCAGTTAGTACTGATGGACTAATCTAATTATATGTTTTGTGTTGTTGACAGAATGCCGTAGAGAGAGCTCCATCATTTTTGGGAGGTTGGGTAGGATTGTACTCCATGAACGTGTTTGTGGTGGTATGGGTTTTGGTGGTAGGATTTGGGTTGGGAGGATGGGCAAGCATGATAAATTTCATACAGCAAGTTAACACTTTTGGCCTATTTGCCAAGTGCTATCAGTGTCCCCCACACAAGCCTTAATTAGTATCTTCACTACTTGTGATACTTAAAGATACATGTGTGTAAAGAGATTGGAAGTTGTATTTCTTTTTTTCCTTTTCCTTTTTTATTTCCCTCTATTTTTATTTTTTACTGCAAGAGGCCCAGAGCTATATTGTTGATGGTTTCAGCAAAAGGTGTGATGGCAATCACAGCCACCCCCCTCCCCCGAAAAAAAAAAAAGAGAGAGAAGAAATACAGACTTATGATTAGAACATTGTGTGCTGATTAATCGATTCTCGTTATGGAAAAGGTCCTTATCCGCTTGATTGATTTCTTCAATTTGAATTATCTTAGCCTTTTTGAACCTTGAAAGGGTAAGAATTTAGGTGTCTGTCTAAAGCTATATTACAGGACCACAATCTTTGATGCTTCTTCTTACATTACTTACATGGTTAATATCATAGACGACAATGAACAAAAGAATTGTTCCAAAATTTTCCATTGCTCCTTGTCTTCTCTCATTTCCCTCTCCTTCCCCTACTATGTGTGCTGAGCCTGAGCCCCAAGTCTCTTTACTTGAAACGATGTTTATGTTGACCAACAAAAAAAGGAAACAGGAAAAATTATTTTCCATTATATAGTACTGATAGGAATGAATCTAATTTATGTAAATGGAAAAAATTATATATAGCAAAGAGTGGACCTGCCAGTGCCACCAAACATATCGTCCTGGGATCATGACTATAAAGTTAGCTACAATCCTAAACAGCAACAATAGTCAATAGGTAAGAACGTGCATAGAAGCTATAATAGCACACCCCCATGTGATCTAACATTTATTATTTAGATCCAACACAGACGAAAGGTATCATGACTCGAGCAGAGAAGGTCTGAAAGGGAAAGGCAAGGTCTAATATGGGTAAAGCTCAGACTTGAGAGTGAAAATAGCTTCATGAAATGTATGTGCCAAATACAGATGGTTCGCACTGACCAATGATAGCAGAGAAAAAGAAAAGAAAAGAAAATCTACAAACAAAATGGTGGGGTACCCACAAGATATTATATTCTGAAGAAGCTTCCAAGTCGAGGATTGTATTGTAGTTCTCAGAGAATGTTTCAATAATTTCTCATGTGGACTCATCCGAATGGATTATTGAGTCCGGCAATTCAGTCTTTAGAGAGAGAGAGTTGAGGGTTTTGACCAGCCATCCAATCTGGTAACATCAATGTGGGAGGGTGGGGGGACCATGTACTTTAGGTGCCAGCAAGAAAAGTCATATTAGAAAAGAAAAAGATGACTATGTGATACGGTTAGGGCAGAAAGATAAGGTCCTGTAACTAAGAGAGAGGTTCATGATAGAGGTAACATGAACTCCAAACAATACATGACTTTTGTGAAGTTAAATTGGAAGAAAAAGCCTTGTGCATCGGACATATTATGGAAATGAAGTCGCGCATGTGATATTATGCTAAAATGAAAAAGAAAAAAAGTAGTATGATGCCATCAAAGATTAGCTAGCTCAACTGATCGAATCAATTTGCCCTGATATAAAGATTTTCGGTGTTGGGTGTGCGTGTGACAGAAATTGGAAAAGCATGCTTCGAAATTAACATTATATTCACAGTATCAATTTTATAGAAAAAAAAAACATAAAGATGTTGATGACTCATTCATTTTGGGTGGGATTGAATGACAATATGACTTTATTGGTTTGCAACGCCGGCAGCTAAGTTTTGAACGGAGTCAGACATTTCAACCAACTACCTGTTGACGCACACGTTGCGGCTCCCAATTTGCTATGCACCCCTGTGCTGTCAGTTGTGCAGTGAATTTACAAAATTATACTTAATAATTTTTTAATTTTATAAATATATTTAATAAATTAAAATTTTGATATAATATTATATAAATTATTTTTTATCAATAAAATTAGCATTTTATTTGTATTTATTTTAAAATAATAAAATTATTTAACTATTATTATTATTATATTAAGTACATTGTACTAAAAGTAAAATTACAATTATATTCTGCGTAAAAAAGTATTTTTATTAACAAAAAAAAGTAAAGAAAAGTAAATATAATTTTTAAGTTAAAAAAATAATTAGTATAATTTAATGAAACTTAAAAAAATTAATGTAATTTAATTAAATATTAATAATCAAATAATTACTCTAGGCCCAAGGTTGTTCCATGGATTTGATTTAGTCTAATTAGCGTAGAAGGAGAAGAATACCATATTGTTGTCAGTTTTGTGCAGCTGCTTCAATTAAATATTGGGCCGAAGAGAAATAAGGGAGTGATTAAGAAGTGAGGTTAAATTTGATATCTTTGCTATTTAAGACCCAACTGTACCGCGGGCTGAACGTCGTCTCGCTTTTCCTTAAATGGAACGGACCCAATTTCAGTTTTCAAGCGTCAGAGGAATCAAGGATGGAAAGACTGCTATGCTTCCAAAATCCCTACTTGAGATTTCAGAATGAGCAACAAGATTAATCAACTATAGATGTGAAGTTGCAACGCTAATTATATAATCAGTTCTCTCCACAACTTTGTTTCCTTTCAATGATAAACCGTCCTTTTGATCTTGCAAATTAAGCGTCCCTTGTCAATCCTTACATTACACTCTTGTTTGATTCAGAAGGGGGAACTAGAAGTAGAAACAATCAGAATAATACAGTTACATTAAATAAGTACAAAGACTTAATCAATTGGTAAAGTCCTGCTTCTTAAAGAATTGATTGGTGTGAATTCTCAGATTAACATATCATGCCCATTGCAACAGAACCAACATCAATATGGCGCTTCTGGGATATCAATTCTTTGAAAATGAGAATAAATAAAAAGGTATACCCTGTGCATTTGAAAGAAAATCATATACATTTGTACCGATGAATATAGATCAAATGGAAAACAAAAGGTATTTCATGATCTAGATCACTCATCCTTCATTGGTGAAGCAGGCTTCTCATTCTTGCCACACCATGCACAGAAGGAAAAATCCACTTATGTTTATGTCTTGACAAAGTTTATCACCAACCCTATACTCGTCTCTCCGCACAAATGCAAAATGTTAATGGGTAATCACTGATGCGTTGGCCGTCAGATAAAACTATCAGTATGTCATGAGATGATTAATGAGAAGAGAGTCTATTTGTATAAGCCACAGAATAACATTTACTCTTTTTACAAGATCACAAAGAAACTAATAAAAAAAAGAACATCCAGAACCTTTATTATGTTCAAGGATAAAGAACAAAAATGGCAATATATTCTATCCACAAATAAAACTAGAGGACTGGGTAGACTAAAATCTCATATCTTCCAACGGGAGGACCATCTTGCAAATGTCAACTGACCAGCTAAAATCGGATAAGATTTATGAGATGTGAAATACCACAATAGATGCATAAATTGGGGGGAAAGGTCAATTTCTTTTCAAACACATTCTACATTTTCTTCGGTTGAAATTGTACAATCTGAATAAAACATACGTCGAGATGTTCAACATCTGTGATCTGAGTTTGACTAATAAAAAGTAACTATTTTTAAATAAATATTAAACACTTGAAAAGAGAATCCAAAACTTATTAAATTTCAAGATAAAGACCAGTAAACCACAATCGACAGTAAATTTTATCCACATATGAAACTAAAACGTGTGTATATAGACTAAAATTTTATCCACAAACAATAGGATGACCATGCAAATGCCAGAGCCCTGACTCCCAAATCCGGTCCCCTCCATAAAAAGACAAGCAATATGGTGGTTTTAGCATAAAAGCATACTGAATGCTCTCATTGTAGTAGTAGATTGGATTTTAAAGACGGCGGGAATGAAAGAATTCGCAGAAACAGTAGATCAAATTCAATTAAGCCTTTCGTTGCTTCACGTTATACAAATGGTACAACCATCAAATGAAGAGAACAGAACACCAATAATCAGTGGACGAAAACTGTAATTAATAAATGGATTAACAATTACCGAATTCTGCAAACAAGTTTTAGCAGAATGCCAAAAGCTAGAAACAACTGCTGAGAAAAATACTTGTGGCCGGCCCATCATTTTCTGCAACGAACTTCACCAATTAATCCAAATGAGACAATCCACAGAACTTATATACCTAATACGCAAGATTCTCATTTATCAACATTGGGACATTCCCTCGCAAAATGCCCTTCCTCCCCGCAGTGAAAGCACTTTCCTCCTCCACCTCCACCGCCACCGCGTCTCGAAGTGCCACCACTAACACCCTGATAACAATCTCTCGCCAAATGGCCTATTCGGCCACAATTGTAACACTCAAGGCCGCCACCGTATCTGCCACCTCCACCTCTCCGCCCACCTCTACCATACCCATAACCGTCACCACGACCATCTCCGCCACCATACCGTCCGCCGTACCCACCATATCCACCTCCTCTGCCTCTCCCAGCATGAAAGCCTCTTCCACTGCCACCACGACCACCAGCAAAACGGCGAGATCTCACGAGAGCAGTGACATCAACAGCTTTAGTTCGTCCATCTTCGGCGTAATCCACAACGAACTCCACAGGCTGACCCTCGGATAAGGTCCGATATCCATGGGATCGGATGGAAGTCTGATGCACAAAGAGATCGTCGCCACCATCATCAGGGCCAATGAATCCGAAACCTTTGTAGGCATTGAACCACCTGACAGTGCCCGTAGATCTCAGAGCGTCAGCCATGGCCGGAAAGGAAGAGAAGGTTCGAGAAGAATGTAGAAGGTTCGAGACTAGAAAAAGAGTTAACCTGTGTAGTCACAGTAGAGTGAAGAAGAAGCATTGGGGATTCGTCATGGGAGGAGAGGGAGTTGAGAGGTGCTGATGTGTCTGTTGTGTCAGTGGATAATTGTTTTGCTAATCTAGTTTTGGCGGGACGGGACTCGTACCCAATTGGATATTATTATTAATTTATTATTGAATTTGACCCGTATCAGGATTTTTTTAACATTTTCCCTTCATTATATTATAGATCCAACGGTAGAGGAGTAGTTGTTGGGGTTTTGGACCATTTCAGATCTTATTTGCGGTTCATATCGCAAACCAACTTGCTGGGTTATCCCTTTCGGACATAAGGTGGTCACTGGTCACCATCTACTTACTCACGTCCCCACCTTTATCCTTGCCACCTCATCTATATCTATTCATTTTTATTCCTAATATTTTCAATAATTTTAAAACAATCAAAATAACACTTCATAATTCATTGTTTTGATATACATATTTTTAACTAAATAATTGATTTTTGTGGCTGTTGATTTGCTGAAGAAAAGATAAACCAAGCAAATAGGGAGACTAATTTGAGGACCACTGAAGAAGCAAAAGAAGAACATGCATTATTGGATAACCCATGTATGCATATTGCGTTATTCATAAATTATATTTATGATTGAGTTTCTCATATAAATTTTTCAAATTTAAATATATTAAAAAAATTATATATTTTATTGAATATTTTTAATTAATTATTTGTGAAGCAGAGCCACTCAAGATGGATGGCCATTGTTATGGAGTTGCATGTGTGCAAGGAAGGCGATTTGACTCGTACCCTCGTGTCTTTGTTGTTTTGCGTGTCTTCTCTGGGTCTCTTTTCTTCTTCTTCTTCTTTTTTTTTTTATTAACCCTTGGTTGAGGTCGTTTAGGATAATGATTCTTTTTTTCTTTTAGTTATTGAAAAATTTATATGAGGAGATAGTGTCTTCATTCAAAGTCACAGTAGTAAAATCTTGAATTTACAGAATATTTATAAATAATTTATTAATAAAAAATTATTTAAATTTAAATTTAAATTGTGTAGTTGTTATAAGCGAAAAACTTGAATCAACTCTTGTTGATGTTTAAGATAATGATTATAATTTAGTCCATTATGATTTGAGCCCTGAGAGAAAGGAATTTCTTTTCTTAGATACTGAACTGCTTGACCGTTATACGGTAATTACCAATGTATTAATTGGCATCTAACAAAGCCAGCATGAAGCCACTAATATTTATTTTTTCCTATGGTTGTTGAGGTTTGGAAAAGTATATATGACTGAATCGGAAAGAAATCGTTTCATGATTTGTTTCATGGACCAAACATCTTCTTTAAGAAAAGAAATATAATATTAATGACAAAAAAGGCCAGATTTAGTGATCCTGTGTGAATCATTTTATTACCAAAAGATTGCATAGTATATGTCAACTACGAGTGCTGTCATGTTTTTTGGCTTAACATTAGTGCTATCTTTATCGCTTTTGTGTATTCGAGCAGATATCCATCACTTAGGTTTCAACTGCATGGATTGGCGTAGCAACCTTCATAAAGCATAATTAATTATATTAATTAATATATTAACATTTCGAGATCCAAACTGAAGGAATGATTTATGATTAATCAAGTTATTGAATAATATGAAATCACCTCGTCAATTAAATATGGATTAATGACCAGCTCCCATTTTTTGGCGATTTTATTTCATGCCTTGAATCACTTATTTGTTTTTAATTGATTAATATCTTCATTAAGATTTTCTATCGATAAATTTGCCTGATTTTGGTGCAAAATACTTTAGTTTATGGGTTTATAAATTTTTACTTAGCAAACATAATTTAATTTCTAGTGCCTCTACTAAAGACATTGAAAGTTGAAACTCCATGGACAGTGCACGTGTTGCAACATTTGCAACTTGCAACGATCCCGTCAACCTATTATTACTATTATTATTGTGTATTAAAGTAGAAGTCATTTAAAGGAAAAAGAAAAGGAAACTATTCATGCCTTCATGGTGGCTTGTAATCTTCAAATTTCTTTCATTTCAAAGGTGGCCCTAATTATTTGAGTAATTAACATTTCTTTTAGTTTGACACGACCAGCTTACTTTTGCTTTTCCTTTGCTTGAACTGTTGTCGTATCAAATTCAATGATCGAGTATACATACTTATATATCATTGCATTGTGTAAGACTAACATTAACCTGATCCATTTTTTCAGAATTCTATAAGGTTTTGAATATGTTCTGTTTTATTCTTTTATGAGGCTGATAATGGTTTCCTTATTGTTTAGTATTAACCAAGTTGGTAGAGGCATTTATTATTTTGTTTGCATATTACTCGTTTTCTAAAGTTGGAGTAGTTCACAATCTCTAATCAACTTAACAAGCATATACTTGGTCATCCTAGAAAGGAGGAAGGGATCATTTATCCTGATATTTACTTGTTTTTTTATGCCTTTGTAGTTAATTCAAGAGGAAAGGAATTCTCAGGTTTTTGGGGGCATCATGGAGCGAATGAACAGTTGGAGTTCTTCAGTTAATAGGAATTCATTAACCCTATCAAGTCGTATAAGCCATCAGATAGATGATGATGATGATGCAGAGAGTGAGAGTGTTTCGGAGGCAGGAGACATTGGGGATCGAGCTCTTCATAGCACAAGGTGCAGTGAGAATGGCACCCTTTATTTCTCTTCTAACTGCACACCTGAAAGTGGAGGAGTTGTTTCTATTCCAGGGGATCAAAAATTGCAGCCATTAGCACAACTAGTGACCGCTCGTTCTAGTAATGGAAAAATGGGTTTTGAAGACATAAAAGTGAGTTCCATTTACCAATTTTTAACTTGGTTTCTCTTGTTTCTACGTTAAAAAATGATACACAAGATGAATTAATGATTCAAAACACTTTTAATTCTTTCACGGCCAAATCATGCGAGTCACAAATTGTCTGTTGTCTTTACTTTCAGGAACATGATAAGGAGTTACCGAAGATACTGGACTATGTTTCATGCATGATTCATTTAGCTGTTTTTGGTATTCTTGGGGTAATATGTTAAACCTTCTAATTTGATAGAATTGATCATGTGCACTTCTACTGTATTTAATGCTTTCTTCTGCTTTAATTGAGAGTCTATGGCAATGGAATTTTTGCTTCATACACAGGTCCTCACAAGATACATACTGCAAAAGATATTTGGCCCCCAGGTGGCTGGTGTGACAGATGACCAAACTATTCTTTACCTGGATCTGCCTTCCAATATGGTCTCTCCCTGAGTCACTCACTCTCTTTCTTCATGCTTTAATATTCATAAGCCTTGTGTGCTACTGAAATGGTATGTTCACAGAAGAGAAAAAATTCTGGAGAAATGCAATTTGGTTTTCTAAGGGTTTTTTCAAAGTCAATTAAGAATTACTGATCCAGAGAAATTACTAGCCTTTCACCCTTTCTGGTGACATAAATGCAATTTCAATATCTAATACTAAAAAGCTAATTCAGATAATGTGCTGATTCAAACTTGGCATTTTGTCTAGGTTGGTTCTTTCTTGATGGGATGGTTTGGTGTGGTATTCAAAGGAGACATATCCCGTGTGTCAGAGCATCTAGCCATTGCACTAACAACAGGTTACTTGGGGAGCCTTACAACCTTCAGTGGTTGGAACCAGAAAATGCTTGAACTCAGTATTGCGAGACACTGGCTCTTCTCTGTGCTTAGTTTTATAATAGGTAATGAGATGTGATTAGTATATTTTAATGGTACTGTGATCTCATTTCTGTTTTTTTAACATTATTAATTTATGATCCCTAGTAAGTTGAATTGAGTGAAGAATTTATAAACAGGTGGTATTTTGCAGGCTTGTCCCTTGTTGCTTTTTCCATCATATTTGGGGTTGAGACAGCCAAAGGTTTGAGGTGGCTTCTCAGAAGGCTAAAGATGAGTGCAGGAAATGGGTCTTGTAGGTCACGCATCAACATAAAGGTGGACAGTTACAAGCGACAGTTGGCATTTATGGTTGTGTTCTTGGTGATGTAAGGCTTCCTTTGGGGTGTTAGTGGCGCATTGTTAAGATCTGAGTTCAAGCAAGGTCAAAGTGCTGCTGAATTATGGTTTGCTTGCATGGTTGGACCCTTAGGTGTTTGGATTAGATGGTTCTTGGCTCGATTGAATGGACATGGAATAGGGAGGGCAGGGCTGTTGAAATGGATTCCCTTTGGGACTCTGATTGCCAATGTTTCTGCAGCTTGTTTAATGGCTGCACTTGCTACCCTAAAGAAATCAGTGAGTTTTTTCGAGTTGTCCTACTATACAATGACAATCCTTTTGCTTTGTCATAGAATACCATCTTGATTCTTGTGGAGGGCACCTTGTTAGGTTCCTACAAAAGTCTGAGAATCTGCATCATATTTGTTTAATGCAGGTGAACATTGGGCTTGGGAGACTGTTGTAACAGGCATCCAGTTTGGTCTGTTGGGTTGTCTCAGTACTGTGTCCACCTTTGCTTCTGAGTTCAACGCAATGAGAGAAAGCAGACATCCTTGGAGAGCATATGCCTATGCTATGATTACCATATGCATCTCATTCTGTTTTGGTATCTTAATATACTGCATGCCTGTATGGTAAATGCGAGTCCGTCCATAATAATTCTATATCCTGGAAAAATTAATAATATGGCTGTTGTGTCGAGATAAATGAGAAAAGAAAATAAGGAAAAAATCAAACAAACAAACTAGCGTGTAATAAATTATTTCCATCAACATGAGTTCCAGATCTACTAGACGAAGAACCAGAATAAAAAGGAGGGGTATGCCACTTGTTAATGTAGTAAAACTGAAATACTTGAAAAAAGTTGTAGTAGTTAAAACTGAACGGACTGACAATTTAAACTGTAAGTTAACATTTGTGTATATTATTTGATCCCATGCTCTCTTTTTCCTGCCTAGATCCTGAGTATTGAAGTTACTCATTCGCTATTTCAATAGCCCCGCCCAAATTACCCAAATCAATCAGGCGCAAATAAAACGAAAGCTCAGATCAAACTTACAATAAGATACGACTTACTTTTTCGGGCTCATTAACGTTTTACACTTTGATAATTCAATTTATGCATACGTAAACTCTTTTCTTTTTGGTCGTATTGACACTTACATGTTCAAACAGTTAAACTCCTGATACATTATACATATAGAGACAAATTAGGCAAGACAACTGAGAAACCACCCATTTGAACCACTTCTAACACTCAACCACAGCAGGAGCCACAGGCAGGCAGTGAACCTGTAAGTTTAATTGGGTAAATCCCAAATAAATTCATTAGCAGAGACTCAGTAGAAGCTGAACTACAGAAGATACATATGTCCAATAAATGAGAGGAATGAAGAAAATATGAACTTACTATGGTCAGCCCCCCTAACACTGTCTAGTCCGCGAACGTTGTCAAGACCACGGCGAGGAGGGCCCCGTGGACCACCACCATATGGTCCTCCACCAGGACCTCCGGGAGCACCGCCATCCCATTTCTTACCAGAACCAGAACCTTTTCTGTAGGCATCTGACTTCTCCATCTAGAAATGATAGCATTATGAGCAATAATCAATTAAAAGTCTATATATAGCCTTATAAAATTCTTAATAATAATATAGAGAAATGTAAATATTACCGAAAACATTGTTGCAAAAAACACGCCAATGAAATTGACAATAGCCCAGAAAAAATCTTTAATTGTTTTTAGCCGCCATATTGATCTCTTTGATTTAACAACACCTGCGCAAAATTGTATCAAGTTCTTGATAAGGTCTTTTCTTCTCTCACAAAAGAAAACGTCAGCAGTATATTTCTTTTGGACAACTGGACTCATTATGAAAGCTGAAACTGTTAAGAGAACAAATTTAAGCCAGATACTCGACATATTAACCTACTCCAATATTGCTTGCAGCCTTAGTTTTGCTCAAGAAAGTTTCAATCACTAGCATATCTAATCATGCAGCACGACCAAAGAGAAGTAACATATCAATCACTAGCATATCTAAATATTAGGTGCAAGATGATGTAGGATTATAATTGAAAAATCTTCTTTAAAAGTAACCAGGTATTGCCAAATAAATAAATTAAAAGAACGGGCACCAGAAGCAGATAAGTAAATGAGATGATATCTTGGTTAGAAAAACAAAAGTGAAGATATGCAAAATGATTGCTCAACAATGGGATCAACAACTTTTACATGGAAAACAAAGGGGCCTTACAGAAGGTGACATAAAGCATCAAAGGATTCAATGTAGAATTCTTTTCACTGACTGCGTCAAAATAGAATCATCTAACAAGTAGGCATAGGACCAGTATAAATATAAATTGGTTGTTTGAAGATACATTTTTAGATAGCCTATTGGGTTAGAACTTCAGAATGATACTCAGAATACAATATTTCAAAATCATGGTTGACATGGAGTTTAAAAGAGAAAAAATTGAAGTAATACTAGACTGTAAGTCTGTAACATTAAGTTTATATCTAGGTGTTAAGTGTCCATTCTCAAGTTTGTATGTATCCAAGTATCCATGGATGTATATAAGAGCAACACTTTTTTGGGGCTTCAGAGCCACACCAACCATTTCAGGAAGAACTTTATTACTATAAGCTACTATTAAAATAAAGTTTAGACGACAACATTTGTGCATCAGATGTGAGTAACTATTCTACTGATCACTTGGTCTACCTTAAAATTCCATGCCACCTCAATCAAGATAATGCAACAATGCAAAACCTTTGAACAGACACTAGCATGGTAGATAGTAAAGGTGGTGGAAAGATTATCAGAATTCATACAGTTAATATCCAATGACAGTTTGCACTTAAATGTAAGAAATCAGAGATGGGTATTGGGCACCTCATGAAATAAGAACACTAGCATTGTAGCATACATGTTGCCCATTAGAATTCCTAATCCTAATAATTTGCAGCTTCTTTTGGGTTAAAGAATGAAGGGAAGAATAAACATGTCAAACCAGAGCTTAAAAAGGACATTGTTTTCCAATTAGATGCTAAATATCCACTTCTAAATCTCGAGTAGAATTGGATCTCAAAGTAATGGTGAGAAAATTAATCCTAGAGGCATGCAAATTTCACTCCCATGATTGCCAAATGGACAAGTCCTCAAGAAGAATATGATTAAAGCTTACCCTCCCTACTAAAGAATCAGCTATTTAAACATCATCTAGCAGACATAGAATTAGTAATCATTACTAAGATCTGTACAATAAGTGTATGGGGAGCAAAGGACGCCAACAAAAAATTGAAAACTCTGAGCTCTGATAAGCAGGAGAAGTATCGGTTGCCAACCTTCTAACGTTGAAGTACAGGCACAAAGCTAGAACAAAAGAAAAGCCAAGAAATTGAAATCCTAACGTACAAAAGCATAAACAAGTAACTGTTCAACAATCCAAAAGCACAGTTGTTTGTCTCCTGCTGGTTTGCAAAATATTTGACCAACAATATATAGGAAACTATTGATTTAATTATGTCAAAGAGCAAAAGATAATACTACTTCCACAAACAAGGTATCATGTGAAAATGCGCTGATGGCCATGTTTTTCAGCATATGTAAAATATAGACAGCAAGCACAATAAGTCTAGTTACTGGACGCTCAATAATCAGAACTAGACAAAATTTCCGGAAAATCAACAAGATATGGCATCATCAAATACTATTACCAAATGAAAAGGAAACGGCAAATCAGGAATCACTGTTGCCTTCTTCATTGTTAATTAACCACTAAAACAGAAGCTCTTTCTAATCATATTCTGTAACCCAAAACATCACCTGAATTGCGATAAACAGAAATTGACGATAAATTACACCGGAGATTGAGATCAAGACTCCGACAATTACAGGAAACCAATAAGATTTACCAAAATGAACAAAAAATACCGATATCGGCATACCACAATCAAAACAAAAAAGGGTAGAGAAAAAGGAAGATACCTCGCTCGACGTAAGCCATGGGAAATTCTCTAGAGCAAGTCTTCTGCGATTGAAGAACAATGTTGGTATCGGTGGCTATTGACTCTTATTTAGAGAGAGTTCGTTTAGGAAATTTGACGTCATGTCAAGAGGTTTCCAGATTCTAATTGGCTGCTGCTACGTAGATAGCGCTCGAGATACAGATGTCACTCTTGGATTGGATGAAAAATAAGCAAACTTTGGAGGAAACTGCCATAGGCTTTTGGGCAAATGGGCTGTTGAAGACTCCACCTTGTTAAATGTGGCCCAGTAACGTTCATAAAACTATGTTACCTTACCCATATCCTCAATTCTTTTCGCAGTTGATAAAAAAAATAATTCTTGAAATTTGATTTTCTTCTGGCTTTTTCATTTTCGTAACAAGGATTATTTATGGTATAAATAAAAATTATAATCATACAACGTAATTATTAATTAAAGATAGGTCGCAGTCATCTCTAAAAGGAACAAAAAACTAATGGAAAATAAATGATTTCTTTCAACATCAACCATAGTTCTTGATCTACTAGACCCAAAATATAAAAGGAGCAATATGCTACTTGTTAAAATAATAAAATCGCCTGTACCCACAAAATTTAAAAAGAAAAACAATAAAACTGAAAAACATGAAAAATATAGTAGTTAAAGTGAAGGGCCAATGCCCAATTTCTTATGAATGCTTCAGCCACGGGAGACAGCAATGCCAATATTTTGTCACTTAATTTTCACCAAATTATGCATTTATCTTTGAGGAGAGTGTTTATGACAAGCTCCATGTGATTTCAGGATCAGTAATGGAATTGAAACTCTCAAAAAAAAAAAACATACAAGGGAAAAGAAGAAAATTGTTGGAGTTCAGCACGTGCTTTAGTTGCAGAATTAGTCTTTAACAATTTGTTATTTATTGCTTGATTTTAGGAGTTTGTTACAATGTAGTTGCTTATGTTTAGGAGATAATTGTTAATTCTTATCTCTATATATTCAATAATAAAAGACTACAAATATATAATCTTTTGATATATATATTAAAACTACAATTTGGTATCAGAGCTCTCATTTTGAGGGAATTATGAGTTGACAGAAAACATCATGGAGGTTGATACATTATCTATAACTATTGTACCACCAATTTTTGTTGGTGACAACTACAAAGCTTGGGCTATTAGGATGACTGTCCATCTTGAAGCACTGGATTTATAGGAGGCAGTAGAAAATAATTATGAAATTGTTCCACTACCAGATAACCCCACTATGGCTCAGTTGAGGAATTACAAAGAGAATAAGACAAAGAAATCCAAGGCTAAAGCTTGTCTTTTTTTTTTTTTATGTGTCTAGTGTAATATTCACTAGAATTATGAATCTACAAATTGTTAAAGATATTTGGGATTATCTCAAATCTAAATATTAAAGCAGTGAAAGAACTAAAGGCATGCAAGTGCTAAACTTAATCAAAGAAAAGGCATGTAGGTGCTAAACTTAATCAAAGAATTTGTGATGCAGAATATGAAGGAGACAAAAACTATCAAAGGTTATGCTGACAGGTTACTAGATATTGTTAATAAGGTACGTCTTTTTGGAAAGGATTTTCCTCATAAAAGAATTGTGCAAAAAATTATTGTTATTGTATCTAAAAAATATGAATCCAAGATATCTTCATTAGAATAATTAAAAGATTTGTCAAGCATTTTTTTAGGAGAATTAATAAATGCTTTGCAGGCACAAGAGCAAAGAAGAATGATGAGACAAGAAGAGGCAGTACAAGGTGCTTTTATACAAAAGCACAAAATTCAGGGGGAGGAAAAGACAAGAAGAACAACAAATGAAAGAACAAGAAACATGAAGACTCCAAGAAGCAAAAAGATGAGAATTTTCCTCCTTATCCACATCGCAAAAAAACAAATCATCCTTAAAGAAAATGCTAGTGAAAATCAAATTTCAAGTGCAAAAAGTGTGGTAATATAAGGCATATGGAGCGAATTTGCATGTCACAGATGAGCAACTTTTTGTTGCAATATATTTTTATACAAGCAACAGTTCTAGTAATTCATAACCGACAAACAGCGGTTGCACAAATCTTATGACCAATGACCAGAAGCTCTTTAAAAAGCTTGAAAAAATAATTGTTTCCAAAATAAAAATTAAAAATGGTGAATTCATCGCAGTCAATGGCAAAAGGACTGTTGCTATGAGAGCTTGACAGGTTTGAAACATATCTCTAATGTCTTATATATGCCTAACATTGACCAAAACTTGCTCAGTGTTACACAGCTAGTTGAAAAAATATTCAAAGTCATATTTGAAGACGAATGGTGTTTTATCAAAGATGCATTTAAAGTTAAAGTGAAAGCTAAAAGTTATGCTTTAAATCTAATGGAGGAGAGCAACTAACTTTTTCAAGTATTAAAAGCAATGCTAAACTATAGCACAAAAGACTTGAATACTTCCATCATGGTGGACTTCTATAGATGCAGAAACAAGCCTTAATCAAAGGTGAGCCACTACTTGAAGACAAGTTAGAATATTGTGTGGCCTGCCAATATAGAAAGCAAGTTAGAAAGCAATATCCTCAATCAACCTGAAGAACATCTCACAAGCTGCAACTTGTACACACTGATGTTACAGGACCTCAAGCAATTCCATCCTTGAATGGTAATAAATACTATATCATCTTTAAAGACGATTGTACTAGATTTTATTGAATTTTTTTAAAATCTAAATTTGAGGTTGCTAATATATTTGGGAAATACAAAGCATTGGTGAAAAATTAAAGTGACTGCAGGTTAAATATAGTAAGATCAGATAATGAGACAAAATACAAAAGTGAAACCTTTAACAAATTTTGTGAAGAAGCTTCTATTGAGCACTAACTTACTGTACCTTACACCTCATAACAAAATGGTGTAAGTGAGAGGAAAAACCAAAGTACGATGGAAATGACAAGGTGTTTACTGCATGAAAAAGAGAGGCTGCAAACACTGCAGTCTTCTTGCTGAATAGACTTCATACTAGAATATTACAGAATAAAACTCTGTTTAAAGCCTAGTTTGGTTACAAACTAGATTTACAAAATTTTAAAATTTTTGATTGTGTTTGTTTTTCTTTTGTGCCTCAGGTTAAGAGAGGCAAACTTGATAGAAAGGCAGAGCTAGAAGTTTTCATTGGATATAATAGCACCTCCAAAGCTTACATAATTTTTCAACCACAAAATGGAAAAACTATTGTGATCAGAGATGTAAAATTCATGGAAGATAAAAAATAGACCTAGAAGGAGTCAATAGAGAAGCAGTTACTAGAATTTCCACAATACCTTGATGATGATGTGGATGACATTCCAGTCAGAGGTACAAGGCCCTTATCAGAAATTTATGAAATAAGCAATGTTGTTGTCCTAAAACCTACAGAATTCAAAGAAGCTGAGAAGGAAGACAAGTGGATGGATGCTATGAAGGAAGAGTTAAAGATGATTAAAAAAAAAAACAACACTTAGAAGCTGGTAGACAAACCTTAACACAAGTAACCCATAAGAGTCACATGGGTTTATAGAATCAAACTTAATACAGATGGTTCTATAAATAAATACAAGGCCAAATTGATTGTAAAAGGATATACTCAAGTGTTTGGAGTAGATTTTTCAAAAACATTTGCTCCAATTGCACACCTTGACACAATCAAAATACTACTTGCTTTGACGGCATATAAGGGATAGAAATTTTACCATTTAGATGTAAAGTCTGCCTTCTTGAAGGGTTATCTGCAGGAGGAGATATTTGTGGAGTAACCAGAAAGATTTCAAGTCAAGAGACAAGAGGAGAAAGTTTACAAGCTAAAAAAGGCTTTGTATGGTCTTAAACAAGCCCTTAGGGCCTGATACAGTAGGATTGATGACTATCTTCAAAAACTTGGATTTGTTAAAAGTCTAAGTGAAGCTACACGCTATGTAAAATTGACAGATTTTATGTTAATGATAGTTTCTATCTATGTTAATGATCTGCTTGTAATAGGAAATAATGAGAAGCTAATAGTAGAGTTTAAAGTTAAAATGCTCCAAGTATTTGAAATGACAGACCTTGGTTTGATGTCCTTTTTTTGGGGCTAGAGGTAAAGCAAGATTATGATGAAGTCTTCATATGCCAAAAGAAATATACAAGGAAAATACTTAAAAAACATTCTATATGGAGAACTACAAGAGCACTACTACTCCAATGACCAGAAGGAGAAATTTAGTAACGATAATGGGGCTGATAACACTGTTATAGAAGCTTAATTAGTTGCTTAATGTATCTTACAGCAACTAGACCTGATATCATGTTTGCAACAAGCATACTTTCAAGATTTATGCATTGTGCCAGTGAAGTACATCTTTAAGCTACAAAAAGGATTGTGAGATATGTTAAGGGGTTAAATACAGTCACTCTTAGAATTTACAGCTTCATGAATATTCTGATAGTGATTGGGGAGGTTCAATTGATGACATGAGGAGTACTACAGGTTACTATTTCAGCTTTGGCTCAAGTCTTTTCTCATGGTGTTCCAAGAAACAAAATGTTGTGGCTTAAAGTACAGTAAAGGCAGAATTTATTATAGCCAATGCTTGTATAAATCAAGCAATTTAGTTCAAAAAAATTCTTGTAGACTTATGTATGAAGCAAACTGAACCTACAAAGATTTTTGTAGACAATCAAGTTGTTATTGCAATTTCAAATGATCCTATTTTCCATGGAAAAATAAAGCACTTCAACATAAAGTTGTACCACTTGAGAGAAAAACAAAAGGATGGTGAAATCAAGTTAATTTATTGCAAGATAGAGGAGCAGATTGTAGATTTGTTGACCAAATCCCTTTCAGAAGCAAGATTTGAAAACCTAAGAAACAAGTTAAATGTCTGCAAATACTAAGGCAGGGAGGAGATTGTTGGAGTTGAGCACGTGCCTTAGTCGTAGAACTAGTCTTTAGAAATTTGTTATTTGTTGCTTATTTTAGGAGTTTGTTATGATGTAGTTACTTATGTTTAGAAAATAGTTGTTAATTCTTATCTCTATATATTCAATAATAAAAGGCTGTAGATATATGGTCTTTTGATACATATATTAAAACTACAAAAATAATAAAAAACACTAAGATAGGAATACAAAGATTTCAAAGCCACTGATTGAAGAAAATATAGTAACTTTAAGAGGACTTGCAAGGTTGCAACACCAAAAAAGAGAGATAGAGAGAGGTTCAATACTAAATAATCTTGTTCATTAAAGTAAATTAGAAAAAAGACAAGTGACCTCGCCTGAATGGAAACATATAGTTGAAGTAATTGGAAGCAGACTAAAACATTCTTATACAAGACATATTTCAGCAATCTCTCATCTACAATGATACACTAGAAATGATGATAACATAATAGAATCCATAAGAGAAATTTTAGTATATTAATCAACATCTGCCCTAATTAAGCCTGTGATCAAAGCAAATGAAACTAACGACTGCCTTTTAAGGCCCAAAAGACGTACAAATACATTCATTATATCCAAAACAAACTAATAAAAGAAGTAAAGGTCCTATAAATTAGACCCTATCTTGGACCTGAGATATTTTGTGAAGAAATATAAGAAAAAGCAGTTTGTGAACCACTGGCTGTAATGGTTGATTTTTGTGTTGGTTGATACATCTCAGAGTCATTCTCATTTTCCTCAGCTATCATGGAAGCCTCTGTAAACCTACGCCCATAAAAGCGCAAGAAATTCAAAGATTGAATCCTTGGGTGGGCCAATGGTGTGGCACCTTCCAACATGCCGACAACAGTAGCCATGTTTGGCCTAAGTGTTGGTTCTTCATGAACACAACACAAGGCAACCCGCACTAGTTTCTCTACCTCCTCATTTGCAACACGCCCTTCTAATCTTGGGTCAGCAAGCTCAAGGTACCTACCTTGCTCATGCATCTCTAATGCAAATAGTGGAAAATAAACCAATCCAGTCACTGAAGATGTCGATGAATAACCACCATTACTGTTACTGTCATCCATGCTGTGACTTTGTGACTTTAAAGAGCAATTTTTCCTTCCACTCACCAGTTCAAGCAGTACCATTCCATAACTATAAACATCAGTTTTCTCTGTGATTGCAGAGTTAGTAAGCCACTCGGGAGCTAGATAACCACGAGTACCTCTCATTGTTGTGAATAAACCAGACTGTTCAGGGCTAAGGAGTTTTGAAAGTCCAAAGTCAGATATCTTAGCCTGAAAGTGATCGTGCAAAAGAATATTCTCAGGTTTGATATCACAATGAATGATCTTTTGCTCACACCCACTGTGCAGATAGGCAAGTCCACGAGCTGTTCCAAGTGCTATATCAAATCTCTCTTGCCATTCTAAGACTGGTCCACCACCAAAGAGGGTGCGATCCAGGGAGCCACGGTTCATGTACTCATAAATCAACAGACGTTGTCTCCCTTCAACACAAAACCCTTTCAGTTTGACCAAATTTACATGGTGAATATTTCCAATAATTGCAATCTCAGTGCAGAAATCTTTTTTCCCCTGATTCCCCAAATTCACTATTTTCTTTACTGCCACAATGCTCTTATCGGCCAGTACTCCCTTGTACACAGCACCAAATCCACCTGATCCGATTAGAGTCTTAAAATTATTCGTGGCCTCCTCAAGTTCTTCATAATCAAACCTTTTAGGTAAGCCTGGAATATAAAAGGCAGAGAGGTCCTCTGAAGAATATGAGTTGAATTTACCTAATTTTATGTCTTTTGTCTTGGACATTTTCGATCTTCTCAACCAAAGGAAACCTAGAGCCATAAAAAGAATGAATACAGCAATAGGTAATAACACCAGAGCAGCGGTCGGAAACTCTTTTCTTTTAGAATTAGGAGTATGATCAGCAGAAGTAGTGGCAGATACAACAATAGTTTTAATGTAGCCCAATAGGTTACTTCCACCACTACTGCTTGACATAATAGAACCCAACTCATTTTCAAGCACGTAGCAGGAACCAGACGAATTTTCATAGAAAATTCCCAAGCACGAACAATTCCTAGAACACAGATCTTGGCAGACAGTTAAGTTCACTCCATATCTTATCGGATCAGAGTAAATATTGCCGAAGTACTCTATACCATTCCCAAGTTTCAAATATGAAATAGCTGAAGAGTTTGATTGACTATCATAGTCAGATGAATTACAAGCCAGTGGCAAAGAATAGGAACCATTGGTAGGTACGCAAGCGGAAAAATCATGTGAGCCTGCATGAAAGTTTGGAGGACAAGAGCAAGTAGGTGTAGATGATGTACCTGTGGTGGTATCAGTACATAATCCTATACTACCACAAATAAAGGGAGTTTGACAACCATCTTCTGGCCCCACAAATTCTTGCTTCCAGTTATTACCGGAAAAGCTTCTGACAGTAAACTGGCCACCAATAGCCAATTTGACAATTCGGAAATCTGCCAGAGGCAAGACAACCTTAAACACAGTCACAGTCACTGTTCCATCACTTCCAATGAGATTAAGACCTGTTCTGTTTATGGCCATGTATTCCACCATATAATTTGAATCCTTAAAGACGTTTGCAACCATCGACAACTTCCAGTATGTCTGTCCATGCCACTGAAGTATTGCATCAGATGCAGAAATTCTCAGCTTATAATCGCCAGTTGACAAGTCCGAATCTGATACAGCACTTGACAGCGAGGTTCCAACAGGTAAGTGCTGTCCAATAACAATTGTGTCTGTTGGATAGTGGAAGCTTTCCCAAAGAGAAACATTGGAACGATCAAGTAAGACAACGTTGCCCATGTCAGTTAGTTGTAATGCGTATACTGGTGATTTCAATGGTGGAGTTGACCATTTGAGATTTCCATCATGATCAACAATAGTAAGCCCGTTGACAGTGAGATTCATTTGACCCGAATCTGAGATGGGAGCCTCACGATTAGCAGACCAAATGATGGTGTTCGATTCCCCATGAATGACACACAAATAGAAATTGGTTTGTTGACCACCAGGATTGAATATAGCAGCCTTAAATGTTCCATTGGGGGATGACAAGAAGGTGCCAGAGTTATCAATGAATTGAAGATGTGAAGCAGTGAAATTTGCATTGATATAATCGGAGAAAGTGTAAGCAGAGACGACAGAAAAGAAGAGAAAAATGTGAGAGATATAAAAGATAGTTGCCATCAAGTAGTTTGAGGAAGTACAGAAGTGAGAGAAGCAAGAGATGGGTTTGATGAGGAGAGAAAGGGAGAGAATGGAATTGGTCAGTTTGAGTGTTCCCCATTTCGTTTGTTCCTATACAATTACTCAGTTTTGCGTTGACTAATGAACCTCCTTGCCCTTGTCTCTACCAAATTGATTCCAATTGATGATGAAGATGGAGATTATTAATTAGATGGTGATTACACAAGATAGGTAGGTACTGAAGAATAAAAATTTCAAGGGTGGAAAGTCAAAGCGGTCGAACACCTCAACGTCATATCTCTATCATATCAAAACTCACATCATGTTATCATAGTAATGTTTTTAAATGCAATGCCTAGTGCCTACAACTACAATCATTGAGGTTGAGTTATATTTTAAGTTGTGAAACTTGGTAGCCCGCCTGACCAAAACAACGTCTTTTTGATCACTTGAATTTGGCCTGTCTGGTATTACAGAAGTGCTATTGATTTGATAGCTCAACGAGTATCCTTAAGAGTAATTTATTTTTATTATGGATGTTTATATAAAAAAACACGTTATGTGTAATATTATAAAAACAAAGTTATATCTTTAAAGAAAAAAAATAACTTAATACTTTTGGCGTGCTGGGTGATGGACTTTAAGAAAGAGGGTCAATATGTTGCTATATCTATACTAATAAATTATTTGGCCAAAAAAATATATTGAAAGTAAACTTCAAGAATAAATAAGAGCATGGAACATCATAATTCGTTTGTTTATTTAATATATAAACAATAGGCAAGGTCCTCGGGAAGTGACGAGCCATGTGATGGTTGTCAATTTGCATTCTCTGCACTCTGCATTTAGACATTTATTTGATTTTAAAACTTTATGTTACTCTATAAATAATATATAATATAAATTAGGGTTATTTAATTCTTTTATTTTTTAAAATATAATAATAAAATTTTGACATGTATTGAGTCTATTAATTATTATTGTTATTAGTATATAAACAATGTTAAAAAAAATACGCATTACAAATTAACAAGATATAATTAATATTTTATTATTTATATCCACAAAATTCAATATTTTATTTTCATAATCATCTTTATAAGTTAACCTAAATTGATATGAGCTGTGGTTTTATAAGGTTAAAATTAATACTGTTTAAAAAAAATTAATGAACTGGTAATGACTCTTGCCTAATCAATCTTTAAAATTGATCTTAAAAAAATTAATCTAAAATTGGATAAATCAATCAAAAATAGCATGAACTGATCAAAATTGGATGATTTCATAATTCAATCAGTTTAAAAAATAATAATTTTTTTCATATGTTTTCTAATCTTATGTAACAAAAAAAAAACACAAAGAAAAAATAAAATATAAAAGAAAATAAGAAAAAATGAAGAGAAAAACAAGAAAAAAAAAGACAATCAATGGTTTGTATATAATGACATTTTTTATTTAAAAAAAAATGGTAAATAATTTATTGATTTGTCTTAAAAAGATAATATATTTTATATTTATTTTATTTTTATGTAATCAAATTATGTAGAACACCTATTATTACACTTAATTATAATTTAAAATTAATATATAATATTAATACCAGTTCAACCATATTGAATCATTGAAACATAAATTAATATCTTGATTGTTCAATGATGGAACCAATTTTTAAAACATTAAAAATTTGTGTTTAGTTTGTGAAAACATTTTTAGTTTTCATTTTTTCTTTTTATTTCTTAAAATTATTTTTTCTTTTTAAGTTTTTAAAATTTTTAAAACATGTTTGTTATAAAAATTTAAAATTTTGTTTATATTTATTTTTAATTCAAATGACTTAAATGCATATAATAATTTATTAATTTTTAAGTTTGATTATTATCAAATTATAATATTTATATGATTAAAGAATTTATTTCTTAAAAATTATAAAAATAACACTGATATTATTTGAAAACGTTGAGAACGTGTTTTAGACATTTTTTATTTTCAGCTTATTTTTCAAAATATTTTTAAAAAGTATTTTTTTATTAATTTTTATCCAATGTATTTTTAATCATATTTTTTACTTTTAGTGAAAATAAAAATAAAATGTAGTAAAAGCGCGCACCCTTAAGATTTTGTCTTTTTATCATTAATAATTTTTTTTTGGTAGGGGAAGTAATTTTTTTAACTAGATGTCACCAATCATGTATAAATTTCAAGCTGAATAACTCTGGTTAAAACATTACTGAATATTGATATACGAGCTAATTAAGAATGTCAATAAATTTTCAAAGCTGCTAAACAATTAAATTATCACAACGTTTTAATTTCATTTGAGTTTGTTTTGTTAATTTAGTTGCGTTCTAGTATAAATAAATTTTCTTGGACTATATATATAATTTTTGTCGTTAATGATAAATAAAAAATAGTTTGGTTAATAACAAAATTATCAATTAATAATAATTAAAAAATAAATCTTTGTGTAACATTAAAGGATAAAATATTGAATGTAACCAATTTCTAATAATAATTAATTTCTTTCCGACAAGTTTCGTGCAGCACAACCACGGCCGTGAGGGCGGAACCTGCGTGGCAGTGTCCATGTTGCTGTTGCGTGTTGAATCTTGAATTATGAAACAGTCTTTATTTGTTTATTTTATTTATTTATTATTATTTATCTAGATAGGATACGTAAATCATTCAAATTCTTTATCGTTTGAAAATTTAAATAAATTTATTTAATTAACAGTAAATTATATATAAAAAATTTGTTAAATATATTTTAAAATAAATTAATGATTTAGTTCTTAAAAAATATATATTCTCTGAATTTAATACTTAAAAGATATTTCAATTTGATTCTTGAAATATTAATTTTTAATATATTTAGTTAATAAAATAAATAAAATTTAATTAAAAATAATATTAACAAATTTTAATTTGACTATTAAATGATGAATTTAATTATATTTAATAATAAAAAATAAAATATATCATATTTATAAATTAAATAGTATCAAAGCATACAATTTATATATTTTTATGTGTAGTTTTGTAAATATAATATATTTCATTTTACAAATTATATATCATCCAATTAAATTATTTATATTTTTTATTGAATAACTATCAATTCTGTTAATTAAAAAATTAAATTAATGAAAAAATATTTTTTTAATAATTAAATTAATACATTTTATTTTTTAATGACTAAATTAAAAAATATATATATTTTTTAAAATTAAATTATTAATTTACTCTATATTGTATATATGTTAAACCTATATTGCTTTAGATTTTTTCTATCATTAGGCTTGAAGCAGATTTATTTCTTGGACATATTTAGGTGCTGCCACATTAGCTACCAAGCCTACCATAGTCAACGTCAACGTGGAGGTTTTTCTACTAATATAGGCTATACAATACGTGAAATTAACCATTTTCCCAAATTCCTTAATTCTTTATTCAAGTGTGTTCCTTACAGTGATTGTTGGTTGTTGCTCTATTATACGCCTCACGTTTTAATTTTGAAAATGTCGTTTGATTACCATATTTTAAGTTGATTTTGAATTAATCTGCTTACACCTGTCATTTGGATTGATGCAACTATGTTACTTTATTTATACACTTTATTATGCATAATAAGTACAAAGAATTAGAAAGCAGTTCTAAGGGAATTTTATTTTTAAATCACAATTGGATCATTTAAATTTTTTATATGTGTTGTTTTTATTAAAAAGCTTATAATAAATATTAAAAAAATAATTAAACCTATGTCTCATTCAAAATAAGTTAGGATGTGTCTACTCATTTATTAAGTAGTCTAAAATTTTAAAATGCATGTGAGAGTAATGATTATTAGAAGAAAATAAAATATATATGTAGTTTTTATATTTTACCATCAAGGTTTTTTTTAACCATAAAATAATAAATATTTTTTTAATAAATTAACACTCATAATTAAGTGTTTTAAAAAAGATTTTTTAAGTATGTATTTGTTGTTGTCTGGGTTGGGCCTAAAATGACTTGTTGTGAGGCCCAAATTACCCCGATATGCTGGGCAGGCCATAGCGAGGGCCCGTTATATATTATCTGGGATCTGGTAAGCAGTCTCCCCAAGATAAAATTTTGGGCCTCGGATAACATACTCCGTTAATAATGCCCCCATAGTTTTGTTACTTTATAAAAAATTTTAAATTGATTTAAGGTAAAGTATTTTTATGTATTTAAATTTTATATTAATTTTTAATTTTATTTTTAAATTTTTTATGATCAATTTTTTTTAAAGTTTCGAATCTTAATGTCTTTTATCTATGACCTAACACAATATAATTTATTAACAAAAAAAATAATGTGATAATTAATAATAAATTTTAAGAGTATAAATAAAAATTTGATAATAATTAAATATTAAATAATAATATATATTTATAAATTATAATATTTTTACTCTTACTAAATTATTATTTAATATAAAAATAATTAAATTTTTAATAAATATTTTATATATAATATGAACAATTTTATTAAAAATTTAATATTTTATTTTAAATATAATATAATATTATTATTTGTTATTAATAATTTAAATTTATATTAAGTTATCAGATAAAATTAATTATAATTTAAAATTTTAAAAATAAATTTAATTATACAAAAATTTTAAAAATAAAATTAAAAATTAATTAATATAAAATTTTAGAACATAAAATATTTTTGTGAAAGTATAAAGTAGTCTTACAATGCACTCCATGTACCACGTGGCTGATAGATTACCAATAAAGCAAAAGAAAGCTTGTGAGGGCCTATTTAGGATAACATATCTAATTGAAACTCAGGTGCATTTTATGCACGCTAGCTTAGCTAGGCACCTTTGTCCCTTACTATTCTCACTTATTTTCATTTCCAAGTTATTCTCATATATCGGCTTCTTCAACAGAAGGCATTAACGGGTAACAACTAACAGCAGCTGAGAACATGATACTTGATTATTTACCGGTTTAAGTTGAAGAGAATAAAATTTTAAAAATTTTTAATTTTAATAAAAAATTTAAGATTTTCTTTAACTTTTATAATTTATTAATTTTAATACACAAAATAAAAAAACTTTAAAAGATTTAAATAAAAAAATAAAAATATTATTTAACGTTTATTTTTTTCCTATTTTTTATCTTTTAATTTTTTCTCTTCTCTTTTATTTTATATTCACAAAAAAAGTTGTTAAATATATATCTTACTATATATTATTAGTATATTAATCAATAACATTCAATTCTTCATATTTTAAAATAAAAGACTCACATAATAAATAAAATTAATGCTCTTAAGATATTGACTAATTAAATTTTTTTAATTTATTAATAAAGTTTTTAAATATTAAAAATTATTATTATTGACGATTTTAAAATTGTAAATTATTATTTATTTTATTAATTAATAAAAAAACTTAATCTAGTTAGTAAAACAAAGGTACACGTGACACAAAATTAATCGAAGAAAAAAAAAAAAGATAATCCATTTCAACGAAGAATCCGCAAAGGGCCAATCCAGAGAAACTCGTGTCGCAAGATCGATGCATCTCAAATTTCACTCGCACAGAGCTCACGTTGTCACACACTTAGTGCCCTGCTATGTTGCCCCATATACTGTTCCACTTCCACGGAGCAAAGGACAGGAAATTTAAAAAAAAAAAATGGCAGAAGGGAAAGATAAGAGATAGGAAGGGAAGTTTTGGATTTAAGATATGAGAGATTTAAGAGGCAGGAAAAGAAAAGAAAAGAAACGAAAAAGAAAAAGAAAAAGAAAAAGAAAAAGTAAGAAGTTAGGAGGAGAGGGGAAGAGGAAGAGTTAGAGGGGAAGAGCGACAAAGGTATGGAGAGTCGGCGCCCCATGTTCCCGCCGACCAATCATAATGTCCTTAATTTTTCCACCTTCAAGCTCTACACTTAACTCCTCTCTCCTTTACTAACACTTTCATAAACCCTCTATACACCCCTTTCGATTCTCTCTGCCTCTATTTTTGTTTTCTTTCTTTCTTTTGTTTTCGGTTCTTCCGTGTATCAATTTTTTTATCTCAAATAGCGGAAGACTCCTGAAATTTTTTTACTCTACGTTTTCAATCCCCTGTCCTTTGATTTATATTTTTCCCCTTTTCAGTTTGTTTTTCTAATTTCTTCGTACAATTATGAGGGCCGCTGTTGAACCATCGGTGGTGGAGAGGTTAGATGACGGGGAAAAGGATAAGAAGAAGAAACGCCGATCCAATCGTCGATCCAAACAAACTTCTACATCCTCAGGTACCTTTTTGCTTCATATGTGTACTTCAGTTCCTTCCTTTTCTGAGTTTTCTGATTATAATTGGAGAGTCTTAGATATTTCTGCATCTAGGTAAGAGAACAAAGTTCAACTCCCTTCTCCTTAGGTTTAAGCCTCATTGTTAGGAATATGGGCTTATTGGGGCTAACTGGCGGGGCATGTTTTTCTTTTAGTTTATCTGTTAGAGGATGTGATTTTCGGTTGGGCAGGAAGAAATGGGTTTCTGTTGGTACTTTTCTCCTTGTCACTGTCAGGTTGTTTTTGGTCATCCCTGCTCGTTTTGTCGGTAGCATTGTTACCGGTTTCTCTTCCTATTTTGTTACCACGAGGAAAGTAAATCCGCAAAGGATTAGAAACGTTTGCTTTATAACTCAAAGTGGGATGTTCTTTTCACGTCTGGGTAATAAACAGATCCATGGCCGTCTAGGCTTCACTGCTACACTTCGATATGGATCTTATTGTTGTTCGTTTTCAGTGGTTCCAACTTTCAATTTTTAGTGGACATAATCTTGCAAATTCAAGCAATGCAAAATGAACTATAGCGGGTCAGTTTACATGCCACTTAAGCTTTGTTCTTTTAATCTCAAATACTGAGTACTATATGTATTTCTGAAGCAATTCCAATAAATTTTCTCAATTGGAAGCGTCTTCTGTACTACTTTTATTGGCAAATTGTTTCTCGTACTATTTTGTAATAAATGAATAAACACCATATGTAATTCATATTTTCTTCGCTACCCCTTACAATTTGCCCGTTATGATAGCATCTTGTAATTCAGTCAACAAGATACATGGGGTGTCATCGGAGTGCTTGGGAAACATTAGGACACCTACTCAAGCAACTGCTTTGTCAAACAACTCCTCATTGAAGCAGCAGGAAGTCTCCCCTAATGAGCAAGGGCTGTCCACAGCATCAAATGTAGCTTTCACTTCAATGCCACCAATGCATATCAATGAGCATCAAATGGACCCTGTGGATTTGCAAAATATGCAAGGAGTGTGCTCAAAGTCATCTTCTGAGCCAGTTGGATCATCAGGAACTTATATGAACACAGATTTGTTCCCTTCCAGTCAGATGGGGGCTTGTGCCCAGCGAAAATATTTTAGTCCACACTGGTCAATGGAGGCTGTTGAGAAGGCTTTAGATGTCAGTATAGTAGGCTTCTGTTTACTGAAAATGTCAAGTTGCAACAATTGCTAACAAATAACCTTTGGTTACCATTTTGTTTCTTCTGCAGAAGGGTGATGTTTTTAAAGCTCTTTTTCGTGTCAATGCCCACAACAGACTTGAGGTTTTACACATTATATAACTTGTCTTTTTTGGTCTGGGTTAAATTTATTGGCTGTTTAGAGTGTTTTAGGGCTTCTAATGCATTACTTTGATAATTAACGTTTTTCTCTACATGCAGGCATATTGTAAAATTGATGGAGTGCCAACAGATGTTCTCATTAGTGGAATTCCTGCCCAGAATCGAGCTGTAAGTATGGAATTTTTTCATAAGGTCTACTTTAGGTGTTTTTTGATTTAAACAGAAAGATGTTTCTTACTTGTATGCAATTGATCATGTTGGCTACTAATATTGAAACCATGGTGCTGTCTTTTGCGTGGACTGAGATCCTTGTGGGCCTGCATTAGGGGTATCTACAAAGGTTCATATTCATTTTTTATGAGTGTTCATTGTTTCACTTTATTAAATTATTTGTGTTTATTATTTATGAGTGTGTGTATTGAATTTTATAGATGTTATTTATTCTACAATGTGCCTCATAATGCTTGTCTTTGTCTTTATTTTGGTGGTGGTTGGTGGGTTGGAATGAAACCCTTTGAGTTGTCGACCAATTACAATCTATTTTCTGAGCGTGTGATGTGGCAGATTATGTTTCTACTATGGCATGGCTTTTAGATGGAGTTTTGGATAATTGTTATCATAATATGTGTCTTGTACATCTAGCTGGAAGATGCGTCTGATGATTGTTCTGCATAGGTTGATGGTGATATTGTTGCAGTGAAGGTTGATCCTTTGTCCTTGTGGACTAAAATGAAAGGATCAAGTGGTACTGGTAATATTTCTGCGCCACTAGAAGATTGTCACCTCCTCACAGAAGATGATGAAGTAGCTGGTAACATATCTATAGGAAAAGCTAAGGTAGATGCCAATTATGAGTCTGCTAATTACAGAAGCTGCCCTGATGAAAACAAGGAGGATGCAAATGACAACCATTTGGATCCACTTGGACCTACTAGTCACTATGGTCTTGATGCTGCTTCTGATCCCATAAATATTGGTTCTTGCAGTGGGCATTGTGAAGTTACTAATGCAGTGGAAAAGATGTGTTTGTTGATTAATTCTTTCCCTTCTAAAAGACCAACTGGCAGGGTGGTTGCACTTGTTGAGAGATCTCCACGTCGTGAGGCTGTTGTTGGCCATCTTAATGTTAAGCAGTGGGTTTCTTTTAGGGACATACACAGAAAAGATGCAAAGAAGAGTAGAAAATCGGTTTCTGAGCATGAGTACATCCAGTTGACACCAACCGATCCAAGGTTACCAAAAATGATGCTCCTTTTTAGAGATTTGCCTAACTCCATAAAGAAAAGGCTGCAAAGCGGGGATTCAACAATTGAAATGGATCTGGTAGCTGCACGAATTGATAACTGGGTTGAAGAAACTCCTTGTCCACAAGCTCTCATCTTGCATGTTTTTGGACGAGGTGGTGAAATTCAGTCTCAATTAGATGCAATTCTGTTTGAGAATGTAATTTGTGTGTCTGAATTTTCACCTGAAGCTATGTCTTGCCTTCCATTTGTTTCTTGGGAGGTGCCACAGAAAGAATTCCAAAGTAGAATGGATCTTAGAAATTTGTGCATATTTACCATTGATCCTTCAACTGCTACTGATCTGGACGATGCACTATCCGTTGAGAAGTTATCTAATGGAAATTTTAGAGTAGGTGTCCACATTACTGACGTTTCGTACTTTGTTTTACCTAACACAGTGATAGATAGAGAAGCTCAGTCTAGGTCAACAAGTGTCTATATGTTGCAAAGTAAGTTACCAATGTTGCCAGCATTGTTTTCTGAGAATATAGGTTCACTAAATCCTGGAGTGGATCGACTTGCGGTTTCCATGCTCCTGGACATAAACCTTGCTGGGGATGTTGTAGATCAATGGGTTGGCCGTACTGTGATACATTCTTGTTGTAAGCTTTCATATGAACATGCAGAGGACATTATTGATGGGATTATTGATGTTGAAAGCTCGAGCACAATAGGAAATCACTATCCTCAGGTGCATGGCCATTTTGAATGGCCTGATGTTATCACATCAGTGAAGAGTCTTCATGAAATTTCAAAAATTTTGAAAGATAAGAGGTTTAATGATGGGGCTCTACAGCTTGAAAACCCCAAAGTTACTTTTCTGTTTGATGAATGTGGAACTCCTTATAGTTGTATGCTCTCTGAACGGAAAGAATCAAATTTTCTTGTTGAAGAATTTATGCTTTTGGCTAATAGAACAGCTGCTGAAGTCATATGTAGAGCATATCCTGATCATGCTTTATTGCGGAGGCATCCTGAACCTAATTTGCGGAAGCTGAGAGAGTGTGAGGCATTTTGTCATAAACATGGTTTAGAACTGGACACATCATCATCTGGCCATTTTCATTTGTCATTAGAGAAGATCAGGAAAAAGCTCAAGGGTGACCCTACACTTTGTGACATTCTTATTTCCTATGCTACAAGGCCAATGCAGTTGGCTTCTTATTTCTGTAGCGGGGATTTAAAGGACAATGAAAATGGTTGGGGTCATTATGCACTGGCTGTCTCTGCTTACACTCATTTTACATCACCTCTGCGTCGGTTTCCTGATATTGTTGTTCATCGGACACTACTTGCTGCTATAGAAGCTGAGGAAATGTATCTGAAGCATCAAAAGACATTTAAGAAGGAAGAGGGAGTGCAGAATAAATATTTCACTGGTTTGAACTTTGGTAAAGAAGCTGCAGAATCTGTGGAAGGTAAAGAAGCTTTATCAGCTGCAGCTTTGAAGCATGGAGTTCCGAGTTCTGAATTACTTGCAGATGTTGCTTCTTATTGCAATGAGAGAAAGCTAGCTAGTAGAAATGTCAAGGATGCTTGTGATAAACTCTACATGTGGGCTCTCCTCAAGAATAAGGAGGTAAATCTTTTTCAAATCATTTTGCTAAGATAATTTTTATTTTTTCATGCACTTCTACATTATTTGATCATTTTTATTATTGCAGTAGAGGACCACATTCTAGTGCATGCTTGATGTGAGAGTGATTAGAACTCACTACTTGAAGAATGCTTTCTGCGTTGTGCTTGTTATACTGATTTTGGCCAGTGACATTTTATCTGGCTTAAAAATTCTTTTGAATTTCATCTTGTTCTAATTTTTGCTTGGGGAGAATTACCTTTCGTGGTTTCATTTTTTTTAAGGAAAAAAAAAACTCTGAAGTATTGTGTAAACGGACGTCTTTTTTTGAGTGATTTGGTCCTGACCATGTAGGAAATATAATCTAATAACTCATGATGTCACCAAGATATCTTTTTATATTGACGTGATTTTTGGATATAATGCCAACCTAACTGTTAAATCAACTTATCTCTATTTTTCTATCGTGTTTTATGCCTATGCCTCATTCGTGAATATTTTACTCAGCAATTTAAGTTGGCTCGTCTTCTGTTCTGCAGGTGTTATTATCAGAAGCAAGAATATTGGGACTTGGTCCAAGGTTCATGTCAATTTATATTCAAAAGCTAGCTGTAAGTGACTTCTAACTGCATGCATTTCTAGGTTGCATTGTTAAGAGCGAAGGGGTCAATATGACTTAACAAAATTGTTTCTTTTGAAGAGGAAAAGCTTCTGGATCATCATTGGTATTTGAAAAGGGGTTAAAACTTAAAATAGGTGTTCAGAGTCAAAACTCAATATTTTGAAAGATAGCATATGATAACAGGAAGTTTATTTTATTGCGGGGTGGATTGTAAGTTGTAACGAATGAATAAGCTACATGTTCTGTGATGGAAAGTACACTATCCAAGTGCTTGCTGAAAGAATAAGATACATGAATCATTGCTTGCGTATATGCAAGCATCAAGGACATAAACTATATAATACCATATGCATTAACTATTTTCCAGTAAGTTTAAAATACAAAAAATTATGCCCTAGACACAAAACATAGAATTTGCAAATTTTTTCAACTTTGTCAATAAATAATTATAGATTTTCTCTCAGGAGGTCTTGCTTAATCTATGTAAGATGTAACTTACAATGCTATATTGTACTCTTTTATTGCATTTTCATGTAGCCATTCTTCTTGTTTCTGATTCTTTTGTGCCTTTTCGTATTTAGATTGAGCGACGCATATATTATGATGAAGTTGAAGGCTTGATTGTTGAATGGCTTGATGCGACTTCCACTTTGGTGCTTAGCAAGTGTACTAACAAACGTGCATTAAGGAGAGGTAGCACTGGTAAATGGAGGGCATTTGAAGAAGTTGTGTCGCTCTCTTGTCCATATGACTCAATGGTTGCTATAGATGGTACTAATGAACGAGATGCAATTAATGTGGGAGATGGTATTGCTACTATGCACAGGGATCTCATTTCCAGATCAGACAGTTCGGGGACTGAAATTGACCATGCTGTTTTTCCACTCACTCTGCGTCTTCTTTCAACAGTTCCAGTAGCACTACATGCTGTTGGTGGTGACGATGGACCTCTTGATATTGGGGTGAGGTTGTACATGAGCTCATATTTAAGTTGGTAGTTTTGAAGAGGGAGATCTAGTATGCAAAGATGAGTCTGACAGAGCTTTTTATGGGATGGCATAGTTCCACTGTAGATAGCAGTAGTGTATAGTTGGGCATAGATGGGGAAATTATATGGTCTAATTTGCTAATGCTTTATGATCTCGGTTAATCAATAATTTGGGGGTGTAGATAAAGATGAGGATTTTGTTATAGCTTCGGCTATGGTGCCTGCTTTTAACAGAAAGCTGCTTGCAGAAATGGAATAGGCCCTTGTTTTTGTTGGCCGATTCCATCTACTTGGTTAACATTTGCCTATATTCGGTTCTCCGATAGAGGCCGAGAGCCAAAAGTTCATACTTCCTTTATATTTTGGTTTGACTGCAGCCCAATAATTTTTTTGATTTTGGGTGGCCGCTTCCTTGTATTTGAAATTTGATAAGCCTTCTGTATTTGTAACACTTATTATGTTATGGTCGTCCCTCTTTATTTATTCCTGTCTCTTATTGGTTTTGAAGCTTTCAGATTGATTCAGGGAAACGGATATGTATGTTCCTGCGTTTAATTATGCTACCAAGTTACCACCAAAAAAAAAAATACCGAGAACAAAGCGTAACTTAGCAGAAGTCAGAAGTCGAACGTGAACCGTTAATCATGGACTGATAGGGGAGTGTATTATATATTAATTAACACTTAACTTTGTCCAAAAGAAAGTTAACACTTGACGCGAGTTTTTTGAGTTCTTTTTTCTGAAAAAAATTTTAACGAGGTGCTTTCGAATACCTAAATTCAATTTTTGAAGATAATCCATCAATTGATGAAGTCAATCGACATGGAATGGAAGTGTGCCATTTAGACCGTGTAAGGTTGGTTGCCAGATGGATGGGTGGGAAGAAGATAAAAATTGGTTAAATTTTTTTTGTGATTTTTATAGTTTTGTTTTATTTTTTAATTGGGCTTTTGTAGTTTAAAATTTCTAATTGAGTTTATAATTTAATAAGTGTTTAAATTAGTCTATGTTATTTAATTTTTATTAAAATTATATTAAATTTTATTAATGTTGTTAATATATTTTATCTTAAAAAAATGTATTATTTATGTTAATAAAAATAAAGAAATAAATAATAATATAAAAATAACTTATATATATGATATAAAATATAATTTATATTAAATAATATGAATAAATTAATTTGAATTAAAATAATTTATAATTAATATATTAACAAAATTTAACATAATATTAACAAAAATTTAAAGTAAAAAATAAATTAAATTTTATTAAATTATAAAAAATTTAATTAAAAATTGAATAAAATTATAAGAATTTAAAAAATAATTTCATCATCTACTTCTGATATTGAAAAAATACAATTACGAAAATTCTTAATTGGTAATAATAAATATATTTTAAAATTAACTATTTATATTTAATATTTAATAATACTTTAAATAAAATTATTTTTAAATAAAAAATATAAAAAAAAACAAAAAAAATTAAAGAAACCATTTGAAAAATCATTAAATTTGGTTTTAGAATTTATTTATTCAACTTACTAATGCAAATGATTTAAATCAATGGAATACATTTTTCATGTGCGTTTGGGAATTGTGGGGGCATGTTTTCATATTTGTCTAGAAATGGTTGCCGGCAAAAAAAGTGAGAAAACTAAAAGGAGAGAAAAAATTGAGGCATGAGAGGAATCGGCGGGCCGCTCTTATGCATCGGAGATCTCCTCAACGATGTCGGTGACGAAGGAGATATGGTTTCGGCTCACTCTTCCTCACTCTCTTCTTCTTCCTCTTCCTCGTCTGTTTCAGATCCAAAGCTCACTCCTCCATCTTCTGATCTCACCAAACTCTTCCAGGTTCTCTCCTTTGTGTTACTTTTATTACTGATTCAGATCTCTATTTCGACATCGAATTGAAATTTAACCTGAATCATAACTTTGATAATTTTGTGCCCTTCTATTTACTCTTAAGAAATTAAAGGTCTCTTTTATATATTGTCAAAACTTTAGACTCGCCTGACGGGTTTCATGTCATTTCAGGAAAACTACGAACAATTGAATAAAGCGCTTTCTGGGACAGACCATTCTTGGACTGCTCTGACGCTAAAGGTAATTCTAGTGTATCGGAAGCTATTAATATCATCGCATTGTAGATGAAGAAAACCTCATTTATGAAATGCTTAATTACGTTGGCTTAATGGCGCTTCTGGAATCTGGAGTATTCACTATTCACCTGCTGGACGCTGGTTATTACTTTCACCTTTTTATCACCTTTTTATTGTCCACACTTGTCCTTGGGCATTTTTTACATCTTCAACTTTGATGTACCGTCGATCCTCCTCACTATGAATCTGCCCTCTATCTTCAGTTTATTTGTTAAATTTCTTCAATTGTTTGGATTATCCAGCTATGCACAGCTCTAGAAACTGCAAACCAGCTGGTTCAGTCTACCAACTCAAATGTTGCATTGTTGTCAGAGAAGGTTGGAGAGCTTCAGAAAATTGTCAAGAGAGGAGACTCTGCCATAACAGCAGCAAAGGCAGTCCATGTTACTCCAGATGACGGCAAAGGTGCCTTTATTAACAATGAAAATTTCAAGTAATTCAGGTCTTGTAGAAACAAGGTTAATAAAATTTTACATGATATTTGATTGCTTGATGAAACAAAGATATCTTTGCTATTTAGAAGAAAGACATCCGAATTTAAAATGTATGAGAAGTAGTTTGAGTGTTATGATCACTGCAACTTTATAATTTAAGTTTTGTAGGCTCTTTTTCTTTGTGCTAATTTTTTTTTTAGTTTTTTTTTTCTCTTTCTGGTATCTTGGCAACATAAGCACAAAACTGGTGCCATTTATGTTAGTAGCAACGATACTTGTGTAGCATGTTAATGCTTAGTACCACTTTTCCTTCTATACTTCAAAGATTATATATCCTCCACCTCCAGTATGTGACCACCAAATTAAATGACAAATCACTTGAATATGGCGTAATTCTGTTAGGTCGTAAATATGGGGCACGCTAAATACGCGAAGTCACTTTAGTGGTCATGTAAGGCGCAATGAAGCTTATGAGCCAAGGGAAAAAAAGTGCAATAAAGCTTTATGGTTGTTCACGTGTTCTGGATGCAAAACTTAACTAATTCTATTGTTCTATCTCCCAAGTTAAATCTGTGATGTGTTGTTCCTGATGGGAGCGTAAATGCTGAAAATTTAATAAGCCATTCGCCATTATTTATTCTTCTTTTCGTAGTGAAGAAATTAATTGCTACTTTGTTCAGCCAGTTTGATGAAGCGGCATCCAGTTAAACTTACTGTCTGGCACAATAATTTTTCTATGTCAGCATAGCCTTGTCAAGTATTCTTCGTGAGCAAATGTTTTCGTCTACTTTTTCTGAAAAGGGCATTGGCATGATCAACTTGCGGCCTCGATTGACCTTGAACTGGAATGGAAAGCTCAATAGTTTGAGAGTTGAGACATGCATTTTGACCAAGAGCGTACTGAACATTTTGTATTGCTTAGATAATACCAAATTGTTCAGGGTGTACACACAAACATGCACGAATATATATATATATATATATATATATATATTGTAGTCCCAATGGGGTAATACCAAAACCAAACCATCTGCATTTGTTTCACCAAGTAGCCGTCCATTGATGAAAGTCTTTGGAAGGACTAACATGTGTCTTACTGACTCTTAGATTTAAATGAAGCTATATTTGCTGTACATTGTTCTGGACGAGAGGAAGCTGCATTGTCTTGAGACAAGTTCCTTTTTTCTTTATGTTGCTTCCACATTTCTTCCCTTGCTTAACAAATTCCTTTTTCTCACATCTCTTTCCTAAACTGAACCCTTCAATACACCTCATGCCAGCTTGGGTAGCTTCTCTCCATTGATATGCTCCTCGAAGTCCTCGATGGATTGATAGCTTAACTCCACACAGAGGCCACAAACACAGGCACAAAGCTTTATACGAAGGAAGAAGCGGTGGCAAAAGTACACCATTGAAGCCTTGAAATTCTTTCATATACTTTAAAATTATCTAGCAGCGGGGCCGCGAAGGGATAAGAGGTTACTACTAGTAGTCATTTTTTGGTGGAAAGAAAAGAACTGGAAATTGAATTCTCAATAGTAAGAGTAACCACTCAAAAAACCTAATAAAAAGCCTATGACAATATATCAAGTTCCTCAATACATATTTAACTTTTTACAATTCAATACTTAATTGAGTGTTCTAAAGAAATGTTCTACAAGTGATGATTTTGACGGAGAACTTAATAACAAGCACCAAAGAAAGTTTATCGCCTGTTAGGGATTTCCCAACGAGAAGTTGGAGTTAGAAAATCTCTTTTGTACAGAAATTGGAGTTAGAGAATCGCTTATGTACACTTTGGCTGAAACTTGAAAGTACTGAAGAAACTTGATGAAAACTAACCTTGGGAAAGTAAGCTTGGCAGGGATTAATCGGGTGCTACCCAAAAAATAACTGCTGTCGGTATATTCGAATGCTTTATCCAACGAAATGGGAAGAAGACAACAGGTAAGAACATGCCTCCATTTGCTCTCCATACTATTAGGTGTTGCCATTTGCTTAATCCAAAGATGATGTAGGCGAATCAGTGACATCATTAGACCTGAGCATTAACTTTTCCGGTTCAATTATTAATTCATTTCTACCACCTTGATAAGCACAAAACAACGGTGTTTTACTTGGTTGTAGCTTACAAGCTGCAAGCATGAAATATCGAGCAATGATAATAGTTGATGCAGCTGATAAGTACCGAAAACACAACTAGTGCATAAAGTTTATCTGTTTTAATTTTCATTTATTAAAGAATTTTTTTTGTTATTAAGTCAAAATTATCAATATTAATCAAAATATTTAATTTTACTTAATTCAAGAATTGCCTTTCAATTATGACTCAGTTTCTAACTTCAACTTTTACAATGAGACAATTAATATCGTGCTTTAGGCCGATTTAAAATTTTTTAAATTAAAAAAGTAATATATTTTTTAAAAGTTAAAAAAATAACAATGAACTCACACTAATAGGTATTTAACTTAAATGAGTTAGAGATCAAATATTTTTTCTTTATATTTATCTAAATATTAAAAAATATACTATTTCTTAAATTTAAATCATCAAATCTCTTTAGTCAGCCTTCTTAGTTTTACTGTTTGTGAGTTAAAAAAGATGATTTGCCCAGGATCCATCTTCACTTGCAATACAAAGAAATATTTGGCTTTTATATATCTTCATAGTCGGATCCAAAACTAAGTGGCTCTAAATTAATGATTAAATACACTGTTCCTTCGAGAAGTACTGATGAAACCAACTATATATTTAACAATAAATATACATTTATTTGGCCAAGAAAAAAGCTATATATTTAAGAATAGTTGGCAGGCATACAGAAGGAATTTTGCTTCCTAAATGATATAATATTGAGGTTGAGTTCAATAATTGAGTCTTTACCTACAAACCGAATGTCAAAGGAAGAGACAGTAAGAAAAACAAAGAATGATAGAAAATTGAAATGAAAGTGCAAAGCCACGAGCGAGAGTGTCGTGTTTCATAAATTCCCAACCTCAATATTCTCGCACGGACGTGCCGGTTGTTCCGTTAACTGCGCCCTTCCTCTTCAACACCTCATTAACAAAACCCACTTAGTCCTACTTAGCTAATCTAATTCAAACATTGCTTTTATTTTATGTAAAGTCTCTTCAAAATCGGTATAAATAACCAGAGTATATAATTACTATATACTAATAAGTTTGACATATATAAAAGTACATGTATTAGAATAAAATTAACATGGTGGGTGTGTCTATATTTGGCCACTTGCCACTTCCTGGCGAAATATATGTAAAGGCGCTATTGCTCAGTGAATTGCAGTCGTTCTAGTAACACAAAATGGCAATTAATTTTTATTTAAAAAAAAAAAATAACGGGGAATCTAGGCTATGTAGGCAAGATACAAGGAATCTCTATATTTTATTTGGTATATACGATATATTTTATGAGGAAGAAAGAGTTGACAAATTGAATATTATGTTTAACTAGTAGGATAATTTTCACGAGTTATACTAAAAAATTTCTACTTGTTAAAATTAATAGGCTTAGCTATTGACCTGGATATAATAATAGTTATATTTTCCGTTGCTTTCATCACCATGAATTTGTCCATGGATAGCAATGTTTACCATAAATATTAAGCTTTAAACAATCTCAATTGGAAAGGAATAATAAAACCCCTTGAGTTTAGATTTAAAGGATTAAAGAATGCAGTTATGCTCCAATGAAGCAGTAGTAGTGAAGAGAAATGAAAGAGAGCTAGCAGTGAAGTAATATTAATGTAAGTTGTGTTTAATTTATTACCCAGCGCATCCAATGATGAAGGATTGGCTTGTTCTAGCTATAACTTTTAGTCAAGTTTTTAATTAGTAATTAAGGACAATAAGAATCAAATGCTGGACTTCATTAATAAAGAAAATTTTAAAAGGTGAAGAAATCAAATTAAATGATGAATTTGCCATATATATTGTTTATTTCCTTTTCAAAGCAGATGCATGTGTGTTTTCAAAGTGTAGGGAAGTAATTCTAATTGAAGTATATATAAGACTATAACCGTCCATTTCAAGGGCATTGTACCCCAGATCAGTCGGCACCTAGGGAACACAATTTTGAATACCAAACTTCTTCACTGTTTGGTTTTAGCCTTTTAGGTGGCAGTCCAGTGATTAGATTATGTTATATACATAAACACCTAAGTATAAACCCTCTCTTTGTACTTTATTTTTAAAAATAAGTGAAGCACGTATGTTAAGATACATTGATAAACTCTGTTCAGTACTCATGCTTCATTATTTGTTAGACTTTAATTTTACAGAATTCATTATTAATTCGATAGAATTTGTCATATACATATGTAAATTAAGATCAATATATATATATATATATATATATATATATATATAAATATATATATATATAGTTTCAGCCCTGAAACTCATGCATACCTATATTGTAATAATTTAAAAATTTTTAATTTTATATAAAATAAAATATAATTTAAAAAATATGTGATAAAGAGAATAAAAAAATATAAAATTAAAATATATGACATGAAAATTTAAATTAATTACTTGTTATTATTTTATTATATTTATTTTAAAATATAAAAATTATTTTATACTTCATATTTTAAAACTTTTTAAAAATTAATATAAACTTTAATACATGCAAAACCATTAGTGTATATAATTATCTTTTAATTATTAAAATATTATATATATATATATATTGTAAGAATTAAAAATATTTTTAAGTCACATTAAACTTAAAATTAATTTTGTTGAGTTAGAATATTAAGATAAAATTTTCTTTAATAAATACATTTCTCAATATTTAAATTTATATCATATTCTAACCAAGGTGAAGCCGCTTGTTGGTTTGTTTATATCTACGTACTAACGATTTTTCATGATTTTTTTATAACTCAATTGTCATGGTTTGTCATGTATAATTATTTTCGATTGAAGTAAGTGCAAACTTACATCTCTTGTACTAATGATTTTTCATGATTTTTTAAAACCATAAGATGATTAATATTGCTTATTTATTCTTATTTCTTATCTTGGATATAATCTAATCTCCGTCTACGTGGACCAATCACGTAATAGTAGGCATTCTTAGTTTCATGAATCGAACTAAGCCAATGGGGTTGAGACGTCATCGTGCAAGTACAAATTATATAAATTCACGGAGATAAGGACGTGATATATATAGTATATATTAGTAAATTTGGCATGCATGTATGTTATTAGTACAAAAAACAAGTGGAATGTTATTTAAATTTTCATTCTTTTCGTAAGTTCCTCTCAGTTAACTTCTACTTTCTCATCTCACATCAATAGTATATTATAATATATACTTTTAGAGATTAAAAAAAATAAAACATTTCAAAACTATATAATATAATATATACTTTTTTTCTTTGTTGAGTTTCACTAAAGATATATATATATATATATACATATATATATTTTGGTGAGGTGAAAAGAAACACTAGACAATACAAGATTGGCGAAGGTAACCAACACCAACTATATATATTTTTCTGAAGATCACACAGCGAATGATCAATTCAGGAGATCGTAAAACATAGGGGAATGGATTCTGCGTAATTCAAAAAATAGTTCTCGACAATCTTGTATATTAAGTCTCTTTTATATATATATATATATATATATATATATATATATATATATATATATTAATTTCAATATGTAAAATGATACTTTTTAAATAAATTTTTTTCTCTAAATATAAGAACAGTCAATGATCTAGAGTCAAAACATAATAAGATCTAGAGATATAATCTCTCAAATCGTAAAAAATTAAAATTAAAATTTTTATGATTAAAAAAACTCCCACTTAATATCAAATAGTGACACAAAATCTCTAATAAAAAGATAAATAAATAAATATATATATATAAGTTATAGTTAGTTTATATATATATTATTCCTATAAAATAATTAATAATTCAGTGAGAATTGTAATTAATTTCTAGCACAAACTAGTCATCAAATATATGTATATAAATAAATGAGCTACAAATCCAAATTTATATGGGAAGTTAATAAATTATAAAATGCTCAAACTAACTCAGATCATCCTTGCCCACACAAGACAACCCAAAAAAAAAAAAAGTATTAAAGTAAAGAATTGTTGTGACCTTTTTGTAACTATGTCGTTGTTATTAGCTTCGATTAATAAAAAATAAGCTTTCATTAGTATTAACTATACTTCGGTGGTCTAGAGATGATGCGGCCTAATCATATAGAATTTGGATACTTTAAAATAGGGAGATGAAGTTTCTAATAAGAAAAAAAAATTTAGACTCTAATTAATTTAATGTAAATTTTTTATTTATCTCTCTCTTAATATTTTTTTTATCTCTTTTATATTTTAATAATTTCATCATGTAAAATATTTTAGAAGATCATTTTCCAATCATATATAACTATGGACTATAAATCTTATAAAGTGTAAATTTTAGTAAAATTGGAAAGTGTGGAGAGAGAAAGAAAAAAAATAAGAGAAAAATAAATTATGAACTTATCATATATAAATTATGACTCACTTGTATTATTTTCTTTTTTTTCTCTCTCTCTACTTTATAATTTTATCAAAATTTATACTTTAAATAATTCATACTCATAACTATGCGAAGATAAATCAAAATATGTCATCAATTGGCTGGATATATGGTGAAATTATTGTAAGAAAATAAAATTGGCGATTAGGACTTCTAATACTACAAAATTCTATCATTTAATATATCAGTACGAAAAATGCTTATACATGGAATACGCAAGAATTAAATAATTGAAATAAACACTATAGGGACGGTCAAGATGACCTGTCCCAATCAAATGGTATATAAAAATCATGAGACAATGAAATAAGCTGACGGAGTATTAAAAGTTTATTTTGAGGACAATCAATTATGCATGGAGTAATCTGAATTGTATATTTTCTATAACAAATTACATATAATTACGTTTCAGTTCAGCATATGTCATCTTAGCAAAATTTAAATAAAATGAATTGTTAAAAATTAGAGGAAAATAGATGAAATAAACCGTGAAATTAATATTGCTGTTGGTGCATGTCATTATCGTTGTGTACATATGAGGTAAAAATTAACCTTTGCCTACAACGCTTTTCCGCTACTGAGCTTTCATGTTGATGATTTCTATATGGGATGTGGTCAAAGTACTCATAAAAATAACCTCTTCAATTATATGTCCATCTCGAATTCTCGATTACTATTACTTTGTGTTGATATATATTTTGCATATTTGCTCCTTGTTTTTCACATTTGGCTCTTCTCTTAATAGATAATTTTAGAAGCTACATACGGTTATATATATGATCAATATACAATAGTCATACAACAACTCAAAATTTGGTTCTGATCGCTCTCAACCAAATATCTGACTAATTAATCTATCATCGCATTCTTTGTATACACATGTAATGTGATCTCTCCGTGTATATATAAATTTTTAGCTTTAAGGTAAAAGTATCTTTAATTTGAATTAATTTGTTTTGTCATGTATCAGTCAATATATAAAGAATAAATTTAATGTTAAATGCAAGGATATATCAGCTGCACAACTGTAGAGTCTCGAGAGTTGAACTAGTACTTAATGCGAATGGAACGTACAATGTACTTTATCCAACAAGATACAATAGAATAGAATAACAACAGACAAATCAAGTACATATATATATATATATATAAGAAGTGGATGAAGATGTGAGCCTCTGAAAAATTATATGTATAAACACAAGGGCGTATGACTGAAAGTCGAATAGGCGTTTTTGTTTGTTCAAAGTTTAAAAGGTATTAAGACCCATCTAGTGGTTAAGTATTTTTCGATTTGTATTTTTTCTTTTATGTTATAGTTATGTAGTATGAAAAACATTAAAATAAAATATTTATATTAATAGGGACTAATTATCTTTTCTTTAAAGAGATTAAAATAATAATAATATTTATTCTTTATTTTGTAAGCCTTTAATTTTAAATAAATTAAAGATTAAATTTTTTTATTTTTTTTTATAAAAAATATACTAATTTTTAACTATAAAAAATTTAAATATGTATAATAAAGGAGATCTAAAGTATCCTTTTCTCTATTGCCTTTGTTATGATAAAATTTACTTTTTTTATATATAAATTTCAATTTATACGAAATGACATAAAATTTTAAAGAAAATAGCCTTGATTTTACAGGTTTAATCACAAATCAACTTTCACTGTCTCTTGTTCTAACCCTTTATTCTCTCTCGAAATCTGAATTCCCTTTCCCTTTATAAATCTCCCACACTCCCAAGTACACATCACATAACATAATATTTCTCTTCACCCCTCAATTACGTTCACTACACACAACTCGATTCTAAGCTCAGCTATGACCATGCCCATGCCTGTTGACATGTACAGCGCCAACCCTGAGCTCGAATTTTCCGGCTACACCACCGCTTCTTCCGACGACGACCCTGCAGGTTGTAATTGGAACCATTGGTCCCCCGTGGTCAACTGGGACGCCTTCACCAACGGCAGCGGCCACGATGGCTTCCACGATCTCATGGACACGATGATGGAGATGAGCCGGGAAAACGATCCCGATCCAGGCGTGGAAGAAGAGGCGTGTTGCAACTCTTGTTCCACCACGGAGGCGACCATGGGGGACGAAGAAGGCAACGTTAGTACTGTGGACGATTTCAAGGGCCTTAGATTGGTGCACCTGCTGATAGCGGCGGCTGAGACCCTCACCGCCCTCAACAAGAGCCGTGACCTCGCTCGAGTTATATTGCTTCGGCTGAAGGAGCTGGTGTCCCCCACCCATGGCACCAACATGGAGAGACTAGCCGCCTCCTTTGCCGACGCCTTGCAAGCATTGCTAGAAGGCGCCGGGGGTGCGCACAATAAGCATTGCAATTGGATCACCAACACTGTCGCAATCGGATCCCACCGTGACGACCATCATCATACCGACATGCTGGCTGCTTTCCAGCTTCTTCAGGACATGTCCCCCTACCTCAAGTTCGCTCACTTCACCGCCAATCAGGCCATAATCGAGGCGGTGGCTCAGGAGAAGCGGGTCCACATCGTGGACTACGACATCATGGAAGGTACCCAATGGGCCTCACTCATGCAGGGCCTGGCCTCTCGGAAGGACGGCCCACATGGCCCACACATCAGAATCACCGCCCTTACTAGAGGAGGAAGCGGGTCCGGGAGAAGACCAATCGCGACGGTTCAAGAGACGGGACGTCGTTTGACTGCGTTTGCGGCTTCCATGGGGCAGCCCTTCTCGTTTCATCAATGCAGGCTGGAGTCGGACGAAACGTTTCGAGCGTCGGGGTTGAAGTTGGTTCGGGGGGAGGCGGTGGTGTTGAACTGCATGCTCCACCTGCCTCACCAGAGCTACCGTGGGAGGGAACGAGAAAGGGAATCGGTGGAGTCGTTTCTAAAGGGAGGGAAAGGGTTGAAGGCGAAGGTGGTGACGATGGTGGAGGAGGAGGGGGGACCCAGGGGGGAAGTAGGGTTTGTGGGGCGATTCATGGAGAGGTTGCAGTATTATTCGGCGGTGTATGATTCGCTGGAGGCGGGGTTTCCGATGCAAGGAGGGGGTCGGGCCCTGGTAGAGCGGGTGTTTATGGGGCCGAGAATAGCGGGATCGTTGGCGAGGATATACAGAAACAGAATGGACGAGGAAGAGGAAGAGAAGGAGAGAGAGTGGGGGTGGTGGGGGGAGTGCTTGGGTGAGCTCGGGTACACGGGAGTGGACATCAGCTTCGCCAATCATTGTCAGGCTAAACTCTTGTTGGGTTTGTTCAACCATGGGTATAGGGTAGAGGAGTTGGGTGGTAATAGGTTAGTGTTGAGTTGGAAATCTACGCCTTTGCTTTCCGCTTCTGTTTGGACATCTTCTAACTAATTCTAATACTACTCACTATTGAATATTCATCAACTTGTAAATTCTGTTATCAAACCCTTTTTTGTTTAATTTCCAGAATCAGTCAACTTTTCTTTCCTTTCTTTCTTCCTCTGCTAATTCTATCTCTAAATTGAGGTTAAGCAAGTTAAACATGTATGCGTCGTAGACTGGTGGGTGTGACATCCCTCTCTTCCATGTGTATCTGGATGGGATTGGCGGGAAGATTCTTGGGAATATGTGCCCCCACATCTCACTGTCAAAATTGTTCAACGTGTCATCTTAATTATATTATTAAGTGAAGATATGCCCTCCTTATTCTATTTATTTCTTCTAACCTCATTGCCAACGCTTCCTGTTTTCTCCGTTGTGTTTTTCTCAAAAGTTAAGCACAATGATCAATAATTCATTACCCCAACATTCTTCTGTCTAATTGCAATTATAACACAACTAATTAATTAATCAAATTACTCGTCCCATCTGTAATTCTAAGTCTAACATTACATATATATGATCCTGCACTGAAAACAAACTCATCATCTACCCTACACGCGCCTATGTAGTTTACATCTACAAGCATCGACTTTGACAATTTTCAATCAAGTTCCATAATTCCAGATCTCCGCCAACATCCTGCAGATCAATACCTTTTTCAATATTTAAACAGATCAATCAATCTTAAGCGAAATATATTATTTTGTTTAATTATTAACGACATGCATGCAGGTTATGGTTATGGGCATTAACCTGTTGTAAACTAAGTGTCACGTAAGTTTAATAATTTGTCATTTGGTTCAAATAATCATTTCTTTTCAGTGCTATTCTATTATGAGATGATTTTGGAGGAATCATGATGGATCCAGTGCGACTTAGTTAGTTATCCTATATATGTAAAACTGTCATATGGCATTGAGTTAATTTGATAATAATGTAAAAAGACGACGGAATAATTGGGCGAAGAAATTTGGTGATTGAAAATGATGAAAAAGAACCTAACTGATTATTCTTATTTCTCTTCTTCAATGTAATCTAATCTCTGACCCTGTCCACGTAAGAGAAGATATTCCCAGTTTTGACGTGGCACTAAGCCAACTCAGCAAATGTCCAATGGGGACGAGACATTATAATGAAGTACAAATTATATAAATTCACCAAGATAAGGACGTGTTACGTATACATGATTTGATTTAGAAAGTTAATTATAGTACATATATTAAGAAAAAAGTTATAGTTTGTTCATATATATTCAATTTATTCCTAACACGAAAATTAGCTATCCAGTGAGAGAACTAGAATTAATTGCAAGAATAACTAGATATCAAGTTAAATATGTATATAAATAAATGAGTGACAAATCCAAATTTAGATGGGAAGTGAATAAATTAAATTGCTCAAACTTACTCAGATAATACTTGCTCACAAGACAACCAAAAAATGATTAGTATTCAAGAAAAAAAAAATTGTTCTAATTTTTTTTTACACCAATATCCAAATCTTATTATTAAGGATTGACTAATTCAATTCAAAATTTAGTCACAATTAAAATTCTTTACTCCTCACTATAAGTGTATTATATAAAAATCGAATATGGAGTTCTTCTCACATATTCAATCTATAGTACTACTTGTAGGTAAATTGTTGTGATTTCTTTCCAAGCATCTCCAAGGTGTTCCAGATGATGTGGCCTACTCATATAACTACACGTACATAAATCAGAATCTCTCATCAACTCACTGAATGGACTTGTGAAGTAATTGCAGCCGAAAAAAAAAGGATCATAAAATTATGGCTATAGATGAGGACTTGCATTAGATCTTAAAATGGCCCATTATGCTGATCTGGCCCCAAAAAACCCTTCAAATACTACCTTGAAGCTCAGTTTTCCGTAGGCCCAAAATGCTGAGGTAATGTCTTGGGAAGGGAAGGGTAAATGGTGATTGGAGAGCAAACTCGTTTTCTTGGTGCAGCACGTGTGACAGTATTTAGGAAAATATTTATTATTTTCCACTTCAATGATCAATCTCTTTCTAAATGCTATAATTTTATAATGTTTTACAGCAATGACGAGGATCATAATATGCAATTATGCATTTACCAAAGCACGGGGCATCCTTCCTGTATATTCAAATTTATGAAAATTGATATTCACAACATCTATAAATAATTATGTCATTTGAAATAAAGATTTCATACTTTAAATGTGAAAAACTATTTATCCTCTGATCAAATAAGCCGTCTCTGTATGAGAACAAGAAAAAAGGAAGAAGGAATCAAATGCTATTGGCCTAGTCCCCTAGAATCCACTTCGCCCTCCTTTCCTCCCCTTTATTGTTCATTCCAATAAATCCAATGTACAATTGACATGGAGGTCCATTGCATGTAGACATATTAAGCATTTTCAGAGGGTGATCTCTTCCTCAACCTGTATCACCGCGACCATGTCCGCCGGCCAAGAGCCCATCTCAAATCAGGATGAGACCTCTCAGAAGACCCAGCAGCAACCTTTGCAGGTGAACCCAATTTCCCCTTCATAGATCTACGCACAATTTTTGATCTCTACTTTATGATGAAAGCTTACCTTCGTTTAGAATTGGTTTCCCCCTTTCGTATTTCTGGTTTAATCTTTCTATATTAGTTATGCTGCGATCAAGGATGCAATTACCATCCCCCATGAAAAGTGCTTCTGGATTAACATGGTTGGGGGCAGTAATCCTGCACTGCGTTACCTGTTTTCGCTTGTTCCAGTCCTTTAGTTTGACTGTGGTATGGTAGTGAACATATTAATAGCTGAAGAGTCATGGTTGGACACTTGGACTTATTTTTAGTACACATCTATCCATTTGAAAGAATCGATTAATCTGCGTACCTACCCAGATTTAAAGTTTAATCTTACATTAGCTTCCTTTGAGAAAGTGCATCTGTCGAGAGGACTATTATCATTTTTATTTTTGGGCCATTTGTAGTCATTAGTGTGTTATGATTTCTCATTTCTTTCTAGGTCATTACCTGCCTTTTTTAATCAACGAAGATATTATATTAGTAACAGGTTGCTTCGTTGTCTTTCTTATACTTGATACTGTAGTTAACTTGTTCTGGATTTGGTCCTCTTTGGTTGTTATGCTGCTCAGCTATTTGTCAATGCCTTCACAAAATGGTGATGAGTTACCATGATGAAAGTTTGTGTTTTCATTATTTTGTTCAATGTATTCTGAATTTAGTTTATGTTTTGTATTGAACACATGCTATTATATTAGTAGCTATTTCTTCATATCTGCATCATTATGCCCTGTGTTTTTATACATGTGACATTCACAAATCACACCCTATATTTCACCCTTTTTAATTGTCATTGCTTGGTGAAGGGCATATCTGTTGTCATTCCCTTTGTAAAACAAATGATTGAAGATTCCAGCTGGTTCATCTTGAAAAGTCTTTGCAATTCATGCTGGGACCTAGGATTAATTCTTCCCTGGACCGAAAAGAAAAAAATTAACTACATATTCACCATGTCTACCATATGTTCACATCGTTTTTTGGCACATTGTTATCATTTGTTTGTTAGGTTGCAAAGCGCCTGGAGAAGTTCAAAACAACAATCTTTACCCAAATGAGTATGCTTGCCAACAAACATGGGGCCATAAACCTTGGTCAAGGGTTTCCTAACTTTGATGGTCCAGAGTTTGTCAAGGAAGCTGCAATTCAGGCCATAAGGGATGGAAAAAATCAGTATGCACGGGGTTGTGGAGTTCCTGACCTGAACTTTGCCATTGCAGATAGATTTAAGAAAGATACTGGACTAGTGGTGGACCCTGAAAAGGAAGTCACGGTTACCACTGGATGCACAGAAGCAATTGCTGCAACTATGTTGGGATTAATAAATCCTGGTGATGAGGTTATTCTGTTTGCTCCTTTTTATGATTCTTATGAAGCCACTTTATCCATGGCTGGTGCTAAAATGAAATGCATCACTTTGCGCCCTCCTGACTTTGCTGTTCCCATTGAAGAACTGAAATCCACCATCTCAAAGAGCACCCGTGCCATTCTCATAAATACACCACACAACCCAACTGGAAAGATGTTTACACGAGAAGAGCTTGATGCTATAGCTTCTCTGTGCATTGAGAATGATGTTCTGGTTTTTGCTGACGAAGTCTATGATAAGCTGTCTTTTGATATGGATCACATTTCAATAGCTTCTCTTCCCGGAATGTTTGAAAGGACAGTTACAATGAACTCCTTGGGGAAGACATTCTCCTTAACAGGATGGAAGATTGGATGGGCAATAGCGCCTCCACACTTAACATGGGGAGTGCGACAAGCACACTCTTTCCTCACTTTTGCCACATGCACTCCCATGCAGTGGGCAACTGCCACTGCTCTTAGAGCTCCAGAATCTTACTTCATGGAGCTCAAGAGGGATTATATGGCAAAAAGGGCGCTTTTGGTGGAAGGATTGAAGGCCGTTGGTTTTAAAGTATTCCCATCCAGTGGAACTTACTTTGTGGTAGTAGATCACACACCTTTTGGACTGGAAAATGATGTTGCATTTTGTGAATATCTAATTAAGGAGGTGGGAGTGGTGGCAATTCCTACCAGTGTATTTTACTTGAATCCAGAAGAGGGAAAGAATCTCGTCAGATTTACTTTCTGCAAGGATGAGGAAACTCTAAGGGCTGCAGTTGAAAGGATGAAGGAGAGACTCAAAAGAAAATAATCCAAATACATGGCTTGAAAGTTGAACCCAAATAAGTCATGAGATGCAAAATTCATGTTAAAGCATTGAAAATATTGAATTGGAGGCTTTTTTTACCTTTAGACAGTCGAATGTAGGATAGTAGTGACTTCTGCTTGCTTGAAATGAGATCCAACAGATGCCCGGCTAGCAGTCTAGCCATTATTAAGTGCTTTTCAGAATTTCTCATGTTATTAGTAAAGGTACTTCCTCTCATATACCCCTCCTTCTACCGTACGTTTCAATGTTATTACGGGTATTTGTTACAATAACCAGGATCATGACCATGAGGCAGTCATGTTGTTGAGGATTCATTGACTCCTTTAGGCTGAGGATTATGTTTCTTCATTATGATAATGCATTTGTTGGCTATACCAAAGCATTTAAACCCTGCTTTTGTTTAGATAGGAAGTAGCTAATATACCTTTTGTGGGGTAGACTCGTGAAAGAACATAAAAGAACCTTATCTAATTTTTCGTTGTGTTTAGTGAGAAAAAATGGAAAATAAAAGAAATAGACAGCGAAGAAAGAGAAATATGCGTTGCTATGGCAAGATCTCCCTCACCATCACATCATGTTAACTGAGTTATATAAATGATGCGGATTTGGGTAATCTTATGATCTTCAAGATGTTATAAGGTTAGGGTGGAGTCAACTCCGCAGAACACAGCCAGCCATACTAGTTTATTAGGAAAGAATTATAGTTTGGTGAGGATGGAAGCAAATTGGAATTGTATTCATGGGTTCGTGTGAGATGTAATGAGTATGTTTGGAAGAAAGCCATGGCCGGCCGTATCTACTAAGATGTTACTCTGTTTGACACTGAATGAATGATATCATTGAATTTTCATGATGCTATTAAATAATAAGCCTGCCTAGGCCCACAAATTCATATCTCATCATTACTGATGCCCATTTGCAGCTTGGGGCTGCCCTACATCTTACTTCTACTTAACGCTCTCCGCTCTCCTAATTCAAGCTTCTAACATTTTTTTTTTTTGGTTCAAAGTCAAAATCATGTATTGCACTTAATTATAATTTCTTTTGATATCTTCAGAGAGAGAAAATAATCTTACAAAATTGATCCCAACAAAATTGCTCCTTTGTTTTTTTTAAAAATTATTATACCTTGAGAGCTTGCGTAAACTATGCTATAGTTGCGTATAGAGAGGAAATGATAGTATTTTTGTACTTTGTTATTTGGATTGGCTTTGATGCTCGGCAAAAAGGTGAAAGAATAGAAAGGGGAAAGAGAAGAATGATTTTAAATCCATTAAATTTAAAAAATTATTTATTTTTTTAAATTTAAGAGATAAAAAATAAGAAATTCACTCTAAATAAATTAAGAATTTATTATAAATAAATTAAAAACTAAATTTTTTTTAATTTTAAAAAAATTATCATTTCTTTAATTTAGGAAGAATGCATTGTCAATTGTGATTATAACCTAATCATTGATGATTGAATTTCTAAATTATTCAGTTGTATTTTATATATTTATTTATACTATCTTCTATACAAATATATATAATTTTGAAAAGTTCTCGCTATATTAGAATATAAGTAATAATATATGAAACAAAAAGTTAAATTATAGGAAGGTCACTACTTGTTATTATTTTAGAAGTATAATAAATTTCAACGTAATTTATTTTATATTAAAAATTAATATAAATGTGGTCATGTTCTTTGGTGGTCACGAACTAGTGAAATTACTGCCATTGCAATTTGCAACAATTGGTATACGGTATTGAGTTTTTTTAGTGATAGCAACTGCAGGATGAAACCATTACACTCAAAATCCAAGATTTCCTAATAACGTAAGGTATTTTAAGTGAAACCCACTTGTACTTCACAAAACTTTTATATAAAAATAACAAAAAAAGTTACTTTTAATATGCTAATTTGGGAATCGAGCCGGTGCTAAAAGATATTCTCTGCTTAAAATTATTAATATAATAATAAAAATATTAGAAATGAGAGGGCTCTCTTTCTGTGGCCAGTGGGAGCAACCTGATCGAATCGAAAAGCAACAAAACCAAATTAGCAATGCAATACAGTGAACTCTGTCATCAACTACAGCTTCCACTAACCGTATTAAGATAAGATTGCGTTTAAAAACAGTGATTAAATAAATTATATTAACTTTAATCTCCACTTTTATATTATATATCAAATATAAAAAAAATTTAAAAGTTTAAATTCAAACCTTGAGGCTATGACACAGTAAACAACAAAAGTCATTTATCAGTTTTGTTTGTTGAATATAGTGACAGTAAAGAAAAATCCAAAATTCACTTATGATATGCTTGACGTCATTCGATTAACATTGTAGTTTATCAGATAACGGAAGTTAAACACAAAAATATCTTATGTCGGAGCCTACAATCACAATGTGGACACACAACGCAAGCTGGTGCAAATGGCAACTACGGATTAAAAATTAATTAGCCATGTTCAGTGTATTCTTACGTTGGGTGTGTTGAACAATACCTTTCCACTTTTTACTTTGTTGAATACTACAGTACCATCACACATCATTCATCTAACATGAATTTATTCAAATTTCAAACTACAGCAATAAATAAATCTAATTATCTATTTTAACTAAGTTGTACAATTTTTTAATGATAAAAATTAGTAGAGAATTGTGTTTAATTATAATTATACACTTTCGAATTTAAATTTATTTGACTTTTTTTATTGACATTGTTTTTATATTAGATTTCACTTTTGACCCAATACAATTTGGTTGGTTTGAACTAACTCATAAATAATTAACTCCTACATTTTACAATTCTGAAACATTTATAAATATATTGTTTTTAAATTAAATATATGCTAAATTGATATTCAGAATACTATTTATAAATGAGAATATTTGCATTGTTTTATTAAAAAAAGATTACTTTAGCATATATGAATACTTTTTTATTGTAAAATTAATATGATCAAATACTATTTTTGTTCTGGGGAAAAAATAGTAATATTGTAATGGGAAAAAAAATCCAAACAAAAGAAAAAAGAAAAATTCTAGGCGATGACATCATAGATGCCAAAAAGAAGGTATAGTTAAGCCGAGGAAAGAAACTTGCTGTTTGGTCCTCTCTGTACCAAAAGGATGTTAAATTAATTTCAACGTTGGAAAGCACACAGATTTGTATTTTTCTTAAGATAGGATATGTCAGAAATTGGTGAACACAATATATCTCATGCTTAGAAACTAATAAATTACACCGTTTGCATTAATACACTCTAATTTTTTCCATCACTCTATGCTACGTAAGATATCTTATTTTTAAGAAAATAAAATTACAGGATAAACAACAAAATTGAAAGTGTACTAAACAACTTTGTAATCTTGTAGACCATTAATTAATTAGATGACTATCAGAATCATTTTAACTAATAATTTAAGTGAAGCTATTAATTGATCTAAATTTTTTTAATCAATTTAAACTATTAATATCAACAAAAATTAAGTTTAATAAAAAAAATATTGATTTCTTATCATATGACAAATTAAATTTTAATTTTTTTGTCAAAAATTAGTCTACATTTATTAGTTCACAATATTTTAAATAAGATGCATTTAGTCAAGGATACTTATAAAAAAATTTCAACCATTACTTATATTTTGATAAAACTCTAAAGACTTCTCTTACCAAATTTAATGGTTATACAAATATCTTGTAATTTAACTTTCAAAACACTATGTTACTACGTGATTTTATTTTACTAATTTATTTGTTAACAATAATTTATTTTTTTAATTAATTAAATTTAATAACTCGTACAATTATATTATTAAAATGAAAAGTAATTTTTTTTATAAAAAAGAATTAATTAGTCTTCTTAAAAATAAATAACTTTTTATTTAAAAAAAATAACTCTTTATTTTAAAAAGAGGTAAATTTTTATCTTAATAAAAAATAACTTTTTTAAAAGTAAAAAGAGTATTTCATTAAGTAAAAAAAATACTCTTACCAAAGTAAAAGATATATTTTTAAGTAAAAGATTGCTTTTATATAAGAATAGAAGGAATGTTTAGTTCTTTTACTTTATATAATTTATCATTGAGATAATAAACATACGTAACATATTAGATATTTAACTATGTCGTATTATAATTTAATTTAAAATTATATAAAATATTTTATTTTAAGTTCTCTAATATCATATAATTTTAACATATAGTCATAATATAATTTATAATGATAAATTTTTTGTTGAGTAAAATATTTTATGATATTTAATAATTTTATTATTTAAATAATAAATTAAATTATTTTACTCTTTTTTTTTAAATATATGAGGCAGTGAATAATGTGATAATTTTTTTTTTTCTTAAAGTCAAGGACAATATTGACCTAGTATAATATATTGATATATTAATATATTTGGGTTTGAAACTAAATTACAGCCCAGAAGCATATTCAAAATTAAAGTGTAATTTTTTTTGGAAATACAAATTTTAAGTTATCGCAATTATGTGACTTAAATGAGAAACAGCTCTGCACTGTCCAAATTGCAAAGAAAACTTGTTGACTGTTGTAAAAGAAAGCATAAAAATCAAAAGTTTTCCCCTCACCATCAAATCAACTATCAAGGACTAATTAAAAGAAATTAAATGGAACAATGGGGAAATATCAAAAGTGTGTAATTTTTGTGACCTTCATGATTTTCCAAAACACCTTTCTAGATCCTTCATCGTGATCGAACGGTGAAGGTACTATGGGAGTAGATTAGATCAATGCGGATGAGCCACATGGAAAATTTTCCTCTCAGAACCAATTTTAAAACTGTAGTGGCACGTGCCTGCCTGCTACAGCAAAGCGAAAAGGCGCGGAATCCAGATCCGACGACCATATCTTCCCGTCAAGACCGGGGCCTCTTGTGTAAGATCGGACGGCTAGAATTTCATATGGGGATCGAACCGTTAGATTAGAATCGAATGGACCAGATTGATTTTAGCATTCTCTTCCTCAATGCTCGATAAATATACAAAACCTAGCAACAAGATTTCCCATTTACCTTGGTTCTCGTATCTTGATAGGACTATTTCTCTCACTTGAAAACCAATTACCGAATTAAAAAAAAAAGGAAAGAAAGAAAGAAAGAAAGAGAAAAGAAAAGCTTTCTACGTTTCCTGTTGCGCCTCTGAGAGTGTTGTTTCCTTTCAGATAGGAGTTCAGTTGTATCCTAACTTCTGACTGTCACTGATTATATAGAGCCCCGCTTGAGATGTTGCCAGCGGCGGCACTGGAAACAACCGTCTTGATAAGAATATCGCGGTATCGGAAAGGTCAATAGAGAAGATCTGAAGCCTCTGTGGGATCCAATTTCTGACGATGGAAGGTCAGAAGAGCCAGACCAAGCTTACCAGAACCAACTCTTCGCTTCTTCGCTCCTCACCCACAATCCGATCCTCCATTCACAGCCTCTCTTCAGTCAACGAAGAGGACGTTATCATCACTTCTCAAGACGAAGAGGAGAACAAGGACAAGAAGCCTCGTAAGTCTGGTTCGACGCCGCGAACCGGGTCGACCCGACTCACTACCCCTGTTATTGCCTTGGCTTCGGTGGGTTTCTTTAGCTTGGCTTGTTTCTTCTTTTACCTCTTCTATTTTTTCTATCTCGGGAGTGAAGAGGTACCGACTTCGGAGAATTTATTGTTGGCGTTGATTTTTATTGCCGTCGCACTTTACTTTGCGTCCAAGAACAAGGGCCTGATTAGCCAGAGCTTTTCAATTCTGAAGCATTCGTGGGATGAGAATGTGAAAAGGCTTGGGTTTTCGAGACCTAACTCCAGGCCTGTTCACTGGTTCATCGGGGATTCCCCCGAGACCAAAGGGCGAAAAGAGAAGAAAATTATAAAGGAAGGGGTTGAGTTTTACAGCAATGGCGACTTCTATGAGGGCGAGTTTCACAAGGGCAGGAGTAATGGGAGTGGGGTTTACAATTACTTTGTTAACGGGAGATATGAGGGTGACTGGGTGGATGGAAGGTATGATGGATATGGAATTGAGAGCTGGGCAAGAGGTAGTCGCTACAGGGGACAGTATAGGCAGGGTTTGAGGCATGGCTATGGCGTGTATAGGTTCTATACAGGGGACTCTTATGCAGGGGAGTGGTGTAACGGTCAGAGCCATGGAGTCGGAGTGCAGACTTGCTCCGATGGCAGCTGTTATATTGGCGAGTTCAAATACGGCGTCAAGCACGGACTCGGATGTTACCATTTTAGGTGAGTTTCTGCTATGTGTTAATTGATGGGGAAAAAGGGGCTTTGGAGTTTCTGATTCTTAATTGTGTAATGATCTATTAAATTTTGGATATTGAATAATCTGCCGGCTTTAAGCATTGAAGATTCAGATGAAAATTTTCAACTTTACTTTGACTATTGTGTTAGATTGTAGATGATTTTTATGCTCTTCCTTTACAATTTTTGAACAACATAATGATAGCAGAACAGTGAACTTCATCGGTCATGTCAATGATTTCTTGGTTTCTTATCAGATTTAATTGGATTGAATCCTTAATGGGTTTGCCCCGGTGACTCTGGCTTCCAAGATCCGAATTTTCTTGCGGTTTTTTTGTTCTTTTACTTTTGTGTCGAAGATTTTCTTGTAGTTTTAGTTTTTTTTTTATCTTCATTCGCTTTTAGCTTTTTTATTTCTTCCAATTTAGTAGCTGCTACATGTCGCTGGTTTTGCTCTTTGTCCTGATATAGATATGTTACACTTGACATACTACTTCTGATCCTTCTTGACTATCCTGTCTATCGATTAAATTGAGTATGCATTGAAGTTGTTGGTTGTCTTGGTTGTTTGATTGACCGATACTTTTTTATGATTGATCTGTCTATTCCTCTAATAAGCATAATTTGAGAATTAGCTTGCTTGTAAATTGTTATCTTTGAAGTCCTTGCCAAGTTTTTCTGGTTATAGTAATACTACAATTACATCTGGATATATTTAACTTTAACCACAATGAACCCTCCCTATGTTTGATTGTGCTGTAGAAATGGAGATAGATATGCTGGAGAGTATTTTGGAGACAAAATACATGGGTTTGGGGTCTATCACTTTGCTAATGGGCACTGTTACGAAGGAGCATGGCATGAAGGCCGTAGGCAAGGTTGTGGCACGTACACTTTCCGAAATAGTGACAGAAGATGCGGTGAATGGGATGCTGGCAACCTCAAGCACCCTCTACCACCACTAACTGATGCTGTCCTTCGAGCAGTACAGGTATGTGTCATTCAAATTTGATTTTGTTGTCACCTATGTTTGTTTTGTTGGTTTTGCCTTGTGCTGTTCTTATGGTGTGGGGATTGAATTTTGCAGGCTGCTAGGAGAACAGCAGAGAAAGCTATAAATCTCAGACGGGTGGATGAGCAGGTGAACAATGCAGTAATCGCTGCAAACAGAGCAGCCACTGCTGCTAGAGTTGCTGCTGTGAAGGCTGTTCAAAACAGGATAGATGGAAAATTTTGTGATACAGATGTCTAAGAATTTAGATGTTTAGCTTGTGTTTGGAACTGTAAATTTCACTAATTTTAAACTGCTTGGAAAAGAGATGTCACCCCGGTGAGCAAAAAGCTCATCGGTGGTTGATCAAAGAGAGTATGCTTTCAGGTTTCTTCTTTGGCCACACAGTAACTTGTACATAAGCCCATGTATATCAGTCAATGAAAAATGAATTTTAAGAGCCTCTTCTTTAGATTGATTGCTTTTTGTTCATTAGTGTATTTGTTTCAGCGAAAAAATTAAGGCTATGACTCACTTAGGAGGGTTCCCCGATGTTTCCCCTTTAAAACCGGATAGAGACTTTTAAGCATAAGAAAAAAGAAAGTGAAAATTGGGTGAGTGTGGAAGCTTTAGCTTGATTCCCTGTGCCATGCACAGAGAGAATGGGTATGTATACCTGTGCTGTGCCCATACTCAGATGACACTCAAATTGTGGATAAGACTGTCCAATCAAGTCTCGAAACCACTCATCCCCTCAAATCCTCTGTCTGCCTTTTTTCGTATAAATCCATTTGCAATTTTTCTTGTTCTTCGTCCAACACATTTATGAGACAAATCGCTATAACTTTGATTCAACTAAATTTAGAATGCAATGAAAATAAATAAAAATTTTCATGCCTTCCATAATAGATTATGTTAGCAACCACGAATCCATGTGATGCTCTCTTCCATAATGCAGGATAGTGACATGAATTCTTTTTTTTTTCTAATAATTTTTATATGTTTTTGTCTAAACAGTAGGGCGTAGGCACATGATAGTGAGGAGGGCGAGATGTTTATTCTTTCTGGTCAAAGAATAAAAAGAGAAAAAGAAATCTGACTTTTCTAAGATAACATGCATGCTGGATCAAGGATCTGCATTTCACCCACTCTACAAAAGGCACATAAGTTACTGTTTTTGTTGGTTAAAAATTCATGTAGATGTACGAGATCCTTTTTCCTATGCAGTGGTTTAATTTTGGAATTTATCTATTCCTTCAATCAAATGGCTCTTTGTTTGAACTTTGCTGTCCAACCAACCACTCCCACATGCATCTCAGAAAAGTCCAACCACAAAAATGAATTGTTGTATGAGATAAATATATACACATTTATACAGGTATAAAGAGGCGCCATCATGAAATGAACTTTTAACTTAAACTCTATACATGCAATATTGTTGGTGAAGAGAAATAGGTAGAAGTAGAGTGTACAATGACATTGACAACCACAGCAATGCTATCCATCGTGAATAATTGATAGACGGATTTGTGGTTTGAAACTCAAAATTAGTCTAGTTTTTTTCTTGGTTTGGTCGCCCAGTTAGGGTTCAAGTTGTACCCTGTACCCATATTGCATGAATAAATTAAGACTCTCACTCTACACTCAACCTTTTCTTTGGGTCAAAGTTTCTTGAAGAATCCCCATATATATGTAATATGTATCAAGTATGTGTCTATATAAAATATCTGCTGTGAAAACAACTATGCGGTGTAGCATAAAACGAGGCACACGACCTAAAATATTCATGTAACATGTCGCATCACAATAACCCGCTCTTTTTAAATAATTACATCTTTTATTACTAAATAATGAATTGCCCAAGTAGTTTCTCCATGACATTTAACTTTCTTTTAACCAAGAGATCTCAAAAAATTACAATTGCAAATCATATCACGTGACTTGAGAAAGAAAAGATTCTTCGAAACGTGAATAAGGATGAAAATCTTTTGCATAGCGTTATGAAAGTATATATATATATATATATATATATATATATATATATATCAAATTATCAATCAATAATATCACTGCCGCTTGCTGTATTTTTGTATGCCAACTATTCTATGTTTTAAAATTACTTCCCTAAAAATTTAATACAAGGAACACTGAAGGGGGAAGCATGTCTGGCTCTTGCATTCATTATGCATTATCGCAGAACATATCCAAGGTGTCATTGTCCCCTCAATTAATGCTTCTGCTTTATCTCTTCATTTTTGTTTTCTCTCTTCAACAAATTATAGGAGTTATACCTCTCTGACCCAAAATCAAATTATTGCAAGTATTAATTTTTAGTATATAAAATAAACTAATAATCATGCAAAACAATATAATGCAAGGGATATCAGAGTCAGACCCACTCATTTTTGAACGCATATGTCAATTATCTATTGGTCACTTTATATATATATATATATATGACAATGTATAGTTTCTTCTTGTTTTCCCAGGCTCCAGAAATAAATAACAAAAAAGGAATTGAAATTCTTTAATTTAGAGATAATTAACCAAAGAAGCGATTTATTAGTGAAATAGATATGGTTAATTTCTTAAATTAATTATTCTTTCCAAGTAATGATTCTGTTTTCTTTAGCCCAACATAATGGTTCATGTGGCATGCTATGATTGCCGGAGGATGTTGGCTATGAAAACTGTACACACAAAATTATTGCAGAAGAACCAAATCCGCTCAACTCTGAATTCTTTTCTTTTGCTTGCAGTTTAATCAATATCATGCCCATGATGATAATTTAAACCCAAGCCTTGGTTTTACAAAAGATATTTTAATAAGACACAAACGGTACGAAAACTTTTCAAGATGTTGAGTTTTTATTTATTTATAGATATTTTCAATTTTTTTTTATAAAAATACTGTTTATTACTATTACATGCAAAAATTTTATAGTAATCGAATAATTAAAAAATTAAAAAAATTAAAATTTTCAGGAGTGATCCAATATACATATGCGTATGCCGTATACCAACGGTACTGTTTCTGTGGACCGCCAAAGGCTCTGATTTCCAAAGAGATTTTGCTTCCTGGTCCCAAGAAACTTCAAGGCGTGTATTTACCTTGTCACTGATGATCATGATTAAGATATCAATACAGTATTATAATTTTTATATTCAAACTCAAATTTAAACGGATATTAAAATCAATTATTGTAAAAATATTAATTTGTTATATTTCAATATTTATAATATATAAACGCTTCAGATTTATATTTAACTTTTATTCATATTTTTATTATGAGATTTTTTATATTTATTTGTTACTAATTTGATCTACATACTTTTAATAAGCTAGATTAATCCAAACTGTCTCTCACATGCGAACGATTCTCTTGCCATTTTTGTGTGTCTGTACATATAGCTTGCCCTCTTTTGAATTCGGTGTATTTTTAAAAATGAAAAAAAAAAGAAAAAGTGAAGGGGTAGCTATGAAACTGAGGGAAAGTATGGTAACAACTAAAATTTAAAAATCTGACATAAAGGCAAAGTGGCCAGTGCTCTGAAACTACAAAACGTTTGCCTTTCTTTTAATTTAGCGTATCACTCTGTTAATATAAATAAATAAAGAAATGGGTCCTTTATGTAATTCGAGAGATGCTATTCCATAATTCACACACACACACATTTATACATGCACATGGCATGATTCCCTTTTTTTTTTTTTTCGTTTTTAAGGAAATTAATTACAGTGACCCCTTTCTTTTATAGAGTTTGGATGCATTTTCCCGTCAAATGTAGAGATAAACAATAATTGTTCATTTTAATCATTTAGAAGGTACACACCAAACAAAATATTTAAAAAATAAAAGAGTTCAAATATTTCTTTCAAATTGTTTGAATTCCCACACTTCAAAAAGGTAATTATACATTTTCTTCTTATATACGTAACTAGAAAAGAAAAAAAAAAGTGTGGAAATTATTGACCGAGGCTCCAAATTAAATTCCACAAAGTGATGCAGTGTATGGCTTAGCTCTCAATGCTAATGATGTTTATCATGAATAATGGACTAGATAACCCAAATGGTCATAAGTAGATAAATTAAATTAACAATGATAAACAAGTACGACCATGCATATGCATTTATAAATGATGGGTTTTGCTAACTAAAAACATTGATTAAAATAGAGCATTTAATAACTTAAAAGTTATAACAAAATTAATAAAAATAATAATTTTTGATGTATAAAATATTTATTAACCAATTAAAAAAATTTAACTAATATTTTAAGAGTACGGATTTTACAAACCCATAAATAAATATGTTTACTTGAAACTGCGTTTATATAGTTTGACCAGGTAGCTAGCTAGTTACGTTAGTGGAAATTAATTGAATTAGAATTTTTGAAGAGTGCGTAAGGCTATATTATAATTAAAGTCTAAAACAACAAGAGCTTATAATAGACAATCAAAATAAAAAGTTACACATGACGTTTGAGGCTTGAAATAGAAAAGAACAAATTAGGGGTAGTTAATTCATTGTTGAAAGTAGCTGAGAGAGATGACAAATTAGTTAAAAACGTAAAATTAGAACATATATATATATAAAAACTGAAAACCTTAAAGCCGTGAATCTGCAAACCTTCGCTGTGTGTTCTGATATACAAGTTTTAAGGTCGTTTTCTTAGATGAAGTGATGGAACACACTATTGTGGGTGGTACATAGAGAAGAACCACTTGTGTGTGACTACTTGAGTTGGGCAGATCAACTTCACCTAATCCTCCCAATCGTCTTTTTTGACTTTCGTGTATACAAGCAAGGACAGAGGCACAGTTTTTTTTAATTTAAAAATATAATATTATAATTATATGAAAGGATTAATATTTAATATGATAAAAAATTCACAAAAATAGTATATATCTAATATCATCAAAACAAAAATAAAACTTATTATTTAAAAGAATTATTAAATATGTATTTTTATTTTTTTAATTATACTTGCCGTTGATTCAAAAAGTAAAAATTAATAATTATATTTGTAAAAAGTTTTTTTAGAATCTTTTTAAATACTGTAAATTATTATATAATCAAAAAAATTATTAGACACCCAAATATATGCTTTAAATTTTTTAAAGAATTAGACGCCCAAAATTATTATATATTCAACAAATTATTTTGAGTTGTTTCTAGATAAAAGTTGTAAGAAGTGGGGGCATTAATTATTAAAATTTATTTTACAAAACTTTTCTCACTCTTCAAGTTTAAGATAGTATGGTGGGAGAAGAGCCAAAATCTTTTGAAGAGAGGGCAACTAATTAAATTATCAATGATATAATCAAAATTAAACCTAGTTAACTACCTAGTTTCGTTTGATTTTGACCTTTAAAAACTTAACGAGCTTTGATCATTGTTCATCCATTCCAACACATGCTCTACCAAACTTGTACATTACGACAAACTAAGCATTATATTCATCCTCTTCTCGTCTTGCTTCTTCTCATTCTTTTGTCTAATTAGCAGCACCAGTATGCCTTAATTAAATCAAATATCTACTTCAACCTGTTAATTATAACTGTAGGACATGATTTTAATTAGCTGGTCTTCATTTAGTAATTTTAAATCTCTTGTTGTTGAGCAGCATAATCACTATTACTCAACAAAAATGGGATAATGTATTATTGGTATAATAAAATTTGTTGTGACCATGTTGGTTAAGACTAAGCTATGAACCATGAATCAACATTTGTGGCTAATATTTGAAAGAATGTTAATATTGGTGAGTTTCTTATATATATATATATATATATATATATATAGACAGAGTCAGATGATAATGAAACATACATTGAAGACGTTTGAAAATGGTGGGTCAGTTAGATAATTCAAAGGCAAAGGCTTCATTGGAGCGTTGAATTTGGTGTTTTAGATACTTACCTTTCTTGATAAACAAGGTAGCTGGGTACTGCCGCTATAGCTACTTATTCAACAATAATGCTTTTCAACAACTAACATTTCAAAAAAAATATTTGATTGAGTGATAAAGTATTTAGTTTAAAAATGTTGTAATTTTTATATTAAAATTATTGAATATTATATTAATAAATTAGATAATTTTTAATTAATGCATTAAAAATGCTTGTTAGCAGATTTCAAAAAGTATATATTCAGATATTAACCTTTGCGCTTTGTCTGTTAATTTTTCCTTCAACTATTGTTTATATCCTCAATCATTCTACAGAAAAGCAACCGTAATAATTGGTAGCGTCTTCACCAAGAAATTATAAGATAGTTGCACTTGCTATTCCAACTTAAGCATTTACTGTTTAAATGAAAATTTAATGTTCCGAAATATTCTGAATAAAATTGTCTCCAACCAAAGAACTTTTGTAAAAAAAAAAAAAAATACAACTAATTAAAACGCATCACTTTTCTTATTGGTAAAATTTCAATTTTTCATTGGCCAAAACAAGATTAATTACACATTGCATGGTTCTATAACAATATACATACAGTTCAGCGATCAAGTAATTTTTTATATCCTTTAAAAAGTTCATACAAATTATAATGTTATAGATATTAGCGCTTAGGTTAATTATTTTACGATATGTCTTGAATCCATTTAAAAACAATTATGTATGGGTCAAACCACCTTTGTCTTGTGTAAGTCTTAAGCTTTAAATAATCTGGGTACAACTAATTTTGACAAAATGTACCGATCTCGAATAATATACAATCTTTTTCACATATAAAGTAAAATTCTTTATTCCAATATTTACCCTAGCTAGCGCCTAGAAGCAATCAATTTTAAAATAGTCCGATAGATATATGCGCTATACATAGATTATAAGTTATTCGAATTTTTTTTTAAAGTTATTTAAGAGTTCAGACACACATAACAAGGATTATATCTGGAATCAAGATGTTAGAAGTTCAATTATTGTTCAAATCTTTGTTAAAAAAAGAGTGAGGTAAGATAAGATTTATGAATTTAAAGTGGAAATGACTTTTCCATAACTAACATCTCAATAAACTACAATAAATTTATGTTGGCTCTAATTAACACAACACGCACCTCCCTACTACGACTAATTTATATGTTTTAAAAAGGCCTAATTATGAGATGATGAGTTTTAAAATTGTATATATATTATTTTTTAATTAAATAATTGATAATAAAAATATAAAAGCTACCTTTTCCTAATAAACATTACTCTAGTCAGAATTTGAATAGTGATAGAACTCAGTCTGATCAAATTGTTTATAACATTATCTTTTGAAGAAAGCAGGATATGTGACAAATAAGTGTAATAGATACTGTGGGTAAAAACATTATAACTAAATTTTGTTTTTTGGCCAACAACATTGTATTTAAATTATACACTACTTTTTGCAGCTTAACTTTGAAATAAAAACATAAAGAAGGACAAATGGGTTTAAATTTTTAGTAGTGGAGAAACTGAGAGTCTGGTGGGAATAATGGGAATGAAGCCCATTGATGTGGCCCACCAAGATGGTGTTCGTGGACAATTGAGTGCCCTAGTAAAAGGCCCAATAAGAGAATTGTTGAAAATGTGAACCCGGAAACAAAATGTTGAAAGAAGGAAATTGTTGGGTGGGCCTGGGTCCCGGATAACTTATCGGGTATTAACATATGTAAAAAAATGAAAAGTGTAGGTTTTAATCGAGAAGAGAAAATTAATTGATAAAGGAGGTCTTGATTCTTAAATTTTGAAGAGAATATTAAGATTTAAAATATATTTGATTCTGACTAAATTTATTATTATCTGTATTATTTTTTATATTATTTTTTTTCTTTTTATTTATATCAAAACGGTGCGTTTTACTCTCAAACTGTTAAAAATAAAAATATTAAAAGAGAACATGAACAACAACAAATTAAGACAGCATCTAATCTATTTTTATAGAAACAAAAGACTTCTCTTGAAACAAACGAGAGCTGGTGTGAAGGGTAGGTTATAGAGTGAAGAGTGAAGAGAGAGAATTGGAAATGGTAACTTACATGAAATTAACTCTGAAAATCATGCCTCACAGATAGAGTGAGATGAGGAGGAACAAGCAATCCAGCAAATGGAACGAACGGATTTGGTTGGTGACGATTACAGATAGTTGGGCATCATCGGAATCAGAATCAGAGACTGAAAATAGCACACCCCAGAAGTTGAAGTTGAAGGAGTAATTAGTGAAAATGAAAATAGAGTGGTTGTACAAGTTGAGCCACAATATTGTTATTTCAGAAGCGGTGGCAGAAATGAGAGTGTAACTTGCAGTATAAGAATAACGGAGAAGTATAAGGGAGATATTCAGATGAGATGAGAGTGTTGGATAGTTAAGATGTAAGCATTCATTCTGCCCTGATAAGTGCAATGGTCCATGGCTCACCCATCAAACAAAACTGCCCTGTTTCCTGCCGTAGCTTGTATTCTTCTTCACCTCCTGCACCTCCTCATCGCCCATGGTGATGCTTGCAAGTGACCACCTCTATGAATCTCCTCCTCCTCTCATTGCTTCTTATAACTACCTTAGCTACTCCTCTTCTTGCTTATATATACAACTCCTCATTTTCTATCTATTCATATCTACTACTTTCATTTTTTGTAATTCATATTCTCCACGACAACCGCTTCTGCTTTCTCATACCTTGTTTTCGACTTTTTATTCTCTGTTACTACCAAATTTAACACTTTTTTTTTTTTGAAAATTTGCAATGCATGAACTAAGATCAAGAGAGATGGTATCCCAATACATTAGAGTTTGCTAATGGTAATACAGAAATAATTGTATCATAGAACAAAAACACAAAGAGCATGAACATAGAGGTGCTTAAAAATTTGATTAGAGTCACATACTACATGAACTAATTGAAAGAAGTCCTGTGTCATAGTCCGATAATCCATTGTAATTGAGTCTAGAAAAAAAAGGTTCTATGCAATATGAAAAGTTTGAACAACAGAAAGACTATTAATTTTAGTCTCCACTATAGTTAAACTCTTTTTTAACACTTTTTATCTCCTTCGTAAACTCTTCAAGTTTTTCTTTATTTTTATATATCTCATATGTAAAATTAAATGAATAAATAAGTAATATTTTTGTTGTTAATTATAGCATCCAACATATTGATGAATTTTAATTTCACAAAGCTAATTAGTAAAACTTTAAAAATTGTACAGTTTTTTTAAGTGCCATTCATTTTGTTTTGTGAAATAAATTTATGCAATTTTATTAAAAAAAAGGCACTGATAAATAAATCAAATTTTATAATTAAAACACATTTATATTTTCTTAACCCACAAGAAAAAATATATCGAGCATCAAAATTCTAAAACAAGAAGAAAAAAAAATATAGGTGCCACTATCCGCCAATCCGTCGATAATAATATGAAAGTAACAAACGGACTAAGATGTCCCTTTCTTGGTAAGCAACTGAATTGATTGAAGAAACTTTGTTAGTTAATTCATTGACCACGCAAGGCATCCAAAGATGAGAGAATTAATTAGTTTATGCCATAAATGGAACTGAATTTCAAAGAATCCCAAATCACCTATTGGAATTGGAATCCTTACACATACCAAAAAGGAAAAAAAAAAAAACCAAATCCATCCATGACAAACACCTTGGCATGCAGTTTGCCCCAAACACTCATCCTTTTCCATCCTCGGAGGGAACAGTGTGAACCTAGAGACTGCAAATCCACGAAGCCTCATACCCTATGACTTTCTGTAGACACAAACTCGCCTCAAACACAAGAATCACTTTATGCAAACCCATACGTCATTCTTTATCCCTGCATACATATAAATACATGCATCCCATGCATTCCATTATTTTCAGACACAAACACGCTCAAACTCATTAGCTCCAAAACCCATTTCAATTCTCGATCCCTCAACTCTAAAAGTTATGTCTTTGAGCCCTCCTCGTGCAAGAACGAATGGCCAACCCAGAAGGTATCAGCTGTACTGGTGTTTCCAGTGTAATCACACGGTGAGGCTGGCCCCCACAGACCTCTCCCAGATTCTCTGCCCTCGATGTTTTGGACAATTCATCTGTGAAATGAACATACCAAGTCCAAGACCAAGACTTGTCATCAATTTCACCAATCCTGACCCTTTCCCGGAATCTCGGTTGCTAGAAGCGCTTTCTCTCATGCTTGAATCACCAATCCGGCGCTTCTCTGACCCTGAAGCTCAACCTCAACGATTTCGTTGGAGCCAACAAGAAGGAACACATCGTGATCGTGAAACCCCAGAATTTGAAATTCCTGTCCGTCACATAAGGCGTCCCCGACATCGGAGTTTTGATGCCGGAGCTAATGGTACCGACCCAGAACTAGAAACTCAAACTCGTCCTCGGACTTTGCTTATCGTTCGACCTGTGGATCGTTCCAACTCATTTGAACGGATCCCACAGCGACAGAATTCAATCCCAAGACGGGTTGATCCGAGAGACTACTTTTTTGGGCCGGGTCTAAACGAACTGATTGAACAATTGACGGAAAATGACCGGCAAGGTCCGCCGCCAGCGCCGGACAGAGTTATCAATGCAATTCCGACGGTGAAAATATCGGGGAACCATTTGAAGGAGAACTCTGATTGTCCAGTTTGCCAGGAAGAGTTTGAAGTGGGTGGACAAGCGAGGGAGTTACCCTGCAAGCATATATACCATTCAGATTGCATTGTTCCCTGGCTAGAGCTTCACAATTCTTGCCCTGTTTGCCGGCATGAAGTGCCGGTGTGTTCTGATTCCGATGAATCCAGTGATGGCGGAGGAGGCAGGTTGCAGAGGTGTTTGAGGTGGACTCACTTGTCTTCTCTTTGGCCTTTCCATGGAAGGTATCGACGGCTTAATCCAGAACGATAGAATGTGGCTGTTGCTTCTTCAAGGGATTTTAAATTTTAATTAACCAACATGCACTTCTTGCTATCCCTCACTCTGCTAAATTGATAATAATAGTGAACCAATATTTATCACACACTTCTTTGTAATGATCGATCCTTTCCGGTTCTTTGAATAACATTCTTTAGACTCCGGTTTTTAAAAACATGATTTAATAAGGTTTCAATTCAGGTTCAAGACCAAATTTCTTCAGAAATAATTATATTTATATGAAAACATGATTTTAAGAAAAAATTGACAGTCAACAAAATTTAAGGACAAAATTACAAATTTATAAAATTCGGAGACATAAAATTTACTTTTTACTTAATTATATTTATATGAAACTTGGGTTAATGTCAAGAAAAATAAATAAAATTGCATGCATTAAGTAACAATCTGTGACACAAGAACTGGTAGTGTTACATCGTTTAGTAATAATAGTATCTCCTCTGGACCTTCATAGTGCAGATAGCACATTGAAACTCCAAATAACCAAGTCGCTGGTCTACAACTTCATCCTATAAATTTAAGAACTCATCAAACTTGTTCAATTTATCTCCTCTTCAGTACCGAATATGTCCCTGCATAATTGTTCAATCAAAGCATCGAACATTATAGTTTCGACCCCTTTTACTTTCATGATAGTGAATTACATAATCAGCACCTTCACAAGCGTTTGGTCTGATGGCGAGTGCCAGCATGAAACCCTTCTGTGTATGCTGTGTTCTTAAACATCACCTGCAATGAAGATAATCTTGTGGTTAAGGTGTTTCACTATAAGAGATAACATTTGAAAATAACCCGTGCCCCAACTTAATTACTTCAACTTCCGATGAAGGAAAAAAGTTCAACTGAGATCATCATATACTTACAGCAAGGTTCTTCAAATCAGAGCTGAGACCTTTCCGTAGGTTGTCAGATACCACAGTACCCAGCTGCTCTCCATGTTGCTTTATACTTTCTTCCTTGATCTGTACAGTAAATATTCGTTATCTTGCAGCAAGGATGACAGAAATTTGGGACTGCAAAGAAAACTGAAGTTTTTTTTTTATTTTACCTCTGAAAGCAATAACGCTGATGTCTTATGCAATATCTCTTCGACGAATTGTCCAACATCAGCAAAGGGGCCTGGCAAATGAGCATTGTTGACTGGTTTTCCCTTGGTATTTTTCTCGCTAACGGATGGATTGACACCTTTTGCTGCCTCAGAAGGATTTGCAAGTTACCAAGACATTGCACTTGTTAGTACGTTAATCAGTAGGAACATTAAGCCCCAAACAGAGGGGTTTAATTTTAACCTACTACACTTACAGGTTAATTAACAAACTAATACAATGAACTTTTTTTTGTGCCTTCGTTAAAATATGAATGAAAAATTAATCCCGAACAACTCAATGCCAAATGCTTCTAAGTTCTAATGAAATGCAACAGGTCGTAGACTAGCTTCATGCAAAGTTAAGGATAGGCATACATTATGTATAATCTATGTCCCAAGTGCAAATTGCTAATACATTATGCAAATTGCTTCAGGGATCAGGCAGCTGGGGGTAAAAGCTATGTCCCAAGTGCAGGTGGTATCATTTTCTTTTTTTAGGTTATTTTCCCCAGGGGGGCAGCGAGAAATCATGAAGGCGTACTCCTCCATGTCCACTTTTTTGGGTTACCGTTTGGATGTATCAAGTTCATTTAAATGCAATCTCCCTGAAGTTTTTTTTTTTTTTTTAACCTTATAAGTATGATCTATTTGTTCTTTTTCAAAGCATAATATTGTCTCAGATTTTTTTGCTGAAAAGAGTTCCAGTTATAACACAATCATCATTTTTAATTAAGATAAAGGTGTATGATCCTCTTCCTAAATAATATTCCGATGCAACTAGTAATTACAGTAAACCATATAAGAGGAGGAATAAGAAGTAACAGGGGATATACTACTGCTGTACCTATTTTAAAAGTATACTCTAGAAGAAATAAGAAGGAAGAGAGGAATGATGAGCTGGCAGAAAAGGGTGCAGGGTTACTAACAAATTCAGCGGGAGGCTTGGGTGAGGAGGGGACTACAGAAGGACGGAAGGGCAAGTTTAAGGAAGGAGGGCGTGTTGGTTAGTGGAGGAAAGGTTTTGGATGGTCTTGGGAGAGGGCTGGCCTCTCGAATGCCAGTGTTCCTTTTGTTATTTTCTGCTTTTGATATCTTTTCTATTTTGGCTACTGTTCTGTGCATTGTGGTGTGTTTTGCTGGTGTTTTGGTTTATTTTCCCTATTCTTTGCAGTTGTTAATCCCTCCTCGGGAGTTATCATCAATAGAAGAGTTCAGTATTATCCAGTCTATTTCCTGTGTTTGGGCTGTTGCTTCTACTGGTTCTATTATTTCTGTTTTTCTTCTCTACGGGTTCTATCATATTCAAACAGTAATAATGCAGACAGCCTTTGATACAAAAATCAGGAAATATTTATTCACTGCACAAAAAAGAAAATTTAAAAAAAAAAAAGAGAGCAAAGCAGTGGCTATATCCATTATTCATAAATGAATATTGAATATCATATTTTGTGACAATTTTACCTGAAACCACCATGTGCTTACTATCTGCAGAAACATGATTTCCATCTGTAGGAACTTGTGGTGAAGGTTGCTTTTCTACTTGATCTGGTAAAACTATTGAACCTGATGGAACTAGTGCAGCTAGATCAGGGGGTTGATCTTTCCCAACAGTTGGGGTGGCCTACAAAAAGAATAAGAACTCGTGATATGATGACTAACAATGAATGATATATAAAATACTCAAAAAGAACACCAGGAGATCGCCTTGTAAGTTTTCTCACCTCCAAATCAACATATGAGAAATCTCTTCCCATTGATTTAAGAAATTTATCAAGACCATGAGCATTTAGAGCTGCAAATGTGTAAATAATGAGTGTAAAGGATAGGACTGTCGTGTAAGTGCACAAAGTCATGATGGAACAGTGCACATATTATCTGGTTAAAAGTGAGTGACAATGTGTGAAGAAATCCTTCTCACTTACATATGGACATGTCATTTGATAGTGGATGGAAGAAGCAGTGCGGCTGGGTCTTGAACCCATGATCCAATAGTAGTGAGACATCTCTTCAGAAAGTGAAATATTTTACATAAAAGGAAAAGGAATTAGTCCTTTTGAAACATATTAGCCAAGTGGTTCAGAATGATGTCTGTCTATAGCATAGTAAACATGAACACAACTAAATAAAATGATCCTTCAACAAGCCAACCAATTACGATATCAAATTTAGCAAATATTATAACACTATAAATCTTTGAGAACATTCCAGTTCATCATTCAAGTGGAGGTCATGGTCAAGCTGATAGTAAAAAAGCAACAACAACTTTGAATGCAAGAGGCAGTGGATTTTTCATCTTTATTTCTACCTTTATTGTTTTACAAAAGAAGAAATTTCATTAGAAAATTATTTGAGATTAAATTTTCAATAAAGAATCAAAAGAAAGAACTACAAGAAGAACCAGTTTGTTATGGGTTACAAAACAAATTATCTTGTACTGAAAATGGAAATGGCTCTAATTTTGTTTTACTTTTTATATATGCATTACTTCAAATATTTTGTATTGCAACTTATGAGTTATGACATCAAAAACTTGATCAAAGTGAATCAGAAAATATCTCCAAAGCTGATATTGTAATTTACTCATGTATGGTAGCAAGCATAACCTAGAAACATTCGTGTGATGCACTTGATATCTATGAGTACTGAAACAAATTAAAATATATGCATACCGTGCTGATTCATTCACTAGCGCAAATGGAGTGACGCAACCCAAGGGCACCTTACAAATAAGGGGGAAAAGGAAAACAGTGGCATCAGATTATTAATAATCCCACAAGTCAATAATAATTTCAACAATGCCAATTTAACTAGATAAATTCTCTTCTTAAATGAAGTAAAAAATTTAAAATCTTATTTAGCATAATAGTAATAATTTTCATCATAGCATTGAAATTTATAAAGATAATGACATTAAAAAGGAAGAACATTTTACATTGATAATATTATTCACTCTACCCAAATATTAAATCGAGAAATGGTTTCTATAAAAAAGATAGGCATGAATCATTTGGTTGGCTTAACTAGCTTTTATGTTCTCCACCAATTCGCTTGGTCAAGACCTCCATGAAAATTAGGCCACTTATGCACTACAAAATGCATAGCAATAAGCAATATTGATTGCCTAACCTTTAACAATTTATATAGTGAAGACTGAAAAGCGCCATCAACAACTTTAACGCATGCATTGACAACTGAGTTTGTTGATTATAGATAGACGCAAAGATGGAAGGCAGAGAAACATGATTTTTGGCTAATTTAACAGCTTCTAGGACAAGATAAAATAGAGAGAGAAAGGAAATGCAGGATGGTGGCATGGAGCAACATAAGGCTATATAAAGGCATAAACAAACCTGAAGAATTTCACCTAAAGCCTCTTCAGGAGCCATTCTTAGACCTCCTTTCCCCAAACCAAGCCGTTGAGATAACACTGCTCAGCTTTGAAGCCACAAAGATCTCTCATCAACACCCATTAAAAAAAGCTAAGAAGCAAGTTATCAAATTCCTTTACTAGCCCTCATGCAAGAAAGTAAGCAGGTTCATAAAATTATACATACCTTTCAAATCTACTTTTGTATCTGCTAGGGCAGAAACAATATAAAACCTGTGTTTCTTGTCCTGTTGTGACAATTCTAGTTATCAGGTAATGCATAAATCATAGAAAAGGCAAGTATTCACCAATTAAAGCAATGAATAAAAGGCAGTTTTTCTGTCTTAAATTTTAAAGACACCATACCTTCAAAAATAAATTTTTACTCAGCCCTCCCCCTTTGTTTCCAACATATTTTGCCTGAGGGAAATGAATGCAGAAAGAGATAAATTACAAAAATCATATACAGTTATAAAATCTAATCTATAAAGGCTTTTACCTGAGCCTCAACTGTCAAAACAACTGGATGTTCATACTTGGAAAACTCGATCTGTAGCTCCTAAAAAACAAGATAATAAAAATCACAAGTTACTTCTAAGCACGAAGGGGAAAATTTTTTCTTTAAAAAAAGCTAAGCCTAGTTACTGAGTTATTTTATAAAGCCGTTTCGTTCATAGCGATGCCTATCAGCTATATGCATGCATCAAGATCCAACTGCCAAAAACTTATGATCACGACCTGGCCACCCTTAGTGCTGAATTAAGCAGATTAATTCAAAATTTACAGGATACAGAAGAAAAAAAACTAGGAAAATGAGGTATACCAGATCAAAGTGAAGCAAAGAAATTGAATACGAGACTAAGAAAGAAAATGGGGTATCGCATAGCAAACTAGGATGACAAAGGAAAACCTGTAGCCGCGCAAGAAGCTGTTCCTTTGAATAACCCATGACCTTGTATAGTGCGCAAAGGGCGGAATGATAGAGGCGTTCGCAGGTAAAGACTCGGAGTCAGCAGTAGAATTCCTGGATTGATAGGCAAGGAGCAAGTAATTGGCTTTCAATACGATAACAGCAGGAGGAGGACCGTGTGGTGTGCCACTAGACTCACAGAGTTTGAACAAATCGGAGCTCCGAAATCAACTATGCGGGTCAACCCGAACTATCGAAATGAAGCTTGGGCTAAATGCTACTGCACGCACAACGCTAAGAACTTGCCGAATATGCAAAAATGTAAATTGAGCCCACCTAGCTTAGGGTGGGTGGTGAAGAGTTCGAGACGATGGATTGCGGACGGGCCGATCAAAGAAGCTTCATCAAGATACAATTTTTTCTTGGCATTATTAATTGTATTCCTGATAAAATTAATTTCTTAATATACTACACCAAAAAAAATCATGACAAAGTAGCGAATTGAATATATTTAAGTGCTAATGAGCTTATAACTTACATTACGCATGTTTTAATATACAAGACTGAGATGATTTTTACATCAAATTGTTGACAATCCATATTCAATCTCTACTTTTGCTAATTCCTTAGTCCTTTTCTGTAACCAAAAAGGAGAGTATTTAGGTATTTATTATTATGTTTTTTTGTAACAAAAAGGTCATGTAAGCCAAAAAAAAAAATTATACAATACTGAATTGCAAAAAAATACATACATTTTTAAATTGAAAAAAACTTAAACACTTGAATAGTGTGCATAAATTTTGACCTTTAAATAGATCTGAACCTTTTTTTCCCTATTTAAATACATATTGGCAATCTTGAGTTTCCTCGGTGACTTTAGGGCCGGAAAAAGCTTTGATTACTTATATCTTTGTTGGTTAAAAAAAACAAACGGTGTTCACACGTTTTACTGTTTTAGACCAAATCCTGGTTTCAAACTAATATAGTGGGCTGGGCAGGGAAAGAACAACAGTTATATCGTGGGCCCCATGGCTGGTGCTAATAATAATAATAATAATAATATTATTATTATTATTATTATTATTTTATTTATATATATCTCTTTCACAGTCAAAATTTTGCATCTACCAAACGGGCAGGCCTGTGACTCTGAGAAAGGGCGCCGTATAAAAGCTAAAGACAGACCCAAAAGAAAAGAGTATTCCATTTTATTAATTGAAAATATATTTATATATAATAAACATGTCCTTGACGATTGAAATCTACCCCTTACAATTGATTAATCACACCTTCACAAATTTGTGTCTTAATAAGGCCAAGCCTGTATCATTAGCCTCATGCTTAGTGTTGGATCTCCACCTCCCCACTCCACCACTGTCTTCTTCTTTTTTTCTTTTGTGGCCAAATTATATTCTTTTCCACAATCATTATGTGAGAAATCAGTGAACCCACATGAAATCTCATAAACAATTCTTTCTGCTTTTATGCATACTTTCTTTACTTGGTAACATACTTTATTACTCTCATGAATACCATTTCTGGAAGCATGTAATTAATGAAAAATATGCTAATCACACCAAAACTAATAATGACCATTGTCCAATTCTATACCGGAAGTATCTTCTCATTTGTATTAGCATATATAGTATGATCATGTAATAAACAATTAGCACAATGCCAAAGAGGTATGTATATATTGATCTTTGTTGGGAACATTGCGTTAATATTAAACAGGAAAACTATCAAATCTACAAGATCTATTATAATCTCGGACTCGGAGTCAATGACGCTTCGGAATCACATGCTGTGTCTCAAATTGCAACAATGAAATTGTCATTTTGTTAAAGCACTTTCATGTGCCAACCCCAAAAAAGAGAGAGAATAAGTTCATTGTTGCAGCAGAAAGATAGGGGAAAGGAAAACCTCTGCGCTTGAAATCAGTGAGCAAGGTAATACCAAAAGCAAAAGCTTTTCTTTCTATCCTCTGCATATATTTGAATTGTGATAAGACATAGGAATTGGCATAGGCCATGGAAGGAAGGCAACTTTTTTAGACCAGATGCATTGTAAAAAGAACAAGTGAGAATGGGACTCCATGCCCTTCCCATTTCACAAGGGGACAGGTCATGTGTCCTATACTTTGGCTTCAACTATGTAGTTCACACACATGATCGCCTTCAAAAGTTAGCCTAAAAGCCTCCAAGTTTGTCCATCCTTCTTATTTTTGTAACCAACACGATCTTGTGTATAATGTTCTCAACACGTTAATCTTTTTAGCATGAGACACAAAAGAAAGACTTGCTTGCATCGTAAGTCATACCTCAAACCAAAAAAATATTGGTAAATATGCTGATTAATTGAACAACAAAGAAATCTCTTGGATCTCTTGTTATTTGCCCACTGGATTTTGAATTAAACCAACTCAACAGTCAATAATAATACATCCCTCAACCCAAACATTGGTAGCTCTCTGCATTCTTTTCTCGTTTGCAAGATCTGGAAACTAAGCAACTTAGCAGGTTTTACATAGCCATTTAAGTTTGCAAGAGAAGTAAAGCATTAGAAAGACAATACCAAACTTACGAGTTGAAACAAGGAAAACACCCTATGGTCTGATCCTTAGGCACGCAGGAGAGTAGACACTAGACAGTGAAACAAAAGACACACTTCCCAATAATTTCAAGTTTCCACACTGTACAATGGTTTCCTCTTATCACTGTACCAGAAATGAACATCTCTGACATCTTGTCATGCAATAAATGAGCTTCCCACCACCCTCATAGGACCAAAACATTGCTTCCACTTCTATAGTAATATCCAAAAACAATTAATAAAACTGCCTTTTAAGAGGGGACATTGATGAACATTTGCTTTTTCTCCCCTGAAAATCATTTCTAGCATTGACATAACCAAGATCGTAGCAGCAATGATACGTGATTTCCTATGTGCAGAAATTCACATCAGAGAGTCCAAATTTTGACTTATCTCTACATGAATTTCTCCTCTAACGTTCACAAATATGCAGCATATATATAGCTATATATAATATCAAATTGGTCACAGTCAGTAATATGAATTTCAAGAAAAAGAATTTGGGTTGGCTTGAAAATCTATCAGCAGAAGCTCCATAAGCGAATGTCATTATCTTCGTACAAATCATCGAGCAGCTGGTGTGAATCAATGTCAAACAAAGCACCACTTAGCATGTGATCAAAATATTTAGGGGATTGTAGTCCATCAAAGCCGTACAAAGATAAAGAATCCATCATAGCCATTTGTTCATTTGGCTGATCATAAGCCACAAAAGATGGCATTAGTGAAACATCATCATCAATCTGATCAGAGGGAGAGGAGACAGAGGAGGAAGAGGTTGATGCAGGAGGAGGAGAAGGTAGGGTAGTGGGATTTTCAGCAAAACTGTTAGCAGCAGCTGCAGCAGCAACTCTCTGGATAGATTTGGGGGACATGATGGTGTCTTGAGGAATGAATTGTGACGAAGAAGTTGAAGGGAAATTGAGATTGGCTGAGGAGCCTTTGAGGCATAGAAGTGCAGCATCATAGGCTCTAGCTGCAGCCTCAGGGGTTGAATAAGAGCCTAACCATATTCTTGTTTTCTGGTTTGGTGCTCTAATCTCTGATACCCATGACCCCCAGCTTCTCATTCTCACTCCCTTGTACTTGTTCTTCTTCTTCCCATCTGATGATGATGATAAGCACTGCATTGCCTTGGACGCCTCTGGGTGGATCTTGTGTTCTGTCTTCACCATTATAGCTAGGGTGAATGTTTTTGAGGACGAATGATTTTAATTTGAGGAAGAAAAGGATGCTCAACAAGTCTCTCTCTAGCTAGCTCTATCTCTCTTTTATGTGTAACTTTTTTCCTCGTTGCTGTTCTGAAAGTGGGGAAAAGAATCAGATCACAAGGTAACTGAATATGAGGAAGTGATAAAGGTCCTTATTTATAGATGAGAGGCTTGCTTTTCAAGGCAGGAGTTAATCCCCTACGCCCTGTAGTCAACATATGACATTACTGCCAGATGGTTTTTGGTTAATTTGAATTTAATATATTAAAAACTGTTGTTGAAATGACTTATTTGTCCTTTCATGGCTAACCGAAGCTTCCTTCATATTTCTTTCTTTCTACATCTCACTGAACCGAGTTGCTTACAGATGGAATATTAAAAGGAATATTACTCCGAAATTGCAGTTTTGCTGAATCAAAAACAATATCATTTTTACGTTTTAGCTTGTAAGTCAAATAAAACTTTTAGTATTATTTGTTTTTTTCTTAGGGAGTTTTGATTCAGTCAATCGTATGAACACGAGTTAAATATTACCAAGATATTTAACATATGATTTATTTGTAATTGTAGGGGGGTTAACTCTCGTAGGACTATGTAGTAAGTACAGGTTTTTGAAGTAAAGAAATGAGAGAGAGCGGAAAGTACCGCACAGTACATTAATCTGATTGTCTGTTTTAGGTCAGACTAGCGTAAGAGTGAGCATGTTATACCCCAATAAGGTAGAGGTTGAAGTGAAAAGCAGAAGGGCAAAAGTGTAAGCCAGGGATATAAGATTAGAATATGTTATCTTTGAAGTTTAACTGTTTTAGGAAGGCGATGGACATATTAATATAATAATAATAGGTTAATTAATATAAATAATGGAAGGAGAAGAGTGAAGAGAGGAACATAGTTACATAGGATTCTGAAATAATAAGGAGGCAGCTTCGAGGATGGGCAGGTTAAGTAAGCTGTTATGCACAAAAAGTGAAGGCTATATATATAAAATAAATATTATATATAGTGATTAAATAGTGAGAGAGGGAGGGGAGAAATATAACTGATGAAGACGCGCAGTGTCAACAGTGAAACCCAAATGCAGATGTAATGATCAGTAATCACACATCCAAACGTAAACCAGCTAGCTGTTGCTGAGTACAGCTGTACTCACCTCCAAAACCGCGTTAAAGGATGGACCCTCCTTTCCTTTTCCTCATGCAACTCTCGCAATTGTACACTTCTCTCTCTAAACTACACAAGACAATAATTAATTCCACACTCCTACTCTTATCTCAACGCCATCGTTCATATATATATATATATATATATATATTCATATTTGCTTACGCCTGCGTCACTTCACTTTCACTCTCTATTCTAATCATAGTTATTAAAAAATTAATTGAATTAGTAAATAAATAAATAATACAATTATTTTTTATTATTTTAAAATCACATATATTATTAAATAAAAATATCAAATAAGTTTATTATACTCTAATACTTAATGATATAATTTAAAAAAAATTAAAAGTAGTCTTAATTTTTATTTATTGTTACTTTGTATTATTTAAAATTAAACATCAAATATATAAATAAGTATTAAAAAAATATTATAGTTATTATAAATTATAATATTTAACTATTTCTCATTTAAAAAAAAATTATAAATCTCAAAATCATAAAAATAATAAAAATTAAACATTACAAGTAATGAATTAATTTTAAAATTATTCAATGCATGTTAAAAATAATTTATAAATTCAATATCGTATAATAATTCATCAAAGTAAAGATTTAAAAAAAAAATAAATTAAGTTAATCATATTTGAATTAACGTGGAGTCATTAAATTAATTAAAAATTTGACGTATCAATTATAAAATAGATCAAATAGTTTATTCATATTGGTTTAGTGCCTTGCCAATTCAACCCCAATAACTGATTCTGACCTGAGTCTCAATACTATGATTCTAACCCTTTTGTATTTTGTAAAGATAATGATGTATTGTTTAGTATGTATAATTCAAATTAATCCATTTAATTAGTTCGTTAACATAGATTGCTTAGCTTCTAATGTCATATATATGCATGAGTTAATTTTACCTTTGTATTTATGTTTTACATAAAAATCAATGCCAAAACTACATTAAAAATACTAAAAAATTATAAAAAAAATAATTAATCACATAATTCAAACTAATAGTTTAACCTTTGTAATTTGATTCTTTTAAGATATAATGTTTGATTGGATTCTCTCCTGGTACGGTACACCAATTTTAGGTTGCTTTTATCTTGGGAAAAAATTGGCAGCACATGCAAATACATACTTTTTAGGACAAACGACCCATTCTAAGTTGGGCTAGGGACAATTCTCACGCGCTCAAAGGAATTCTTGCTCCAATATGGCTGTGTGTTTTGTCAACTTTACAAAGGTTTTGTATTTGCTCGCAAGAAACGACCGATACTTGCATTTCATTTGCTAAGGTTTTGTAAAGTCAGGCATGTAATTTAATATTGAAAAGGTACCCTCAATTTTTCTGTTTTCAAACTAGCTTTCCTTGGTCAAGTTAAATATGCAATCAGCAACCTTTTTGACATTGTAATTTTTTTTTTTTAAACTATCCACCATGTACGCATCTCTCATTCAAGATTATATTATGCATGTTAAATCACTATCAATAGAGACATCATTTTCATATAAAATCTAAAATGCCTGTGCCCTTCTATTTTGAATTGAAAATAAACCGCCCGAGAAAGAGATCAATAATAATAACAAATTAAATAACTGCCACAAATTGCACTCTCCAATATTGTTTCATATGTGAATGGGAATTAATTAGTGTTCATCATCCGTATGAATCCTCGATTTCTCTCTTTCATTCCGGGCACCCTTAGGAACACACAGGGCATCTCTGTACTAAAACATGGCTATTTTTTAATTAATTACCCTGGAAAATACATTTTTTGAAAAAAAAATGATAAGGGTACGCCTTCACCCTTTTTCTTTAATTTTTTTTTTAAACGATTCTCACATGTTCATGCCACGCTTATTTTGTTTATGTGGTTGTGAAGATAAGGAAGGAAGGAAGGAAGGAAGGGCTATGGTTTGTTTGGAAGGCAGAAGGAAACTTCAGTTGCAATTGGGTTTTAATAAGGCAATTGCAGGATTTGCTGGACCTTCTGAAATTCGACGACATTTTGGGGTTTAATAATGTCGTTACCTACCTATGCGTGAGGTAGCTGAGATCTGAAAACGTGGTGGTTTTTTTTTTTTTTTTTTTAAAACGAAGTTCTAAATTGATATGCAAATTTTGAATGTATTATATACAGTGATAGGACCACAGTAATTGTTTAATGTGGCATGATGAGTGATAGTGTGTTTTCATAACAAAAGGGGTTTTCAGAATTCAGACGAGACAGTCATGGCGGAAAAGGTCGGCACTACGGGGTTTGTGCCCTAAGTGACCACATTTTGACCAAGCTCTAAAAAATATTTAGAATGTAATATAAAGATTGTTGACTTGATTTTCGTCACAATAATTAGTAGACTGAAGGGATAAAACAAGTATTTTAAGTAACATGCCTTCAAGTTATAATGTTAGGCTTAAATTTAAATTAATACTTTATTATGAATTTTATATACATAAATTTAATTCTCAAAGAAATATAAGTCCTTGTGTGAGTGTAAATGAGTTGGGATAGGGATAAGTGTACCAAAATCTGTACTCTCTCTCTCTCTATCCTAACTGGCCCGTACCGACTCAAGGACCTTCCGTACCCCCTACCTCTTTTTATTTTCTCGTAAGGAGTCAGGACCCTTACTCCTAAGACCCCCCCTTCCCTCTAAACGAAAAATAAAAAAAGAATTTGAAAGTGACAGCCATTTAATAAAATCCGCAATTGGGCCCAATTGGATACTGTACAACACCTTGGTCTTAGTGTAAATATGAACAGCATAAAATTAATACGTGCATATGATAACATTTTCATTTTATTTATTTATTTTCATTGTCATATCAAAGGTCAAGATTATAAAAAAAAAATTGATTGTATTATTTTTAAAAACTAAAACTGATTGTATTATTATTGTTGTTTTATTAATTTTTTAAAAAAAATAAGATATTGGAATAGGAGTGAGTTAGGAGGGGATGGGATAAAGTGAGGCTAAAGATTTGATTTCAAATATGGGAGAGTGTTGGGAGATGAAGGGGCAAGAACAAGACGTCCACGTGCATATGAGGTATTCTCACAGGAATCAAATCCCATCCTCAAAATATAACTATTTTTTGAATGGATAGGGAAACTTCCAGGAAAAAATTGTTGAAGCAGTGGATGTGGGTGTGTATCCTCAAATCAACAACTATATCTATTGTCATAGCCAAGTGCTTGATAGCTGTTCAGGTAAATGCAATAATAATATAGGACTCCATCTTCATGAAGAAGTTTTTGTTTTTGTCAAAAGACGCATGTCATTGCAAAAGCCCGAAGGCCCCAGTGGTCCATTTATGATGATTAACGGGCTACGCATTCCTCCTCCTCTTGTTATTTTGCTTTCTAGTGGCTTATGTTAAGATGTTCCAAAGGATATATGCACGTAGCAGATCAGCCTCGTCCTGACGTCCTCCATTAAGAAATGAAAATTGTAACAAAAAAAAAAAAATTGAAATGAAAATGAAGTCCACCAACTTATCACACTCTCATCACTCATCACTCATCACAGTGTGTTGTCCTCCATTAAGAGTTACCGTGTCCTACATTTAGTTCTGATATTTGTATTAGGTTTATGCTTTTTATTATGTTATTGAAATCTTATTTTGACAAAAAAAAAAAAAAATCAGTGTGTTGTAGGTGCTGCAACTGCAACTCAAGATTATAAGAGCCAATGGAACAAATTAACAATGACATTTGTAATTGTGGAAGCTCCTTATAATCACCCCACCTTCCAAATTTCGCCTTATCTTCAAGCTTATAAGTAGAAATGGTTACAAGTGGCTCCTTTTCATTCTCAAAATTTAAGTGTGTGTGTGTGTGTGTGTGTGTATAAAGCTTTCCAATTCTTCTTGCATTCCCTATTCTTCTTTTTCTCTCTTTTCTTCACTTATTATAAGCCTATTTTTACGCCTATGATCTAATGTAAATTTCTTATCACTCACCAAACCTATTCCCTTCTTTTTTGGCATTTGTAAGTCTTCTAAAACTTCCCCCACTCAGGAGTCTAATTGATTTCAACTAGTATTGGCGGAGCACTGGATAATAATACGTAATTTAATTTTTTTTTAACAAAAATCATATAACTTAATTTTAAATTATAGTCAAATTAGATTTTAGATTTTATTGAGAATTGGTTATTTGTCCAAATATGAATAATAGTAAATAAGTGTTTTCCAAATTCTCATGAAGGCGAACTTGGTTTGACTGGAATAATTTTTGGGTATTCACTTGAGAGAAATAGAAGATAAAAGACGAAGGCAACAATAACAACTAACGAAGTAGGAAGAAGCGGAGAAGTGAAGAATCATTTCAGGGCCCATTCATAGAAAGAGAGTTTAGACAATGTTTACTTTTCCTCCAAATTTTATTACATATTGGAGGTTGGATCTTATTCGGCATTGGCCCATGATAGGCAATGTAATGTTATTAGCTTCCTTAAATCCAAGGGATTAACACATACACATCCAACGATTGATCTTCCAAGGGATACACGAGGCTTCAGGAAAAATAATAGCAAATCAGTATCGTCTTTCATCAAGAAACAGTGGTCATCTAATGTGAAGCTTCTGTAAATGAACTCAAGGAGCTTATCACAGATTCGTATATCTTTATTCCCCTCGTGTACACAGTATCTTGTAGGTGCTGCAAGTAAAGGTTATATGAGTAAGTCAGAAGAAGAAGGAAGCAGCATTGAATGCATGTGGAATAGCAAGTGAGAAGAATAAATAACGATGGAGGATTAGGAAAATTGTGAAATTACCTCATTGTGCTCATGAAGCAAGATGGGAGTATTTGTCATTGGTGAGAAACCAAGCACAGGAATTCCTTTCCTTCTAAGGTATTTGGAATCAGTTGTTGAAGCAAGAATTTCAGGCTTTGCAAGTTTTCCTCCAGCTGAAGTGATAGCCTTCTCGAAAACTAACCACCATGGATTGGAATCATCAGTTGGGGTCATCATAGGCTGCCCCATGTTGTCTTTTAGGGGTCCTTTCTCTTTTATCTGCCATATATCAATTGCACTCACCCTGTTAGCCAGTTTCTAAATCTTTGGTTGCTCAGAGATGAGGCAACAAAAATCGTTTCTGAAGGCTCACAACTTCATTAACATTTTGGTTTCTGATATTAAATCCAAAATTTTTTTATTACAGCACCAAGAATGCAGAATGAAGATATTGTTAATATTATTGAGGTTGACGCTCGTCAGCAAATGGTACACAAAAGTCATCCGTGAGGACCATGACACTATAAAACAAAAAGGAGTTTAACACACTGGGGATTAATGAGTTTTCAACTTTATAGAATTTGAATAGAAAAACGACAGATTGATGCAGAGAAGTAACAAACTGCACAAGGAAATCATGCAAGTAACATGGAGGAATATTAAATACAAAACCAAAACAATTTTTTCTGGAAAAACTTAACAAGTTCCTTAACCAAGAGATAGAGTGAGAGTAACATAAAATTCCACAAGTTGATCCCAAGTCTTCGAATTTTCTGCATAATGTATGTTGTTCAACATAGAGAGACAACCCCAACTCCCATTTTAAATCAATATGCGAAAAGCAAATCAAGTTTCACGAAGATTTCACCTCATATGACATATTTCTAGTGGCTGGTGCCCACTCTAGAGCAATTTTTCTTCTCATTTCATCTGGATCGGCAGTAGGGGGCAGCCTAAGATCGAAACCTGCTTCAGCTTCTGAAGCTTGTACATTCATTACAAATCCCTGCGCATATACCACATGCCATTGATTTCAAATATCTATTGAACAAGAAATACAGAAAAAGACAATAATAAACTTCACAAAACTTGTGTTAATGCAACTCACAGTTGGAGAAGGAACCCCGGCTTTAACATAAACGGGATTAACCGAAATAACTTCAGAATTAACAGCTTTACCAGACTTGACGATATCAAATTGACTCTCCCTAAATCTACTCACAACCTCACAGCTCTTCATTAAATTCTCCATGGCACCGTTATCATACATCCTGGACCCATGTCCAGGAGGTCCTGTGGCCTTAATTTTCACTTCCCATGGTGATCTATCCGCATAGAAAACTCTAAACTCATCACCAGTCGAGGCTTGCCCTTCATCCAACATAAACCCAACATTCAAATCCTCGAACTCCTTAGAATCCACAAACTTAGCAGCCCCCTCGAACCCTCCAATCTCTTCGTCCGGCACATAGGAGACATGAATGGTGCGGACAGGAGTGAAATTCCTTTCTCTGAGATTCCGAATCGCCTCTATATATTGCATCCCAATGCATTTATCGTCCTGGGCTCCGCGAGCATAGATTTTGCCGTCGGAGGTGCGGACGGCTTCGAAGGGTGGGTGGAGCCACTTGGAGGGCTCGGCAGGGACGGAGTCGAGGTGAGAATTGAAAAGAAGAGAAGGAAGAGAAGGATGAGAGCCAGGCCATGTGAGCAGAAAGACGGGCTTTCCTGGAGAGAACTCTAGTGTTCGATGCTGGGTTCCAATGGAGTTTGCTTGAGATCTGAGGAAGGAGACAGCTGAAGAATAATCGGGTTGTGGGTGGGCCGTATTGATTCTGAGGTAGCTCTGGAAGCGGGTGATGGGCGTGTCTTCTTCCTCTTGTGGGGGCGAGGATGGAGAAGCTGCAGAGAAAACAGATGATGAGAAAAGGAGAGTAAGATGAAGAAGTAAGAAATGGGAGGAGTGAGGTATGGCCATGGATGGAGAAGACAAGCGACAAAATTCCCAAGAAACTCCAACAGTTGACGACGGTGATTGGTGACTAGGCAGTGAAGGGACTACTGAGGAATTAGAAAAAACTGGACTTCGGCGGAGATAATTTTCGAAACTCACTCACCAAAATGATTGCATTCCTTTTTCTTTTTTTAATGAAAATTTCTTGAGCACATTTAAGCATCGAGATTTATTTGGAGATTCGATTCCATATGCAAATTTTACATGTGAAACTAATCTTAATTATAATAAAAATATACTTTACGAGAATTTCTCAGGGAACGAAGAAGATTAATAATAGAAAATTTTCAAGCTAAAATTCCGCTTAAAACGAAAATTTTAAGACATTAGGCGTTCAAGTTTTAAGAAAATTCTCATGTAATATGAAAATATTTTTATTTTTTATTTTTTAAAAAATATATTTGTTCTGAAAAATTAAAATTTAACTAAAAAACATATAATTTTTTTAAATTAGGGGTCAATAATTTTTATTAATTATAAAAATTGATCTATATTTTTTTAAAATTTAAAAATTTGTATAAAAAATATTATTCATTAATTTTTTTAATCCAAAACTTTAATAAGAATAAAAACATTAAATTATTTAAGAAATATTTTTTTTATAAAACTTAAAATTTAAAATTTTTTACATATTAAGTAAAATTTTAATAAACTTTTTGTACAAAACTTAAAATTTTAAAATTTTTTTTACATAGTTTAACTTTAAAATTTTGTTCATATTTATTTTTAAATCAAATGACTTAATTGATTATAATTTTTTATTAATTTTTAACTTTAATTAATATTTAATAATAAATTTTATATTATTAAAGTGTTTATCTTAAAATATATATATAAAAATAACAATGGTTATTAGGTGAAAATGCTAAATTCAACTTATTTTAAAAAATGTATTCAATAAAAATGTTTTATTAAATTTTACCAAACTTTTTTTAATCATATTTTTTGTTTTTAATAAAAATAAAAATAAGAAATAACATAAAAAATTCATCTTAACTTTTTCATTATTATATTATCTTAAAAATTTTCACGTTAACTTAAATTTGAATATTAAAATTACAATTTAATTACAATTCAAGCCCTATATAAGTTTCAAAGAATAATAATAAAAAAAACCTAGGAATCGAAGAAGCGGAGAGCCTCAAGCTTTGCAGAGGGAAACAGAGGTTTAGGCTTAGCTCAAGGCCTGATTCCTGAACTAAACGTGAAGGCAAATAGAAAAGAGTAAACAGAATCTCAGATCTGAGGCGGTTGTGGTATCACTGTGTCCGAAGTTGACCTGTCCTATTCTTTAATGGCGAACCATTTTAACTTAACCTATCAAACCATCCTATTCCTGCTACCATTCATTGTACTTTACCTCATCTGCTTTCCTCAAGCACAGGCCGTCTGGTTAACTATTCCCACCTCCGGAACCAAGTGCGTATCAGAGGAAATCCAAAATCACGTCGTTGTTTTGGCCGATTACTACGTCGTCGCCGATCAACTTGATTCTCATCAGTATCACCTTCCTACTATTTCCGCCCGGGTATTTAGCTTTTTTTTCAACTTTCTTTCTTCTTATTTTTATTTCCAGTTCTTTTCTTTTTCTAGTCTTCTTTTTTATAATTTGGCCCCGTTTCAGCTTGTGAATTCACTTAATTTTCGGAAAAATAGAAAATTAACTGTACGAATGGGGCATGCTTACAATTTGGGAAAATGAAATTGAAGATCAATTTCGCGGTTGATGATTAATTCTATGTCTTAGAATTACCTTGAGATCGTCCTTGAATTTCTTATGTTGTTGCTCCGTGTGCCGTATCGCACATCGATAATGAGTTGTAAACTTGGGATCTTCTTTGAGTTTCTGATTAAGTCAATTGTTAATCCATTAATACTAAACAATAATATTGGGCATCTTTGTTTCAGGTAACATCTCCTTATGGAAATAATCTTCACCACCAGGAAAATGTTACCCACGGGCAGTTTGCATTTACAACTACGGAGAGTGGGAACTACTTGGCCTGCTTTTGGTTGGATCGTCAACATCAAGAAGGTGCTACTACAACTCTTAGCCTTGAATGGAAAACTGGAATTTCGACCAAGAATTGGGAAACAGTTGCAAAGAAGGAAAAGATTGAGGTAAGTTTCATTTTGTAACTTTTGATATGGATTTTAACAAGAGTTTTTAACAATGCCATTTTCGTCACATCGATTTAAGGGTGTTGAACTTGAGCTAAGGAAACTTGAAGGAGCAGTGGAAGCCATCCATGAGAATCTGATTTATTTAAAGGATAGGTAAATTTTCTTTAAATTTCATTTATAGTGCACTTCCAGTTCCATTTATACCGGATGGGTTCTTACTTCTTACTATTGTGAATTTCGGTGGGTTTTGCTTATGATTATGTTGGCTTTAAAGGGTAGAAGTAGAACATTGGCATGGGATCGGAGAGAATCATGTGGAATTGGCAATGTTTCTCTTACAAAGCTGGGTAAGACCAAGAAAGGCCTTAAGATCGTATGGAAGTAGAGGTGTCACTGTCAATAAGGCGTTGGCCTGTACGACCCTAATACAAGTATAGGATTGGGTTAGTAAAATGGTGACCAATTCTAAGAAGAACTTTCTAGCCTGACACTAGGCTAGGGCCAAAAAAACTTCTTTCAAACATTAAATATTAGCCCCTGTATATAAAGGGCTTAGCTCCATGCCTCCATCCTAAAGGTTTAAGGGCTTTGAGGGTTTAATCAGGTTGGCTTTAATTGACAGAGAGGTGATCAAAATTTCGGCAAAACCCATGGACATCCCTATCCGTAATACCCAAAAGATTTTTTTTTTTTTTTAAAAACCTTCCTTTGCATGTTTTTAGGACCTTCCTGATGCTGTGATCCGCTAAATGCTAATAATTAACTAAGGTTGACCATAGGAATTTGAAAATTTGTTTTTTTGGACAATGGCACAGGGAAGCAGAGATGAGGGAAGTGAGTGAAAGAACCAATGCTAGAGTTGCTTGGTTAAGCATCATGTCTCTTGGCGTTTGCATTTTGGCTTCGGTTTTGCAGCTGTGGCATTTGAAGCGCTTTTTCCGGAAGAAGAAGCTCATATGAATACTATTTTCTTATCACTCTTCCCAACACAAATGTTTTCTCAAGTTTTGGAAAATCTAGGACTAGTTTACGTAGTTGCTCTTGTTATTGATCTTTTTCAAGTATCACTTGGGGTGCGTGGGATTTATACTGCAGAAACGAATTGAAGATTCCTGTTACTTTCATATGGTTTCGGAGAAGAAGATGATCGTGCTTGACGTTGATAATTGAGCATAAGCTGTAACAGTGTCACTGTAAAATTCTTGAACATGTGTCTGAGTACAACTTCAATTATATTTATCAGTAATAAAAGATTGGCATGTATTGTAACTTATTGAGGCTGTTAAACAATAAATAAATTGACTAATTAATTCATCCTCTGCAGTGAACTCCAAATATAGATTCAAGAGCGTGCATAGATGGGTGTAGAGAAGCGCAAATAGAGTTATAAAGGGTACGTAAGACAGATGGATAAACTTGGTACTCGTAGTTAGTCTGGTTTACACAGCAACGTAGGAGGGGAAGAGAAAAACTATGCCTACATACAATAATTGTAGGAAAATAAAAATAGTTTTATTTGCTTGTCAACTAACCTCTTGGACCTCGGTAGCATTGTAGAGTTTGTTTATTTTGTAGGCCTCATTTTTTTTTTGGGCTTTTGGGGTTGTGTTAGAGGCTTAACTAACAGCCCAAGAAACTGAAAATCTGAACTCAACCTCCACAGAGGATGAGGGAGGGGTAGATGAATTATGAAATGAAATGAAGAAATGATTCGAGTCTGGTCCATCTATTCTCCACTTGGTAACATGTCATTGGAAGACGAAAGTCCAATGATAAAAAGTTATAGATTATGGCAATCACTTTCGTCTTACTTGAGGATAAACTTAGGTTCATTTCATTTTCCATTTCCATGAATATTGCACTTGGGATCCCTAATGCAAGTCATGGACAAAGTAAACAAGATATTCTATAAAATTCCTGTCTCTCTTCTTCATCATGTTATAGTATTATTAATATCATGAGTTGATAGGACCTACTTACCATATACTATACCAGCAGAGAATATACATTGGAAGATTTTCTTGTATATGTCTCTTGTCCCACATGGAAGGACAAACAAATTGATAATGAATTTCTAAAGCAACTCACTTTAAGCTAAAAGATGTTAATAATGGGTTTTCTTTTGACAATAATATTGTCTTCACCTCAATCAGCTTCAGCCCATCACTTGTGCTTATCCTTCTCCTCTTCCTTTTTGTGCGTTTCTTCTTTATTTGGTTAAGCCTATAGAGGAGATCAAGATGATATATGTGTTTATTCTTTTACAAAAAGAAATGATATAAAATAAGAAGTAGAAAATTATTCTACAATCTTATGTCCACTCAAAATTATTAATTGTTATAATTATTTCTAATAATATTTTTCTAGCTCCTTACCCTTTTAATTAATACATGTTATTTTCAATATATAAGTTAACAATAAAAACACTTTTTAATATAATAATATTAATAAAAACACACGTAAAATAATTATGCTAAATGTAAGCTACTGCTTTTTTTTTTTTTTTTTTTTTTTTTATAAAACCGTCATTTAAAAAGATATTTTAAATTAGTTGCTTTTGATTTTAAACTTTTCCCCTACATAAGCCGCGTGTCTGCGTTTTTGCGTGGAGAACAGGAGATTTTGGACTTGTCTGATTAGAGTTTTTAAAAATTATTTTTAATTTTTAAAAATAAAAAAATTGTTTGAATAACTCTTTTTTACACAAAAAAAGTAAAATATGTATTTTTAAAATAAAAAATATAATAAATAAACATTTTAAACTCTACTTTTTTAAAATAAAAAAATACAAAAATAAATTTTTTATTTAATATTATAAATATAAATACATAAAAATAATACTAGTATAAATTAATTTTATAAAAAAATTTTAAAACATAAAAAAATAAAAAAATATTTAAATAGGTTCAAATCTTTTAAAGTTAAGAAATAATAATTTATTTTAAAATTAAAAAAAATATTTAATCTCTAATTTATTTAAGATGAGATTCTATTATGAGTCTTTTATTTTTTTTATTTTTTAAATTTTAAAAAAACTCATTATCTTTTAAACTTTAGAATATTCAAAATTCATTCACACGTAGTGTTCTTTTCTTTCTCTCTCCTTCGTCCTAATGGCTGAGCTGTGCCACCCATGCTCTTTCTCTCGTTGATTGAGTTTGAATTTATTTTTTTATTTTAAAATATTTTTTAAATAAAATTTTGACGAAAGTATTATGAAAAAAAAAGTAATTTGTATTTGAATAATTTAATCTTTAAAAAATATTTTTATCAATATCTTAAAAATAATTTGTATAAAAAAATATTTTTGACCCTCAAATTATTAAAAAAGACATGCATAAATTTACTTAATTTTCATCTTTTAATTTTCACCATAAGTAAAAGTTATAATTTTATCTTTTATTCCATAATTAATAAATTATTCTGTTACTATCAAAAGAATCAAATTTCTTGTACCTTGGGGAAACAGCCCTAACTTTCCATATACTTGTCGAATTGTACAAAATACAGATGAATTTCCATTCAACGTCTTTTACGTAATGGGTAGGCCAAAAACTTCATCTACCAAAATTATGGTTAAGTTTGGATCATTAGTTGCTTTTGATTATGCTTTTTAAAAGTGGTGGTTCTTAATGTGTAAACAACATACAACGAATTCACTTTTTCGGAAATTTGCTGTGTATTTAAATACTTCTAGCATCAACCTGATTATGTGTTACTTTTATAAGTTGTTTGTTAAAAAAATCCATCCTTCCTTGTTTTGTGCTAATACTATATATTCCAAATATGTAATGTAATGCTATCTTGATGAGTTTTTCCTTTTTTTGGGCCCAACTTAGTAAGTCTAATTAAATAAACTTTTATTTGCTTTTGAAAGGATATACGTATTTTAGTCATATTTTTTAATTAAAAACATTATTAACTAATTAATGATTAGTCAACTAATTACTCGTGTTGCGCGTTAATATTGTTAAAATATTTAGTACACAAAGTAGCATTATAATTTTAAATAATTTAGTTCAAAAGTTCTTAAAATATTCGTTTTCTCTAAAATATTAATACTATATAGTTGAATATTGAAAGATTCTTTTCTTTCTTGTTTAGTATTAAAAGAGTATTATATATATATATGTCTAATCTCTATAAATTTTAAACTATATATATACACATTAGTATTTCTATTATCTATTCTCATTAAATTATATATAAAGATTGATGTATATAGAGTTTAGTGATATTAATATTTTATGAACTAAATAAGAGAGGGAAGAATTTTTAAGAATACAATTGCATTGTATTAATTTTTTAGGGCTAAAAAAGAGATAAAATAATGTTTCAAAACATAAATTATTAATACAATATTAATCTATTATTTATGTTGCCATTTTTCTGATAGATGAAAAATAATCTTCTAAAATATTTTACAAAATAAAGTTTTTAATGTATGAAAAAATAGAAAAAAAATTTGAAGTGAAATAAATAAAAGATTCAACCTAAATTAATTGGATTTGAATTCTCTACAATTTAAAATTGATGTATCTTTTTACAATAAAAATTAAAAAATAATTTTTAATTCATTTAAGTAAATCTTTATCAGTGTGTGGATCTTTTACTTTTTTATTTCTCTTTTACTATAAAAATTTACTACATAAAAAATATAAAAAATTTAAAATTAAATTTATTAAAATTTAAATTTTTTTTTTTTATCTCTCGCTTACTTTATAAACTTTGTAGCCTTCTCTCTCATGGTTGGCCCTCGTTAACTGATGGAACAACAATAGAAGTAATTAAATAAGGTTGCTTTAGTTGGTTCTGTGAGCTTGGCATGAATGGAGGATGTATATGTCCAAAGTGTTGTGCGATACAGGCAGTGTAGCACCCAGAATTGAAGATGCCAAGACAAAATGAAATTGATGGAGTGCGTTGAGTGTTGTATAAATATTTTCTCTCATTTAGTTAAAAAGTAAAACCAAACTTCCAATATAACTCAAGAAAGGAAAAAAGGCACCACCATGTTTGGATCCCTTGGCTGCTGCAAAATACATATATTAGAAAGAAGGACGAACTTGATAATTTTATAAATTTATAGATAGCTAGCTAGCGATCTGATATTTAATTAGCTTCAACTCAAAAAGCAACATTAAACAAAGGGGATAGATATATCGAATATCTACGGAGGATACAATCGTCCCATGAAGAAAAAGAAAAGGAAAGCTTTCATTTTCAGGCATGCATATTGCTGAACTGGAAAACAACTATGAACTATTCAGATACAGATGTTAAGTGACTAACATTAACCTTTACTGGAAGAAAAAGGAAATCCAACTTTATAGCTTATGGTGGAACATGTAAGCTTCTTATGGCAAATACGAATCTGACCTATATGCAGGTACGTACTGATATCATTATTAATTAATTTAACTGCTTATCTACAAAATTAATTTGTTAATTCTTAATATTCATTTTATATCCATCACTTCGTCCTCATATCTGCCAGCTTCCTCTCCTGTTGTAGTTAAGTGGTAAGAAAAAACAAAGCTGCAATTTACCCAAAAACAAACATGATGCAATATCTGCCTTCCCTCTCTCTCCAATCTTCATCCTGCGATATAATATAAATTTAATAAAAAATTGGACAATGTTACAAATATATATCTCAACTTTTTATAAAGTTATTTTTTTAAAAAAATCTGCTAAATATATTTTTATTATTATATACACAAACTTAAGATAGTATAACAATAAAAAATTTTAAATTCACCAAAAGTTTATGATGACATCCGAAATCCTGATGTGTAGATTATCTGGACTTAAACTGTTGCAGGAGGCAAGGCATAATCTGCTGCAATGACGACTCCACTCACATTAAACTATAATTGGTGATCTCAGTGAATTTTTATGCACTTTTAGTCTTTTACTACCTAACCTGATCAACTCTTTTGTGTCCCCATTTAATGGCTTGATTTCTTCTATTACTTTAGATTAATAAAAATTTATTTTCAATATATCAAAGGTCAATGTGGAGACATGTATGTGTGTGTTACTTTCAAGTATCATCATGCAACATTGTTTTAGAATATCAATTGAACCTTTAAACACATCAATGGAATTAATTTTAAAAATGTTAGATCTAGCTAACACTACAAATTTACAAATTTACTTTTTAATATAAGTGGCAGAACACTAATTAAATATGTATCAGCAAATTTCCAGCTAGAAAGTCGCAGCAGATTTTATAATGATATAGAACCTTTATCTACTTAACGCAAGAGATTCAATATCAATTCTCTCAAACCATACATATCGTAATTACTAATCGTGACAATTAGTTTTAATTATGCTATCTGTCAACTTCCATAATAGATTAACATGAGTAAATAGTGAGGCATATGCATGTAACTCAAAACGTGTTATAACGTAGTTTAACAAAAATGACTAATTCTTTATATAACAAATTAACATTTAAATTTATCTTTGTTAAAAAATGTGTTCACATCTACTAATTGATAATATTTCAAATTTGATTATTTAAAATTACAATATACTAATTAACAACTTTGCTCTGTCACTCAACAAGTACAATTGCTCTTTTTTTGGGTAGAATGACTAGATATTTCAATTTTCGGAAGTAGCAAAAGTACATGCATGATAGAATATATTGCCGAATATTGAAGCTTAATTAATTCGTTTCTAGAGAGCTTTAGTAAGATAACTTTTCAAAGTTATTCACAAGTAGTGAGTAAGGATCTGTTAGCTAGACCATATCTTTTAGATAACCACTTCGTGGTAGAAAGTAGAGATAGATTGGGTATATAGCAAAATCACATAATCTGTATAATTAGCAAATTAAGCCGTATATTTTGACTCTTATTGCAATAAATACAGGCTAAAGTAAGTTGCATATGTCCTGCACTCGGTCTTACCTTTAATAATAATACTACTAGTTATATAACAGTACTACAGTGATAATTTTATACAATTATACATAATTTACATGACTTTTGAGGGAAAAATGATGATATTAGGTAGTTTAGATCGAGGTAGATACGTGTACACTTTTGTGTCATTGAAATTAACTAGTGGTACATATATATATATATATATATATATATGTTAATGGCGTGCATTAGTCTTATTTTAATATAAAATTTGGTGTGCATATATAAGGGATGCATCCCTCTGATATGGATGTGTCACAATTAATTAGTCACAACTCACAACACAGGTGGTGTGTGTGTGGTGATATATAGGTAGCGTAGAAGTGTAATTAGAGAAGAAGAGCAATTAGTTTGTGTTGAGTAGTAGTGAGAATTATGATGATGGATAGAGAAAAAGTTGCTTTAGTGAGGAGAATAGGAATGGCGTTGCGTAAGGGAAAGCCATATCTGTTAATGATTGGATTGCAATTCGGGATGGCAGGGAATTACATATTCGGGAAGGACATTCTCAACCACGGCATGAGTCGTTTTGTCTTCATTGTCTACCGTAATTCCATGGCTGCATTCTTCGTCGCCCCTTTAGCGTTCTTCCTCGAAAGGTCTCAATCTATACATATATTATATTATTAATTCATTACCCTTTACCATACTATATATATATATATATATATATATATTTATATAATTTCATACTACTCTTATCTTAATTAACGATGTACATGATCTGCAGGAGAAGTAGGCCGAAGATGACGCTCCCTGTTTTTATACAGATAATGGCACTGGGATTTCTGGAGTAATCATCTAAACTAAAACCATATATAGTAATAGTGGAATTAAGTTTAACTTGTGGCGTGGGTTTTGAGGGTATAACGTACGTAACGTTATATGATATGCTGTGGGTAAATTTCAGGCCAGTTTTCAACCAAAGCTTCACATACCTGGGGATGAAATACACATCGGCTTCATTCACGTCTGCTATTATGAACGCCGTTCCTTCTATCACCTTTCTGCTGGCAGTCATGATTCGGTAATTGATATTTAATTAGTGACATATTAATTGGAGCAACTTAATTAATTTGCAAGTAGTGTTGTGTTTGAAACAAGAATAAAAAAATTTTGGACAGGTTGGAGCGTATAAAGGTGAAGGAAATTCGGAGTCAAGCGAAAGTGATGGGAACATTGGTAACATTTGGTGGGGCATTGGTGATGGCAACGTACAAAGGCCCAGGATTCAACGTCTTTCATTCAGGAAGCCATAACCAAAGTCAGCAACATGAAGATGGAAGCGCCTCCTCTCAATCTCACAACGACCACCAAACCACTGGGTCCCTCTATATACTAATGGGCTGTGTGGCTCTCTCTGCTTTCTACATTTTGCAGGTATAATATAATATTTATCTAATTAATTTGTTAACCATTGCATAATTAGCATTAGAATTATATATATATATATATATAAATATTTAATTGCAGTCGATAACGGTGAAAAGATACCCAGCGGAACTGTCACTGGCCACAATGATATGCTTGGCTGGTGCACTCCAAGCCACAGCAGTGGCGCTTGTGGCCGAGCCTCACTCTCGCTCTTGGGCCATCGGTTGGGACTACAGGCTCTACGCTCCTCTCTACACGGTCTCAACTCGTAATCTCTTTTTTTTCTACTTTTTACTATTTCTTTTTTATTGGGGACAAATGGGCTTTATTTGGGTTGGAGGCCCAATGTTGAAGGTTGGGTGAAGTATAGAGAAAATGAACAAGTTGGGCTCGTTAATATGTGAATTGCAGGGAATAGTGAGTTCTGGAATGGCATATTATGTGCAAGGGATAGTCATGAAAATGAGAGGCCCCGTGTTCGCAACAGCCTTCAATCCTCTATGCATGATCATCGTTGCCGCTTTGGGTTCATTCATTTTAGGAGAGCAACTCCATCTTGGAAGGTATATATATATATATATATAAATACATTTTCCATTCAGATTCACATACATATACATATATACATACATACATGTGCAATTACCTTTTCTAAAATCAACGTGATCAAAAGCATCATAGGAAGCATCATCATCGCTGTGGGCCTCTACTCTGTCGTGTGGGGTAAAGCCAAGGACCACTATTCTTCATCATCACCACAGGAGGCACAAAAACCTCCTAATGCTGATGATCTCAAAATAGACATTACTACTACTGCTGCTGCAGCCAATAACATGGAACAAGTACTAGAACTAGAGGCGGTATCCAAAGTGGGAGATCAAGAAACCAATGCAAAGCTTTAAACTCTGGAATTGGAATGAATGAATGCCTTCATGATCTTTTTCTACAGTTTGGGCAAGTCATCACAAAATCCGCCTTATTAATCTCCATATTACCCACCCCATCTAATGCTTTCTGCTTCCAAGAGATTGACGTAGTTCGCGTCCTTCAATTCCCTTTATTTTCAGGATTTTGGTTTGCTCATGTACGTACGTAGATTTGGAAGTTCAGGATTTTTACTTTTGTAAGATATCAGATTCTAGGTAGTGGGCGGGGTGGTTCACTTTGCATGCATGTCGGCACTTTAATCACTATGTGATTACCACTAATATGATGAATTTTGTACTGTTAACTAGGCTTGGTGCTTGCTAGTTAGCTAAGCTTCACTATGTCTCAAACATGTAATATCTACTGCCAGTGCTGTCTAATCTTGTGCCATAAATTTACAAGTCATTTCTCTCTTTTTTCTTGTTCTGCTTCCGCTCTGTCATGCTTTTCACAAAAGACAACTTATTTCTAGTGAACAAGATGAATCATATTCACTTATCCACCATGGTAGGCATAGAGAATAAGTTTTTAGACTTGATCCGATGCATTTCATTATTACAGTGAAAAGCAAAAGCTACACACACTAATTACATCCTTCCCCTGATTTCATACTGGACTCCAACTTTATAAATATGCAGCTTTAATTTCCCACGTTGAGATTTCATCAAAACAAAAGAAAAAAAAAAACATATCTGCTTGGATTCAAAATATTCCATTATTATTGCCTGCAAATCTGCTAGCTAGTGTCAAGCATATGTGGGATTATGCTTGTAAAATTGCATATTCTAGGTAGCGGGAAAAAAAAAAAAAAGATTACGCCACTTAAATATGCGTTCCTTGTCCACATATGTTAGTAGTGCCATCTGATATTCTGACTTAGATATCTTTATTTTGTTCTGCCCTATCATTCTTTTTTTTTAAAAAAAAAAAAAAAGATTCGCAGCATAAGATTAATAATATTCATTGTTCATTTTTAATTAAATGAATAATGAGCTTATAATTTCAAGATGCATGTAAGTAATCGAATAATTTTTTAATCCAAGAAGATCATATCTTGCTTTATGATTGCTGTCCGAACTTTTACAATTTCCAAAAGGAACAATAGCTAATTCTATTTTAACACCATACGTACTGTGAACTGTGATCAAAGGTAAAATATGATTAATTCCAGTTCCAGTTGTTGGAGTCCGAGTCAAATTTGCTCGCAAGTCGCAACATATCTTTTAAAATTATTGGTGGATCTCTAGATAGAACGTACGGTACATATCCAAAACTATTTCACAAGAACTTGACACCATATATATATATATAATATCATATGCATGTATGTAACCCGCTTTCAGCTTTTGCTTGCCTTTCTCATTAACTTTTCCCCACCTTTGTCCTTGACGTTGAATGACCAATCCAGGCAGCATTTTCGCGTGATAAATTCCTTTATAATTTTGTGTTTAATTTGTAACATATAGTATAATTGGTTCCCTCTAGATGCCAATGAGAAAATTCTTATATATATAGCAATATATCGAGAATTATATATAATATGCATGGACATATTACAATATTAATTCTGGATGCAGGCGAGAAACGCTGAAGATTCGTATATGGGAGGCGACTTTATGTCACTCACACTCACACATAAGGAACATGCATGAGTGATGAAATATACATATATAGTGTTTTAAAGTAAACCCCAATTTAATTATAATGGTTCTCTTATTTGACCAGATCAATGTCTTGAGTGACTACTCTTTGATCGATCACTTCAATAATAATAATGCAATGGATTCCTTATTCCCCTCGCACTTAATTACTTTGTTTTGACACATGAACATCTGTAAGTCGTTGTTATATGGGATCTCTTATTCTCTCTCTCTGATTTTGATTGCTGAGCTATATATGCAATGCATTATATGCATGCATGGCCCACCCACCCTCCGATCCATCCTTATTCCTAATTATATTTCTATAACTTGCCCATTCTCTCCCTTAATTAAATCTGTGACAAGGAAACTCGAATTCTTCATATCTGATTTCACCCTTCTCATCAACACCCTTTAATTCCAGAAATCTAATTAACTTGACATATATAAAATATAGCTGGATGTGTACTCGCTACTTCCAATGGTGAAAACAATATTACTCACACACACACACAAACAAACTCACTACATATACAATTTGAAGTATGTATAATATTAAAAAACAACAGGATTTAGGTTTCATAAGTTTCAACAATATAATAATATTTATGTGAGTTGATCTTTATAGTATCATTCCATTTTATTTTATTCTGGTATCCTCATGGGATTAAAGGTTAGGAAAAAAAAAAGGCACCAAAAGATAGAACGGAACAAATTAGCTTAATTAGTGGTGAATGACAGCATAATAAGCATTTTAATTAACAATTAGATAAGATTAAGATAGAGTTTTTTTAAAATATTTTATATAAGTTATTCAATAAAAATATAATGAATAAATTACACTATAATCTCCCATAAAATTTGATTAAATTATATCAACTACCTTTTTATTATAATAATAATAATAAATAATAAATTTAGTCAAGAGAAACTTACCGTGAAAAGAGCAAGAGAGTCATTGAGAAAATAGGGAGAGGACTTGTCAAATGTATCTTCAATAACTAAGTTAGAGATTACTAGAAAGCGCAATATCGTAATAAGTTGACATAGTTTGCATACTTAGTATTAAGAGTGTTGTAGTATTTATAGATAAAACTTACATATCGTGAACACTTGGTAATCAGTAAACGTTTATCATTGTGCGATCTCTAAACAAGGATTAGATTTGATATTATCAATAAATATAATTAAATTTATATTAAGTTTTAATATAAAATTTTTAATGTTAACAATAAAGAAAGTTAAAAACTAATAAAGAATATACACACACGCACGCGTAGAAAAAATTATCTGTAACACTCAATCAATTAATTAAATCTCATAAAACTCTATATTAAGTCTTATCCTTGATAGACTCTATGGCAATTGGTAGAGGGTTGAGGTCGAATCAAGGTCATTAACTGTTAAAACTGCTCCCTCAGTTAAAGTGAATCTTAAAAGAGCATGAGAAAGGAAATAATGAATGTGATGGACGTGGCCTCTGTCGTTGTGCATGCTGAATAGGAAGCAACTAGGATAAATATTGAGAATTGATCAGATGTTAAACTGTTCGATGATTTGCACGTACTAAAAGTAGCTTATTTATTATAACCACTAATTAAAGAGATTGCGACACTCTTACATATACATGGGCATGGGGATTAATCTTTTATTCACTTTTATCCTGAACTTAATTTGAAGGGTTTTGCTATTTTCATTTTGGTCTACCATACTCGATCTCCTCTATCACTGACTTCAATAGTGTCAAGAAAACAGATTTAGATGAACTATGACTAGTGAATGAACTGATCAAACATAATAATATCATTTTTCACACATGAATAAATTTAGGTTAGTTTTCATTTAAAGTATTTGTTATTCAGTTAATCAAATAGAAACTTGATATTTGACAGATCTTTTTTAAGAGTAAATAATACAGTGTACTTATTTTTATTCAACAACCCCAAACACGCTTTTAATTTACCTAACTTGTTCTTCTTATATCACCTCTTTATTTCCACTGTAACAACTAACAAACCTTAAGTTAATGGAGAAACATGTAATTGTGAGGAGTGGGGATAGCTCTTAGAGCCCACCATACATACATACGTACATATATATATATATATTTGTGAAGAATATGATTCATGTGCAGTATATATAAAAACAAGTTGAGTAACATCAAAAAGCTCTGGGTTAGTGAAGGACTTACATGAATATATATTAATTAATGCTGCTAAAAAAGTGTATTATATCCTCAATTTCTGACTCACTCCAGATAAAGAGGGAGAGAAATTAAATAATGAAGCAAGCTAATTAATCTGCGGTGCTCCATAAACAGTGCAACCAAGGAACAAGAAAAAAAGAATCTTCAAAAGAAATGGAGAAGTATGACGGAAAAATGTGAAAAGTTAAAGCAGAATTCTTAAGGGGAGGGGATGTCAGATCAGATACTTATCCTATTGCTTTGCTTTTAGTGGGTTATGTCTTAATCACACACACAGTACTGTTTACAAGAGGAAGGCCTTCTTGGATCGCGATCAGATATATATATATATATATATAGCAGCAGATCCATGAGCACACACACACATATCAAAGTGGGTCTGAAATTATTAGAAAGAAATCACATTACTATATATGTTAATGATGGAGGGAATTAGAAGTGTAGGGAAGGTGTTGAGTACGGGAAAGCCTTATTTGTTTTTGGTGGGGTTGCAGTTTGGGTTGGCGGGATCAATCATCTTCATCAAGGACAGCCTCGACCGTGGAATGAATCGTTTTATCTTCATTGCCTACCGCAATGCCTTCGCTGCTTTTGCCCTCGCTCCTTTTGCACTCTATTTTGAAAGGTTTCTTTGTTTGCTCTTAAATATTAGTCTATTTGAAAGCTTTCAATTTTTTGTTTTTTGTTTACTCTGTTTAATCAGCCTTCTACTACAATTGCATGTGCAGGAAAATTAGGCCCAAGATGACACTCTCTGTATTCTTTCAGATAATGGCGCTTGCATTTCTGGAGTAATCATCTAAAACCCATCTATATATATCTATGTTGATGTCTATGAGACTGTAAAACATCGCCATTTCTCATTTACATACAGGCATCTCTATTTTTAATTGTCACAATTACATCTTTTATTGTGTAGTAATTATGAAGAAAATTAAGTAAAAAAGGTACTTACGTACTAAAAATTCAAAATACGCACTTCTTGCTAATCATTAGATCATCAAGATACTCACACAGTACATTAGTTTGACACAACGTGAAAGTTTGATGATGACATGAAGTTTGAATTGCGTGAGTGACATAAAGGTTAGAGTTTGATTTGGATAATGATTTGAGTGTCCGTCAGCGTTGAAAATTGAAATAGTTTGTTCTGACATTGTAACACATATAATTAGTGAATAACGTCCTTTTTTTTTTGTTATTAAATTTGCAATCTCAATCTGAATCTGAATGTAATGGATTGTTTCACCTATTGTACACACATTCGATTTGAGACCTTGAGTGCATTAATTATTCGCTGAGTGAATCCACACAAATTTCAGGCCAGTGCTAGACCAAGGTATTTCGTTTCTGGGGATGCAATACACCTCGGCCGCATATGCATCTGCTATTATTAATGCTTTGCCGTCTGTGACTTTTGTGCTTGCAGCAATTCTTGGGTAAATCCAGTAATTAAATATCAATATTATATTTTTGAAATATTATATTGAAATTTGAATGTTGACGTGGAGGGTGGAGCGTGTGAACATAAAGGAGGCAGGAAGTCAAGCGAAAGTGATTGGAACCATTGTAACCTTGGGAGGTGCTTTGTTTATAACACTATACAAAGGTCCTCTAATGAGCTTGTTCTCTTCCCATCACTTTACATTATCCAATCACCATCATCCTATTCACACTTCTCCCACTCCCAAACACTGGCTCACTGGCACCCTTCTCTTACTCCTCGGTTGTGTCGCTGGGTCTTCTTTCTACATTTTGCAGGTAATTCCATTTATTCATTGTTCGACTACTATTACGTACTAATTCAATTTCAAACACACAATACAATTATTATTTATTACTCAGAGCATAACGGTGAAACGATACCCCGCCGAACTATCAGTGGCGTGCTTGATATGCTTGGTGGGTGCTCTACAAACTGCGCTAGTGGCGCTTGTAGTTGATCATCACCCTACCGCTTGGGCGATAGGCTGGGATCACAGGCTCTTCGCTCCTCTCTACACGGTCAGTGGGCTTCTTTTTTGGGCCACACTTAGAGCCTCGACTTCGTTATTGGGCCTAATGGGGTAATTAAATAATTAATGTGCAGGGAGTGGTTAGTTCAGGAATTACGTATTATGTGCAAGGGTGGGTGATGAAAAAAAGAGGCCCAGTATTTGTGACAGCCTTCAATCCTCTTTGCATGATCATCGTTGCCATTTTGGGCTCCCTTCTTTTATCTGAACAACTCCATCTCGGAAGGTATATATATAGCTTTATTTTATTTTGTAATGTTGTGAAGAATGTGCTGAGTCATATATATGTGTATGTGTGTGTGTGTGTGTGTAATTGATTTGATTTCACTATTTCAGTGTGATTGGGGGCATCATTATCGCAGTGGGTGTGTACTCGGTTGTGTGGGGTAAAGGCAAAGACTATTCACACCTCATCGCTTCACCACCAACATCATCTTCATCATCAGCAACAACAATATTGGAAACACAACGCCTGCCAATCACCTCATCACCATCGCAAGTTTCCAAATTGGATACTCACACTCCTCGCAAATGACAAAACCATTCACCACCATATATATATATATATATATATAAAAAAACTTTATTGTATATCTGCTAATTAATTTTTCTGCCGTATGGAGGAGTCACAACTCACAATTAATTCTCTATCTGCATCTGGTTTTCTTAATTGGCATGCAATGTTTCTTAGTTCTGACCCCCACGCACTGTACTAAGAGAAGAGATGATCTGTACTCTATACCTTCATAGGTGACACATCTAATTAAGAAAGTTCAATAATTCAATAAACTGTGCTTTTTGTGTCTGGTAATTATGGTTATGATCTCTTTTAAATTTATAATAAATTATATTTTTATTTTATATATTATGAAGTAATTTAAAGAGGATAAAAATCTATATACACCCTATTAGTTCATAATTTCGCTTTTACATGATCACACGCATGATCATGAGGATCTAGCTATATAGACATACATCAGTTTATTCTGAATTTGATCTCTTATCAGGATTATATTGAATATTACTGAATCTATTTTTTCTATTAATATTGTCTCTCATTTTGCAAGATCAATAATGCACAAACGTCAAACAGTCAATCCACTAGGCAAAATTGAAAAAGGAAATGTTGAAATTGTGATTATCCCACTTAATTATTCTATATTTGTCTTCGGATTAAACAAAATGATCAATTGTAATCCTGCACTCCAAACTCTGTGGCAGACCATCATATCACTCTCTTACACACCCTCTTTTACCAAAGTTTATTTTTTTTAATTTTGTTTTTGTGGGAATCAATCAGTATCTCTAGTACCTAATTTTCTTATATGGTCTTCCAACACATTGATATTTATGATAACGTGAGAGAATTAATTATAAGGCTTAGAAAAAAAGAGAAAGCATGCAAAACACTGAATGGTACAAGTTGTAGTCTTTTTCCAGATTCTTTTTCTAGTATTGGGTGTAGGCATGATCAGCACCCAATCAAAGGTTTAACACCTGTGTAGTAATTCGCCTAGCAAAATCCTAAACAATAAATAACTTGTACAAAATATATAAGAAATTAATGTAAGACGAATAGGATTATGAAGTAGTGAAATGTATATGCTTTCACCATTTTCACTACCATATGACGTAGAAAAATTAATACTATTAATTAATAAAGCCAGAGAGTATCTGGTTATTATGGATCAATATATTGAATTTGATGGTAGGTCGACGAGTGAAGGAATTCAGTTGGTGCCTACACATTGCATGGATGGCTTTCTAACCATTTTTTTTAATTGAAATTACTTATACGTGAAAGGTTAAGGTCTTATTATAATAGGAGTAACACTCGTTCAGAGAAAGAAAACACTTATAACTTAAACCAACTATCAATTAGTTACCCATGTTAGTTGTTTAATTAGTATAATGAACATTAATTAACATGAAATATCTAATTATTTAGTTTTAAAATTCTTAAAATTTCAAAAATTCCTAAGCAAACTTTTCAAGATCACCATATATAGTACCATAGTATATGGGTTTTCTTAATTAGCATTATTATGAAATTCATTTCAAGTTTTTAACAAAACATCGATTTTCGTAGACAAATAAATCATTTAAAATTTTGTTGTCTTCAATAATAATTAAGGCTATATAATATGTATGTGTAAATATGTGTGTATAATATATATATTAAAATGATATTTAAGGTAACATATCATCTTCTTATATATGCTTCACACGTATTTTTCTTTAGTGAAAATGATTGAAAACTTTATTTTAAAGACGTGTTTTAGCCATTCGTCGCGTTAAATGAAATTTCGGCCAATGATCCAGATGGATGACGAACTCATAAAATGCTACAGTTACAAAATTAAGGAGACGTAATTGTCTAAGAAAGAGAGACAATGGAGTGAGGAATCATG